>CANTUQ010000013.1:3257500-3857500 GCA_947683425.1 Excoecaria cochinchinensis
GTATGTTTAATTGAAATAAATGTTATGGACATGCTTTAGAATGATAAAAATAAAGAATTCGAGGGTTAAATTAAGAAAAAATAAGTGGTATGGCAAAGACATAGTGTTGACCGAATTGTATACTTAAGTGTATTAGGGTATACTTTGTGTATATATGTAAATTAATAAGGTATACATGTAAGTTAAGACTTAAACTAACTTAAATAATGATAAATGAAGGAAATAAAATTTTTAATGGTAATTATGGTGAGATTGGTTTATTTATTAAATATAATAGCATATAATGGATATAGAATAAAATTTGAGTGTATGAAAATTTAATTATAATTTATTGATCATAAATGAATATTTTAGAGTAAATTAGTATATTATGTTTATATTGAAAATCAAGCTAAATGTGTATTTTGTTTTTATTGAATTATGGGATGGATGGTGGTAGAATTATATAAGTAATGGAATGAAGATAGTTTAGTAGAGTAAGAATGAATTATGTGAAATTTTGTTATGTTGACATAATGATAGACCATAATAAATAAATAAAATAATTTGTTTGGTTTGCCCTTAGTAATAGTCTGGTAGGTAAATCTAGTTCATGATATAGTTGGCTAGCCATAGGGACAGTAAAAACTGCGGTATGAGTTATGGCGACTCACTACTAGTAGGCCAATGACGGTCTACAAAATGAATGAATGTTAAAATGTCAAATGTAATGGAATGTAAATGTATAAGTTATCTTACGGGGTCACTTTGAAATTATGTGGATCTCCGGGGTCCACATCCTGCATATCCGGTTCAGAGATTCCTACCGGATTGATACTAGGGGTAAAATAGTAAAAATGAGTAAAAATAAAGGATTAATGAGTGAAGAAAAGGAAAAAGGGGCTAAATAGAAATAAATTATGAAGTTTTAGGGACTAATTAGTAAAAAGGTACTTAAAATGTTATTTAAGTTTAAATAAAAAGAAAGGGAAATTTAATTGGTAAAAATATTTAGTTAATATTTATTGAAGGACTAAAGTGTAATCTTCCATAATGATAGTTAAATAAGGACTAATGGTAATTTGTAGGATAAGTAATGGATTAATAAAGGAATTTAAGTTAATAATGGCATTTTAGTAAATAAAAGCAAAGAAAAGGGCAAAATTGGAATTTAAAGGATTAAATGGTAATTTGACTTTAAATATTATAATTAATGATTTAAAATATAATAAATTATTAATGTAAGAAATTATTTGTTAATTAAGTAAATAAATTGGATAGTTAATAAATAAAATTAATAGAATTAGATAGTAAATAATAATAATAATAATAATAATATAGTTATATAGTGAATAAACTAGGTATATGAGATTTATAAGTAAACTAAAATGTAAATGGAGCTAGGGAATTAAATGTACAATAATAGAGTCTGTTCTATTTAGAATTTAAAGATTTAAAAATTTCATTGTTAAATTAAATCTAAAGTAGATTAATGGAAATTCTTAGATTTGTAACCACCACTGAGCATATTTAATGCTCAGCACGTAGTTTTCTATTGACTGCGTGTAAGGTTAGGCTAGGAGTTGGAGCAAGCATACACTGGTTTGGGAGCTGCTTGGATAAAGCTTGCATAAGAATATTTGGTTGGTTGTAAATTTTGGCATGTATATACTTATGTTGAATGATGTAGATTATGATTTATGTACTTATGGTTTGTAATTGGACATTGTACTTACTAGATATTATGAGACTGTTTGTGTTGGATGGATGATGAGGATATGATTTATTTTGTTGTTGTGCCCTGTGTGGGGCTATGGTTTGTTGATTTGCAGGTTGGATAGGTTAATATTATAGCCGTCATACTGCTGAAATTTTATTAATTTGGATAGTAGCCGAGACAGTTATAGGTCACCGGCTCAATTGTTATGAATTTATATTTAGAATATGTAAAGTTCAGCTAAAAGAGATTGTTTGTCTTAATAAGCAATAGATAAGAAATTAAAAGACTAGGCGATGCAAATTTAATTGCATTCCTGCAATAGAAATATAATAGGTAATTGTATCACCACTAAACGTATGTTAAGAAATGTTGTGTAAGGGTGTTATATTTTATTGGTATTAGAGCGTGGTTTAGGCGATTCTAAGATCAGAGTGGGTTATTAAAATTTGATTGAATGTATATACATGCCAATGTTGAATGGAAAGTGATTATTAAACTAATGTATGCTTGCTCCCTTATGTTATAGTGAGTCATGGCATCTGAGGAAGGACACCGAGATGGTGATGTGGAGAGTGCTGCCTCCATTAGTGTTGGGCGAGCTGAGAAGCCGTAGCCACAGGTGTAGACACTGGGTCCTGAGACAGTCCAGATCAGAGTTACCCGATGAAGAGACTAACATCTGTTTTCGGATAAGGGATGAAAGTTGTGGGTGTTCGTTCTCCAGTTTTATAAGGATCAGAGGTTTTCTAGGTAAACGGGAGATTTCGGAGAGTCGAAGAGAGTTCAAACTTTGAGAATTGGGATTTTATTCCACAGACGAGCAGCCCGTCAGTGGTGGGAGAGACGGTCGCTCGCGCGAGAGGCCCATCTCTTGCGACGAGTGCCAGTTATCGCTCGGGAAGGGAGCCCATCGCTCGCCTGAGCGATGCCTGTCGCTTGGCAATAGAGCTCGTCGCTCGCCTGAGCGGTGCCCATCGCTCGCTTGAGTGGCACCCATCGCTCGCTTGAGCGACGCCCGCTCCTTGCGAGAGATGGTCATCTCTCATCTCCGCGCCACGTGTAAAGCCCGTCAGTGAAATGACCGCCGGTGCCCCCACAACCGAATCCCAATCGGTCATCCATGGGCAGCCCATCGATCGGTGATCTGGTCTTTTAAACTGTCGGATTCTCCAAATTTTGAAAGATTTACAAAATATCTTTTAAATCTTTTAAAATCTCCAAAATCTTTTCAATTATCTTTAAATATTAGATTTGATTTTGGGAATATTCTGAAGATCATTCGGTTTTGATTTGATTTCGAAAAATCCTCTTCAAATTTAAATATAAAATTTAAATTTATTTGAAATATCTTTCGAAACCTATAAACAGGGGAAGGAAGTTCCTTATTGGGAGTGAGAAAATTTCGGGTCGAAACAATTTGGATCAGAAAATTTTTCTCACAAGATTTCAATTTTCTCTAAAAATGCTCTTGTCAAATATTTTATGAATCAAAGCTGAATCGAGGGAACGACATTCATTCGTTTTTTGTTGATTTAGTTGTTTTTCAACATTTGAAGTGTTATAATACCGAGAAAGAGAAAGTAATTTTCTTCTCTTGGTTTATTTTTTTTTGCAATACGAGCTTTGCAATTAAAGATTTCTCAAAATCACGCAATCGCGGACCGATCCTTGTAGAATTCGAGGAACTAACATCGAACGACGTTCACCTTCACAAGGTAAAAATCCGACGGTAAACATTCTGGATCTATTATCTTGAATTTAATTATTTTACAATGATTTATTGCATAAAAATCCTGTTTTATTCAAATCAAAACAAGAAAACAGTTTTGAATTTTCTCTTTATTTTAGAGCAGTGGTGACTGACGGGCAGAAGCAACCACCGACGATGATGGATGTAATCCTAGCCCGCTGGTTAGCCCAGCGAAGTAGGAGTGACCGACGGGCAGAAGTAACCACTAATAGCCGTCGCTCAAGTGAGCAACGGGACGTTGATGGATGTCATCTTAGCCCGCCGGTCAGCTCAGGGACGCCCGTCGCTCGTGCACCTTGGGCCATCCCTGGGCCTCTTCTCTCATTTGTTTCCCTTTTCCTTACCATTTTATTTTCCATTGATTTTTCTTGCAATTCTCACATTTTTTATTATTATTCAATCTCTTGCTTATTTTGCTCATAATTTTACACTAACATGCCTTTATTTTGTGAGTTTTAT
Organism: Excoecaria cochinchinensis; assembly: GCA_947683425.1. Classification (NCBI taxonomy): domain Eukaryota; kingdom Viridiplantae; phylum Streptophyta; class Magnoliopsida; order Malpighiales; family Euphorbiaceae; genus Excoecaria; species Excoecaria cochinchinensis. Next base: position 3,261,409 of record CANTUQ010000013.1, read on the forward strand.
TTGACTTGTTTGGTGAATCTGGAGCTGTTTGTAATAGAAGCCGCTGCGATGGCCTAAGGATCCTCACTTGGGTTTATTCTCTGGACTTTATCTTTTTTTATCTATGTTGTTATTGTAAATATCATTTTTTATTATGCTAATATAAAATGGTTAAATATTTTTATTCATTAAGATGAGAATTTTTTTTTTATCAATCAATTGAGGACCAATGTCCTATTTTTCAGCAAATAAAATCGACGCCTCAAAATTTGTTTTGTAATAAATATGCAAGCGAGGACCAATGTCCTCATCCTTAATGTATATCCCAATTTATGTATGAATCACGAGCAATTTACAATGGGGGTTGTATTCTGCCCCTAGTTTTGTTGTAAGTTATTTTCATATGCTTTATTTTAATTACGCTCCATTTACTGCTTTTCTTGGATGAACAACCTGCGCTTTAATTAAATTGCACTAAATTGAATGAGAAATGGGATGAAATGCTAAATTAAAAACTCAATTATAAACTTAACCAAGGTATGAATAAATGATAAGTCCCGAACCTTCTCTGGTCTTTGGGCTCAACGAGGCGAGAGGGCCATCTCAATGTTCTATTGGGTGGGGCCTGCAAGATACCTCTTGTGTCCCGAAAAAAGGCTCAACTTGTATAGTCCCAGGCTCCACAAGGCAAGAGGGCCATCCTAATATTCTATTAGGGTGGGGCCTCCAAGACACCTCTGGCGTGCCCAAGTGCGATGCGAGAGGGCCATCCTAATGTTCTATTAGGAGGGGGCCTCCAAAACACCTCCGGCTTGCCCGAAATGGACATAGCAGCGTTGTCTTAGGCTCACTAAGGCTAGATGATGTTTCCCAATGTTTTATTGGGTGGCGACTTCAAGAAACCTCTTTGTTGCCCGAAATGGATACACTTGTAATTTCTTACAAGTTTTTATGAACCTCTCTCAAAAATCCTAATAGCGGGCAGTTTGGGGCAACCCAAGGTTCGGCGCGCGTCACAGTAGAGACTCCACTGGGGACAATACTCGAGACTTCACTTCGAAAGTACCTTGGTTAAAACTTAAAATTGAGTTTTAATTTAAAAATTTCATCATTTTTCGAAAACTGCATTGCATCTCATTAGAGCCTTATATTTATGCTACTTTGGTCCCTCTTTTAACCCCGGTACGTTCTCGAAGCATGACCCTATTTCACTCAATGTGCAAAAGTGTTAAGGATAATCACCAGCCCAAGCCTCGTACCTTTTGGTATATTAAATGGAGACCCAACCGGTTGTTACGCTCGTGATGAGTTAGACCCGTTGGCAGGGACCATGCTTGGGTAGCCCTAAAATAACATCACCTTGCCCAAAGCTCATGTAATGGAAATAGATACTTCCCCTAAGTGGTACAAACCTTAATACTATGCTTGTTGTATGGATCAGTATTGGACGAACCCGGATAATTCGATTGGTCACCTAAATAAGGGCTTTCATGCCCCGATAGGCCCATGTCAATTTACTCGGACTGCTTAAATACATAATGATCATAACCCATGCGCCTGTGCATTAGTTAGGAGAGGTTATGCTGCCAATTTTCCACCGTGCACCATATGCGTCCATTGGATCCCCTGTTGACCCATGGGCCAATCCCACCTAGGAAAGAGACTATAACCTCGTGTGTGGGAGTAACAAGGTTGGAAGGACCTATGTGCTTGCATGTGATTTATGGATGTTGCATAAGCACGATCATGCATTATATGTCATTCATGCATCATCCTAACGGGTATATTTTGCAGCCATCATAGATTGGTCCAGGTGGTCAAGAGATCCTCAAGGGCGACTACACAGAAATTCATTCTTTGAGCTGTCAGAAAGGGTAGAGTTCTCTGATTCTATCTCAGAAAGTAGCCACACTACATCCTCTCAATTCTCTATACATTCTGAAATGGCCAACTCAATAAGAGGGACAGATGCCACTAGGGCTTTGATAGCAGAAGAGGTGGGCCGTAGGTTGGAAGAATTTGAGAACCGAATGATGGCTATGATGGCCACAATGGCTCAGCCAGCCGCGCAACAGAACCCACCTCCTCCTCTCATGAGACAAAATGAACGGGAGAAGGTCAGAAAGGATCCGTCAGAAGAGATACGTCCACCACCCATGGACTTAAGGGCTACCACATTAGGGGCCCAGAAGAAAAGGCTAGCCTAGAGGTTGGATGATGACCTGGAAGAGGATGAATATGAAGAGTTTGTGTCAGAGAGAGGGAAAGCACCCCAAGCAGAAGAGGCCATCTGGAGGAAGATAACAGAAAAATTCGAGGTAATGACAAAGATATTGACAAGGGGTCGAGGGATGAACACCGAAGATAAGGAGTTAGAAGGGGAAGATCTGGTCCCGATGAACTTCAAGATGCCCGACGTTGCGAAATTTAATGGCACTTACGATCCCACTGCTCATATAAAGCAGTACTCGCTGGTGATGAAGGGCACTACTTTGACAAAGAGGCAGAAGATTGAGTACTTTTTCCTAAGCTTAATCGGCCCAACAGTGGATTGGTATCACGGGCTTGATCCAGAGCGAAGGAGGAATGGGATTTATTGACGGAAGAGTTTTTGAGGCAGTACGACTGCAGTACGAGAATGGAGGTCACTATAAAGGACTTGGAATTGTTGCAGCAGAAGGTAGGCGAGTCTTTCCATGAGTATCTGACCCGATGGATGAATAGGGTGATGGAGATGAAAAGAAAGGAAGACACTCGAGATCAGATACGGCTATTCATAAAAAATGAGAGCGTATCTGAGAGCTAGATTAAAAATAAAGGGATTGAGAGACCGGCTGTCTCTGAAAGACATTGCTATCGAAGCAGAAGGAGAGTACCTCTCTAGGAGAGTAAGCAATGAGAGTTATTCCAATAAGGGTAACATCAATCAGGGGGTAGGTAGGTCAGCAAGCTCTGGTAGTGGCACGAGGAAGACAGCTGAAGTTTTAGCCACCAACATGGCCCCGAGGCATTTCTCCAATCTAGGAAGGTCTCTGTCATGGGTACTTTGGAGGTTGATGAAGGAGGGTACGTTGCAGCCTTCGCCACCGCGACCAGCCAAGACTCAAGGTTTGCCGAGACATAAGGACAATGAATACTGTGCATATCATCAACACACTGGGCATACGACTGATGAGTGCAAGGCACTAAGGCACGCGATTCAGGACTTTATTGATTCAAAGCAAATCACAGACCCAGAGAAGAGAGGGAATTAGAAGAAGACTGGGTATAACAATGTGACCCCACTAGTGTTCATGATCGGGTCCAGTCTGCCCGAATGGTTTATATTGAGAGAGTTATACGGCATCGATGCCAACACTGCTATCATAAGACTCCATGAGGTATGTGAAGAAGGGCTTCCCGCTGCAATGATTGATTGCTGGTCCATTGATGAAAGTGGAAATAAAGACAATAGTATTGAGAATGAAGTAGTTCCCGACCCGTGGGGTTCGGAGGAGGAAGGAGGAAAAAGGAAGGAGAAGAAGAAGATAGTAGGAGCGGTGACCCGGAGTGGAAGGGTAGCTCCAGAAGTAGAAAGGCCACAAGATCCCACAGTAGGCCAAAAAGAAAGGGAGCCAGAAGATGACCCAATACGTCGGCTCAGATTTCAATATGGGATCTTTTGAGGTAGTCTCCGTGCCACAGGCAAAAGTTGGTGGAGGCATTATGTGAGACAACCGTGGCCACAACCATCTAACCCACATAATTTCTTGATGTGGTGAAAGGAGGAGCTGGGGAAAATGTGATATTCACGAGTGCTGACTTGCCGGCAAAAGGCCGCAACCATAACCGCCACTTGTACCTTCGGGCACAGGTCAATCGAAAGCACATGGCTTGCGTTATGGTGGACGATGGTTCATTAATCAATGTGTGCCCTCAAGTGGCAATGGCAGCCTTTGGGGTGACTGAAGATATGCTGGCTATGTCTTATTTAACGATCACGGCTTATGATAACTCACTGAGACATGCCTCTGGGACATTCAAAACGGTGGTCAAGATGGGACCAGTGGAGACGGAGGTGGAGTTCGTAGTCCTGCCGATTCCTACCAACTTTTCAGCCCTTTTAGGGAGGCCATGGTTCCATAAGCTGGGAGGCGTCCCCTCTATACTACACCAGATGGTCAAGATTCCCCGCGAGGGGCAGGTTGTGACCACAAGGGTTGCCAGGGAGAACCAGGTTTCAATATTAGACATTGCAAGGCAGCCTTTCAATGGGTTCCACATTGCTGTGATAGACGGGGAAAAGCATATTGATTGAAGCACCCAAGTGCTGAACATGATGAAGAGGATGCCATTCCTCCCCGGGACAGGACTATGCAAGAATTTGCAGGGGTTGCCAGCCGCCATTGCCACCAGAGGCCAAAAGGATAGGAAGGGCCTTGGATATAAAGGTGTTGTGAACAGGGGGTAAAAGCCAATGAAGGAAATCCCCCACATCAAATAGAGCTTTGTACCAGCCATAGCAGTGTGTGCCTACATGGGAGAAGCTGAGCCTCAGTGGATTGACGAAAGGATTGTACCGGGGTTTGAGGTCTTTAATGATGTCTTCAACTGGTACATTGGATTGATCAAGCCAGCAGAGGGCTTTTGGGAAGAAGAAATCATGACCAGGGAAACAGTCTGGGACCGCGAGACACCCAAAGAAGTTATCACTGAAAGGCTGGTGGCTACCCAGTTTAAGGGGAAGGCAAAGATAGAAGAAGCCGTACAGGGGGTCATTGCAGAGCCTCCAAAATGCCAGATCGATACAGAGCCATCAACTTCAACAGTTGTGCCGGCAAAAGAGGAGGAGGAAAATAATTTAGATTTTCTTTTTACTCTGGAACTTTTTAATAATGTTAATGACAATTTTAGTTTTATCAATAAAGTGAACGATTTTGCTTTCTTGTGCGATGTTTCTGATGATTTCATTATACATGATCATGATCATAATCCATCTATATTTGATATTGATTCAACTGATGCTGCTCCATTTAATCTTGAAATCTCGGAAAACCCGAAAGAAATCTTGATAGTATCTAGCATAACTCGTGAAGAGAGAGAAATATTTGAGAGAATATTAAGAAAACATGAAAAAGTCTTTGCCTAAATGTACAAAGACATGCCAAGAGTGGACTGAGAAATTGCAGAACACGCCATCCTGACATACCCAGACTATAAGCCTATCAAGCAGAAGCTAAGGAGGCTCAAGCTAGAATTGGCAGATAAAGTGAAGGAGGAAATTCACAAGCAGATCAAAGCCAAGTTCCTAATTGAGGTATAGTACCCAACCTAGTTGGCCAATGTTGTCTCCGTAGCTAAGAAGAACGGCAAGGTAAGGGTATGTATAGACTATCGAGCCCTGAATAAGGCTTGTCCAAAGGATGACTTTCCACTACCCCACATAGACGTGCTAGTGGATAGCGCAGCTGTTTGTATGATGTACAGTTTCATGGATGGTTACACAGGCTATAATCAGATACTCCATAAGATAGCCGATCGGATTAAAATAGCTTTCATCATAGAGTGGGGGACATTTTCTTACAAGGTAATGCCTTTCGGTTTGAAGAACACAGGTGCGACTTATCAAAGAATGGCAACAAGGATTGTAGATGACTTGATCCACAAGGAAGTAGAAGTATATGTGGATGACATGATGATAAAGTCGACTACTAGAGAAGGTCACTTTGAAGCCCTAGAAAAGTTCTTTGAGAGGATCGGAAAGTACAAGTTTTGATTAAACCCCAAGAAATGTATCTTCGGTGTCACTTCAGCGAAGCTTCTAGGGCATGTGGTTAGCCAAAGGGGAATTGAGATCGACCCGGACAAGGTTAAGGCCATCAGAGAGATGCTGGTGCCTCAAAAGGAGAAGGACGTTAGAAGCTTTTTAGGCAAATTGCAGTATGTCAGCAGGTTTATCGGCAAGCTTACTTTGGTTTGTGAGCCAACCTTCAAACTGCTCAGAAAAGACCAACCAGTAGTGTGGAATGAAGACTGTCTGAAAGCTTTTGACACCATCAGAGAATATTTGTTGAATCTATCGATTTTGAGACCACCACAGCCAGTCAAGCTGCTTATTCTATATTTGGCCATAGAGAATAGTTCTGTGGGTGCCATGATGGCTTAAGAAGACGAGTTCATAGTGGAATTCACAGTTTATTACCTCAGTAAGAAGTTCCTTGCCTATGAGGTCAAGTATGTGGAAGTAGAAAAGATCTGCCTTACGGTAATTTGGGCATCTAAGAAGTTGAGACACTAATTCCACTCTTACAGGGTACAAGCCGTAGCAAAATAGAATCCTCTTAGGTACTTACAAGAAGCTCCATCTTTAATTGGAAAAATGGGGAGATGGTTGTTACTACTATAGGAGTTTGACATTGAGTACATCACTTAGAAGACCATCAAGGGGCGTGCAGTGGCAGAGTTTCTAGCTGAGCACCCGATCCAAGGAGACTCGTATGAATTCAACTTCCCAGATGAGGACGTGACAGCCATCACGGTACAGGGTTGGCAATTGCACTTTGATGGAGCTGTGAACAGCAAAGGGGCAGGAGTAGGAATTATTCTAACAACCCCTGATGACGAGAAACTCCCATTGGCTAAGAAGTTAAGATACAAGGCCACTAATAATGAAGCCAAATATAAAGCATGCACCTTCGGGTTAGAAGCACCGATAGCTTTAGGGGCAAAGAACGTGGAAGTATTTAGAGATTCATCTCTAATGATCAATCAGATTAGGGGTGAGTGGGCCGTCAAAGAAGAACGGTTGATGCCATACGTCAGGCACTTAAAGGATTTGAGCAATCAATTCGAAGTGTGTACATTTCACTTTGTGCCGAGTGATGAGAATCAGTTAGCCGACGCGCTTGCAACTTTGGTATCAATATGGGATCATCCAGAAGGGGTGACCATGAAGCCGTTTTGATCTCAAGTTTGGAAAGGCCAAGCTTTGAGTCCAAGCCAATAATGGAAATAGAAGTAGCAGATGGAAAGCCATGGTATTATGATATCAGGAATTATCTAGAAAATGCAATATTTCCAAGAGAGGCTACCGAGAAAGATCAGAGGATGATCCGCAAGCTATCTGCTCAATTTATCTGCATAGATGGGATGTGATACAAGCGACAAGTCGACGGTATCCAATTGAGGTGTCTGGACGAGAGAGAAGCCAAAAAGATGATGGAGAAAACTCATGCTGGCGTGTGCAGAGCCCACATGAATGGTTTGACGTTGGCCAAGAAGATTATGAGACAAGGATTCTACTGGATCACTATGGACATAGACTACTCAAAGTATGTAAAGCAATGCCAGTTGTGCCAGCAGTATGCAGACTTAAAGCACTTACCTATTTCGGAATTGTATAACTTAACATCACCTTGGGCGTTCGTAGCTTAGGGGATCGATATTATCAGGGAAATACGTCCTACAGCCTTCAATGGACATAGGTTCATCATAGTCGCCATCGACTACTTTACAAAATGGGTAGAGGTGAAATCTTTCAAAAAGATTGATGCTCGGGATATGGCCAAATTCATTGAAAAGAACTTGATATGTAGAAACGGCCTCCCACACCACGTTGTGTCTGACAATAGGGTCCAGTTCATGGTAGAAACGAAGAATTTACTGCAAAAATACGGTCTTGAGCATCATAAGTCATCTTTGTACCGTCCTTAGGCTAATGGAGCTATAGAAGCCGCCAAGAAGAACGTAAAGAGAATCCTAGCCAAGATGGTGCAGAATTATAAAGAATAGGTGGAAAAGTTGCCTTTTGCACTCTGGGGTTATAGAACGACTGTCAAAACTTCTACGAGAGCCACACTGTATTCCTTGGTATATGGGATGGAAGCAGTACTACCAGTCGAGATAGAGCTCAAATCATTAAGGGTAGTCATGGAAGCTCAGATTCTAGAAACAAAGTGGGCACAAAAGCGGCTGCAACACTTGAGCATGCTAGACAAGGGCAGAATGAGAGCTTACTATCATAATCAGGTCTATCAGAAAAGGCTTGCCAAGTAATTCGAAAAGAAGGTCAAGAAACACCCATTGAAGGAAGGGGACTTCGTATTCAAGCAAATGAGACGTGGTGCGCTCGATATCAAAGGGAAATTCAGATCAACATGGGAAGGGCCTTTCATCCTCAAGAAGCTATTGTCAAAACGAGTGGCAATTCCGTCAAATATTTATGGCAACGAGTTCAAGGAGCTGATAAACATTGATAGACTCAAGAGGCTCCATGGCTAAAGATAATAAAAATCAAAAGAAGAGAATAAAAGCCCTGCGGGTCGAAAACCGAAAAAAGGCGGCCTTGCTAAAATTGGGCGCCTCGTCAGGGTGAAAATAAAAAAAAAGGCATCCTGGTCAAAAATTAGAGGCTCGAGAGAAAATGTCCAATTAAGAAAACCCGAGAGGGCTGATTGATAACAGGAGTTGATGCTATCAAGATTTGGCTCCTTGAATGAATATAGTTTTGCATTTTTGAATTAATGTTAAATGATGATCATGCATATTAAAATCATGCTGAGATGTACACAATTTTATGAAATGAAATAAAATTGAATTCATTCATTTATTTTATTTTCTAATTCCGTTCTAAAAAGAAACATATTGCTCAAAATGCATACAAATCTAAACTAAACCCTACTACTACTCTAGCCAGCCAAATGTCTAAGTCGTCGAGTCCTATTGTCAACGGTAGTACTAAGCACCCATCTCTTGTATGCGCTAGTAGAAACAACATAATAATTTCGAAAAGAGGGAATGACAGTATTCACTGGTAGTTCAGCCCAAAGTTCATGATACCGTGAGGCAAAAGCTACAGATAGAACTGCACCTCGGAAAGATAGAGGGACTCTCACCACGTCTTGAGTCATCTCCAACTATCGAGAGCATCGTGCCGTGATGTAAAAGATAGCCTCACATAGCCCACATAAGGGAACAAATCCTAAAGAGCCATCAACTATCGCAGCAGATAGGGGAAGCCAAGCGCTTATGAAGCTAATGTCCTCATCTGTTACCTTGCTAAATCTGGTAATACCCTCCTCGGGGGTCGCAAATGAGTATAGTCGCGGACGAGGAGGAAAATTGTAGACACCGGGTCCCAAGGCAGCTCAGACCGAAGATAACCAGTGATGAAAATGATGCCTATTCACGGGCAAAAGACAGATCGAAGTGATGGTTTCCTCGCGAAATGTGTTTTATATTTTTTTAAAAAATAAACAATAAAAAAAATAAAAAATAAAAAATAAATATTTGTAGAATCGTGGGTTCTTAGGAGGCCTGGATAGTGAGGCCTATCGCACTAACATGAGATGAGGCCTCACATTAGTGAGGCCCCTCTCACTAACGTGAGGTGCAACTCTCACGCTAGAGAGGGGTGGCGTGAGGCAGGTCTCACCTGCCTCACGCGCCTCACTGTCCCAGCACCCCTCTTCCCTATTTTCAAGAGATTTGGTTTGAAAAACTAGGATTATGGCTGCTTTTAAAAAGGTCAATCTGATCTTTTCTCTGGGATAAATAGAAAAGTGAATAACTGAGAGAGGGGGTTGATTTAGAGAGAGAGGAACGAAGAGGAAAAACACAAAAAGAAAGAAACTTTGAGAGCAAGAAAATAATTGTCGTTTCTCAAAAGGCATTCTGAGATTGTTTCTTAAGCCCAGGAAATAAATTCTTGAGTGAGGGATTCAATCACCTTTTGTTTTCTTTTTAACGTAAACTTTCATCAAGAGTTTTTGGAGTCTCTATTTTAACTTCATTTTCAAGAAGAGCAAAGAAGAAACCAGAACCTTTCATTTGCATATTAACGATCAATATCTGAGGGTAAATACTTACTAGCCACCTCTTTTCCTTTATTTTCTTTCCCTCTTCTTCTTCTTTCCTTCTTTCTATTTACTTCTTTTCTTCGTTTTGTTGAACAAGTAAGTTATGTTCTTTGTATATATTGTATATATTTCTTGTTTGATCTTATTAACTTGTTGATCGTATGTTTATTGCTATTATTGTAACACCCCCTTCCCATACGTAGGCAATCCCATCCGATAAGGAGTGAGATGCTGTAGACACCGGGTCTTGAGGCAGTCCAAGTCAGAGTTACCTGATGAAGAGATCCACGTTGGTTTCTGAATAAATGGATGGAATTCGAAGGTTTTCGTCTTTCGGTTTTATAAGGATTAAAATTTTTTTTCGCTATAGCGTGAGGTTTTGAAAGAGTTTGGGAAATTTTGCTTGAAAGTGGAAGTTTTGCTCCACAGACGGGATGACCGTCTAAAGTAGGGATGCCCGTCTCTACTTGGAGTGATCCCTGTCCCTAGTCCTGCGTTACGGCCTGTCTGTAGCTAGGGACGGACACGTGTCTGAGTAGGGACGCCCGTCTTACGGCCCGTCTGTAGCTAGGGATGGACATGTGTTTGAGTAGGGATGCCCATCCCTAGTTTCGCATTACGACCCGTCTGTATCTAGATTTCCGCGCGTGCCCTTAGTAGGGACACCCGTCGGAAGTTGATGGGATGCCCGTCGGTAGTGGATCTGATCAGATAACGCCGGTTTGGATAAAATTTTATCTCTTATCTTTCAAATTTTGGGTGAGATTTGGTCAAAAATTTAATTTTAAAACTCCTTTTAAAATTCAAACATTAAAACTGATGCTTATCTAATTTTATCTCCAAAAAGTCTATAAATTGAGAAGTAAAATTCATTATTTGAGGTTAGAAAAAGTGACAAATTTTTGGTGGAGAAAATTAACCACTTTTTTTGAGAGATTGGAATTTTTTTTTTGAAAATATTTCTTTTAGAGCAGTTTACCAAAAAGCTATAAAATCTCTATTTTTAGAATTTTATTTGATAAAAATTCTTCCAATTAATTGATTTCCTCAAATATTTCTTGCGAATTAAGCTAATTTGAGGTAACGAAATTCATTCGTTTCCATCAATACAGCTAATTCAAACATTCGATCGCTATTAAATTTTCAAGAAGGGAAAATACAAATTTTCTTACGTTGATCTATTTTTATTTGATCCTTGTGGAGCGTGTGGGGACCGAAACCATTCGATATTCACCCAAAAAGGTAAAATCCGAGGGTAAACATTCTAGATTAATGCTTGTGTGATTTGATTAACTTATATTAATCATTTTCATTTTTTACTTTTTTTTATCTTTTAACTAATTTCTTTTAAAGTTTCCTATTATTTTCCTTTCTTTACTTTATTCACCCATTTTGACACTGACATGTTTATTCCTATGAGTTATTTTCTGACCATTTGGAATTTTTTTTTTAAATGATGATGGTCGAGCCAATCTGAGGATCTCCATAAGGGTTCTTTCTTCACCCTTGCTTTTTATTCATATTATTATTAAGATTATTTTAATATCGTTGAAGTGAAAAGGGCCAAATATTTTATAGTAATTAATTTGGGATTTTCTCGAAAGCTGTGGACCAATGTCCTGTTTTAACCAACAAAATTGATGTTTCTTAAAATCAGTTTGTAACAAATATACATGGCAGGACCAATGTCCTCACTCCAATGAATATCCCGTTTTCTGTATGATTTATACATTATTTTTATAATTGGGGTTGTATTCCGCCCCTAGTTTTATTGTAATTTTAATTGTGGAAGTTCATCTTAATAGTGCTTAATTTATTGCTTTTGATGTGAATGATTGCGCCTTAATTAAATGCATCGTGTGGAAAGTTGGTGAAACAATAAATTCAAAACTTAATCATAATATTGATCAAGGTACAAATGAATGAGAAGTCCCGAACGCACTCTGGTCTTTGGGGCTCAATGAGGCAAGAGGTCTAGGACTTCCAAGACACCTCTTGAGTCTCACAAAAAGACTAAAACTTACAATCCTAGGCTCCAAGGGGTAGAGGCAGAGGTCTCCAAGATCTCTCTGGCTAGCCCAAGATGGATATGTATGCGCCGTCTTAGGCTCGCTGAGGCTAGACGACCCTCCCCAATGTTCTATTGGATGGCGACTCCAAGAAACCTCATTGTTGTCCAAAATAGACGCATTTATAAATACCTTACAAGTTTTATGAACCTCTCCTTATCGCCCTAAAGCAGGCCCTCGGGAGGACTCGGGGTTCGGCACGCGTCACAGTGGCGACTCCACTGGGGACTTCTTCGAGACTTCGATTCAAAAGTACCTTGATTAAAAATTATAATTAAGTTTTAATTTAAAAATTTCACCTTCTTTCAAGACTGCATTGCATGGCATTAGAGCCTTAGATCTATGCTAGTTTGGTCCCTTTTTCAGCCCCGGTGCTTTCCCGAAGCGCGACCCTACGCTCACTCAATGTAGGGAAGTGTTAAGGATAATCATCAGCCCAAGCCTCGTACCATCATGGTATATTAAATGGTGACCCAATCGGTCGTTACGCTCGTGATGAGCTAGACACGTTGGCAGGGACCATGCTTGGGTAGCCCTAAAGCAACACCACCTTTGACCAAAGCTCATGTAATGGCAGTAGATACTCTCCCTATATGGTATGAACCGTAATACCTTGCTTGCTATATGGATCATTTTATATTGGACAGACCCAAATAATCTGATTGGTCACCTAATCAAAGGCTTTCATGCCCCGATAGGCCCATGTCAACTTATTCAGGCTGCCTCAATACATGATGGTCAAAATCCATGCATATGAACATTAGCTAAGAGAGGTTATGCTGCCGGTTTTTCACCGTACACCACGCGCATCCATAGGGTTCCCTGTTAACCCATGGATCAATCCCACCTAGGAAAGAGACTATGGCCTCGTGTACGGGAGTAACAAGGTTGGAAGGACCTACATGCTTGCATGCGGTTTATAAATGTTGCATAGCACGATCATGCATCTTAGTACATTCATGCATCATCCTCACCCTTTGTGTTTTTCAGCCATCATAGATTTGCCTAGGTGGACAAGAGGGTCTCGGGGGCGACTACGCAAAAATCCATTCTTCGAGTTACCAGAAAGGGTGGAGTATCCGGACACTTCTTCCGAAACCAGCTACGCTACTTCAGCTCAGTTTTCTTTACCCGAAGAAATGGCAAACTCACCAAGAGGGGCAGATGCCACCAGGGCAATGATAGCAGAGGAAGTGGGCCGAAGGCTTGAAGAGTTTGAGAACCGTATGATGGCGATGATAGCCACATTGGGTCAGCAAGCGGCCGCGCAGAACCCACCACCTCTTCCTATGAGAAATAATGAAAGGGGAGAGGTCAGAGAAGATCCCCAAGAGGAAATTCGCATGCCACCTATAAACCTAAGAGCTACTACCTCAGGGGCACAAAGGGGAAGACCAGTCCCGGGGCTAGATAATGATTGGGAAGACGAAGAATATGAGGAGCGTATGTCTGAGAAAGGGAAAGCCCCTCAAGCTGAAGAAGCCATCTGGAAGAAGATGGAGGAGAAATTTGAAGCAATGACGAGAATGCTAACAAAGGGTCGAGGAATGAACCCGAAAGACAAGGAGTTAGAAGGAGAGGATCTAGTCCCAATGAACTTTAAAATGTTGGATGTTCCAAAGTTTGACGACACTTTCGACCCCATAGCGCATATAAAGCAGTACTCGCTGGTAATAAAGGGCACGACTTTGACAAAAAAGCAGAAAATTGAGCACTTTTGCTTGAGTTTGACTGGCTCGGCAGTAGATTGGTACCATGGGCTTGATCGCCGAACCAAGGAGGACGGGGACTTATTGACGGAAGAGTTCTTGAGGCAATACGACTGCAGTACAAGGATGGAAGTGACCTTGAAGGACCTAGAGCTGTTACAGCAGAAGGGAGGCGAGTCCTTCCATGAGTATCTAACCCGGTGGAGGAATCGAGTGATGGAAATGAAGAGGAAACCGGATACTCAGGATCAAATACGGCTATTCATTAAAAATGCGAGCCCGTATTTGAGAGAAGGATTGAGGATGAAAGGATTGAAGGATTGGGAGTCTCTGAAGGACATCGCCATTGAGGCTGAGGGGGAGTACCTTGTTAAGAGAGCAGCTAATGAGAACTATCCCAATAGAGGTAGCAGTAGCCAGGGGGCAAGTAGACCCACGGGTTTCGCCAGTGGCACACGAAAAACTACTGAGGTATCAACTGCAAATGCTACCCCCGAGGCATTTTTCCAATCTTGGAAGGTCTTTGTCATGGGTGTTGAGAAGACTGATGAAAGAGGGTAAGTTGTAGCCTATGCCACCCAAACCTGCTAGAACTCAAGGCACGCCAGGATATAAGGATGATGAGTCAGCACACCGGGCATATAACAGATAACTGCAAGACATTGAGGTACGCGATTCAAGATCTAATCGACTCAAAGCAGATCACGGACCCAAAGAAGATAGGGGGTCTAAAGAAGGCTGGGTGCAATAGTATGCCCCCGCCAATGAATATGATCGGGTCCAGTTTACCCGAAAAGTTTATGTTAAATGAATTATACGGCAACGATACCCACACTGCTGTCACGAACCTCCATGAGGGGAGTGAAGAAGGGCTTCCCGCTGCAGTGATCGATTGCTGGTCCACTGATGATAGTGGAACTGAAAATAATGATTCTGAAGTATTTCCCGACCCGTGGGATTCGGAGGAGGATGAAGAAGCAAACAAGAATAAAGTAGGAGCTGTGAGCCAAAGTGGAAGGGTAGCTCCAGAAGTTGAGAAGCCCCAAGGGCCGGTTGAGGGTGAGAAAGGAAAGGAGCCGGAAGAAGATCTGATTGTTAAACAACTAAAAAAGACGCCGGCTCAGATTTCCATATGGGATCTTTTGAGACAGTCGCCATCGCATAGGCAAAAGGTGGTAGAGGCTTTATGCAAGGCAACTGTGGCAACAACTATCTCGCCTACGGAACTTATGGATGTAGTAAAAGGAGGATCAGGGGAAAATGTTGTTTTTTTCAGTGCTGATTGGCTGGCAGAAGGCTGCAACCATAATCTCCCTCTGTACATAAGATCACAGATTAACCAAAAGCACACTGCTTGCGTAATGGTAGATGATGGCTCTTCGATAAATGTGTGCCCACAGGTGGCAATGGCAGCTTTTGGGGTAATAGAGGATATGTTAGCCAAATCTGATCTCACCATCACAGCATATGACAACTCGCATAGACATGCTTCGGGAACATTCACGACAATAGTGAAGACGGGGCCCATAGAGTCAGAAGTGGAGTTTGTGGTACTGCCTATACCCGCCAATTTCTCAGCTCTTCTAGGTAGGCCATGGTTTCATAAGTTGGGTGGAGTCCCCTCTACACTTCACCAGATGGTATGAAGGCCAGATTGTGACTATAAGGGCTGCACGGGAAAATCAAGTTTCAGTACTGGAGATTGCTAGGCAACCATTTAGTGGATTTCATGTTGCCCTGATAGGCGAGGAAGAGCAAAAAGAAGAAAGCCCCCAGGTACTAAATATGATGAAAAAGATGTCGTTCCTCCCTGGGGCAGGATTGGGCAAGAATTCTCAGGGGATGCCAACAGCTATTACCACCAAGTGCCAAAAGGACAAAAGGAGTCTAGGATACACCGGTGTTATAGAAAGGGGTGAGAAGTCAAAAATGGACATTCCTCATATCCAAAAGACGTTTGTGCCAGCAACCGCAGCATGTGCCTATAAAGGGGAAGATGAACCGCTGTGGTTGGATGGAAGAATTGTACCAGGGTTCGAGGTTTTCAATGATGTCTATGACTGGGACATTGGATCGATTAAGCCAGTAGAGGGCTTTTGGGATGAAGAAATCATGACTAGTAGGACAATTTAGGACCGTGAGATGCCTGAAGAAGTAATGACAGAGAAGATGGTAGCCACCCAGCTGAAGGGGAAAGCAAAGGTAGAGGAAGCCATGCAGGAGTTGATTGGGGAGCCTCCAAAGAGTCAAAGTGATGCAGGACCATCGACCATGGTAGATACGCCAGCAGAGGAGGAAGAGGAGAATAGTTTAGACTTTCTTTTTGCTCCAGAACTTTTCAATGATGTTAATGACAATTTCAATCTTATTAATAAATTGAATGATTTTACTTACTTGTGTGATGTTTCTGATGATTTCACTATGCATGATCATGATCATCATCCATCCATATTTGATATTGATTCAACTGATGCTACTCCATTTAATCTTGGAACCATAGAAAACCCAAAAGAAATTTTGATAGCATCAAGTATAACTCCTGAAGAGCGCGAAAAATTTGAGAGAATCTTAAAAAAATATGAAAAAGACTTTGCCTGGACCTACGAAGATATGCCAGGAATCGATCGAAAAGTTGCAGAGCACGCTATTCCTACATATCCTGACCATAAACCCGTTAAACAGAAGCCGAGAAGGCTTAGGCCAGAATGGGTGGATAAAGTGAAGGAGGAGATTCACTAGCAAATGAAAGCCAAATTTTTGGTTGAGGTGCAATATCCAACTTGGTTGGCCAATGTTGTCCCCGTAGCCAAAAAGAATGGCAAGGTAAGGGTATGCGTAGATTATCGGGACTTGAATGAGGCCTATCCAAAAGATGACTTTCCATTGCCCCATATAGATGTGCTGATAGACAACGCCGCTGCTTGTGAGATGTATAGCTTTAGAGATGGTTATGCGGGCTACAATCAAATTCTCAATAAAATAATTGACCGAATTAAGACAGCGTTCATCACGGAGTGGGGGATCTATGCTTATCGAGTAATGCCTTTTGGCCTGAAAAATGCACGAGCCACTTATCAGAGGATGGCGACAAAAATCTTGAATAACCTGATCCATAAAGAAGTGGAGGTATACGTGGACGACATGACGATCAAGTCAGCCACTAGAGAAGGTCATTTTGAAGCCCTGGAAAAGTTCTTCTTAAGGATAGAAAAGTATAATCTGCGGTTAAATCCTAAGAAATGTATCTTTGGTGTTACCTCAGGGAAGCTTCTAGGACACGTGGTTACCCAGAGGGGTATTGAGATTGACCCAGACAAGGTTAAAGCCATCAGAGAAATGCCAATACCGCAGAAGAAGTATGTGAGAAGTTTTCTGGGTAGGTTGCAATATATCAGTAGGTTTATTGCCAAACTTACTTCAATCTGTGAACCGATCTTCAAACTACTTAGAAAAGACCAACCGATAGTATAGAATAAAAGCTGTCAGAAGGCTTTCGATACTGTCAAAGAGTATCTGCTAAATTCACCGGTGTCGAGACCGCCGCAGCTAGTCAGGCCATTGATTTTATACTTAGCTATAGAAGATAGTTCTGTAGGCGCCATGATGGCCCAGGACGACGAATTTGGAGTGGAGTTTGCTATTTATTACCTTAGCAAGAAGTTCCTGGCCTATGAGGTTAAGTATACGGGAGTAGAAAAGATTTGCCTTGCGGTAGTCTGGGCCTCGAAGAAATTAAGGCATTACTTTCATGCCTATAGAGTACAGGCAGTAGCGAAGTAGAATCCTTTAAGGTACTTACAGGAAGCTCCATCTTTACTTGGGAAAATGGGAAGGTGGTTATTGTTGCAATAAGAATTCGATGTGGAGTGTATTACTCAAAAAACTATCAAAGGGCGTGCAGTGGCTGAATTCTTGGCAGAACACCCAATTCAAGGAGACTCGTACGAGTTTAACTTTCCAGATGAGGATGTGGTATCTTTCGGAGTTTGAGGTTGGCAATTGCATTTTGACGGAGCCGTGAACAACAAGGGGGCAGGAATGGGGATCATTTTAACAACCCCGGATGATGAGAAGCTCCCTTTGGCCAAGAAATTGAGGTTCAAGGCTACCAATAATGAAGCTAAGTATGAAGCGTGTGCCTTCGGGTTAGAGGCGTTGATAGCCTTAGGAGCAAGAAATGTGGAAGTGTTTGGTGATTCCTCCCTTATGATCAATCAAATCCGAGGTGAATGGGCCATTAAATAAGAGAGGCTAATGCCATACATCAAGCACTTGAGAGACCTGAGTAGTCAATTTGAAGTGTGTACGTTCCGTTTTGTTCCAAGGGATGAAAACCAGTTAGCCGACGCGCTTGCTACTTTAGTCTCAATGTGGGACAATCACGAAGGGGTGGTTATGAGGCCAGTTTTGATTTCTAGCTCTAAGAGACCTAGCTTCGAATCTAAATTAGTCATGGAGATAGAAGTAGCGGATGGGAAGCCGTGGTATTATGATATTAAGAACTATCTAGAGAATGTGACGTTTCCAGAGGAAGCTACTGAGAAAGATCAGAGAATGATTCGCAAGCTATCTACCCAGTTCATCTGCATAAATGGAGTGTTGTACAAACGACAGGCGGATGGTATCCAGTTGAGGTGTTTGGATGAGAAAGAGGCTAAGAGGGTGATGGAAGAAACACACGCCGGAGTATGTGGGGCCCATATAAACGGGTTGACATTAGCCAAAAAGATTATGAGATAAGGATTCTTCTGGCTCACCATGGATAACGATTGCTCTAAGTATGTAAAGCAGTGTCAGTTATGCCAGCAGTATGCAGATTTAAGGCACCTGCACATTTTGGAATTACATAATCTAACGTCACCTTGGCCATTCGCAGCTTGCGGGATTGATATTATTGGGGAAATACGCCCCACGGCCTCCAATGGACATAGATACATCATCGTCGCCATCGACTACTTTACTAAGTGGGTAGAAGCTAAGTCCTTCAAGAAAGTGGATGCTCGGGATATGGCAAACTTCATAGAGAAGAACTTGATATATAGGTATGGCCTTCCACATCATGTGGTATCTGACAACGGGGTCCAGTTCATGACCGAGACGAAGAAGTTACTCCAGAAGTATGGTATCGAGCACCAAACACAATTCAACTCAAACCTCTTCTTACCTCAATTCCAGCAACCCAAACACAATTAGCAACATAAAACACCACGTTTACCCCATGAATTCTGATTAAATCATGCTAAGGACAATATCAATTTGCACAAATCAAAATCAGCACTATGCATCATTTCTCATAGCCAAATACACAATTTAGTTCACAAACTCACAATCAAGGTTCCTTAACACATCTACATCACAACCCATGACAATTAAACTATAAAGAACATCAAAAACCCACAAATTTCCAGAAATTCACGCATATCACAAAACCCACATATGAACATCACTTAAAAGAAAAGTTCCCAAACCTTATCTCCTTAGCTCCAAATCTAATGAGCTCCACTAGAACCAGCCTTCTCCTTGCCTTTCGGGTCACGGGGAGGCTCAACTAACCATCAAACCAACAAAACACACAAAAATACAAACCCTAGATTAAATCTAAACCCAGAAAATATGAAGAAGAAGAAGAAGAAGAACGCAATGGAAATGCAAAAAACTCATCGATTACTTCTAAGAATTATCAAAATCCACCAAATCCAACCAACAAGGAACTAGCCAAAGAAAGGAAGAGGAAGAGGGAGTAGAAGGGAAAGCAAAAGAGAGAAGAGAAGGGGAGAACGGGAATGAAGAATAGATTTTCTGTTCTTCCCCTTCTCTTTCCTCAATTATCCAACCCTCCTCTGTTCCCCTTTCCACATGGCACAACATGATTGGTGGGTTTTAATAACTCACACCCTAACAACTAACATTGCACATACACAATGCAATCCCCACTTATAATACCCTACAAGTATGTGAGCACACACACACAAGCACAACTTCACAAACACACCCTAGTATGATATGCTCAAGCACACCCAAACATAACCCAACTAATTCACACCCAAAACACCATACCTCACTCACACACAAACAAAACCCACAAACATGCATTTTTACCCAAAATGCCCTTAACACATGCCAAAACACACTCAATGCATGCACATACAGATGGCTCATTCTACACAAGCTCTCAATATGTCCTACAAAATCTGAATGACCCGCTCTGACTGACCATCTATCTGAGGATGGAATGCCATACTGAAGTTCAACTTGGTAACCAAAGCCCTTTGCAATTCCTTCTAAAACTTAGACGTAAACCTCGAGTCCCAATCTGAAATTATGGACAATAGCACTCCATGCAACCTGACTATCTCATCCACATAAATATTGGCTAACTTGTCCAATGAATAGTCCACTCTAACTTGCAGAAAATGAGCTGATTTCATAAGGCTATCCACAATCACCCATACAGATTCGTGCTTCTTCTGAGTCAAAGGCAAACTAGAAACGAAATCCATGGCAATATCATCCCACTTCCACTCGGGAATGGATAAAGGCGTAAGCAATCCCAAAGGGACTTGATGCTCAGCCTTTACCTGCTGACATGTCAGGCACTTGGACACAAAATCCACAATATCTCTCTTCATACCAAACCACTAATAAAACTGCTTCATGTCCCGATACATCTTGTCACCGCCGGGATGCATAGTGAAAACTATACTATGCGCCTTACTCAGCAGTTGTTTCCTCAATTCCTCATTCTCGGGCACACACAAGCGGTTTCTAAACATAAGCGCCCCATATAAAACCGAGAAATCTGATTGCTTACTCGAGCTGACCTTTTGCACAATCCGCTGTAGCCTCTCATCATCCCTCTGAACAACTACAATCCTCTGTCTCAAGGTAGGCCTCACTCTCAACTGAGCAACCAAAGCTCCATCTGCATCGAACCTCCATCCGAACTGCCTCAAAAATATGGCTGAAACTGACTTCCGACTCAAGGCATCCGCGACTACATTGGCCTTACCCGGATGGTAATCCAATATGCAATCGTATTCCTTAAACAACTCAAGCCAACAGCGCTGCCTCATATTCAACTCTTTCTGAGTGAGGAGATATTTTAAGCTCTTGTGGTCCTTAAAGATCCTACACTTCTCCCCATACAAATAATGGCACCAAATCTTCAAAGCAAAAACCACAGCCGCCAACTCTAAATCGTGTGTCGGATAATTCCTCTCATGTGGCTTCTACTGAGGGGAAGCATAAGCCACAACCTTACCCTCTTGCATCAAAACACATGCAAGACAGACACCCGAAGCGTTACTATACATTACAAACTCCTTACCCGATACGGGCTGAGTAAGTATAGGAGCCTCAACTAACAAACTTTTCAACTTCTCAAAACAAAGCTCGCACTTATCCGACCACTCAAATCTGACCCCTTTCCTTAACAACCTTGTCATCGGAGCAGCGATCACTGAAAAACCCTTAACAAATCAACGGTAGTAACCTGCCAAACCAAGAAAACTCCTCATTTCCTGAATATTCCTAGGCGCTTTCCAATCAACTATCGCCTCAATCTTAGCCGGATCCACTTGAATACCCCCAGCCGAGACAATATGACCCAAGAATGACACTTCTCGAAGCCAAAAATCACACTTACTAAGCTTGGCAAATAACCGATGTTCTCTTAACACTTGCAAAACCAACCGGAGATGCTCTTCATGCTCTTTCTCATCCTTGGAATACACCAAGATGTTATCTATGAATACTACTACAAACTGGTCTAAGTATGGCCTAAACCCTCGATTCATCAAATCCATGAATACCGCAGGTGCATTAGTCAAACCAAACGGCATTACAAGGAACTCATAGTGGCCATACCTAGTCCGAAATGTAGTCTTAACCACATCCGCATCCTGAACTCGCAACTAGTAATAACCCGACCGAAGATCAATCTTCGAAAAGGCACCCGCACCTCGGAGCTGATCAAACAAATCCTCGACCCTAGGCAATGGATACTTATTCTTCACTGTGACCTTGTTAATTTACCTATAGTTGACACACATCCTCATCGAACCATCCTTTTTCTTAACAAACAAAATCGGGGCACCCCATGGAGATATGCTGGGTCGAATAAACCCCTTATCCAATAGCTCTTGCAGCTGAGTTTTGAGCTCTCTCAACTCTACAGGAGCCATCCGATAAGGTGCTTTTGATATGGGCAAAGTACCCGGCACTATCTCTATGGACAACTCCACCTCTCTCTCCGGAGGCAAACCAGGCAACTCACTCGGAAACACATCACTGTACTCCCGTACAACCGAAATATCCTCAATCCTAACTTGGTCTCTCTTGGAATCCAACACCACTGCCAGAAAAGCCTCACAACCCTTCGTAATGAATCTCTTAGCTTGCATTGCGGATATCACATTATTTAAAGAACTAGCACCCAAACCTTTAACAAACACAGACGACCGATCTCTATCCCGAAGCACAACCGTCTTCCTATGGCAATCAACCATTGCCCGGTGCTTACCCAACCAATCCATACCCATAATCAAATCAAACTCTCTGAAGGGCAACTCAATCAAATCTGCTGGAAACTCAACTCCCTCGACCAACAAGGGACAATTCCTAAACATTCTACTCACATTGACACTATGCCCTAAAGGATTGGTCACACATATCTCATAATTTAACTGATCTAACTCATGCAACTTATCAATTAACTTATCTGTGCACAAACATGAGTGTGTGGAACCAGGGTTAATTAGAGCATACAATTCAGTGTCATGGAGTAGGAACTTACCAGCAATAACATCGGGTGCATCCTGCTCCTCTCTGGCTCTCACAGCATAAGCTCTTGCTGGAACAGGCAACTGTCGCTCAACTGTCTCCAATGCAACTCCCTCTCTAGACCTTGACCACTACCTCGGACTCTACCATTGTTAGCTTGTGTGGCATTCGAACCATCCCTCCTGGTCTCTCTCTGGGCACTCAGAACCTCATTCAACCTTGAACATTTGGCCAAAAAGTGCTCGGTGCTCAAACATCTGAAACACCCACCTGTGAGCCACCTATATTCACCCCGATGAGCCTTACTGCAATTCGAACATATGGGCATAGGCTCAGATCTACCACCTCTACCAGAACCAGATACCGCTGCAGAACCCTATCTTCTACCTCTTGTAGCCGGACTAGATGAGGACTCATCCTATAGGTTTCGGGACCTCTTACCCGAGGACGAGGAAGACGAACCACCACGGGGAGGATTCCTCCTCTGAGCCCTCTCTCTGAGAACGGTCTCTGACCTCTCAGCTCTAACCGCAACTTCCACAATCTGATAATAACTCACTCCCTGAGTGCTCATCAAGGAAATCAACATAGCTCTCAAGGACTCATTCAACCCGGCCTCGAAATGCTTAATTCGGAACTCTTCTGTCAAAACACCCTGCGGAGCATACCTAGACAACCGGTTAAACTCCTTCTCAAACTCTGAAACCGACATAGCCCTCTGTTTCAAGCTCAAAAACTATGCCCACTTGGCATCCTTATAGGTCTGAGTCACATACTTATTCGCAAACTCCCTAGCAAAGAAATCCCATGCAACTGGATCTGGTAACTGAGGATGTCTGCAAACTAACTCCCACCATTCAAACGCTGACCCTTGTAGCAAAGCCACTGCACACTCTCCCTACTGGTCAGGAGGACACCTAATCTCTCTCAAGGTACGCTTCACCTTGTCTAACCATTTCTCAGCTAGCTCTGACTCATCCAAACCCGTGCCATTGAAATCTTCAGCACCAGCCCTTCTCAAACTCTCTATAGGGGTTCTAGGAGCAGTCACTCTCTCCAAGACTCGAGTTATGTCCTGAGATAGCTTAAGCATAGCTTCAAAGGGCATAGATGCGGCCTCGAGTTGGACCCTAGCAGGTTTAGCTGACACAGATGCCGAAGGATCAATAGCTTGAGGGTTCACACTCTCAGCGGACTCCTCAAGTGATCCACGAACAGAGTTAGAAGCCATCTAAAACAAATAGTAAGACAACCGCATCAGCCAACACAGTCCTAGGCATATACACATCTGCACATAACAACCACAACTTCAACCAGAAATGCCTAAACCTAGGCTCTGATACCAAAAACTGTAACACCCCCTTCCCATACGTAGGCAATCCCATCCGATAAGGAGTGAGATGCCGTATGAATCAAGGTGCCACCACGCAGAAACACACAGATACAATACAAATCATACATTCATTCATAACATACATACGTAAATATGGGGTAATTAAAAACTTTGCAAAGCAATAAAGAAAATGGCTGATCATGCATTAATATAACAATATCCGTTACATTACTGATCTGATCAACAGGCTGAAACCAAAGATGATTACATAACCCAAAATATACAAATGCGGAAGCTAATACAAAAACTGATACAAAGAGTTCTATTACAAAAGAATCATCAAGATTACAAAAGCGGAACCCTACACTAAACCTTCCTGTGTTGGCTTGACTGGCGGCGACTCTCCCCAAAACACAGCACCTTCTGCACCTGCACGGGTAAAAACACCGTGCTAAGCGATAAATGCTTAGTGGGGAAACACACAACAAATATGGACGGCCATTCACAATGGTCGCCAAGGCATAACACATTCGATATGATAAATATGGATAACCATGTCAGATATATAATCATGCTTATATAATAAACACATACATTCAGAAGCTCATATAACCATTTATATACTTGTTAACTGATAGCCCATAAGAATCATCAAACTCATTCAGATATCATAATCTCATAACCATTTCAAAGCAGAACAAAACAAATAAAGCACCTGCTGACTCACAATAGTGGATAACGAGTATACGGACAATACCTTACGGGTACGAATCGAATACAGACAGTACCTTACGGGTACGAATCATAAAACCATTTATGTTATCACATTCAAATAATTTTCAGAGGGGACCTTAAATAAGATCCAAATACTGAGGGTTCGCAAGGAACCAAATGGGGATCGGATCGGGGTCCAAACGAAACTGAGGTTGCAGCTAAAAGACTCTATTAGGCATGCCTACCTATCCACTTACTTGACTATAGTAGGTCATACATAAACCAATTCATGTTCCGGAGCACAACATATAATTCATTATGTATAATTCGCAATATAATAGACATATAAACACATTCATAGAGCATACAGTAAGGATGAATCATGGTCAAGTCATTTGAAATTCATTTTAGCAGAAAAGGAAAAATCAGAAAGAAAGGCGGGCAAAATGCACTGTCGTGATCGCGACATCGTTGCGCTCACGACAGAGGCAGTCTTGCCCAGGTCGCTACCTCGATATTCGTCAAGATCTCGTGAGGGAACAAGGGCATCTCGCTGTCGTGCTCGTGACAGTGAGCTACCAGCCCAGAACAGATCGGCAGCCGAGCTCTCTATCGAGCTCTCAATAGGCGTCGTGCCCACGACAGAGGCTCTGCTGTACGGCTCGACGGAGAGCTCGGACGCGTGCGAGGGCTGCTTTAACCGGACTCTATCACGACCTCGCGATAGAGTCGTGAATTTCAGCCCTTGCCCAGAAAATCTGCAGAAAATTCCCTCTTCGCAACACCCAATCACACACATTCAACTCAAACCTCTTCTTACCTCAATTCCAGCAACCCAAACACAATTAGCAACATAAAACACCACGTTTACCCCAAGAATTCCGAGTAAATCATGCTAAGAACAATATTAATTTGCACAAATCAAATATCAGCACTATGCATCATTTCTCATAACCAAATACACAATTTAGTTCACAAACTCACAATCAAGGTTCCTTAACACATCTAGATCACAACCCATGACAATTAAACTATAAAGAACATCAAAAATCCACAAATTTCCAGAAATTCATGCATATCACAAAACCCACATATGAACATCACTTAAAAGAAAAGTTCCCAAACCTTATCTCCTTAGCTCCAAATCTAATGAGCTCCACTAGAACCAGCCTTCTCCTTGCCTTTCGGGTCATGGGGAGGCTCAACTAACCATCAAACCAATAAAACACACAAAAATACAAACCCTAGATTAAATCTAAACCTAGAAAATATGAAGAAGAAGAAGAAGAACGCAATGGAAATGCAAAAAACTCATCGATTACTTCTAAGAATTATCAAAATCCACCAAATCCAACCAACAAGGAACTAGCCAAAGAAAGGAAGAGGAAGAGGGAGTAGAAGGGAAAGCAAAAGAGAGAAGAGAAGGGGAGAACGGGAATGAAGAACAGATTTTCTGTTCTTCCCCTTCTCTTTCCTCAATTATCCAACCCTCCTCTATTCCCCTTTCCACATGGCACAACATGATTGGTGGGTTTTAATAACTCACACCCTAACAACCAACATTGCACATACACAATGCAATCCCCACTTATAATACCCTACAAATATGTGAGCACACACACACAAGCACAACTTCACAAACACACCCTAGTATGATATGCTCAAGCACACCCAAACATAACCCAACTAATTCACACCCAAAACACCATACCTCACTCACACACAAATAAAACCCACAAACATGCATTTTTACCCAAAATGCCCTTAACACATGCCAAAACACACTCAATGCATGCACATACAGATGGCTCATTCTACTAGGGGGCAAACGGGGTGTGACAACTCTCTCTTACTAACAAGAATTTCGTCCTCGAAATTCTCACCTGAACTGAATAAATGCGGGTACTAAGCTTTCATCGAATCCTCTGGTTCCCAAGTCGCTTCTTCGACTCCATGGTGATTCCATAACACTTTTACCAATGGAATCTACTTACTTCTCAACTGCCTAACTTCTCGAGCTAGGATGGCTTTGGTCTTCCTCATATGAAAAATATGGCTGCACTTGCACATCTTGGACTTACAAAACATGAGAAGGATCTGATCTCTACCGACGAAGCATCGAAATATGGAACACATCGTGCAACTTTGCTAACTCCATCGGTACGGCCAATCTATAGGCCACCGGACCAACTCTGGCCAAAATCTCATACGGACCAATAAAGCGAGTACTAAGCTTACCCTTCTTTCCAAATCGAAGTACTTTCCTCTAAGGCAAAACTTTAAGGAAAACCTTGTCCCCGACCTCAAATTGCACATCTTTCCTCTTAAGGTTGGCATAAGACTTCTGTCGATCCTTAGCCACTTACAAATTTTGCTGCATAACTCTGATCTTTTTCTCAGTATCCCTAACCAACTCTGGCCCAATCACTGATCACTCAGATAACTCGGTCCAACATACAGGAGTCCTACACTGTCGACTATATAAAGCCTCGTAGGGTGCCATACCGATGCTCGACTGATAACTATTGTTGTTATAGGCAAACTCCATGAGCGACACATATCTGTCCCAACTACCCAAAAAATTAAAAACATAAGCTCTCAATATGTCCTACAAAATCTGAATGACCCACTCTGACTGACCATCTATCTGAGGATGGAATACCATACTGAAGTTATGGGTATTGTTTAATTTGAGTTAAGATGCATGGGCTGTGAAGAATGGAGTTAAATGTGGAAACTTTATATGTTTCTTAACCAAATTACTAGTTGAGAACTTTTGAATCTTTTATTTTGAGTTTTGCTTGTTTTGATGACATTAATTAGTTTAAAGGACATGTTTTGTGTTGTATTTAATGGTTTGATTGAATGATTTTACTTAGAATTGAGTTTTGAAACCAAATGAGTGAGTGGGTGAAATTGGAGAGTGAAATTCTGCAGTTTGGCGTTGGGAGTGAAAATCCCGACTCTATCGCGAGCGCGATGATGTCGCGAGGTCGCGACAGAGCTAGGCGACTTCCATTCCACCGCGCGCGCCGAGCTGCCAACGGCCGGGCGGGCGCAGCAGAAACTCCCTGTCGCGAGCGCGATGATGTCGCGATCGCGACAGAGAGCTTCGTATTGGGCCAAGCCTCTGTCGTGAGCACGTGTCTGGTCGCAAGCTCACGACAGCTCTGGAGGGTACTCACTGTCGCAAGCGCGATGACTGTTGCGAGCACGACAGTGAAATCTGATTGTTTCCGCGCGAGCACGAGGTCCGCCGTGAGCGTGACAGGAGGCTAACTTCATCTCTGTCGCGAGCGCGATGACGTCGCGAGCTTGACACCCTCTAGGTTTTCTTTTGATTTCTTTTATTCGTATGGTTTCGGTATTTAACCTTCCAATTTGTATCCTTTCTAGAATTGTGGATATATATATATGTGTGTGTGTGTGAATGTGTTATATGTTTTTATTTCATGCATAAAGCTTGATGTAAACATATGTTATGAAATGAAATGTGCCTTGGATTATGCATGACCTGCTAGAGTCGAATAAGTGGATAGTTAGGCATGCCTAATAGAGTTATGTGTAGCTGTAGCCATGTGTACGATTTGGACCCTGATCAGGTCCCCTAAATGGATCTTCGTGATCTTTCTGTTGAATCTTACTTAAGATTCTATGTGAAAATACTTTGGAACAAGAATAAAAAGATTATTTTGATACCCTCGGGTATCTATATGTTATGAGAATATTTTTGGTACCTCCGGGTATCTATGTGTACTCGTTATCCACTATCTTGATATAGCAGGTGCAAAAGTGTTATTGGATGTTATGCATAAGTTCTGAATTATTGCTTATTGAGAATAATATAATTACAGTGCTACTACGCGTTAGCTTCATTTATGACATCTTATTAAGTAACTGTGCCATTCGTTTGTGATTGTTTGTCAACGCCACTGTGAGTGGCGGTATTGCATTTTGTGTTTTCCCCACTAAGCAATTTCGCTTAGCACGGGTGTTTTATCCATGCAGGTGTGGAAGATTTTGGTATTCGCAGTCGAGGCGTGCCGTATCGGGAAGGCCATCACAACTAGGGATCGGAGTTTTATAGTATAGGCTTTCCTGTCTTTTGTATAAGATATAATATTTTGTGTGCCCTTTGGAACAGTATTCTTTGGGCCTTTCTATATATGAAATCTTTTGTAATATGTACAGACTTTGTTTATGAATATATAATAGAAAGAAAGAATTTTTCCTGTTCAATACCGCTGTGCTTCTCTTTGATAAGCTTTATATTATCTCTGTTTTATCTGTTTACTTACTGTGATCGAATGTTTTGGTATGTGTAATGTGACACTCCTATCTATCGGGACTCTTCTCCTTCTACCGAGGTAGAAGTCTCCATGGTATAGGTTGGGGTGTGACATTTGGTGGTATCAGAGCATTTGGTTTGGATGTTTCTGGGTCTAAGTATGTTAGTGAGTTTGTTAGAGTTGTGTTGGCCTGATGCGCATTGCATCTATGTTTTGTAGTTGATGGAGTCCTCGCATGAGACGCCGAAGGGTTTAGCTGGGAGTGTGAATCCTCCTGAGCGAGATCCATCAGTTGGGGGTCCGGCTCAGCCTCCCAGGGGGGCAACCTGAAGTGCCTATGGTTCCGTTGGAGGCGATGCTTAAGGTTTTACAGGATATGGCTAGAATGTTTGAAAGAGTGACGGCACCGGTAGCACCTATCAAAAAACTGAGAAAGCATGGAGCGGAGGATTTCTTTGGTACGGGTTTGGATGAGTCCGATAAAGCGGAGATGTGGATTGAAAAGGTAAAAAGGGTGTTAAGGGAGATTAAGTGCCCACCTGACCAAGAAGTGGAATGTGCTGAGTCTTTATTGCAATGCTCTGCTTATGATTGGTGGAGGTTAGTGATTAGTCAACCTCAGATTCCTAAACCTAGGACCTAGGAGTTCTTTGAGAACGAGTTTCAGGATCGGTTTGTGACTAAGGCTTATAAAGACGCCAAGTGGGCGCAGTTTCTAAGTCTGAAGCAAAGGACGATGTCAGTGGCTGAGTATGAAAATGAGTTCACTAAGCTTAGTGAATATGCACCGCCAAGGGTTCTTACCGATGAGTTCAGGTGTCAACACTTTGAGTTAGGTTTGAATGAATCCTTGAAAGTGATGCTAGTTTCTCTGATGTCGGCCCCGAATGTTAGGTACTATCAGTTGGTTCAAATAGCCTTGAGGGCAGAGCGTTCAGAGAACATCTTGAGAGAGAAAGCTCAGAGAAGGAAGTCTTCTAGGGGTGGATCTTCTTCTGGAAAAAGACCCAGGGAGTCGCAAGGAAACCCTATTGATGAGTCTGTTGTTAGTCCGGCCTCTAGAGGGAGAAGACAAGGCTCTTCTAGGGGATCGGGCGTAGGTAGAGGTGATGGTACTCCCCGATGTGCCCATTGTAATAAGCTACATTGGGGCGAGTGTCGGTGGTTAACGGGAGGTTGTTTTAGATGTGGTTCCACGGACCACTTCCTTGTGAATTATCCAAGTCGGTATGAGAGTCCTTTGGGGCAACAAGAAGTTAGTCGAGCTGGGTCCAATATACCCCAAGGCAGCCGTAATAGAGGTAGAGGAAGGGGTCGTGGTGGACGGCCTCGTGAGAGAGAATCCTCCAAAATAGTGGACCGTCATGTGCCGACGACTTGTAGGGCTTATGCTATGAAGGCCCGAGAGGAACAGAATGCCCCAGAAGTGATTGCCGGTAAGTTCTCTCTGCTTGACTCTGAAGTTTATATTTTGATTGACCCGGGTTCCACCCATTCTTATGTATGTTCTGGTAAGATATGGGATAGTTTGGGAAATGAGGAGAAGTTGGGGTATGAGATTTGTGTATCTAGCCCATTGGGACAAAGTGTTATGGTAGATCGGGTGTATCAGGCGTGTCCTTTAAAGATTCAGGGTATAGAGTTTGTCACACCCCATTTGCCCCCTAGTAGAATGAGCCTGTCTGTCCGTCTATCTGTCTGTCTGTATGTGTAAGCATTCGCATGTGTTCAGCATTTCATAAGGGTATTTTAGTAAAATGTATGCTTTTGGGGTTTTATTATTATGTGGGTACATACATGGCATTAGTGTGTTAATTAAGTGAGAAATACTTGTGTACATTAGAGCATACCATTGTAGGGTGATTTAGTGGGTATGCATTAAGTGTGTGTGTTTATGCCATTGTAGGGTACTTTATTTATAAGTGCATTAGGTGTGTGATGCATGTGGAATTTAGGTGTGAGTAGTTAATTCCACCAATAAGAAATGGACACTCACTTAGGGTAAAGAAAAGGAAAAGAAAAGGGGATGAAAGAAAGGAAATAGTCAGATTTACGTTTCTTTCTTCACTCATTTTCTTCTTCTTCTCTTTCTCTATTTCAAGTGCTGTACTGTTGGTTCAAGGTATTATTGGTGAAATTAATCCTCACCTTGCATCCTCTCTAGTAAGTAATTGAATTTCCTCATCTAATTGTTTCATTTACTTCTTCTCCTTCCTTAAGTTTAGATTTAACTTAGGGTTTTCTTTGTGGATATTCTTGCTGTGTTTGTGTTTAGCTGAAGCTCCTCGTGATCCTAAGGGCAAAGAGGTTGCTGGACCTAGTGGAGCTAAGTGATAGAGGCTTAGAATTCAGGTTTGGGAATAATTGCTTGTGATTTGCATAATTTGAGTTTACTGGAAATTTCTAGGGTTTATATGTTCTTGAAGAATTTGAATGCAAATACCCTTGATTAGTTTGACTGAATACTGTTTTGAGTTGTTTATATGTTGTTTGAGATGATTTCTGGAAGGTAAAGACATGTTTGTATGGTTTAAAATCAAATTGGGATTGAAATTGTTGTTCTGAGAATTCTGGAAATTCTGGAAAAGTCAAAGTACTATTGAATTTCTTCATGTCGCATGACTCGCTACGGAAGAAGGCAAGTCACGAGACGTGACCCTCGGTCACGCCGTGACCTACCTACTGAGAAGCTAGTCGCGTGACCAGCTGAAGAACAAGCGGGTCACGTCGTGCGACCTGCGAAGACGCTACGCGATCTGCGAGATCACGCAGCGTGATCTGCGAGGAAGTAGCACGTCACGAGACGTGACGTCCAGTCACGCCGTGACCTGCGAGGGCGTTGCATGATTTGTGAAGATCACGCAACGTGACCGGCGAGGAACAAGCAAGTCACGTCGCGTGACCCTCGGTCACGTCGCGTGACCTGCCTGTTGGGAAGGCCAGTCACGCCTCGTGACCAGCCAATCTCGCCCGTTCCTCCGTTCATCTCATTTTTCCGAAATTTCCTAGTTTTTAACTCAGAAATGAATTTGTTATTTCTTCTGAATGGACTTTACTGTTGTTTGATGCATGTCTTACTGTTTAATGCTTCGATATGCGTGATACCATGATTTTCTGATGAATTATATTCTGTATCCTGAAATGTGATCTGAATGTCGCATAACCTGCTAGAGTCGAGTAAGTGGATAGTTAGGCATGCCTAATAGAGTCTGTTGCTGCAGCCCATAGTTCTGTTTGGACCCCTATCAGGTCCCCGTTTGGTTCCTCGCGAACCCTTTTCTGTATTGGATCTTGTTTAAGGTCCCTTTTGAAAATATCTGTGAAAGTTAAAGTAAAATGGTTTAATCGGTTCGTACCCGTAATGTACTGTCTGTAATCGGCTCGTACCCAGAAAGTACTGTCTGTACACTCGTTATCCACTATCTAGAGTCAGCAGGTGTTCTTTCGATGTTTATTTGAACTGCTTGATCTGATTTGGCTATAAAAGGATTATCCGAATGAGTATGATTATGAAATACTGATTGTATGGCTTTATTACGTGAGCATGTTTGTATGGATTATGTTATAGCCTGTGCATTCTGCCATTGTGAATGTGTTATACCTTGACGACCATTGTGAATGGCCGTCCATTATTTATGTGTGTTTCCCCACTAAGCGTTTATCGCTTAGCACGGTGTTTTTACCCGTGCATGTGCGGAAGGCGTTTTGCTTTGGGAGAGTCGCCGTCATCAAGCCAACACAGAAGGGATTAGTGTAGGGCTCAGTTTTGTATCAGTTATTGATTCTTTTTGTATAGAACTCTCTGTATCAGCTTCCGCTTTTGTATCTATATTTTTGTATATGTAGTATCATTTTGTATCAGCTAGTTGATCAGATCATTATTGTAATAGTTTATTATAGTAATGCATGATCAGCTTTTGCTTTCTGCATGTAAAGTTTTTGATTATTCCGTATTTTCTGAATGTATGTTTTGAATGAATGTATGTTTTGCTTCGCTATTGTTTGGTGACACCTTTACTCATACGGCATCTCACTCCTTCTCGGATGGGATCGCCTACGTATGGGAAGGGGGTGTTACAGTTAGTGGTATCAGAGCCTGGTTTAGGCGTTTCTGGGTGTTGTTATGATTGTTCTGAGTTTCTTAGATGTGTATGTGTCTAGATCTGTGTTGGCTGATACGGTTGTTTCTTGTTTGTTTAGATGGCTTCTAATTCTGCTCATGGTGCGCGTGAGGAATCCGCCGAGAGTGTGAATCCTCCAGCTGTAGATCAGTCTGTTTCTGTTGCTGTGTCGGCTCAGCATGCTAGGGTTCAGCCCGAGGCCGCAGCCATGCCCTTTGAGGCTATGTTTAGACTGCATCAAGACATGGCTAGGGTTTTGGAGAGAGTGACTGCTCCTAGAGCACCTATGGAGAATTTGAGAAGGGCAGGAGTTGAGGATTTCTATGGTACGGGTTTGAATGAGTCTGAGATCGCAGAGAGATGGTTAGACAAAGTGAAGCGTGCTTTGAGAGAGATTCGGTGTCCTCCCGACCAGCAGGCAGAGTGTGCTTTAGCTCTTCTTCAGGGGTCTGCTTTTGAGTGGTGGGAGTTGGTTTGCAGGCATCCTCAGCTACCGGATCCGATTACCTGGGAGTTCTTTGAGGGTGAGTTCATAAAGAAGTACATTACTTAGACTTATAGAGATGCGAGATGGGC
This sequence comes from Excoecaria cochinchinensis, assembly GCA_947683425.1. Taxonomy (NCBI): domain Eukaryota; kingdom Viridiplantae; phylum Streptophyta; class Magnoliopsida; order Malpighiales; family Euphorbiaceae; genus Excoecaria; species Excoecaria cochinchinensis. The sequence goes on from CANTUQ010000013.1 coordinate 3,294,816, forward strand.
GCAGTTTTTGAGTTTGAAATAGAGGGCCATGTCTGTAGCGGATTATGAGAAAGAGTTCAACAGGTTATCGCGCTATGCCCCACGAGGAGTTATGACTGATGACTTTAGATGCAAGCATTTCGAGGCTGGGTTAAATGAGTCATTGAAGATTGCTTTGATTTCCTTGATGTGTATTCCTGGGGTTAGCTACTATCAGATAGTGGAGGCTGCAGTGAGAGCCGAGTTATCAGAGACTGTGTTGAGAGAGAGAGCTCAGAGGAGGAGTTCTTCTCGTGGAGGTTCTTCAGCGGGTAAGAGATCTAGGAACCCACAGGATGAGTCAGCATCTGGTCCGGCTTCTAGAGGTAGACGTCAGGGTTCTGCAGCTGTGTCAGGTTCTGGTAGGGGAGGTAAATCTGATGCCATACCTATTTGTGAGAATTGCAGCAAGGCTCACCGGGGTGAGTGTAGGTGGCTTACTGGGGGATGTTTCAGATGTGGGAGCACTGAGCACCGTGTGGCTGGTTGTCCCCAGTCGATTGAGGATTCAGGACCTCAGGGAGGAGCTAGAAGGGTTAGTTCGAATGCTTCTCAGGCTACCCGAGGTAGAGGTCGAGGTAGAGGGCGAGGTGGACGGCATAGAGATGGAGCTGCTTCTGAGACTGTTGAGCGTCCTCCTCAGGCTGCCATTAGAGCTTATGCTATGAGAGCCAGAGATGAGCAGGATGCGCCTGATGTTATTGCTGGTAAGTTCCTACTCCATGACATTGAGTTGTATGCTCTAATTGATCCTGGTTCCACACACTCATATTTGTGCACAGATAGAATTGTTGATAAATTGCATTCTGTTGATCAGTTAGATTATGAGATTTGTGTGACCAGTCCATTAGGGCATAGTGTCAGTGTGAGTAGAGTTTTTAGGAGTTGTCCTCTGATTGTTGAGGGAGTTGTGTTTCCAGCGGATCTGATTGAGTTACCCTTCAGAGAGTTTGATCTGATTCTGGGTATGGACTGGTTGGGTAAGTATCGGGCTGTAGTTGATTGCCATAGGAAGACAGTTGTACTTCGGGATAGAAGTCAGTCTCTTGTGTTTCTGAAAGGTTTGGGTGCTAGTTCAGTGAATAATGTGATTTCTGCGATGCAAGCCAAGAGATTCATCAGGAAAGGTTGTGAGGCTTTTCTAGCAGTTGTGTTAGATTCCAGGAGGGATCAGGTTCAGATTGAGGACATCCCTGTAGTGCGGGAGTTTAGTGATGTATTCCCGAGTGAGTTGCCTGGTTTGCCTCCTGAGAGAGAGGTTGAGTTGTCCATTGAGATCATGCCAGGTACTACACCTATTTCGAGAGCACCTTATTGGATGGCTCCTGTAGAGTTGAGGGAACTTAAATCTCAGCTACAAGAGTTATTGGATAAGGGGTTTATTCGACCTAGCATATCTCCTTGGGGAGCTCCAGTTCTGTTTGTCAAGAAGAAAGATGGATCACTGCGGATGTGTATTGACTACCGCCAGATTAATAAGGTTACAGTGAAGAATAAATATTCACTGCCTAGGATTGAAGATTTATTTGATCAGCTTCGAGGTGCGGGTGTCTTTTCCAAGATAGATCTTCGATCAGGGTACTACCAGCTTCGGGTTCAGGATGCAGATGTGGTTAAGACTGCATTTCGGACTAGGTATGGCCACTATGAGTTTCTTGTGATGCCGTTCGGTTTGACTAATGCTCCAGCGGCTTTTATGGATCTGATGAATCGTGTGTTTAGGCCATACTTAGATCGATTTGTAGTAGTGTTCATTGATGACATCTTGGTGTATTCCAAGGATGAGAGTGAGCATGAGGAGCATCTCCGATTAGTCCTTCAGATGTTGAGAGAGCATCATTTGTTTGCTAAGCTTAGTAAGTGTGATTTCTGGCTTTGAGAAGTATCATTCTTGGGTCACATTATCTCAGCTAGAGGTATTCAGGTAGATCCAGCCAAGATTGAGGCGATTGTTGATTGGAAAGCGCCTCGAAATGTTCAGGAAGTGAGGAGTTTCCTCGGTTTAGCAGGTTACTACCGACGGTTCGTTAAAGGATTTTCTGTGATTGCTGCTCCTATGACTAGATTGTTGAGGAAAGGAGTTAGATTTGAGTGGTCAGACAGGTGTCAGTCTTGTTTTGATCGGTTAAAGCAGTTGCTTGTTGAGGCTCCTATCCTTACTCAACCCATCTCGGGTAAGGAGTTTGTCATTTATAGTGATGCTTCTGGAGTTGGTCTTGGATGTGTGCTGATGCAGGAAGGAAAAGTAGTGGCTTATGCTTCTCGTCAGTTGAAGCCACATGAGAAGAACTATCCGACGCATGATTTCGAATTGGCAGCTGTGATCTTTGCCTTGAAGATTTGGCGTCATTACCTGTATGGGGAAAAGTGTAGGATCTTCTCGGACCACAAGAGTTTGAAGTACTTCCTTTCACAGAAAGAGTTGAACATGAGACAGCGCAGATGGCTTGAGTTGTTTAAGGACTATGACTGCATTGTGGATTACCATCCTGGTAAGGCTAATGTAGTCGCCGATGCTTTGAGTCGGAAATCGGTTTCAGCCTTGTTCTTGAGGCGTTTCAGATGGCGTTTTAGTTCAGATGGGGCTTTGCTTGCCCAGTTGCGTGTGAGGCCTACCTTGAGACAGAGGATTGTAGATGCTCAGAGAGATGACCAGAGGCTTCAGCAGATTGTACATGAGGTTAGATCGGGTAAGCAGTCCGAGTTCTCAGTTCAGGATGAGGTACTTATGTTCAGAGATCGCTTGTGTGTGCCAGAGTCTGAGGATTTGAGGAGACAGCTCATGAGTGAGGCGCATAGTTCAGTCTTTACTATACATCCGGGCAGTGAGAAAATGTACAGAGACATGAAGCAATTCTATTGGTGGTCTGGTATGAAGCGTGATATAGTGGATTTTGTTTCCAAGTGCTTGACTTGTCAGCAGGTAAAGGCCGAGCATCATGTTCCTTCAGGTTTGCTTATGCCTTTATCCATTCCTGAGTGGAAATGGAATGATATCGCCATGGACTTTGTTTCTGGTTTACCTTTGACTCAGAGGAAGCATGATTCGGTTTGGGTTATTGTGGATCGACTTACGAAGTCAGCTCACTTTCTGCCGGTTAGAGTGGATTACTCCATGGATAGATTGGCCAGTATCTATGTGGATGAGATAGTTCGGTTGCATGGTGTACCTTTGTCCATAGTGTCAGATCGGGATCCGAGGTTTACTTCCAAGTTTTGGAAGGAGTTACAGAGAGCTTTGGGCACTAGGTTGAACTTCAGTACAGTGTTTCATCCTCAGACCGATGGTCAGTCAGAGCGAGTCATTCAGATTCTGGAGGATATGATGAGAGCTTGTGCTTTGGATTTTCCGGGTAGTTGGGACAGATATGTATCGCTGATGGAGTTTGCCTACAACAACAGTTTTCAATCGAGTATCGGTATGGCACCATATGAGGCTTTGTATGGTCGTCAGTGTAGGACTCCGATTTGTTGGACCGAGCTATCCGAGAGATCTATGATTGGACCAGACTTGGTTAGAGATACTGAAGAGAAGATCAGAGTAGTGCAGCGGAATTTGAAGGCAGCAAAGGATCGACAGAAGTCTTACGCCAATCTGAAGAGGAAAGATGTGCATTTTGAGATCGGGGACAAGGTTTTCCTTAAAGTTTCTCCTTGGAGGAGAGTGCTTCGATTTGGAAAGAAGGGTAAGCTTAGTCCTCGTTTCATTGGACCATATGAGATTTTGGCTAAGGTAGGACCTGTAGCCTATAGATTGGCGTTACCGATGGAGTTAGCAAAGTTACATGATGTATTCCACGTTTCGATGCTTCGTCGGTACAGATCAGATCCTTCACATGTTCTGTCAGTTCAGGATATCCAGGTTCAGCCAGACTTCTCTTATGATGAGGAACCGCGAGCTATTCTAGCCCGAGAGGTGAGGCAGTTGAGAAATAAGCAGATTCCTTTGGTTAAAGTGTTGTGGATCCATCATGGAGTCGAGGAAGCGACTTGGGAACCAGAGGAGTCGATGAGAGCTCAGTATCCACAGTTATTCAGTTCAGGTGAGAATTTCGAGGACGAAATTCTTATTAGTACGGGAGAGTTGTCACACCCCACTTGCCCCCTAGTAGAATGAGCCTGTCTGTCCGTCTATCTGTCTGTTTGTATGTGTAAGCATTCGCATGTGTTCAGCATTTCATAAGGGTATTTTAGTAAAATGTATGCTTTTGGGGTTTTATTATTATGTGGGTACATACATGGCATTAGTGTGTTAATTAAGTGAGAAATACTTGTGTACATTAGAGCATACCATTGTAGGGTGATTTAGTGGGTATGCATTAAGTGTGTGTGTTTATGCCATTGTAGGGTACTTTATTTATAAGTGCATTAGGTGTGTGATGCATGTGGAATTTAGGTGTGAGTAGTTAATTCCACCAATAAGAAATGGACACTCACTTAGGGTAAAGAAAAGGAAAAGAAAAGGGGATGAAAGAAAGGAAATAGTCAGATTTACGTTTCTTTCTTCACTCATTTTCTTCTTCTTCTCTTTCTCTATTTCAAGTACTGTACTGTTGGTTCAAGGTATTATTGGTGAAATTAATCCTCACCTTGCATCCTCTCTAGTAAGTAATTGAATTTCCTCATCTAATTGTTTCATTTACTTCTTCTCCTTCCTTAAGTTTAGATTTAACTTAGGGTTTTCTTTGTGGATATTCTTGCTGTGTTTGTGTTTAGCTGAAGCTCCTCGTGATCCTAAGGGCAAAGAGGTTGCTGGACCTAGTGGAGCTAAGTGATAGAGGCTTAGAATTCAGGTTTGGGAATAATTGCTTGTGATTTGCATAATTTGAGTTTACTGGAAATTTCTAGGGTTTATATGTTCTTGAAGAATTTGAATGCAAATACCCTTGATTAGTTTGACTGAATACTGTTTTGAGTTGTTTATATGTTGTTTGAGATGATTTCTGGAAGGTAAAGACAGGTTTATATGGTTTAAAATCAAATTGGGATTGAAATTGTTGTTCTGAGAATTCTGGAAATTCTGGAAAAGTCGAAGTACTGTTGAATTTCTTCATGTCGCGTGACTCGCTACGGAAGAAGGCAAGTCACGAGACGTGACCCTCGGTCACGCCGTGACCTGCCTACTGAGAAGCCAGTCGCGTGACCAGCTGAAGAACAAGCGGGTCACGTCGTGCGACCTGCGAAGACGCTACGCGATCTGCGAGATCACGCAGCGTGATCTGCGAGGAAGCAGCACGTCACGAGACGTGACGTCCAGTCACGCCGTGACCTGCGAGGGCGTTGCATGATTTGTGAAGATCACGCAACGTGACCGGCGAGGAACAAGCAAGTCACGTCGCGTGACCCTCGGTCACGTCGCGTGACCTGCCTGTTGGGAAGGCCAGTCACGCCTCGTGACCAGCCAATCTCGCCCGTTCCTCCGCTTATCTCATTTTTCCGAAATTTCCTAGTTTTTAACTCAGAAATGAATTTGTTATTTCTTCTGAATGGACTTTACTGTTGTTTGATGCATGTCTTACTGTTTAATGCTTCGATATGCGTGATACCATGATTTTCTGATGAATTATATTCTGTATCCTGAAATGTGATCTGAATGTCGCATAACCTGCTAGAGTCGAGTAAGTGGATAGTTAGGCATGCCTAATAGAGTCTGTTGCTGCAGCCCATAGTTCTGTTTGGACCCCTATCAGGTCCCCGTTTGGTTCCTCGCGAACCCTTTTCTGTATTGGATCTTGTTTAAGGTCCCTTTTGAAAATATCTGTGAAAGTTAAAGTAAAATGGTTTAATCGGTTCGTACCCGTAATGTACTGTCTGTAATCGGCTCGTACCCAGAAAGTACTGTCTGTACACTCGTTATCCACTATCTAGAGTCAGCAGGTGTTCTTTCGATGTTTATTTGAACTGCTTGATCTGATTTGGCTATAAAAGGATTATCCGAATGAGTATGATTATGAAATACTGATTGTATGGCTTTATTACGTGAGCTTGTTTGTATGGATTATGTTATAGCCTTTGCATTCTGCCATTGTGAATGTGTAATACCTTGACGACCATTGTGAATGGCCGTCCATTATTTATGTGTGTTTCCCCACTAAGCGTTTATCGCTTAGCACGGTGTTTTTACCCGTGCAGGTGCGGAAGGCGTTTTGCTTTGGGAGAGTCGCCGTCATCAAGCCAACACAGAAGGGATTAGTGTAGGGCTCAGTTTTGTATCAGTTATTGATTCTTTTTGTATAGAACTCTCTATATCAGCTTCGCTTTTGTATCTATATTTTTGTATATGTAGTATCATTTTATATCAGCTAGTTGATCATATCATTATTGTAATAGTTTATTATAGTAATGCATGATCAGCTTTTGCTTTCTGCATGTAAAGTTTTTTATTATTCCGTATTTTCTGAATGTATGTTTTGAATGAATGTATGTTTTGCTTCGCTATTGTTTGGTGACACCTTTACTCATACGGCATCTCACTCCTTCTCGGATGGGATCGCCTACGTATGGGAAGGGGGTTTTACAGAGTTTGCTATGGATTTGATCTGTGTGCCGTTCCATGAGTTTGATATCATCCTGGGTATGGATTGGTTAGATAAGCACCGGGCTGTAGTGGATTGCCATAGAAAGGTGATGGTACTGAATAGTAGGGATTAATTGCCTGTGTTTGTGAAGGGTATTGGGAGCAGCTCTTTACATAATGTGATTTCGACAATGAAAGCGAGAAGGTTCATTAGAAAGGGGTGTGAAGCGTTTTTGGCATTGGTGTTAGATTCTCGGAGAGGACAAGTGAAAATTCAGGACATCCCAGTGGTCAGAGATTTTGTGGATGTTTTTTCGGAAGAATTACCTGGATTACCTCTTGAAGGAGAGGTTGAACTGTCAGTAGAGATTGTGCCAGGGATAGCTCCAGTTTCTAAGGCTCCTTACCGGATGGCTCCGGTGGAATTAAAAGAGTTGAAAAGTCAGTTGTAGGAATTATTGGATAAAGGGTTTATTTAGCCTAGTGTATCACCGTGGGGTGCTCCAGTGTTGTTTGTGTCACATCCCGTTTGCCCCCTAGTCGAATGAGCCAATTGTGTGTGTATATTTGCATGAGTTGGCATCATGTAAGGGTATTCTGGTAAATAAGCATGTTTTGTGGGTTTGTTCATGCGTGGGAATGCATATAGAAATATTGTGTGCATATTTGAAATTATAATCATTTGCATGTGAGTACACCATAGTAGGATATATTATTTAGGTGTCTCATTGTGTGTGTGTTGTGCATACAATTGTAGGGTATGTTGTAGTTGAGAGAGTCTAGTGTGTGTATGTGACATAAGCATCTGTGGTGTGAGTGACCAAATCCCTTCACTAGTAGATTGACACATGTCTTAGGTTAAGAAAAGAAAAAGGAAAAGAAAAGGAAACGGAAATCAGATTTTCTTCACTTGTTTCCCGTTCATCACCGTCCCCTCCCTCTTCTCTTCTTTTTCTTCTTCTTCTCTTTTGAGCCTTAGTGAGATTTAAGGGTTGCTAGTGGGGTTTTGATCATCTCTTAGTGTTTATTGGTAAGTCTTATGCATTCATTTTGCTTTTGTACAATTCTTCATCTCCTTCCCTTGCATTTTCTGTTTTGGGTTTTTAAGTTAGGGTTTTGAGTTGGTGTATTTTATGCTTTGTTGCTTAGTTGATCCTCCAAGAGATCCTAAAGGCAAGGAAGTCGCTGGATCTAGTGGAACTAAACACTAGGAGCTAAGGATTTGAGGTTTGGGAATTTCTAATTTGAATGTGTGTGTATGATTATCTATTCTTGAGAAATTCGGGAAATTTGTGATGGATATTATTGTTATTGTGGTTTATATGCTATGGGATTAGTATTGGTTGAATGATTGAGCTTAGATTGTGGAGTTTTGAACTCATATTGTGATTTTGGGTAAAATGATGATGAAAAGTGAGGTATGTTAACTTGAGGAATTTGATTGTATAGATGATGATATTCTTTGAATTCTTATGTATGATTTGTTAATGGTATGACTCAATGATGTTGTATTTGAGCTTTTACCATTATTGGTGTGTGAATTGATGATTGAAGTGAAAGTTTTGGGATTGTTGGCTGGAAAAGACCTGGAAATCGCACTGAGAGATCGCATCTGGGCATGGGTCACGGTGGCAACCAATTTGGTCACCACCGTGAGCCACGAACCAGATGCATTCTGCCGTGAAGCTTGGTATGTCACGGTGGCAACCAATCTGGTTACCACCGTGAGGTATCCAAACCTTGGTTTCTGCCTGGGCAGTGGGTATGTCATGGTGGCAACCCATTTCGTTACCACCGTGAGATACCCAAGCTTTCGATTCTGTTTGGCTTCTTTGGTATGTCACGGTGGCAACCCATTTCGTTACCACCGTGAGATACCCAAGCTTTCGATTCTGTTTGGTTGCTTTGGTATGTCACGGTGACAACCATTCTGGTTACCACCGTGAGGTACCCCAGACTTATTTTCTGCCAAGGATCCCTGGTATGTCACGGTGGCAACCAATCTGATTACCACCGTGACCTACCCTGTTTTTGCAATAAAACCCTTTTATTTTCGCATGTTTTAGGAATGTTAACTTGTGAATTCTTCGCTTGTCATAATTTTAACTATGGCCATTTCTGTGTAATTCTCCGCCTGCCAGAGTCAGTCTAGTGGATAGTTAGGCATGCCTAATAGAGTCTTTGCTGCAGCTTCTGTTTCGTTTCCGTTTGGACCCCGATCAGGTCCCTGTTTGGTTCCTCGTGAACTTCTGTATTGTGTTTGGATCTTGTTTAAGGTCCTTCTGAAAACGTTTATGAATGAATATTTAAATGGTTTTCGAATCATAATCGGTTGGTATCCGTAAAGTACTTTCTGTTCACTCGTTATCCACTACTTTGAGTCAGCAGGTGTTTCAATGTTAAAGTGCTCTAAGTGAACTGTTATATGAGAATATGATTGTTGTTAAGAATCTCCTGATGATTAGCAATGTGTATGTGAGCATGAGTTTATGCTATTGTTATACCATGATTATCGTATGTGCTTGAAGTACGCATGTGAATTGCCTTGACGACCGTTGTGAATGGTTGTCCTTATGCTATATGTGTGTTTCCCCACTAAGCGTTTTCGCTTAGCACGGTGTGTTCACCCGTGCAGGTGCGGAAGGAGTTACTTTTGGGAGAGTCGCCGCCGTCGAAGCCAACACAGCAGGGTCTTAGTGTAGGGCTTATTTTGTGTAGCTTTATGATTCTTTTTGTATAGAACTCTCATATTTTGATTATGTATCAGCTTCCGCTTTTGTATATGAATTCTGGATATTGTAATTATCTGTGGCATCTTTCAGTTGATCAGAACAGTAATGTAATGCTTCAGTTATATTAATGTATGATCAACTTTCATGAATGGTGTTGTGAAGTTTTAAATTACCCTGTATATTGGTATGTATGTTTATGTGTGAATGTTTGTTAGCCTGTATCTGTGTGGTGGCACCTTTATTCATACGGCATCTCACTCCTTATCGGATGGGATCGCCTACATATGGGTAAGGGGTGTTACAGTTTGTTAAGAAAAAAGATGGAACGTTGCGAATGTGTATTGATTATAGACAGATTAATAAGGTGACTGTAAAGAATAAGTATCCCCTACCGAGAATTGAGGATGTCTTTGATCAGTTGCAAGGAGCTGGTGTGTTCTCCAAGATAGACCTGAGATTGGGTTATTATCAGTTGAGGGTAAAAGAGGCAGACGTAGCGAAGACGGCTTTCCGAGCGCGTTATGGTCATTATGAATTCCTAGTGATGCCTTTTGGATTGACCAATGCGCCTGCCGCCTTTATGGATTTGATGAATAGAGTTTTTCGACCGTATTTGGACAAGTTTGTTGTGGTGTTCATCGATGATATTTTAGTGTACTCAAGAGATAGAAAGGAACATGAAGAGTATCTTCGGTTAGTGTTGCAAATGCTAAGAGATCATCGGCTTTATGTGAAACTCAGCAAATGTGAGTTTTGGTTAAAGGAAGTAGCTTTTCTTGGACACGTAGTTTCAGAAGATGGTATACGAGTGGATCCGAGTAAGATTAAAGCAATTGTTAATTGGATGCCTCCGAAAAATTTGCCAGAGGTAAGAAGTTTTCTGGGTTTGGCAGGTTAATATCGACGTTTCGTTAAGGGATTTTCAGTGTTAGCCTCTCCTTTGATAGGCTACTTCGGAAGGAAGTTAAGTTTGTTTGGTCTGAAAAGTGTCAAGCCAGTTTTGATCAGTTGAAAGAGATGTTAGTTAAAGCTCTTGTGCTTACACAGCCGACTTCGGGTAAGGAATATATCATGTACAGTGATGCTTTCGGGATTGGTTTGGGTTGTTTTTTGATGCAAGAGGGTAGAGTTGTGGTCTATGCGTCGAGACAATTGAAGCCTCATGAGCAGAACTACCCGACTCATGATTTGGAATTAGCTGCAGTAGTGTTTGCGCTTAAGGTGTGGCGGCATTATTTGTATGGAGAAACATGCCGGATTTTTACCGACCACAAGAGTCTCAAGTATTTGTTGACACAAAAAGAGCTGAATTTGAGATAACGAAGATGGTTAGAGCTGTTTAAAGACTATGATTGCATCATTGATTACCATCCGGGCAAGGCTAATGTGGTGGCAGATGCCCTCAGTAGGAAATCTATGTCTGCATTGCTCTTTAGTCAAGGTAGATGGAGGTTTGATTCTGAAGGTGCTTTAGTTGCTCGGCTTAAAGCTAAACCAAGTCTGAGGCAGGAGATTGTGAAAGCACAGTTAGATGATCAAGTGCTACAGCGGGTATGTCAAGCAGTGAAAGATGGTAAGCAGTCCGAGTACCAGGTTGATAGTGATGGAGTGCTTAGGCATGGAGACCGTTTGTGTGTACCCGATGTGGGCGAGTTAAGGAAAAAGCTATTGCAAGAGGCTCACTCATCGGTCTTCACCATGCATTCGGGAGGTGACAAGATGTACAAGGATCTGAAACAGTTTTATTGGTGGCCAGGTATGAAAAGAAGTATAACGGAATTTGTTTCAAAATGTCTTACGTGTCAGCAAGTGAAAACGGAGCATCAAGTACCATCGGGATTACTTCATCCCTTACCCATTCCTCAGTGTAAGTGGGATGATATCACGATGGATTTTGTGTCTGGTTTGCCAATGACACAGCGTAAACATGATTCTGTGTGGGTTATAGTGGATCGGTTATCAAAGTCAGCGCACTTTTTTCCAGTTCGGTTGGACTACTCCATGGACAAGTTGGCGGAACTTTATGTGAATGAAATAGTTAGACTTCATGGGATTCCGCTATCCATTGTATCTGATCGAGATCCCCGTTTTACGTCCAAGTTTTGGAAGGAACTCCAGGCAGCTTTAGGGACTCGGTTAAACTTCAGTACTGCATTCCACCCACAGACCGATGGGCAGTCAGAAAGAGTTATCCAAGTGTTAGAAGATATGCTACGAGGTTGTGTTTTAGAGTTCTCGGGAAGCTGGGATCGATATGTATCTTTGATGGAGTTTGCTTATAATAATAGTTACCAGGTAAGTATTGGTATGGCTCCTTACAAGGTATTGTATGGGCGGAAGTGAAGAACACCAGTTTGTTGGACTGAACTGTCAAAAAAGACTTTGATAGGTCCGGATATAGTAAGAGATACTGAAAAAAAGGTAAGGATTGTTCGACAGAATCTAAAAGCAGCTAAAGATAGACAATGCTCTTATGCCAATCTGAAGCGCAGAGATATCCAGTATGAAGTGGGTGATAAGGTTTTCTTAAAAGTGTCACCGTGGCGAAAAGTTCTTCATTTTGGAAAGAAATGCAAGCTAAGCCCACGCTTTATTGGGCCATATGAGATTTTAGGAAAAGTGGGTCCAGTAGCATATCGATTAGCTTTGCCAATAGAGTTAGCCAGACTGCATAATGTCTTCCATGTGTCAATGCTTCGTCGATATCGATCAGACCCTTCTCATGTATTATCAATGCAAGATATCCGGGTTCAGTCAGATCTTTCGTATGATGAAGAGCCAAAAAGGATCATGGATAGAGAGATCAGACAGCTTCGGAATAAGTAGATACCATTGGTTAAGGTCCTATGGCAGTATCACGGTGTTGAGGAAGCTACGTGGGAACGGGAAGAAGCTATGAGATTGCAGTATCCTCAGTTATTTGGAGCAAGTGAGAATTTCGAGGACGAAATTCTGTTGAGTGGGGGAGTATTGTAACACCCCAAAATCGCCCTTGTAGTCTGAGCCTGTCTGACTCTGAATGTGCCTGTCTGTATCTATGTGTGTGCATACTTGTGTGCATTTTGATGTAGCATGCATGTCAATTTATCTAAGTGTATGTGTTTATGTAAGTGTTGTGTGAGGAGAGGAGTTTGTTAATGTGTGTGCATAGGATAGGGAAGTAGGATGTGAGTAAGTGATAATATTTGTATGTGAGTGAGAGTATGGGAGCAGGATATGCATGGGGGATCATTTCTTATGAGAGAGTGACACATGGCAAGTGGATAGGGTTGAATTTAGTGGGTGATGAAAGAGAGGACAGCTGGAAACCACTTTGTTTTCTTCTTCTTTTTCCCGTTGCCTTCCTCTCCCTCACGCCATTTTCATCCTCTTTTCATTTTCTTCACCTTTCCTTCTCCTTCCTTACATATTTCTACTCTTCTCTTCTTCCTTGGGTGATTGTTTAGTTGGGTTGTGTTTCATAAGTTCAAAGGGTGAGTTTAAGTTAGTAATATCTTAGATTCTTTTCTTCCTCCTCTCTAGGTTTGATTTTCACTTATGTGTTAATTGTTAAAATTAAACCTGGTTGTGTTTGATTTATGGTTCAGAGGAGCTTCCTAGAACATCTAAGGGGAAAGAGAAAGCGAGTGGAAGTGGAGCTCACGACTAGGAGCGAAGGAGATCAGGTTTAGGAACGTTTGTGTATTTTGGGTATTTTGATGATTTATGCTTTATGATAGGAATTGATGATATGAATTGGGTGTTTTGGCTCCCATGAGTTATGGGTATTATTTAATTTGAGTTAAGATGCATGGGTTGTGAAGAATGGAGTTAAATGTGGAAACTTTATATGTTTCTTAACCAAATTACTAGTTGAGAACTTTTGAATCTTTTATTTTGAGTTTTGCTTGTTTTAATGACATTAATGAGTTTAAAGAACATGTTTTGAGTTGTATTTAATGGTTTGATTGAATGATTTTACTTAGAATTGAGTTTTGAAACCAAATGAGTGAGTGGGTGAAATTGGAGAGTGAAATTCTGCAGTTTTGGCGTTGGGAGTGAAAATCCCGACTCTGTCGCGAGGTAGCGACAGAGCTCGGCGACTTCCATTCCACCATGCACGCCGAGCTGCGAGCGGCCTGCGGGCATAGCAGAAACTCCTTGTCGCGAGCGCGATGATGTCGCGATCGCGACAGAGAGCTTCGTGTTGGGCCAAGCCTCTGTCACAAGCACGTGTCTGGTTGCGAGCTCGCGATAGCTCTGGAGGGTACTCACTATCGCGAGCACGACAACTGTCGCGAGCGCGACAGTGAGATCTGATTGTTTCCGCGCGAGCGCGAGGTCCGCCATGAGCGCGACAGGAGGCTAACTTCGTCTCTGTCACGAGCGCGACACCCTCTGGGTTTTATTTTGATTTCTTTTATTTGTATGGTTTTGGTATTTAACCTTCCAATTTGTATCCTTTCTAGAATTGTGGATATATATATATATATATATATATATATATATATATGTGTGTGTGTGTGAATGTGTTATATGTTTTTATATCATGCATAAAGCTTGATGTAAACATATGTTATGAAATGAAATGTGCCTTGGATTATGCATGACCTGCTAGAGTCGAATAAGTTGATAGTTAGGCATGCCCAATAGAGTTATGTGTAGCTGCAGCCATGTGTACGATTTGGACCCTGATCAGGTCCCCCGAATGGATCTTCGTGATCTTTCTGTTGAATCTTACTTAAGATTCTATGTGAAAATACTTTGGAACAAGAATAAAAAGATTGTTTTGATACCCTCGGGTATTTATGTGTTATGAGAATATTTTTGGTACCTCCGGGTATCTATGTGTACTCGTTATCCACTATCTTGATATAGCAGGTGCAAAAGTGTCATTGGATGTTATGCATCAGTTCTGAATTATTACTTATTGAGAATAATATAATTACAGTGCTGCTACGCGTTAGCTTGATTTATGACATCTTATTAAGTAACTGTGCCTTTCGTTTGTGATTGTTTGTCAACGCCACTGTGAGTGCGGTATTGCATTTTGTGTTTTCCCCACTAAGCGATTTTGCTTAGCACGGGTGTTTTATCCGTGCAGGTGTGGAAGATTTTGGTATTCGCAGTCGAGGCGTGCCGCATCGGGAAGGCCATCACAACTAGGGATCGGAGTTTTATAATATAGGCTTTCCTGTCTTTTGTATAAGATGTAATATTTTGTGTGCCCTTTGGAATAGTATTCTTTGGGCCTTTGTATATATGAAATCTTTTGTAATATGTACAGACTTTGTTTATGAATATATAATAGAAAGAAAGAATTTTTCCTGTTCAGTACCGCTATGCTTCTCTTTGATAAGCTTTATATTATCTCTGTTTTATCTGTTTACTTACTGTGATCGAATGTTTTCGTATGTGTAATGTGACACTCCTACATATCGGGACTCTTCTCCTTCTACCGGGGTAGAAGTCTCCATGGTATAGGTTGGGGTGTGACATTCACACTAACCCAAGGATGGTCAACGATCAAATCACTCAGACTACCGTGCAAGCCGGAATGAGGCTAGCGGGGCGCACACGATAGAACATATTGCAAGGGGGTTGTAGTCAAAGAGTACTACTTCCCATGACACTCAAACTTCGTGCAAGCCGAGATGAGGCCAGTGGGGTGCATGCGATAGAACAGATCGCAACTGAGTGGTGGTTAGAGAACACTACCCCTCACACCGTGTAGGCCAGGACGAGGCCAGCAGGATAGACCAGCCATCGTGCAGGTCGAAATGAGGCTAGCGGGGCACACACACGATAGAACAGATCGCAATCGAGTTGGGGTTAGAAAACACTGCATCTCACAAACACCGTACGGACCGAGACGAGGCTAGTGGTACACTTGCAATAGAATAAATTGCAAATGGGTTGCAGTTGGATAACATTGCCTCCCAGGACCCTCAGTTACCAGGCAGGATAGAGATGAGGCCCACAGGATAGAGATGAGAAACCACTTGCTTCCACGCAATATCAAGAAGGTGAGGACTACCTTAGATACGCATTTCTTCCTTTCTCCTATGAATTTTGGCTCATCTAGACACTAGTGTACTAGTTTTTCCAAAATTGGGGGCAACTATAGACACCGGGTCCTGATGCAGTCCAGATCAGAGTTACCCGATGAAGAGACTAGCGTCGGTTTTCAGATAGGGGATGAAAGTTATGGGTGTTCATTCTCCAGTTTTATAAGGATCGAAGGTTTTCTGGGTAAACGGGAGATTTCAGAGAGTCGAAGAGAGTTCAAACTTTGAGAATTGGGATTTTGTTCCACAGACAGGCAGCCGTCGGTGGTGGGAGAGCCTGTCACTCGCACGAGAGGCTCATCTCTTGCGACAAGTGCCCGCTATCGCTCAGGAAGGGAGCCCGTCGCTTTGGAATAGAGCCTGTCATTCCCCTGAGCAGTGCCCATCGCTTGCTTGAGCGGTGCTCCTCGCAAGAGACAACCATCTCTCATCTTCGTGCTACGTGTAGGGCCCATCAGTCAAATGACCGCTGGTGCCCCCGCAACCGATGCCTATCGATCATCCACGGGCAGCCCGTCGGTCATCCACGAGAAGCTCGTCGGTCAGTGATCTGGTCTTTTAAACTGTCATATTCTCTAAATTTTGAAAGATTTACAAAATATCTTTTAAATCTTTTAAAATCTCTAAAATCTTTTCAAATATCTTTAAATATTAGATTTGATTTTGGGAATATTTTGAAGATCATTCGGTTTTGATTTGATTTCGAAAAATCCTCTTCAAATTTAAATTTAAATTTATTTGAAATATCATCCGAAACCTATAAATAGGGGAAGGAAGTTCCTTATTAGAGGTGAGAAAATTCCGGGTTGGAAAAATTTGGATCAGAAAAGTTTTCTCACGAGATTTCAATTTTCTCCAAAAATGGTCTTGTCAAAATTTTTTGAATCAAAGCTGAATCGAGGGAATGACATTCATTCGTTTTTGTTAATTTAGCTGTTTTTCAACATTTGAAGTGTTATAACACCGAGAAAGAGAAAGTAATTTTCTTCTCTTGGTTTATTTTTTTTGTCGCAATACGAGCTTTACGATAAAAGATTTCTCAAAATCACGCAATCGCAGACCGATCCTTGTAGAATTCAAGGAACTGACATCGTACGACATTCACTTTCATGAGGTAAAAATTCGAGGGTAAACATTCTAGATCTATTATCTTGAATTTAATTATTTTACAGTGATTTATTGCATAAAAATCCGGTTTTATTCAAATCAAAACAACAAAATAGTTTTGAATTTTCTCTTTATTCTGGAGCAGTGGTGACCGACGGGCATAACCAACCACCGATGGTCGTCACTCAAGCAAGCGACGGGCCGACGATGGATGTCATCCTAGCCTGCCGGTCTGCCCAGCGAAGCAGGAGTGACTGATGGGCAAAAGCAACGACCGACGGCCGTCACTCAAGCGAGCAACAGGACGTCAATGGATGTCATCTTAGCCCGCCGGTCAGCCCAGGGATGCCCACCGCTCACGCGTCATGGGCCATCCGTGGGCCTCTTCTATTATTCGTTTCCCTTTTCCTTACCATTTTCTTTTCCACTGATTTTTCTTGCAATTTCTCACATTTTTTTATTATTATTCAATCTCTTATTTATTTTGCTCCTAATTTTACACTAACATGCCTTTATTTTGTGAGTTTTATTTGACTTGTTTGGTAAATCTGGAGCTGTTTGTAATAGAAGCCGCTACGATGGCCTAAGGATCCTCACCTGGGTTTATTCTCTGGACTTTATCTTTTTTAATTTATGTTATTATTGTAAATACAATTTTTTATTCCACTAATATAAAATGGTTAAATATTTTTATTCATTAAGATGGGATTTTTTTTTGTCAATCAATTGAGGACCAATGTCCTATTTTTCAGTAAATAAAATCGACACCTAAAAATTTGTTTTGTAATAAATATCCATGCGAGGACCAATGTCCTCATCCTTATTGTATATCTCGATTTATGTATGAATCACAAGCAATTTACAATGGGGGTTGTATTCCGCCCCTAGTTTTGTTGTAAGTTATTTTCATATGCTTTATTTTAATTACGATCCATTTACTGCTTTTTTTGGATGGACAACCTGCGCTTTAATTAAATTGCACTAAATTGAATGAGAAATGGGATGAAATGCTAAATTCAAAACTCAATTATAAACTTAACTAAGGTATGAATTAATGGGAAGTCCCGAACCTTCTCTGGTCTTTGGGCTCAACGAGGTGAGAGGGCCATCTCAATTTTCTATTGGGGTGGGGCCTCCAAGATACCTCTTGTGTCCCGAAAAAAGGCTCAAATTCCATAGTCCTAGGCTCCACGAGACGAGAGGGCCATCCTAATTTTCTATTAGGGTGGGGCCTCCAAGATACCTCCGGCTTGCCCGAAATGGACATAGCAGCACTATCTTAGGCTCACTGAGGCTAGACAACCTTTCCCAATGTTTTATTGGGTGGTGACTCCAAGAAACCTCCTTGTTGCCCGAAATGGACGCACTTGTAATTTCTTACAAGTTTTTATGAACCTCTCTCGAAAGCCCTAAAAGCGAGCAGTTCGGGGTGACCCAAGGTTCGGCATACATCACAATAGGCTACTCTATCAGCGGTGCCACTCCCTCCTCCACCTCAGCTGGATTTCTTAAATATGATGGCGGAGTATATTAAGCAACAATTGTAGGCTCAATAGGTGCAGCCGCCACAGCCTCAGATTCCTGATGAGCCCCCAGCTCCACTAAAAAGAAAACAAATTTTAGAACAGTTGAAAAGATTGGGAGTAGAGGATTTTTATGGGAGAGACCCGATGACTCCAGATGTAACACTCCCTACCCATACCTAGGCGAACCCATCCGCATCGGAGTGAGAGCAGGGTGTGTCACCAAACAGATTGAAGCCAAACATACATTCATCCACAATAACTTGTATAAATACAACAGAAATTAAAACTTTTGAGAAACATCATCATGATCATGCATTAACATAACAACATTCATTACAATAATGTTTTGATCAGAAGCCAAAACAAAATGATTACATATCCAAAATATACAAGCAGATGCTTACAAAATTACTGATACAATGAGAGTTCTATTATAAAAGAATTATCAACAGACTACAAAAATAAGCCCTAACACTAATCCTTCTGTGTTGGCTTGACTGGCGGCGACTCTCCCAAAGCAAAAATGCCTTTCGCACCTGCATGGATAAAGCACCGTGCTAAGCGATAACACTTAGTGGGGAAACACACAACAAAAGAGTGGACGGCCATTCACAATGGTCACCAAGGCAAAACACATACACTATGACATATGCGAATAAACGTATCACATATATAAACATGCTTGAGTTACATATATATATATATAACCTTCGGAAGCTCATAGTCACATTCATATACATATAATCTGATGGCTCACACATGTCATCATACTCATTCGGATATCTAATTCATATAATCATATCAAAATAAGCAAAGCAAAACATAACATATGCTGACTCACAGTAGTGGATAACTAGTAAATAGTGACGGTACCTTACGGGTATGAATCGAATAGTGACGGTACCTTACGGGTACGAATTGAAAACCATTTTATTTATCACATTCTAAACATTTTACGGAGGGGATCTTAAACAAGATCCAAAACTTTTCAGGGAACACGAGGATCCAAATGGGGACCTGATCGGGGTCCAAACAGAATGGAGGGCTGCAGCTAAGAGACTCTATTACGCATGCCTAACTATCCACTAGACTGACTCTTGCAGTTCATGCATAATACAAATCATGCTCAAAGTGAAACATATAATTTATCATAAAGACATCAAAATAGAGCACATATATTAACATAATTATTCCCATATAGTAGAAAAAACCCAAAAGAAATGCTACAAAAATTCATTTGGAAGGGAAGGCAAAAATCAAAAAACAGGGCATGAAGAGGGTCACTATCGCGCTCGCGGAACTTGCCCCAAGTCGCGATCGCAGTAATCTTCGCGATCTCGTGGAGAAATGCACACATCTCACTGTCATGCTTGCAATAGTCATCGCGCTGGCGACAGTGAGCTGCCAGCCCGATCCGTCACGCTCGCGAAAGAGGATTGCCCAAAATAGATCGGCAGCCGAGCGCTCTGTCGCGCTCGCAACACACGTCACACTCATGACAGAGGCTCTGCTGCTCAGCTCGGCAACCAGGCATGCTGCTCGGTAGATGCATGCTCGCTCGGCAGCCGAGTGCTCTGTCGCGCTCGAGATAGAAGCTCTGCTTATCCACTCAGCAGAGAGCTCGGACGCATGTGAGAGCTACTTTCATCGGGCTCTGTCGCGAGCTCGTGATAATGTCGCGCTTGCGACAGAGTCATGATTTCCAGCTCTTGCACGGGAAATCTGTAGAAAACTCACTTTCACAACACGCAAACCTTCAATCTCAACTACAACTCAACCCAAACATCAACTTACCTCAAATCCAGCAACCCAAACATCATTAACAACATAAAATGCAACATTTATGCCAAGAATTTCAATTAAATCATGCCAATAACAACATCAATTTACACAATTAAAATCTCAGCACTATTCACTCATCAACTCAATCAAATGCACAATTGGGTTCAATAACTCACATTCAAGGATTCATGAATCATCTAAATCAAAACCCATAACATATAAACCATGATAGTCATCAAGAAACATCAGATTTCCAAAAATTCAACCAAACATGCAAAACCCATAAAATGCATTAAACACAATAACTCCCAAACCTGAAACTCCTAACCTCCAATCACTTGGTGCCACTTCCTCCCGCCTTCTCCTTGCCTTTAGGATCGCGAGGAGGCTCAACTAATAACCAAACCCATAAATCACACAAACAACAACTCTAGATGAAAAACCCAAACCAGAAACATGAAGAAGATGAAGAACAAGATGAAGAAGAAATAAAGGAGATGATGAGAATGCAGAAAACTTACCAATTGAGGGTTGAGGAGTGATCAATTTCCACCACAAACACTTGAATCCAAGCTTAGGGCACAACTTGGAAAGAGAAGAGGAAGAAGAGAGATAGAGGGAAGAGAGAAACGGGAAAGAGATGGAAATTCTACTTTCCCTTTCTCTTTCTCCTTCTTATCACTCTTTTCCCAAACCCTAACCATGTGTCACTACCTCATTGGTGGAAATTAGCCACTCACACCCTACAAACATGTATCACATACACCCTAAACCTTCCTCACTAAAACACACCCTATAATGATGTGAGCAAACACACACTAATGCAACTCAACACATGCACACCCTAATCTCATATATGCACTCACACAATAACAAAACCCTCAAAACATACATTTTGCCCAAAACACCCTCATCATATAGTAAAATACACTTAATACACATGCACAAACATGGCTCAAACTTCTATGGGGCAAATGGGTTGTGACACCAGAACAAGCAGAGGCATGGTTATTCAGAAGAAAGAGATTATTTGAGATTACTCACAGCCCACCAGAGGAGATATTTGGGGGGCAGTTACTCTTCTTCAGGGCCCTGTATATGTATGGTGGGATCAGTACGGAAGTAAACACCAGCAGATCAGTTGACATATGAGTATTTTCTAGACCAGTTTAAGAAAAAATATATTGGGTCAGAGTACAGAGCTTCAATGCAAGATGCCTTCTAGAGGTTGAGGCAAGGCAATAACACGGTAGCTAAGTATGAGCATGAATTTGAGCATTTAATCGCTTACTTGGATGATGCCTTGAGGACAGGGGATAGATTGATGCAGAGATTTGAGAGAGGTTTGCATAACCGTATCAGACAGATAATTAGGACTTAGAGGTACCCTAATTTGAGGGCATTAGTTGATGTTGCGGTGAAGATGGAGATGATTCAGGTTGATGAAGCTAAAAGACAGACTCGGTTAGAACAAAAAAGGAAATCGGGTCAATCGAGTAGTATGGGGAGTTAAAGTAAGAAATCTAGAGGACCACCTCCTACATAGAGTAGAGGATCTATAGCACCACCCCGTAGTCAGAAAAACCTTACTGCTAGTGGTATTCCAACTTCTTTAATGGGCAGTGCACCCAGAGACAGAGGAAGGGGCACAGTTTAGCAGTGTGAACATTGTGGCAGATTTCATTCGGGGTAGTGTAGATTTTTGACTAGGGCCTGCTTCAGATGAGGGTCAAAAGAGCATCAGGTAAAGGATTGTCCAAAGATGCAGGGTTCTATAGCTACTTCCCTTGCTCCAGGCTCAGGACCCACTATAGGTAGAGGCAGAGCAGAGGGTCATCATCATATCCATCTACATCTAGACCTACCACTCAGCCTCAACTGGGACAGGGGTGAGCCACCAGTCGTACATATGCTGTCAGAGCGAGAGAAAAAGAGGATGCCCCATACATGATAGTAGGTAAATTCATGCTCTTATCTGATACTATTTATGTACTTATTGACCCGGGTTCCACACATTCATATATAAACACTGATATTGCATGGGACAAGGGGTTGAGAGATTCACAACTAGATCAAGATATCTTAGTAAGCAATCCTTGGTAGTAAACAGAGTGTATAGAAATTGTCCTGTGAGTGCTCAAGGATATGTTTTCTTGGCAAACTTAATTGAACTCCCTTTTTGAGAGTTCGATGTTATACTGGGGATGGATTGGTTATTTGCCTACCAAGCGACTGTCGATTGCAAGAGGAAGAGAATGACACTTAAAGCTCCAAGTAATTAAGAGATCACTATTGTGGGTGAAAGAATAGACTTTCTCTCAAATGTAATATTTGCTACAGTTGTAAAGAGATTGATAAGAAAAGGGTGCATTGCTTACTTGTGTTATGCAAGGGAGGCTAAAAAGGAAACCCAAAAAGTTGCAGATGTACCCACAGTACATGAATTTCCTGATGTTTTTCCTAAAGAATTACCTGGATTACCTCCTGACAAGGAGGTAGAGTTCACGATTGATGTAGCTCCAGGCATAGCACCCATTTCCATTGCTCCCTATAGAATGGCACCTACAGAGCTTAAAGAATTAAAAGTTCAACTGCAAGAATGTGACGCGCGCCGAACCCCAGGCCGGCCCGAACCGCCCGCTTTTAGGGCCTTCGGAATGAGGTTTGTAAAAACTTATAAGAAATTACAAGTGCATCTATTTTGGGCAACAAGGAGGTTTCTTGGAGTCGCCACCCAATAGAACATTGGGAAAGGTCATCTAACCTCAGTGAGCCTAAGACAGAGCTGCTATGTCCGTCATAGGTAAGCCGGAGGTGTCTTGGAGGTTTCCATCCTAATGATAGGATGATCCTCTAGCCTCGCACTTAGGCAAACCATAGGTGTCTTGGAGGTATTCAGCTTAATATAACATTAAGATGGCCCTCTCGCCTCGTGGCACCTAGGACTGTGCAATTTTGATCCTTTTACGGGACACAAGAGGTGTCTTGGAGGTCCCATCCCAATAGAATATTGAGATAGCCCTCTCGCCTCATTGAGCCCAAAGACCAGAGAAGGTTCGAGACTTCCCATTTATTCATACTTTGATTAAGTTTATAGTTGAGTTTTGAGTTTATCGTTTCATCCTATTTCTCATTCAATTTAATGCAGCTAAATTAAAGCTCAGATTGTCCATTCAGGGAAGGCAGTAAATAAAGCATAATTAAAATAAAGTGCGCAAAAATAAATTACAATAAAATTAGGGGGGGAATATAACCCCCATTATAAATTGCATGCGATTCATACATAAATCGGGATATATATTAGGAGTGAAGACATTGGTCCTCGCATGCATATTTATTACAAAATGGTTTTGAGGTGTTGATTTTTATTTGTTAGAAACATAGGACATTGGTCCTCAATTTGTAAGGAAAATCCCAATTTAATTAATAAAAATTATTTAACCATTTTTACATCAGCGGAAAGTATATAAAAAAATAAACATTATTCACGATAACAATATAATAAAGAAGATAAAGTCGAGAGAATGAACCCGAGAAAAGACCCTTAAGTCTTTGCAATAGCTTCTACACCAAATGGCCCCAAATCCGCCCAAGAAATCAAAATAATAACTCACAAAATAAAGAACACATTACTGTAAATTTAAAGAATAAAAATAAGCATGAAAAAATGGAAGACATTGAACAAGAAAACCTTTTAAAATGAAAGAAGAGAGAAAAAAAGTTAAATGAGACAAGAGGCCCAAGGACGGCCCAAGACGTGTGACCGACGGGCATCCCTAGAAGCGACAGACGGACGTAATGGCTACCCACGACATCCCATCGCTCGCTTAAGCAACGGCTGTCGGTGGTCCTTATGCCCGTCGGTCAACTCTGCTTCCGAACAGTAAACCAAAAAAATTATATTTTTGATTTTATGCAATAAATTAACGAAAATAATTGAATTCAAAATAATGAGTCTAGAATATTTACCCTCAAATTTTTACCTCATGAAGGTGAACGCTGCAAGATGTTGATTCTTCGAGTTCTACAAGGATCGGATTGTGACCACGCGATCGGGAGAGATCTTTGGTTGCAAAAATCTCACTTTGAAAAATTAACCAAGAGAAGGAAATTATTTTCTCTTTCTTGGACTTTGAACAGCAACGAATATCTGAATTAGCTAGATGGATGAAAACGAATGGATCTCGTTTCCTTGGATTAGCATAATTCGAGAATAAAAGAAAAGAAATTTTGAAAGAAAAAAAATTCTTTTTGTAGAAATAAAAAGAAATCTTTTGCGGAGAATTTTAGTTTTCTAATAAAAAGTTTTTCTAAACAATAATTTCTAAGTCAAGATTTTTGACCCCGAAAACTGAATCCTCTTCCCCTATTTATAGATTTTGGAAGAAATTTCAAATAAATTTAAATTTTAAATTCAGATTTGAAGAGGATTTTCCAAAATCAAATCAAAACCGAACAATTTTCAGAATATTCCTAAAATCAAATCTAATATTCAAAAATATTTGAAAATATTTGGGAAATTCAAAAAGATTTTTAAATATTTTGTCAAAATCCCTTTAATTTTATAGAATTCAGCAGTTAAAACAACCAGATCACCAACCAACGGGCTGCCCGTGGATTACCGACGGGCGTCTGTCGCAGGGGTACCAGCGGTCATTTGACCGGCGGGCCCTACACGTAGCATGGAGATGGGAGATGACCGTCTCCCGCAAGGAGCGGGCGTCGCTCAGTCGAGAGATTGGTGCCGCTCAAACGAGCAACAGGCGCCGCTTCAACCAACTGACGGCCCACTCTCGAGAGATGGGCGTCTCTCATTCGAGAGACAAGCGCACTTCACAGAGTGACGGGTGTGAGAGATGGGCCTCTCACATGAGCAACGGTCTATACTCCACCAACGGGCTTCCCGTCTGTGGGCTCTAATGCCAATTCTCAAAGTTGAACTCTTTTGACTGTCTGAAATCCCCCGTTTACCCAGAACTCCTCCGATCCTTATAAAACTGGCGGACAAACATCCACAACTGCCGTCCCTTGTCCGAAAACCGATGTTAGTTTCTTCATCGGGTAACTCTGATCTGGGCTATCTCAGGACCCGGTGTCTACAGTTGCCCCCAATTTTGAGGAAACTAGAATACTCGCGTCTAAATGAGCAAAAATTCAGAGGAGAGAGGAAAGAGATGCGTGCCTGAGGCAACCCTTACCTTTTTGCCGTGTTGAAGGTTGCGACTTGTTGCCGTTGAGCTGTAGTGCTATCCGACTGTGGCTCATTTCGAACCTCTTCTATCGCGTTGTCCCACTCGCCTCCGGTCGGCTTGCACGGCATCTGTGAGATGCAGTATTCTCTAACCATAGTCCCATTGCCATTTGTAGTATCGCATGTGCCCTGTTGTCCTTGTCTCGATATGCACAGTGGTTGTTCTGTCCCGCTGGCCTCATCTCGGCTTGCACGATGTGAGATGCGGTGTTATCTAATCCCATCTCGGTTGCGATATGTTCTATCGCGTGTGTCCCACTAACCTCATTTCGGTCTGCGTAGCGGCTGATCTATTTCGCTAGCCTCATCTCGGCCTACGCGGTGTGAGGTGAAGTGTCGTCTAACTACATCCTCTGTTTGCAATCTGTTCTATAGCATTTACCCTACTAACCTCATCTCGGTCTGCGTGGCTGCTGATCTATTCTGCTAGTGTCATCTCTGTCATGGCCGGAATTGTACCCTAGTCGTATTTGGTCTAATTGGGGTGAAAGTGTAATTGAAGTGTAGGATTGGACTTAATTGAAGAAAGAGGAATTGTTTAGTGGCTAATGAGTAATTGAGTCACATTAAGCTAATGGTTGATTAGTTGTTTAATGATGCTTTAATTAGGAATATAATAATGTAAGAAATTGGATAGTGGAGGCAGATTTTGGTGAGTGGTTTCCGTGTGGCTTAGTGAGGGTGTGCCACCTACACCTTTGCATGCAAGAGTGGGTTAAGGGAAGAGAAGGGTTTCATTTGGGTAACCTAGTAATTTCTGTGTTCTTCTCTTTTCTTCTTGCGTGAGAGTGAGTGTTAAGGAAGAGTAAGCATATTGATGTTTAGTTGCTCATGAATTAAGGGTTAAACCTAAGAGCTGAAGCAGTGAAAAGAGATTAGGGAAAAGCTGTAATTGGAGAACCGAGCATCCGTCGTATTTAGGAGCTAAGGCGACGAGGTTTGGGAACAAACCCTAATTGTGTGATTATGTGATTAGTGTTGGTTAAATAGAGTTTTGAAATGAATTGCAAGATATGTGAAATTGAAGTTTGAGCATGAATTATGTGATGCTAAATTGTATGATTATAGTAGCAATATGATTGTGATAAAGTGCTTGAGAATGATTATGATTTGTACTATTATTGAATGCCAAACAAGAAGGGAAAATCAGGTATGTGTTATTGATTGTGTGGTTGTTGTATTTGGGTTGATTGCCAAACAAATAAGAAGGAGATTTGAAGTCTAGGCGTAAAAGGAGAATTGGACTGAAAAAGCACAGCCATGCTAGTGATAAACACAGCTGTGTTTTTGGTATTTTTTCATAGGTCACGGTGACAATGAAATTGATTGTGACCGTGACATATGCTGAGTTCAATTCTGCCTAGAGGAATTTGGTATGTCACGATTACAATGGAATTCATTGTGACCGTGACCTACCCAGGAAGGCATTCTGTTTTGCAAATGAGAATTTATCACGGTGACAATGAGATTCATTGTGACCGTGACATACCCTCAAGTTGCATTCTGCCTAGAATTTGGAACACGTCACGGTGACAATGAAATTGGTTGTGACCGTGACATGTCCCCAATTTGCATTCTGTTTTGGACTTCAATATGTCACGGTGACAATGAAATCCATTGTGACCGTGACCCACCCTGTTTTGGCAATATGATCCTAATGTGTTTGGCCATTCAAATGGCAAGGCTTTGAGTTGAAATAAAGGACAACATGAGTACGTATTGTATGTGTGTTAAGTCATCTACAAATGCATACAAACATGGTGATTTCTGAATATGATCAGTTATGTAAATATTATATGAGAAGATTGAATTTGAAAGCATACTGAATATGCAAGTGAAATGTTAGCTATGTGCTAATGCAAATGTGTAAAGTGAAAAGTGAATTGAATAATTTGTCAATAACTTAAGCCTGCAAGTCAAGTAGTGGATAGTTAGGCATGCCTATAGGGTTCAGTGCTGCAGCCCCATGCGTTAAATGTGTCTGATTCCATGGGAATCAGAATGCGATTATCCTTGCTGGATTCAGTTAATTGTGGAATGATGAAAAGTACCAGAAGGTACTAATGTGCAAAAGTGATCTCGATGAGATTCTGGGTACCTAGGAGGTACCGATGCGTTACCCGTTATCCGCGTCATTGAATTGCAGGCTAACTGATTAATTAAATAATAAATGGAAGTGACTGTGATACAAGAAAGTATGTGGTATGGATATGTAAATAAGTGATTGATGCTTTATGATTGAATATAGTAATGGATAAAACTATGCTTGAAATGGTACGTGCTTTAATAATGAATGTTCTGGCATGTCTACTAGCATGTAATGTATGATATTTCTGATGTGTGCTAATTAATTGCTATATATATGAGTTCCCCACTAAGCGTTATCGCTTAGCATGGATTTACTCTAATCCGTGCAGGTACGGACGAGAGGTGACTGAAGGACGTCCCCCGCATTTTGGTACGGTCAACAATAGGAAGTGCATAGTGTAGGTTTGGGGGTTGTTATTTGGAACTTTTGTATAAGTTTTATATGGTTAATATGTATTTTGAATATGTAAAGGCATGTAATAATGTAGTAATCATGGATGTAACCTCCCACATGTATGTGTGTCATATGAATAGCTAAGGCGTGTGAATAATAGTAGTTGGCATGTGATGCATGAATTAAGGTAGTGTGTGATGAAATTTTATTATTCAGTTTCCGCATGTGTTCTGTGTGTGTGTGCGACCTTCTCTAACTAAGATTAGCTGAGCTAGTCTGTCGTTAGGGAACGGGCGTCAAAAGTTGTGGTATCAGAGCCTAGGTTGAGTCTTTTCTGGGAATTAGGTAGATAAGATGTGTATAGTTTGTCGACCTAATGCGGAAGTCCTTGTTTAATCTGTGTAGTAAGTTGGATTCTGGAAGGCATACCGGTGAGGAATCTGCCGAAAGTGTGAATCCTCGTGAAGCTGAGGTGACAGGGTCTGGGCAGTCTAGATCGGTTGGCTATGGGAATGAGATTCCATTTGGGCCTATGGAAGCCATGATGAAAATGACACAAGATATGGCGAGAGTGATGGAACGTATGATGGCGCCAAGAGCCCCAATAGAATCTTTGAGGAAGCATGGTTTGGAGGAATTTCATGGAACAAGGTTAGATAAGTCAGAAAAAGCAGAGTACTGGATTGAGAAGGTGGAAAGGATTCTTAAGGAGATTCGATGTCCTCCAGATCAGTGGGTTGAATGTGTGGAGTCATTACTCCAAGGTCCTGCATATGATTGGTGGAAGCTGGTCCTGCAGAATCCGATGCTTCCTGAACCATTAAACTGGGAGTTCTTTGAAAAAGAATTCAAGAACAAGTATATTACTAAAGCACATCGAGAGGCAAATTGGAAGAAGTTCTTGAGTTTGAGACAGAGGACTATGATAGTGGCGGAGTATGAAGCGGAATTTTGTCGCTTAAGCAAATATGCGCCGAAAGGTGTGTTAACTGATGTGTTGCGATGTCAACAGTTCGAGGATGGATTGATTGAGGAAATTAAAGCTTTGCTGATTTCTCTAACAACAGAGCAGAATATAAGTTACTATCGAATTGTTCAAGCAGCTTTGAGAGCTGAAAGGACTCTAGGAGCTCAAAGGGAATGGAGACAAAGGAAGAATGCAAATAGAGGTGGTTCCCAAACGGGGAAAAGATCAAGAGATTCACATGTGACACCACCTACTGAGTCAGGGTTCAGTTCTGCAGCGAGAGGTAAAAAGCGAGGCGCTCCTTCAGCATCTGGTTCTGGAAGAGGAACATCTTGTAGTAGAAGTGAGGTTCAGGAGTGTCCTCATTGTGGTAAGTGGTATAGAGGAGAATGCTGGAAAGTGTCGAGAGCTTGTTATAGATGTGGGAGCACTGAGCATTTCATTGCTAATTGCCCGAATACTTATGAGATGTCAGGAAATCAACAAGAGCAGAGTAGGGGTGGTTCAAACTTGCCTTCTACGAACAGAGGAAGAGGAAGAGGACGTGGCAGAGGTAGTCAGTCCAAAGGTGCAGTCGATTCTGAGATTGTGGATAGACCTGATGCGGCGTCAGTGCGGGCTTATGCTATGAAGGCACGAGAGGATCAGGATGCGCCTGAGATGATAGCAGGTACTATTCTACTTTGTGGTGTGGAAATGTTTGCACTTATTGATCCTGGTTCAACTCACTCATATGTATGTGATAAAAAGATATGTGAAAAGATTCCTAAAGTGGAATGTTTAAAATATGATATTTGTGTGTCTAGCCCTTTGGGAGGTAGTGTTAATGTGAACAGAGTATATAGAAACTGTGCATTAGAAGTTCAAGGTATAATGTTTCCAGCGGATTTGATTGAGCTACCGTTCGATGAGTTTGATTTGATTCTGGGTATGGATTGGTTAACTAAGTATGATGCGGATGTTAAGTGTAAGAAGAATATGGTTATACTCTCTGATGGTAAGGGAAACTGAGCGACAGTGAGAGGAGTGTGCACTAATCCTCTTGTGAATGTGATATCTGCTATGCAAGCCTGTCGGTGTATGAGAAAAGGATGTGAAGCTTATTTGGCCCTGGTATTAGATAGTAAGAGAGAACAGGTAAAGATGCAAGAGATACCAATAGTCAGAGAGTTTCCTGATGTGTTTCCTGAAGAATTGAGCGGTGTACCACCAATAAGAGAAGTTGAGTTATCAATTGACGTAGTACCAGGAACTGTACCGGTGTCGAAGGCACCGTATAGAATGGCTCCAACTGAGTTGAAGGAATTGAAGGAGCAGTTGCAAGAATTACTGAACAGGGGTTTTATTAGACCTAGTGTTTCCCCTTGGGGAGCACCAGTGTTATTTGTTAAAAAGAAAGATGGTACAATGAGAATGTGTATTGATTATCGACAGTTGAATAAAGTGACAGTAAAGAATCGATATCCTTTACCACGGATTGAAGACTTGTTTGATCAGTTAAGGGGAGCCGGTGTATTCTCAAAGATTGACTTGCGTTCAGGGTATTATCAGTTGCAAGTGAAGAAGGATGTAGTGGAATATGTGTCTAAGTGTCTTGTCTGTCAACAAGTTAAAGCGGAGCATCAAGTGCCCCAGGGAATGTTGCATCCACTCCCTATTCCCAAATGGAAGTGGGATAATATTACGATGGATTTTGTATCGGGTTTGCCTCTGACTTCAAGACAACAAGATGCAGTATGGGTTATCGTAGACAGGTTTTCGAAATCAGCTCACTTTATACTTGTTCGGATGGATTATTCTATGGAGAAGTTGGCTGAATTGTATGTAAGAGAAATTGTTCGATTGCATGGGATACCTTTGTCTATTGTTTCTGATAGGGATCCCAGATTCACTTCTAAATTTTGGAGGAGCTTACAGGCAGCGTTGGGTACGAAATTGAATTTTAGTACTGCTTTCCATCCACAGACTGATGGACAGTCGGAAAGAATTATCCAGGTTTTGGAAGATTTGATGCGAGCATGTGTCTTGGATTTCTCTAAGAGTTGGGATAGGTATCTTCCACTTATGGAATTTGCTTATAACAACAGTTATCAGACCAGTATTGGTATGGCACCGTATGAAGTCTTGTATGGAAGGAAATGTCGTTCACCGATTTGCTGGACAGAATTGAATGAAAGCAGAGTCATAGGGCCAGATTTGGTTCGTGAAACAAAAGAGAAAGCTAAAATCATACAGCAAAGATTGAAGGCAGCAAGTGACAGACAGAAGTCGTATGCTGATTTGAAGAGAAGAGATATTGAGTTCAGTGTAGGTGATAAAGTGTTTCTGAAAGTGTCTCCTTGGAGGAAGGTACTACGATTTGGTAAAAAAGGGAAGCTGAGTCCAAGGTTTATTGGGCCATATGAAGTGCTTGAAAGAGTAGGTTTTGTAGCTTATCGGTTGGCTTTGCCTCCGACTTTGGCTAAGCTACATGATGTGTTCCATGTGTCTATGTTAAGAAGATATAGGTCAGATGATTCCCATGTGCTATCTCTACCAGAAGTGGAAGTGCAGTCAGATTTCACTTATGATGAAAAGCCAATAGTGATCTTAGCAAAAGAAGTAAGACAACTTCGGAACAAGCAGGTACCACTTGTAAAAGTGCTCTGGCAGCACCATGGTGTTGAAGAAGCAACTTGAGAACCAGAAGCGGCTATGCGTGAGCAGCATCCACAACTGTTCCATTCAGGTATGAATTTCGAGGACGAAATTCTTTAAGGAGTGGAGAGTTGTCATGGCCGGAATTGTACCCTAGTCGTATTTGGTCTAATTGGGGTGAAAGTGTAATTGAAGTGTAGGATTGGACTTAATTGAAGAAAGAGGAATTGTTTAGTGGCTAATGAGTAATTGAGTCACATTAAGCTAATGGTTGATTAGTTGTTTAATGATGCTTTAATTAGGAATATAATAATGTAAGAAATTGGATAGTGGAGGCAGATTTTGGTGAGTGGTTTCCGTGTGGCTTAGTGAGGGTGTGCCACCTACACCTTTGCATGCAAGAGTGGGTTAAGGGAAGAGAAGGGTTTCATTTGGGTAACCTAGTAATTTCTGTGTTCTTCTCTTTTCTTCTTGCGTGAGAGTGAGTGTTAAGGAAGAGTAAGCATATTGATGTTTAGTTGCTCATGAATTAAGGGTTAAACCTAAGAGCTGAACCAGTGAAAAGAGATAAGGGAAAAGCTGTAATTGGAGAACCGAGCGTCCGTCGTAATTAGGAGCTAAGGCGACGAGGTTTGGGAACAAACCCTAATTGTGTGATTATGTGATTAGTGTTGGTTAAATAGAGTTTTGAAATGAATTGCAAGATATGTGAAATTGAAGTTTGAGCATGAATTATGTGATGCTAAATTGTATGATTATAGTAGCAATATGATTGTGATAAAGTGCTTGAGAATGATTATGATTTGTACTATTATTGAATGCCAAACAAGAAGGGAAAATCAGGTATGTGTTATTGATTGTGTGGTTGTTGTATTTGGGTTGATTGCCAAACAAATAAGAAGGAGATTTGAAGTCTAGGCGTAAAAGGAGAATTGGACTGAAAAAGCACAGCCATGCTAGTGATAAACACAGCTGTGTTTTTGGTATTTTTGCATAGGTCACGGTGACAATGAAATTGATTGTGACCGTGACATATGCTGAGTTCAATTCTGCCTAGAGGAATTTGGTATGTCACGGTGACAATGGAATTCATTGTGACCGTGACCTACCCAGGAAGGCATTCTGTTTTGCAAATGAGAATATGTCACGGTGACAATGAGATTCATTGTGACCATGACATACCCTCAAGTTGCATTCTGCCTAGAATTTGGAACATGTCACGATGACAATGAAATTTGTTGTGACCGTGACATGTCCCCAATTTGCATTCTGTTTTGGACTTCAATATGTCACGGTGACAATGAAATCCATTGTGACCGTGACCCACCCTGTTTTGGCAATATGATCCTAATGTGTTTGGCCATTCAAATGGCAAGGCTTTGAGCTGAAATAAAGGACAACATGAGTAAGTATTGTATGTGTGTTAAGTGATCTACAAATGCATTCAAACATGGTGATTTCTGAATATGATCAGTTATGTAAATATTATATGAGAAGATTGAATTTGAAAGCATACTGAATATGCAAGTGAAATGTTAGCTATGTGCTAATGCAAATGTGTAAAGTGAAAAGTGAATTGAATAATTTGTCAATAACTTAAGCCTGCGAGTCAAGTAGTGGATAGTTAGGCATGCCTATAGGGTTCAGTGCTGCAGCCCCATGCGTTAAATGTTTCTGATTCCATAGGAATCAGAATGCGATTATCCTTGCTGGATTCAGTTAATTGTGGAATGATGAAAAGTACCAGAAGGTACTAATGTGCAAAAGTGATCTCGATGAGATTCTGGGTACCTAGGAGGTACCGATGCGTTACCCGTTATCCGCGTCATTGAATTGCAGGCTAACTGATTAATTAAATAATAAATGGAAGTGACTGTGATACAAGAAAGTATGTGGTATGGATATGTAAATAAGTGATTGATGCTTTATGATTGAATATAGTAATGGATAAAACTATGCTTGAAATGGTACGTGCTTTAATAATGAATGTTCTGGCATGTCTACTAGCATGTAATGTATGATGTTTCTGATGTGTGCTAATTAATTGCTATATATATGAGTTCCCCACTAAGTGTTATCGCTTAGCATGGATTTACTCTATTCCGTGCAGGTACGGACGAGAGGTGACTGAAGGACGTCCCCCGCATTTTGGTACGGTCAACAATAGGAAGTGCATAGTGTAGGTTTGGGGGTTGTTATTTGGAACTTTTGTATAAGTTTTATATGGTTAATATGTATTTTGAATATGTAAAGGCATGTAATAATGTAGTAATCATGGATGTAACCTCCCACATGTATGTGTGTCATATGAATAGCTAAGGCGTGTGAATAATAGTAGTTGGCATGTGATGCATGAATTAAGGTAGTGTGTGATGAAATTTTATTATTCAGTTTCCGCATGTGTTCTGTGTGTGTGTGCGACCTTCTCTAACTAAGATTAGCTGAGCTAGTCTGTCGTTAGGGAACGGGCGTCACAATCTCGGCCTGCGCGGTGTTTGAATCGTTTTATCATTGACCAACTTCGGGTTAGTGTAACTCATGTTCTTGTGTTGCAAAAGATTTGATCAGTTTGTTACGAGTTGATTTTGTTTGCTATCATTTAAACGATTTTTACGTTATTATTATCTTGTCTTTCTTTTCATTTTCTTCCGTTTATCATGTTATTAAACGTTAGGAAATCGTAAGTAAAATGGCAAATATACAGGCTGAAATATGGATTTGACAAAATATTAGCCTAAGTTAATCAAAATATAAACATAGATGTTCCACTAAGTGACAACATATTTTGTACACAAGTAAAACAAAACGAAATGAAAATAGGCTCCCTGAATAGTGTAAAGAGGGCGATAGTCCGAGGGATCATCCGGGTCCTCCTCATCATTTGATACATGCATTGGCTAGCTCCGTGATGTGGATGCAGATGGTCGAGCCCTGGATGTGGAGGGTCGGCTAGGCGGTGCTGGCACTGGAGCTTTGAACCTGGTCTAGGCTCGAGGAGGGGCTGCGACCGGTGCAGCCGTGGGCTGTGCTCTCACAGCGTTCGCCTGCTGGAACTGCACCTGTGCATAGCCATCCAGGAAAGGCTGGGCGCACACTCCCATGAACTCCAATGTGTCCCTGACTACCCGTCCTAACTCCTAGAATCTGCTGGATAGCGTCAAGGTCTGATCTCGTGTCTCACTCCTGATGCCCCCAAGTGTAGGCTCTGTCTGCTCCCTAAATTCCCTAATAGACTGGGCGATAGGTGGGATGGCACCCTCCAGCACTCCTACTCTGAATCCAAGGGAAGTAACAGACTCATCCACTATCTGGATAGCCGTATCCACCCTGTCAGCTGCAGCACCATGGGAAGCTATCAAATCCCGCCGTAACTCCTCAATGAGCCTGGCCTAGTCCTGAATGACCCTCTCCTACTGGGCCAACGTCTCCAACATAGCTCGATCACGCTCCTTGTACTGCCCGATCCGCTCAAGGAGGAACCTGACACCCTCCTCTTGCTACCTAATCTGCTCAAGGAAGACCCTGTCTATCATACCCTAATTGCCCCCTAGTAGTATGAGCCTATTTGTGTGTGTGCATGCCTTGTGTGTTTTGGGCATGTCATAAGGGCATTTCGGTAAAAATGCATATTTTAATGATTTTTTTAGCATGTGGATGCATGTATGTTATTAGGGTGTGAATTAGTTGGGTTAAGTTTTGGTGTGCATGAGTGTACCATTGTAGGGTGTGAGTAGTGGAGTTAGGGCTGTGTGCTTTACTCACACATTAGTAGGGTGTTTTAAGTTGAGAGTGCATTGTGTGTGAGTAGTGTATGCTTGTTGAGTGTGAGTGGTCAAGTTCCACCAATCTTAGGATGACACGTGGCTAGGGTTTTTGAAAATGGGTGTAAAAAGAAAGAGAAAGAAGGGCAGCCACTCCTACTGCCTCTCGCCCCGTTTTCTCTTCTTCATTACTCCTTCTTCCTCTTTTCCCTTCCCATTTGTGTCCTGGTATTTGATTCAAGTGATTTGTGGTGGAATTTGATCACTTCTCAACCTCCGCTAGGTAAAATTTTCCACATTTTCATTATTTTCTTCACACTGTTCATTTTCTCCTTTGCATTTCTAGATTGGGTTTTGATTTAGGGTTTTTGTTTGTGTGTTCTTGGTGTGTCGGCTGTTAGTTGAGCCTCCCCATGACCCGAAAGGCAAAGGAAAAGCTGGAAGTAGTGGAACCAAGTGATTGAAGCTAGGATTACAGGTTTGGGAATTTCTGCATTTTTGTGTTTATGTTGTGGTTGAATGATTTGTGGTAATTTGATGACTGTCGTGATGCATGCTGGAAGTAATGTAATGTGTTTTAGTTGATTTAAGTTTCAAACCAAAAGAATGGATTAGTGTGTTTTGGGTTTACTGTGACTTTCTGGGTTGCTGCGATTGGAATTTGCTTTTGTTCAAATGTGATCTTATTGTGTTAAGGGTGTTAAAAGTTGTGTCTGTGCATTGCTGGTGGTGAGGAAAGTAGCAATCTGAGGTAAGTGATTTTTGAAGAAATGTGTTTTAACGTTCTGGGCAAGTTTAGGAACTAGGGATTTCTGCAGAGTTCCTGTAGTTGCAAAATGTAGAAAATCAGTCAGTCCAAGTCTCAATCGGCCTACCATCTTCCGATTGGAAATGCCTTGAGTGCATCACGCTCGGCTATCGATCAAAAGATGGGAAGTTCCGATCGGGAGAGTGGATCTCGACACTCGTGACCCTAGCTTTTCCTCCCCGATCGGCTGTGTGGGGAGAGACCAGTCACAAGTCGTGATTGCCAGTCACGACTCATGACCAGCCAAAAGGCCAATCACGAGTAGTGATGGCCAATCACGAGTGGTGATGGCCAGTCACGACTCGTGACCAGCCAAGAGGCCAGTCACGAGTGGTGATGGCCAATCACGACTCGTGACCAGCCAAAGAGACCAGTCATGAGTCGTGATTGCCAGTCATGACTCGTGACCGGCCAACCATGTGCTATTGGTCACCTCTGTTCGGCCTATTTTCTGAAATTGCCCAGTTTTAACTAAAAATGAATTTCGTATCTCTTTTGAATGGACTTATACTACTGTATGATACATGTCATGCTTTTATATGCTTTCATATGAGTGATACCATGATTCTTCAGATGACTTGTATGCTGTACTTTGAAATATGATTTGTATTATACGTGACCTGCGAGAGTCAATCTAGTGGATAGTTAGGCATGCCTAATAAAGTCTCTTAGTTGCAGCCTTCAGTTCAGTCTGGACCCCGATCAGGTCCTCGTTTGATTCCTCGCGAACCCCTTATGCGTTTTGGATCTTGTTTAAGGTCCCCCTTTGTAAAATGTTTCGAATGTGACAAAAATAAAATGGTTTTTGATTCGTACCCATAAGGTACGCTATGCGTTCGATTCGTGCCCGTAAGGAACGCTATGCGTTTACTCGTTATCCACTATTGTGAGTCAGCAGGTGCTCTTTTTGTTTTCTTCCGCTTTGATATGATTACAAGAATATGGTATTCAGATGCGTATAATGATGAGTATGAGAAATTGATTAAAGTGTAAATGCATGTGGATGTGAACTTCTGAATGCATGTCTTTATTATGCAAGTATGATTATATAGATGATATCATTATCCGCATTTGTTATATTATATGTGTATGGCATTGACGACCATTGTGAATGGCCATCCACTCTTTTATTGTGTGTTTCCCACTAAGCGTTTATCGCTTAGCACGGTGTTTTATCCGTGCAGGTGCGGAGGATGGTGTTCTTTTGGGAGAGTCGTCGCCAGTCAAGCTAACACAGAGGGATTAGTGTTAGGGCTTTATTTTTGATAGCATGACTGATTCTTTTATATCGGAACTCTCTTTATACCATTGTTTTGTGAAGCTTCCGCATTTATATACTTTTGGGTTATGTAATTATCTTATTCTGACTTTTGATCAAAACATTTTTGTAACGAATTTTGCTATTGTAACGATGGATTACTCTGATGGTTAGGAAGGTTTTAATTTTCCTGTAATGATGTTTGGTTATTATGTATGAATGTATGCTTTGTATCTTTATATGCTTGGTGACACACCCAGCTCATACGGCTTCTCACTCCTGGAGGATGGGTATGCCTACGTATGGGTAGGGGGTGTTCCACTGTCTCTCTCCTCTTGCCTGTGCTCCATGGCAGCAAGGATAGAGGTCACGGCCACCAATAGGTCGGACTGGGCTAGTTGTGGTGCTGGTACTAGTGCCGACTCCGCCGGATAGTCTGGAGGTGGTGCAGTGGAGGTGATGCCCCCGGGTGCCCTGCTCAACTGTAAGGGTGAAACCTGGCTGTATCCCAAGGCATTAACCTATGAACTCGTGTTGGAGATGGACGAGGACTCTATACCCTCTGTGCTGGGGGAGTAGCAAATAACTCGTCCATGGTGAACTCTATCCTCATGTCGACTGGAGTCTGCAGATGTCCCTCCTCTGATGGCGGCTACTGTGGAGGCGGTCCCTCCTGAAACCAAGGCTGCTGGGGAGGTTGGCCCTCTTGGAACTCAGACTGTTGGGGAGGCTGCCCCTCCTGAAACCCTGGCTGCTAGGGAGGCTGCTCCTCCATCTGGGGCTCCTTTACCGGCTGAAGCGATAGGAGGTCTAGAGCACGCCTAGTCTCATGGATTGTGCGTAGTCTATATGCCTCGGCCTGGCCCGGCAACTGAACTATCATCCCCATGGTGAGAGCTGATGATGTATCTACATATATGCTTTCCTTCAGTGCAAGTCCGAGACGATCTAGACGAGCTCCCAGCTCCAGCAATAATCTAGTAATCACCCCTCCCACATATACTATAGGGGATGCACCCCTAGACACTCTGACCAAGTTAGCCACAATCTCGTGACTAATGTTGAGCCGATGCCCTGCAACCATGGCCCATAGACTCCAGATCTTTGCAGCATTAAGTGAGCCCGGGTTACCAGCCCGTCCCAGATAGGAGCTGGAAATAACCCTATGAATATATCGGAAAGCCTGTGATGAGGGCACCATACTCTTTGCCATGTCATGGTCATATGGCACCCCTGGCAGAGCTATAAGCTCCTAATGCTGGCGCCTAACAGCCCTCTGAGGCCCTATGACATCCTCTCTGACTGGTAACCCCATAGCCTATGCGAACCGCTGGCGGGTGATATTCTAGTGGTATCCATCTACCCAGAACTGAATGACCCCCCTCCTCTGTGTTCAACCTCTGAAATCCCCCGTAATGTAAAGTAGAGAGAAACTCCTGGACAACCCCAGGGTGGGTGTGGAAGGCAGGCCACAAAAACTCTGTCCACCCTATAGCCGCCACTAACACGTCTACCTCCTCCAACATACCCATGGCCTGTAGGAAGGGTCTGGAGATAAACTGGCTGGCCGGGAACTGTACTCGGGCTAGCAGCCTGAACCTCTCCCTTGCCTCATCGCTCATCCAGGCAGGAGGCTCGGACTCTGGCTGGTCATGTGGAACCTGACGTCTAGGAGGCATCCTAAAAAAAAGAAAAAGGTAAGAAATTAGTTTGGCATCACCGCGGTAAATAACGGCTAAGCAAAAGAGTATGACTTTGCAAATTTTGGTGGCATCCCGGGCTGACATCCAATAATATCAATAGCGTTCTCATAGAGGCATATTTATACAAAAAATAAATATAAAAATATGGGCGGCATCCCGGCAAGGCGTGCCTCATAAAAAATTTGGGCAGCATCCCGGCAAGGATGTGCCTAACCAGAAAAATTTACAAAAATTTGGGCAGCATCTCGGCAAGGATGTGCCCAACCTCCTATAAAAAAAACACAAAAAAGGACAGGCCTCAGGCCCCAAGCAACATTTTAAATTATTCACGTCTTGTCCAGTTCAGGTTGGTCCTAAAACTAAGTCCAACAGCAATAAATCCAAGTTTTCCATGGATAACTCTCATGCTTTTGTCATTTCGTTCTTTTCATTTTTCTTATCTTACTTTTATGCATATTCACATGATGTCACGTACATAGTTTAAATAAATTAAGTAGGAACAAGGCAGAAATTAACATTATATTATGCCAACATGCATTTCTCATGAAAAAAATTGAAATTGAATAGAAAAAAGAATAGAAAAAATGAATAACTTATATGTATGTCGACGAAACTGTGCTGAAAATAAACTAGACCAAAGCGTCTAAAAAGTTCTTCTACGTGTGCGTGACTATGTAAGGGTCATTTTGGCTCGAACGGCGCGCGAAACGGATGAAAAATTAGGGAGATATGGCCAAACAATCGAGAAGGCGTCGGTTGGTGAGGGAGAGTGAAAAGGAGAAAGGGAAAAGAACTGGTGGGCGTCGGTGACTAATACTATTTATAGATTTCACTGACCGATAGGCAGCCCGTCTAAATAGCAAGATACGGGCAGCCCGTCTGTCGCTCTGGATTCCGAATTTTAATGGCTAATTAATTACCTAATTAATTTCTAATTAAATGGCAATTAATTACCTCATTAAATGTTTGTTTTTTTTTCAACTCCCTGAATATTGTTCAACTTCCATGCCCGGATTTGCCTGCAAAATTTCAAATTCAATAAGCAAAGACTATTTTATGCGCGTGTATGCATGAAACATGCAGGAAAAAGATCTGCCCATTGGTCAACCAGGATGACCGATGGGCTTTCCGTCGGTTATACGATAGACGGGCAAGTTTATCGACGGGCTTGCCGTCGGTAACACGACAGACGGTCAAACCGTCGGTCATTTCTTACCATAAATTGCTCCTTTTTTTCCTTGGTTTTCGTGCCTTTTTATCTTTTTAAGCTTAAATCCAAGCCTTTTCTCAGGTTTTCTCCTTCTTTCTTGCTTATTTCCTTGGCCAATTTTAAACTTCCAATCATAGGACTTGAGAAATGTCTTCTGCCACTATTGCCAGGATGTATCGAATTTTGGATGATCAACAAACTTGGGAAAACTCTACCCTGACTCCATTTTCCGGTCTGAAATTCCTGAGAAGGGTCAAAGTAGACTATAATCTTCTTTTGGCTATGGTTCGTTTCTGGGACCCATGATTTCATATCTTCAGGTTCACCTACCAGGAACTGTGCCCCCTACCTGAAGAGCTTGTTGCTATTACCAGGACTTGGTATCCACCTAGCACCCTGCCTTGCATTCCCCGTTGCGGTCTGGTTCAGACTCGAGATATAGCACTGGCCTTAAGCATTGCCCCTTCTGACGCTGCTCGTCTAGTTCCTCAGGGCCCTATGTTTGCCTTAGAACCATTAATTGAGGCACTGGATGAGTTCCCCAACACTCCTCCATATAGCATAAGTGTCATCTTTCTTTTCTTCCTGATGAAATATCTGATTGTGACTTCAGAGGAGCTAATTGGAAACCCCCGTCTGTTTGGAATTTTGGACAGTCCGAGTGGGTGATACAGGTACTGGAGGACATGTTGAGATGTTGCGTCCTCGAGTTTGGAAATAATTGGGAAAGATACATGCCATTGACAGAGTTCGCATATAATAATAGCTATTAATTCAGCATTAAAATGGCGCCATATGAAGCATTATATGGAAGGAAATGTAGAACTCCTCTGTGCTGGATAGAACTGAGTGAAAGGAGATTAGTGGGATCAGATCTGATTCGGGAAACCAAAGAAAAAGTACGAGTAATCAGAGATAGATTGAAAGAAGCTTCGGATCATTAGAATTCATATGCTGATTTAAAGAGGAAAGATATTGATTTCTAGGTTGGTGACAAAGTATTTTTAAAAGT
Source organism: Excoecaria cochinchinensis (assembly GCA_947683425.1). Lineage (NCBI taxonomy): Eukaryota > Viridiplantae > Streptophyta > Magnoliopsida > Malpighiales > Euphorbiaceae > Excoecaria > Excoecaria cochinchinensis. Next base: position 3,335,634 of record CANTUQ010000013.1, read on the forward strand.
ATCTCCATGGAAGAAGGTTCTGAGATTTAGGAAGAAGGGTAAACTCAGTCTCAGGTTCATAGGTCCATATAAAGTTATTCAATGAGTATGACCTGTTGTTTATCGACTAAAGTTGCCTCAAGAATTAGAAAGGATCCATGATGTCTTCCATGTATCTATACTTCGAAGATATCGGTCTGATCCTAGCCATATCATCAAACCTGAGGAGATTCAGATTCAGTCTAATTTAACTTATGAAGAGCACCCAGTAGGATTCTAGACAGAGAAATCAGGCAGCTTTTGAATAAGCAAACCCCATCGGTCAAGGTCTTATGGAACCACCATAATGTAGAAGAAGCCACATAGGAACCAGAAGCTGCAATGAAATAACAATATCATCAAATCTTTAATGCAGGTAAAATTTCGAGGATGAAATTTTTATAAGTAGGGGAGAATTGTAATGGCCACGATACCGAGTCAGCCGTGAATAGTATTTCCAGATTGTGAATAGTGCACCTGGGGCAAAAAATACACCCAAAGGTAAAAAAGTATTTTACTCGACCATCGGAAAATACTAGTTATGGTGAGTCCAGTGGTAAAATTTGGAGTGAAAATGAGTTTAAATAGGTCTCAAAAAGTAAAAAATATGAAAAGGCCTGAACCGTAATTAGGGACCTTGATTTGACCAAAGTTTGACCGGACCTCTAAAAATAATAAATGACCTCGAAAAATTATTTTAAGGGTATGAACAAGTTTAGAATAGTATTTAGAAATTTTTGGTAATGAAAAATTAATTTTACGGTAACACTGAAAATTATTGAATCGGACCGATTAGAGTGAACCAATCCCGAAAACGAATTCCGATTGGGTTGAAAAATCAGGTTATTTAAGGGCTTATATTGTAAAAAGGAAGTAAGGTTTGGAGTAGATCTTGATGTTTATATTCGGCCACCTTAGGATCTTTATGGATATGATGGATTTTTAAGGAGATAAGGCATGGAAAGCAAGCTTAAGTGGTGGAAAGCAAGGAAATAAGGTGAAGTTAAAATGAACTAAGGGCATAATTGTCATTTTTGAAAAAGACAAGGGTATTATTGGAAACCCCAGTAAAAGAATGAGGATTTAAGTGTGATTAAATAAATAATAAGTTTAATTAAAGGATTAAAATGTAATTAGTATATAATGTGATTTAGTGAAGTAATAAAATGATTAAATTGCTAAAATTAAGTGAGTAATTATAATTAATGATTTAATAAGCAATAATAATAAACTAAAAGTAGTATTAAGTGCAAATAGTGGCAAAGGTGTAATTATAGCCAATTGAAATAGAAAATTTAGAATTTAAGCAAAGTGTATAGTATAATTTAAATTGGGTGTTATGGTAAGAATTAAATAATGAAACATATGGAAAAATAAAGAATAAATATAGTAATGCATTTAAGTAGTGGCACTCTTGTAAAATAAAGCAATTAAAAATGAGAAGGTGTAGTAATAAGGAAATGTAGGAATCAAATTATAGGATCATAAAGTTAAGATTAATTAGTGAATTAAAGTATAATTTAGTAAATATATTATGGAAAATAAATATATGTAATTAGTAAGTGATTAAGCAACGAATTGTGAAGTATAGAAAATTATTGCATGAATAAATATTAAATGATTAATAATTGTAATTAATTTATACATGTATAATGAATGTGAATGTACATGTATTTTGGTGATGCTAGAATGATAGTGCAAATAGAAAGTAAGTGGTAACAAAGGATAGGGAGGTAAATGGCAAAATTGTGAACAAGTAGTTAAGTGAGAATTTAGTTGTAATTAATTATTATCAGATAAGTTGGAATGTAAATGTGAATAAAGAGAAATTTACTAATAGTAAAGTGAAAAAAATATTAGTCTAATATACATAAGTAAGTAAGGGGCCATAGTGAATTAAGTCATAATATAATGTAAGAAAATAAAGGATATAAAGAAATTGTGATTGGACCATAAACATCCAAGTGACCCAGTAATAATTGTAATATATTCATTCGGTGATAAAGTAATTCATAAGTAAATGACAATAAATAAATGAATAAATGAGCAGGTGTAGTTAAAAGTGTTATCGAAAATAATTAGTGTAATGCAAGAAAGTAAAAAGGGAATGTCAAATACATAAAGTAAGTTTTAGAGTAAGTTAATGATTTGAATATTGAGAAATGACTATTTGATAATTAGTTACAAAGGTAAACATAAGATAATGTCAATGGATAGAAATCAAAATTGATTGATAAGTGATAATTGAGTTGTAGTACTATAGTGTTAAATAATTATTAATGATAAATAGTAAATTGATAAACCGATTGGACAGTGTTAAAATAAAGCCATAAGAATGTAAATAAGGAATGAAAGGATAAGTGATTAAAGTTAATATCGTAATAGTTAAATACGGTGTAAGCACCGTGTCCCGGAGCAGTCCGGATCAGAGATTACCCTATGATGAAATCAGTATCCGAGCCTGTATAAATGGTTTGAATTTGGAGGTTTTAGTCCCACGCTCCACGAGAAATGAGTCTTTTCACCTTTCATAGACAGAGGGGGAGAAAATAGGGAGTTTTCGAGTCAAAAATGTATATTTTCCTCAACTGACGGCCAGCCCGTCTGTGAGGGCCAGCCCGTCGCTTAGGGTCACAGACGGCCTGTGGTATTTTTCGACGCCCGTCGGAAAGCACCGCCTCTGCCAGAGCGCCGCCTGATTTCCCGGAGCACGCAACCTTTTCGACGCCCGTCGGTGGATGTGGCAGGGCTGTCGGACAAATCCTTGTCTCAGAAGGATTCTTTCGACGCCCGCCTCCATACACCGATGCCCGTCGATCGTGCCTGGTCTATAAAAGTTTCAGATTTTCTCCTAAAAAGGGTTCCAAAAATTTTCAAAGAGGGGAAACTCTGCCAAAATTGAAGCACATTTTCTCTCTCTTCCAGCAAACACATTCATCAAAGAATTTCTTTTAATTAGAGGATCAAATCATTAAAAAGAAACTAAAACTAATTAGTTTTCTTTAGATTTTGATTCCAAAGTCAATCTTTTGAGGGGTTGAGGAGGAAATAATCTATTTTCCTCCTTTCGATCCTTCACTTCGCTTCTCGTGGAACGCGCGGGGCTTTAATCAACATCAAGAATCTCACTTAAGCATTATCTGAGGGTAAATATTCCGAACTCATTCTCCATATCATTTTATCTTTGCTCCTTATTTTGCTATTCTTTCAATTTTTGCTATTATTTTCCTTTATTTTTTACTTTTCTCATCTCATTTTGTGATAAAACCCTTTTTCTGGCTTTAAAAGAGTTTTTTTACTATTTTTTTCGGAGATAGTGGTGACCGACGGGTCATCTTCATCACCGACGCCCGTCGGTAACCCCACTCACAGACGCTCTTCCTCTTGAGTGAGCGACGGACATGTCGGTCACTTTGACTGACGCCCGTCGGTCACCCAACAGAGGCCGTCGCTGGGTCCTGTTCTCACATTTTCAAATCTTTTCCATATCTTTCAAGTTCTTTTGGCTTTATTTATGTTGATTCTTTTTATATTGACATCTTTTAACTTTCTGTGAGTGTATATTGATTTTCTTGGACCATCCTGAGCTCGAGATGCTATCTACCATGCTCGGAGGATTTCGTCCGGTTTAGTTTTCTAAACTTCCTTGGTTATTTCCTTCATTTATTTATTCATTGATTATCTTATGTACATGAACATACCCTTTTTTGTATCTCGTTAAGTATAAAAATGAATCAATGTTTTATATTCAATAAAATGAGGTTTTTACTAACATAAGGACCCAATGTCCTATTTTTATCCAATAAAATCATCACAATAAAAATATCCAATTTTAATAATGATGCATGCGAGGACCAAAGTCCTCAAAATAAATAATACCCCGATTCGTGTATGTATCGCACATTTATAAAAGGGAGTTGTATTCCGCTCCTTGTATTATTGTAATTTATTGCTTTCACTATTTACTTGCCCATTTACGGCTTTCCAAATATGAATAAATACGCCTTCGATTAATTGCATCGTGTGGAGAGAGAGCGAATTAATGATAATTAAAACTTGATCATAAAATAATCGAGGTAGAAATAGATGAGAAATCCCGAACCCAGCTCTGGTCTTTGGGCTCAAAGAGGCTAGAGGTCTACCCTCCAAGACACCTTTTTGTGCCACAAGACTTTAGCGCTAATCCTAGGCTCCTTAGGGCGAGAGGTTTACCTTCCAAGACCCCTCTGGCTGGCCCAAAATGGATACCATGCGCAGTCTTAGGCTCTCCGAGGCGAGAGAAACTTTCCCAATGTTCTATTGGGTGGCGACTCCATGAAATCTCCTTGTTGCCCAACATAGACGCACTTGCGATTTATTGCAAGCTGTCAACGGACCCACAAATGCCCCGATCGCCCTCGAGCGGGCGGTCCCATGGGCGGCCGCGGGGATCCGGCGCGCGTTACATACGGTATAAGTGATAATGATAACAGTGTATAAAATGATCAGTGAAAGCAGTGATAATGAAAGGAACAACGATAATGGATATCGTAAAAATGTATAACAAATATTCTAATTTCTCAGGAATTAATTCTCAATGATTTAGATAAAATATGTGTGTGTGTGCATGCATGTAGAATTATTGTGGAAAACTTAGGATATATATCCACCACTGGGCATTTTAATGCTCAGCGCGTAAGTGTCATTGCGCGCAGGTTATAATAAATTTTTAATGTGGCCGAAGAAATAGTATCGTCTGAACGAGGATATTGACAGAAATGATTGATGTTTGGCATGGCATGTATACAATCGCGAAAGAGATACAAGGTATATGGTATTATCCTGTTTAGTGTTTTGGTGTAAATGTTTGTTCTTGCTGTGTCTGAATGTTATTGTTGAAAAAAAATATATATATTTCCTACAGATCAGTCAAATGCAGTGCAGTGCTTGTCAGTTCAGTGTTGTGACATCCGGTATTCGTATAGTTTATGGGTATAAGGGTGTTACATTTATTTTGGTATCAGAGCTCCGGTTTAAGCGGTCCTAAGATTGGAGTTAGTGTAATATGGACAAAGTGATACGTATACATGCCATGAATCGATACGGATGGTGGAAGTGAGTGAAAGTATTGAAGGAAACGTAAGAATAGTGTAAATCTATAGAATGTAAAGTGCAGTGACTGTTGAGAAATGAATGGACTTCCTGTATTGGATGTTTCCCAGTTCAGTGGTATTAGCATGTGTTCGCGATACATAAATGAAATTTTGAGGACGAAATTTTTATAAGTGAGGGAGAATTGCAATGGCCTGCATATCACCCTAAAATTATTCTGCATTGTCTGTAGTGTCTGTTGTTAGATTCGCAGCATTTGATTATGTTTCTGCTATTTTATATTCAGAGAAGTTTAAAGGTTGAATGTGCCAGAGTCAAAGTAGTTCTGGGATGGGTGACCTACTAGAAAGCAGGCAGCTCCAGTAAGTCAAAAAAAAATATTATTACATAAAAATGATCAGTAGAGTGAATAGAGTCGGGTGGTACAGTTTTGTGGGAAAACGAGGTCAAATAGGCCCCGGAATGTCAGTCTGAAGTTCGGTTCGATTGAACCGGAGTTTGACCAAACTTTGACCAAATTTTTCAGAAGTGCTAGAGTGGATAAAAAGGCTCAGTGTGGGAAGTGTATGAGCTCAGAATAATTTTTAGAATTTTTTGACAGCCTTAGATTTGAGTTTTACGGCAGAAATCGACAGAATCAAACCAGAGCGGTTTAAGTGAACCGGGCCCCAAATGGACTCCGATTGAGCTCAAATTTTGTGTGGAGGATAATTTTGATATTTTAAACATGATGGAATTGGTTGGGAGTTAAAAATACGTCAGGAACATTCAAAATACCAAAAACAGTGCAAAAAGAGCATAAAACCTTAAATCGGACCAAATCGGTTCGACCGCTTTGGTTGGACCTGGTTTGGTTAAATTTTACTAATATAAATAGATGGAGAAGGCTGGAGAAATCCAGATTTCTCCATCCAAACCGACCTCCTCTCTTCTCCTTCTTGTCCTAACCTTAACTCTCCTCTTTTCCTCCATTTTTGTTCGAAATTTCCTCCATCTCACCCCATATTTCAGACTCCCATTAAGGTTCAGCTCCTCTAGTTTCTATTGATACCTTTGTAAGTCCATTTGGAGGATGAAAAGTTGGTGAAACCTAGACTTGAAGGTTTAGGTGTGAAATTGAGGTATGTAAAGTTGATATTTTTAAATTAGTTTAAAGGTTCAAATAGGTATTTTAGGATGTCTGGAGTATGTTTATGTGATTATATTGTAAAAAGGAAGTAATTTTTGGAGTAGATCTTGATGTTTATATTCGGCCACCTTAGGATCTTTATGGATATGATGGGTTTTTAAGGAGATAAGGCATGGAAAGCAAGTTTAAGTGGTGGAAAGCAAGGAAATAAGGTTAGTGGATACAATATCTTTTCTTTTCCATGTATAAGTGTGATTTTTGGTTATGTTTATCTTGCATGTATGTGATATATGCATGTATAATTGAATCTAACTTGATAAACATGATTAATGGGGCTAAATAAGTGTATAAATGTGCTTAAGATAAATTAAAACATTTTGGGTATGAAATTCCAACTTAGGCCGAATGAAAATATAAGAAATTCTTAAGGATTTGTAAGGATTTATGGTGTATAAATGATGAACATAATGTGTATACATGGTGTAATATATGATGGAAGGATTAAAGGAATGAAAAATAAATATAGTGAATTTCTATAGTGTTAGCCGAATGGATTAACAAGGGAAATAATGGGTTATGTTGTGTTTTATGGCAAATAAATGATAAGTATGATTAATATAATATGTAAATTGAATGAATAAATAACTAAGTGAAATTAAAGTGAATTAAATGAAATACTAATATAGTGGCCGAATGGTATTATGTGGCATAAAGTGAATAATATTTTGAATGATGGCATATAATTGATATATAAGGTATGTCTAACATGAAATAAATATAATTGAGTGACTAAGGGAAATTACAATGTATGATATTGAAATTTAAAGTCTTAGCCGAATGGTAATCTAAATGGTATAAGTGTGTATTTTAATAATTAATGGAAAGTAATGGCATAAAGCGATTAAGTAATGATAAATGAATGTGTATGCCAATTTGTAAGTGAATATAATAAATATGTTGAAATATACATAGTGATAAAGTGTGATATTGTATGAAATAATGAGCTTTCATGGCATGTGATAGTTTAAAGATGGTATTCATATGGATGATGATGATATGGCATGAAAATGAATGAGATGTTATGTTAATATGCCATAAAATGTATGTATGACATATTAATAATGTGAAAAATAAAATATTGTTGCCCTATGTGATGAGCTGGTAGTTGAGTCTAGTTTCAGGATATGATGGCTAGCCATAGGGAGTTAAGACCGCGGGAGTGAGCATGGCATCTCACTATTTTATAGGCCAATGATGGACCTATTCTGTATTTTTAAAAGTATCTGTATTGGAATGTACCGGAGTAATCTTTCGGGGTTCTTCGGATTTGGAATGTACTGGAGTAATCCTTCGGGGTTCTTCAGGTTTGGAATGTACCGGACTGATCAATTTGGGTCTTTTTAGGATATTATAAGCCCATAGGGGTTCGCATCCCGTTTATCCTGTGACTTAGAGTCTACCAGCATTATACCGGGGCAAAATGATAATGATGAGTTTTAAAATGGTTAATTTGTTATTAAAATGATATTAGTATGAAAAGACAAATGATTAAATGATTATGCATGTCATTATGTGTTAAAGATAAAGATTTACATGTGATTGTGTAATAAACACAAGATATAGTAATGATTATGTGATAAGGATAAGATATGATAATGACTAAAGTGATAAGGATAAAAATAAGGAATAAAGATAAAGTTAAGGGTATAATCGTAATTATTGAAAAGTTTGAGGGCAAAATGGTAATTATGTGCTTATATGTGTAAAAGATGACAAATAAGGGTAAAAATATCATTAAAAGGTTAAATATGGAAATTGGTAACCTTTTAGGGGTAAAAATGTAATTTGGCATGACAAAGAAAATTTAAGGGTAAAATAGTAATTTTGCATGTTAAATAGTGAAATGTGGTAAAAAGAAATATAATTAAGGGTATTTATGTCATTATGTATAAAGAAAAGTAAAATAAGGGCATAATTGTAATTTTGATGAAAAATAAGTGAATTGGTGGCATTATAGTAATTTTAAAGAAATTAGTTTTGAATTGATGGCATAAATGTAAATAATGTGAAATAAAAATGAACTAATGGCATAAGTGTAAATAAGGTGAAGTTAAAATGAACTAAGGGCATAATTGTCATTTTTGAAAAAGACAAGGGTATTATTGGAAACCCTAGTAAAAGAATGAGGATTTAAGTGTGATTAAAGAAATAATAAGTTTAATTAAAGGATTAAAATGTAATTAGTATGTAATGTGATTTAGTGAAGTAATTATATGATTAAATTGCTAAAATTAAGTGAGTAATTATAATTAATGATTTAATAAGCAATAATAATAAACTAAAAGTAGTATTAAGTGTAAATAGAGGCAAAGGTGTAATTATAGCCAATTGAAATAGAAAATTTAGAATTTAAGCAAAGTGTATAGTATAATTTAAATTGGGTGTTATGGTAAGAATTAAATAATGAAACATATGGCAAAATAAAGAATAAATATAGTAATGCATTTAAGTAGTGGCACTCTTGTAAAATAAAGCAATTAGAAATGAGAATGTGTAGTAATAAAGAAATGTAGGAATCAAATTATAGGATCATAAAGTTAAGATTAATTAGTGAATTAAAGTATAATTTAGTAAATATATTATGGAAAATAAATATATGTAATTAGTAAGTGATTAAGCAACGAATTGTGAAGTATAGAAAATTATTGCATGAATAAATATTAAATGATTAATAATTGTAATTAATTTATACATGTATAATGAATGTGAATGTATATGTATTTTGGTGATGCTGGAATGATAGTGCAAATAGAAAGTAAGTGGTAACAAAGGATAGCGAGGTAAATGGCAAAATTGTGAACAAGTAAGTAAGTGAGAATTTAGTTGTAATTAATTATTATCAGATAAGTTGGAATGTAAATGTGAATAAAGAGAAATTCACTAATAGTAAAGTGAAGAAAATATTAGTCTAATATACATAAGTCAGTAAGGGGCCATAGTGAATTAAGTCATAATATAATGTAAGAATATAAAGGATATAAAGAAATTACGATTGGACCATAAACATCCAAGTGACCCAGTAATAATTGTAATGTATTCATTCGGTGATAAAGTAATTCATAAGTAAATGATAATAAATAAATGAATAAAGGAGTAGGTGTAGTTAAAAGTGTTATCGAAAATAATTAGTTTAATGCAAGAAAGTAAAAAAGGAATGTCAAATACATAAAGTAAGTTTTAGAGTAAGTTAATGATTTGAATATTGAGAAGTGACTATTTGATAATTAGTTACAAAGGTAAACATAAGATAATGTCAATGGATAGAAATGAAAATTGATTGATAAGTGATAATTGAGTTGTAGTACTATAGTGTTAAATAATTATTAATGATAAATAGTGAATTGATAAACCGATTGGACAGTGTTAAAATAAAGCCATAAGAATGTAAATAAGGAATGGAAGGATAGGTGATTAAAGTTAATATCGTAATAGTTAAATACGATATAAGTGATAATGATAACAGTGTATAAAATGATCAGTGAAAGCAGTGATAATGAAAGGAACAAAGATAATGGATATCATAAAAATGTATAATAAATATTCTAATTTCTCAGGAATTAATTCTCTATGATTTAGATAAAATATGTGTGTGTGTGCATGCATGTAGAATTATTGTGGAAAACCTAGGATATGTATCCACCACTGGGCATTTTAATGCTCAGCGCGTAAGTGTCATTGTGCGCAGGTTATAATAAATTTTTAATGTCGCCGAAGAAATAGTATCGTCTGAACGAGGATATTGAAAGAAAGGATTGATGTTTGGCATGGCATGTATACAATCGCGAAAGAGATACAAGGTATATGGTATTATCCTGTTTAGTGTGTTGGTGTTGATGTTTGTTCTTGCTGTGTCTGAATGTTATTGTTGAAAAAAAAATATTTCCTACAGATCAGTCAGATGCAGTGTAGTGCTTGTCAGTTCAGTGTTGTGACATCCGGTATCAGTATAGTTTACGGGTATAAGGGTGTTACAGGGATCTGCAATTGAGAGGATACACTAATGCTGATTGGGCTGGAGATGTGAACAAGAGAAAATTCACTTCAGGTTTCATATTCTTGCTTGGCAAGGGTGCCATCTCATGGAGTAACAAGAAACAAACCTGTGTAGCCTTATCAACAATGGAACCTGAATTTGTAGCTTCCGCAGCTGTGGTACAAGAGGCAGTTTGGCTGAAACGGTTAATGGACCATTTAAGCGTGACTACCTCAGAGGAACGAGTGACAGTCTATAGTGACAGTCAATCGTCGATAGCTTACACAAAAGATCCAAAATTTCATAATAGAACTAAGCATATCGACATTAAGTATCATTATATAAGAGATGTAGTTGCACGGGGAGATGTGAACTTACAGTACATATCTATGCATGATATGATTGCAGATCCGTTGACTAAACCTATAACTAAAGATGTGTTTGAGAGACACGTTAGATTTCAGGATTTGCGTAGAATTTGATGTGTATTGACTTTATTTTTGTAATCCCTTAACATTATTATTTGTGAATAATAATAAATTTCATTGTTGGCAATACATGAGTGTAAATGTTTAATATGTGAACATTTACTGTTAATTATTTGATTTTGAGCATGTCAGACAGAGAAGTAGCCCACTCACAAGGGTGTTTACTTTAGTTTTGTCGATGAGTTGGCAAAAACTAATATGAGGCGATTTTTGAACAAATGAGTATGCTCGAGAGCCTGTTCAAAATGAAAGTGCCGTCTTGCAGAAATTACAAGATATGTCTTGTTAAGGCACAAGATAAAGTCATACATGAGGTTGTATGCTTTGGATTGAGATCCAAAATAAGGATCGTATGGAATCCGATGGATAGTTATGTGTAACTACCTTGTTCTATCTTAAAAGCCAGAAGTAGTTCTTAAGTAAGCGAACAAAAGTTGGGTACTTCGGTGCATCGCAGCCTTACGCTTCTGTATGGTGTTTTAATATACACATTATTTAAATGTGTGACATGCGCTCCTTTAAGGGAAGGAAAGAACACCATAACACATATTTTATACCGTGTGTGCTTATGTGACCAAAGGGATGGGAATTTAATAATATTGATCTCAACTTTTCCTATTGTGAGACCCTATTCATATTTCGACCCTTAGAACCCTTAACTTATCCCTGAAGTATGGTTCGATGTGGCTAGCTTGGTTAGTCTCTAAGAGGTTTGGGAAAAATTTAGGCTTGGCGGATCTAACTAGAAAAGCGAGTTTAATCATGATGGATGGCATATAGTATGAGGGAAAGATAACCTTTTGATCACATTCATAAGAATTCGTGGTTCACTGACATGTCTATTATTGTTTTTATGAGTAGAAACATAATAGTGAACACAAATGATGTTTTATGAGATCATGAGTTAAAACGGTGATTGTGAGAAGGTTGTCTAGGGTTAGGCATACGTGAAATAAAAGGATCTCCTTTTTCGAGAAGCTATATATCCTTAACAGGTGTATAGCAATAGTGCTCTCGAGGTATGCTAGTCACACAATCTATTAGTCTGTATAACTGAAGATTATATATGGAATGTGTTCCGTCATGTGCGAGTGAGAGATGTTAGAGTTGGGATACGCCCATGACTCTATATTGGATTGAGTTCCAATTAAGATTAAGTTGAGTTATTTAATCTTAATTAAATTACCAAATCCTATCTCAGAAAGGATTTTTAGTTAGACTAGGGATAATACTCTAGCCTTTAGGATCTTTATAAATAAAGGTGAGATCCTCATTATTTGGTAACGAGAAAACGTATACGCCGCAAGGCTGCTCGTTCCCACTCACTTTATTTGTATTAATCTTTTAGGGACTTTTAGATTGTGATCTAGCTGCTATTATCCCGAGTGGGTAAGAGCCAGACCAGTGGCCAAATAAAAGGAGATCCTTGTAACGTTTTCGCAACGAGATTTACCGCGCTACAACAAGTATGTATCGATTACTTTTTTCTTTTACTTTTTCCCATCATTTCTTTCTCCCAAACTTTTTTAGATGATATTTAACTACCACATATATATAATTTTTTATATATTAATCGATTGACAATTTTTATTAAAAATATGAATAGATAATAGATTATGACTTATTATATATTCTTAATGATATTTTTTATTTTACTACTTATAATTTATTTAATTTCTACATTAAATTTCATATTTAAAAGTAATTTGTAAATCAAATTTGTATAATTTTGTTAATGTCTATATATATATTCTAAAAACATTTATGATTAAAAATCTATAATTATGGTTAATGGAACCCTAAAAATTAAAATTAATGGATCGGTTAACCGAAGTGAACGGTTAGACTCATTGTTAGTAACTTTTAAAAACCAATATTAGTGGACTGATATTTACTTTGAATAATTATTTATAACTTATTTAATTCTTATAGTAATCGATGGTTTCAGTTAACAAACTGATTTAATTATTTTTTCGGTTTTTGATTTTGTAATATGGGCACATGTTAACCATTAGTTCACATTTAACCGGTATATATATATATGTGTGTGTGTGTATATATATATATATATTTATTTATTTATTTATTTTTATTCCTTAAATTTTTTTATTTGTCTCTAAAACTTAAAGTAATATTTTAAAGTACATTTAAATTATATTTTTATTTTTTATATCTTAAATTTTTGTATTTTTCTATAAATTTTCTATAATACTCTAAACTGTATTTAAATTAAGTTATTTTCTTTAATTATATAGAGTAATATTTGTATGAAATAATTGATTAATTTTTATATACGTTATTTTTTATCATATATATTTGTATCTAGGTATGTACACGGTTCTGAATCTTCCTGTACCAAATCAAAATACCGAAAAAAATATCCAGAACCGAATTGTACCGTTGACTTTTTTTACTAGAACTGAACCGAATTGTATTGTTGACTTTTTAATTAGAATCGAACCGAAATGTACTGGAACCGAATCGAGAATCGTATTAAACCGTATCGAACTGTTCTGTACTGAATTTGACCGAAATAACCGATATTTATTAATTATTATATATAATATTAGTAATTTATATATAAATATTATTTCTAATTTCTATTATATCGTTATTATATAAATTTAACTTCATAATTATTTGTATTTTTTGAAACTTTTATAATTATTTGTATTAAATATTTTAATGTATGAAATTAATATAATAAATAGTTAATAAATTAAAATAAATATTTTGATTATTAATAAGATAAATTTAATTATCATATCTATATGAATGTGCAATTAAAATAACTTGTGTTTAATTTAATTTATGTTTAGTGTTACTTAACTATTATATAATTTTTCATTTTGTACAAATATTTATATACACACACAAATATAATTATTATATCAATGAAATTTTACTAATTAATGTAATTATATAAGTATATAATCATCTTACCAATTAATTTCATTTACTTTTAATATCACTCAACTATAAGTTAATAATTTAATTATATATAATTAAATTTTACTAATTAATATAACTATATAAGTATATAATCACCTTACTAATTAACTTCATTTATTCTTAGTACCACTCAACTAGTACTCATATATATTTTTTGTACAATACTTATATGAATAATTAAGCATATAAATTAATAATATAATTATTTATAATAATTATTATATATAATGAAATTTACCAATTTAATTCACGTAATTATATAAATTTATAATCATCTTACCAATTAATTTCATTTGTTTTTAGTATCACTCAACTAATACTTATTTATTTTGGCACAATATATATATGAGTAATTGAGTTATAATTTAATAATTTAATTATATATAATTAAATTTTACTAATTCGTATTTAATTTAATTTAACTTTAATGTCACTCAACTAGGGGCGAGCAAAAAAACAGATGGACTCGGTTAACCGGAAAAAAAAAAATTCGAAACCGAACCGATAAACTGGTTAACCGATTATAATGGACTGATTAATGGTTAATATTTTGAAAAAACCGATATTAATGGACTGGTTAATGGTTTTTGACTCATGTGACTGGTTAACCGAACCGAAACCGAATTTTTAGTTAATTTATTAATTTTTTAATAATTTATAACAATTTATATAACAATTTATCTTGATTAAAGGTGATCATATACTTTTTTTTTATTATACTAATTATTTTAAAGTTTTTAAGTTTTTTTAATTGGCTATTAGTAAGTATAACAATTTATCTAATTAAAAGTGATTATGGACCGGTTAATATTTTTACTTATTAAATATTAATTTTTAAAAATAAATTTGCTTATATACACAAAATATTTTTATTTTAACAACAATAATATTATATTATAGTGAAAAAATTTTAATTTTTAAGTATCTTGAACATTTTAATTTTATTTATGAATATATTTATAATTATAGTGGTTAACCGAAAAATATTGGGTAACCGATCCGAAAATCCGAAACCGATGAACTGGTTAACCGATGGTAATGAAGTGGTTAATGGACTAGAATTCAAAAAATCGATATTAATGGACTCAACCACTACTTAATTTTTTTTTTTTACAAATATTTATATATACAATCACTTTACCAATTAATTTTATTTACTTTTAATGCTACTTTTACATTCACCTTTATAGTTATTAATTATAATATTAATTAATAATCTTTTAACTATTAAGCCAAATTTAGTGAAATTGAATATAATAACTGAGCCAAAATAATATATATGGATAGATTCTAACCATATAGTCAGCCGATACTGTATATATAATTACCTTATCAATTAATTTTATTTATATTTAGTATCACTCAATTAGTAATTATCTATTTTGACACAATATATATTTGAATAATTGATTTATTTTAATAATGTAATTATATATAATTGAATAATTTATTATACAATCATTTTATCAATTAATTTCATTTGATTCTAGAGTCACTCGACTAATACTCATCTATTTCTATCACAATACCTATATAAATACGTAAATTAAAAATAAAATTATATATAATTATTTATAATAAAATTTTAATTTCTTTTATTTTTATCGTTACTCAACTAATACTCATCTGTATTTAGCACAATATTTATGTGAGTAATTGAAAATATATTTTAATAATATAATTATATACAATTATTATATTAATAAAATTTTATTAATGAATATATAATATAATTATATAAGTATATAATTATCTTATTAATTAAATCTTTTTTAGAGCAAATTAAGAATAAAATTTGAAAAATTTTAGTATAAATATTTTTTATTTTAATTTTTGGAGGGAATTGAAATATTTGGAGGGAATCTAATGCGGATGAGTTGGGTTTTCAGTATTTAGAGCGAGTTGAACGGGACAATCGTCATTAATTATTGTTTATATTATAACTTTTGATACAGATATCCGTTTGCTTATTATTATATGTTTTCGGAAAGCTCATTTCAAGCTGGTCGATTTTTTCAGAGCTTAATTTCTCGTAACAGCCCATTTCATGTCTCAAAAATAACGTTTGAGCTTCCATTTTTCAATTTGAAGTTTTAGGGATATTACTGTAATTTTTTTATTTTTTTCATATAAATTGTTTGTTACCTTAGTTTGGAGGGGGTTTTTCAACTTAGAATAAAATTCTTTCGTTTTGAGGTATTTTTGCTTCGTCAGAATCCAATCAGTTTTATATTTTATTATATATATATATATATATAGAAAATAAATTAAAAAAAAACTAAATTGTGCCTGTCTCTTTCTTTTCTGTCTCGAAATCGTGTTAAACCCCACAATTTTTTCTATCTTTTCCTTTGGTTTTAGCTTATACTTGCATTTCCTTCTTCTCGCCGCTGCCACTGTCATTTCTGCGGTTACATCTAAAAGTAAGGATAAGTCACACACAAATATTCGTTAATAGTACGTCATTAGTTAGTTAAAAATTTGATTAATAGGCTTGTACATAAGTTTTAATTAGGATGATCATTAGGGATAAATTACCAATTAATTTTATTAAATATTAGGATTTTAGGAAATTTATTTAAGTAATTTGTCTCGAATTTAAAATTTCATCTAGAGTGACTATTGTTAAAATATGTTTTTTTTTTCATAAAGGAGAGGGATAAATTGAAATATTTTCTTAAAATTGAATGTAAAATTGTATGTACTTGTTGAAATATTTTAATTATGTTTGTATTTATTATTGTGTATATTTATATTGTAAATTTTTAAAAATATTGAATTATCCGAAATACCGTATTATATTGTCTTGTTTTGTTTTGTACCGAAATAACCGAATAACCGAACTGAACTGTACTGAAAATTATAAGAACTGTAGTGAACTGTACTGAAATTAACAAAAACCGAACTGTACCGAAATTTATAAGAACCGAATTTCAATACAATACGGAGATTTGTATAGAACCGAATTGGACAGAACTGTGCACACCCCTATTTGTATCCACATTTTACTTTGAATATTTTAACTTTATGTTTGTAGTTTGAACATTATGTTGAATTATTATGTTGGATTATATTTTGTTTCTAATTTTAATTTATAAATATCTTGAATATTTTATTTTATTTTATTTTTTATGAATACATCTTATAATTATAGTGGTTGATAAAAAAAAAATTGATAAACCGGTTTAAAAAATCGAAATCGATATACTAATTAATAGATTGTAATAGACTGGTTAATAGTTAGCATTTTAAAAAACCAATTAGTATGTACTGATTAATTTTTAACTTATAGACTAATTAACCGATTCATTATTACTCCAACTTAAAATCATGCATTATTCTACTAATTTTTTATGTGCCTTAAATATGTAAAAATATAAAAACTAGCCAACGTATATCTATTTATTTAATTTTTTTTTTTATGTTTTTTTTGAGACTGAAGGTGGGAAACCCACAAAACTGACGTATATCTAAAAATTTAATATAATTTATTTTCTAACTTGTGGCTGCACAAGCCAAAATTTCACCCTCATCATGACAGAAAAAACTCTACCAATTCCCACCAAATCTTGATCAACAACCCCTACATATCTGCATTCATTTTAACTAGACAAACAACACGAGGAAGCCATATATGCGATCACGATGAAGGATAGCTGAATTAGGCACTGATAATTCTCTTTTTACCACCATTTTTCTCAATGAATTTCTATTGTTTTAAATCTCTTATAACTTACTTCTCTTTAATTTTATTAAATTTTCATCTTTATTTCTACATCTTGAACGGTGTGCTATTTATTTAGTCCATATTTTTAATTTTCAAAAAATATTAAAGCAATTGTACAAATTTGTGAAGATTATGAACCAACTACAATATCTTGCATTGGAAATGAATGGAAGAAGTCATTTTGAGCTGATTTTGCATAAAAGATTTGGCCCATATTTCCTTAGAATCTCTATACTAGGGAACAAGGGCGTAGCCACCCTTGTTGATTAGGTCAACTATAAAAAATTTCAAAATAATTCTTATAGTTTCAATTATTTTTTTTAAAAAAATGACTCCATTTAATCATAAAAAATTGAAAATCACTTTATATGTTTAACTTTTATAAATTGACCCAACTAAAATATTTAAATAAATTCCTTAATTTTTAGTGATAAAGTCTAAATTTTCCCTTAAATTATTAAAAGTAGTACATATTAGCCCTAAATTTTGTTTTTTGTTTTTTAAAGTATCTCAAGATATTAAAATGTTACAAATTTGCATTTATTCAATACTTTGAGTGACAAATATAAACTATTTCAATAATTTAAAATAAATGTGAAACATATTTTCGTATTAGTTATCAATAAAAATGTTCATATTTGTTTTCGTAAAAATAAATATGTACAATTTTCAATATTTTAATACATTTTAAAAAAATAAATTTAAATAACAAATTTGTACCGATTTCAATATTTTGAAGAAAAATTTCGCAGTTATTCATATTTGCTCTAAATGAATTACATATTTGCTCTAAATTTTGTTTTTATTAAAAGTCCCTCAAGGTATTAAAATGTTACAAATTTGCACTTATTCAATATTTTGAGTGGCAAATGTAAGCCATTTTAATAATTTAAAATAAATGCAAACCATATTTTCGTATTAGTTATCAATAAAAATGTTTATATTTGTCTTCGTTAAAATAAATACATACAATTTTTAATATTTTAATACATTTAAAAAAATATATTTAAATAATAAATTTGTACCGATTTCAATATTTTGAAGAAAAATTTCACACTTATTCATATTTTTATGTAAATGAAATTCTTATAAGTTTGATAAATATCACATGAATATATATATATATATATATATATATATATTGTTTTTGAAAGTAAAAAAAAGGAAGGTCATTGTTTTTAAATTATCACATATATATATATTGGTGGACCAATTATATTTTATCTAAGTGGTATAATATAAGTGTATATATATATATATATTGGTGGACCAATTATATTTTATCTAAGTGGTATAATAAGTGGTATAATATAAGTGTGTGTGTGTATATATATATATATATATATATATATATATATATATATATATATATATATATATATATATATATATATATATATATATATATAAATGATTAAACAAGTGAGATCAAGGAGAAATAAGTGCGTGATAAATTATATAGGGTATTGCATACTAAAAAAAACTTTAAAAGGTTTCATTGTTTAAAAAGTTATAACTCCTAATAGATTATAGCTAAAGATCTTTCAAAATATGCACTAGTCGTACAATATATACGTGAAGTATCAATTATTTGCATAATAAAATTCAATTCCATCATGTGTGAGTGAGAGATATAAGAATATATACACGCATGATGGGTTATATATATTAATTATATTATTATTATTATTATTGTTATTATTATTATTATTATTTAATTATAATATAATAATAATAAATATAATTTTGTGATTGGTCTAATTAGTAAAGGGTAGTTGTAACGGCCCAAAATTGTAATTTTTGTGAATAGTGACATCGGAGTGAATAGTATTTTCTGGGATGGAAAAATATTTTATTTTATCATTGGAAAGAGGAGGTCAGTAGAAGTTCGTAGGAGAAAATTTGAGGTCAAATGGGTCCGAAAAGTGCAAAATAGTGAAAAAATAGCATTTGGGGCGTCTGTCCATGACAGACGGGTGTCTATGGAAGCCAAACGGCTAGGCCGTCAATGGTGAGGGACAACTAGGTTGTCTGAGAGCTTTTTCCAATCTGGTTTGACCAATTTTGACATGATATTGATCGGACCATATCTTGAGTTACGGACTTCAGAAAAATAATTCAAAAATATGAGTATGCTTGTATGAATGAGTAGAATCTAATAGTATTGATAAATTAATTTTTTAGTGACACTAGAAATTCAGTTATCGGACAGGTAAATAATTACCGGACCGAAAAATGATCTTCGATTGAGTTAAAAATATTTATGGAACCCAATGAATATGTTTTGAGAATTATGAAATTAATTTTGAGAGAAATTGAGTTTGGAAAGTGGGAAAAATAAATTAGAGTGAGAAAATGGGTGAATTATTGCATTTGAGCTTGATTTTGGGTTGGCCCATTTGGAATACACTAGAAGGGCCCATTAGGAGGACCTATGTAAGGCAAAAAAATCTTCCCTTTCTCCAGAATTTTCTTTCTTCTTCTCCCACTCTCTTTTCGCTGAAAGTTTCTTTCCCATTTTCTCTCCAAAATTTTGTTTTCCTCCATTAATTCTTTCAAATGAAACCTTTTTAAGCTAAATTCATCCTTTCTTTGCATGGTTGATTATCTCTAGAGCTTGATTTAAGTGATAGAAGAGGTAGAAATCAAGAAGGGAATATTGAAGGGAAGATTATGGGTTAAAAATCAAGTAAGTGATTTTGAAGTTTTTAAATTGATTTGATGGTTTTTATGGTTAGATTTAAGGGTAATAAGCTTAATTATATGATTATATTGAGAAGAGAAAGCAAGAAATTGATGGATTTCATTGTTGAATTTTCGGCCACTTTAGGGATATAAGAGGAAAATGATGTTTCTATGATGAAAGGCTAAGGAAATGAAGAGAAAAGTGTGGAAATCAAAAAAATTGAGGTATGTGGATACCATATTCCTTAATTTCCTTGAAATTGTTATGTATGTTTAATTAGGTAGGTTATGTATATGTGTGTATGACGTATGTTTAGTTGAAATTAAAGTTATAAGCATGAAATTGGAGGTTAAAAATGATGAATTGAGTGGTTAAAATTTAATGAGCCAAATTGGAATGTCAAACCTTAGCTTGGCCGAAGAGGGACTTAGGGTATACTTTGATGTCTTATGACATATAAATGTGTATTTATGTTAATAAGTATGTAATTTAATGGAATTAATGATAATTGATGAAAGAATAAATTTAAGGATGAAATTGTCACATTGGCCGAATGTTTAACCATAGAATGCTATTAAGTATTTTGTTAATATAGTAAAAGTAAGGATAGAAAATAAGTATGTAATTAAATATGGGTGTATTCTAATGATTTGAGAAATTGTAGAGCTTAATTGGGTATGAGTTAGGTTAATATTGCATTATGTTCTTAATGTATTAATGGAACAATATTGTTTAGAATAAAGTAATAGTATAAATAGAGATAAACCTAAATAATAATTAGAACTAAAGTGGATTGGAGGGAAAAGAATACAAAGGAAAGATAAAGTATGTTAGCCTAATGAAATAATTAGATAATTAATGGATTAATTTAATAATTTTATGATTGTAATATTTTTAAAATGAATATTGAAGTTAAAAATTGATTATATTGTAATTCAATGGAAAACTTTACAATTAATTGGGTATATTTTAATGTAGACATGTTATGTCCAAAGCGTATAGTATTGAATACGTGTATTTAAGATAAAATGATAGCGCAAATAAGTTAAAAATAAATATTTGAACTTGAAAATTTAAAAGAATAGAAATAAATAAATAATTTAGCCAAATGATATGCTAATGAAGTATAGAGAATCTTTATATAAAGTATTGATTTAATTGCGAACAGAAATAATTAGAATGGAACCGAAATATTGTATTTTTGTTAGTATTTAATAATGAAGAGTTTCAAATTGAATTGATGGAAATGGAAGTGAAAATGTTTTATTGGTTGAATGATATTCTAATGAATTAATGATATGAATGGAATGTAAGTTAAGTATTTATCATGGTGAATTACTGAATAAATACTGAATGAATGTAACACCCCAAATCGGGGCTAGTTGGAAATTGCATGCTATTTGGATATTTAAGGACATTTTCATAATTGTGTAAGGGGAATTGGAGGTATATTGGGTGACTAAATTGAGAAGGAATTAAAGTTGGATAAAGAAATAATTGTGTTAGTGAGCATTTGGTAATTGTCAAGGATTAAGTGGAGAAAAGCCAAGGACTTAGTGTGATATTTGGAAAGATTTTTATTATTGGACCAATAAGATGGTGACATGTGGACTTGGTAGGTGTGGGCATTAAATGGGAAAGAAAGAAAAAGGGAAAAGAAAGAGAGAGAAAGCAAAAAATTCTGCTTTCCCGTTCTCCTCTCTCTCTCAGCTTCTCTTCCTCTTTTCTTCTTCATTTTCTGCTTTGCCTCCTTGTTCTTCTTGGCTAGAGTTTTTACAAGATTTTGGGTGTTTTTGGTAGAGTTCGGAAGCTGTTTAGAAGAGGTAAGTGTTTGGTTTTGGTTGCTTGTATACTAGCCTTTTTCTTCTCTTTGTTTTGTTTGAGATTTTGGGAATTTAGGGTTTTGGTTAAGTGATTTTTGGGTTTGTTTGTGCAAGAATTGGGTGGCTAGAAGAAGAACAAGCGCAAGGAAAAGGTTCTAGCTTGAATAAGAGCTGGGTTTTGAGCTGCAAGAGGTTTGGGAGTTTGCTTCCTATTGTGCTTAGTTCTACGTAAATGCATGTGTTAGTAGGTTAGTGTATTTGATATGAGATGATAGAATTATAAGGTTTGCATGTCAATTATTCAGTGAATGAACATGAGCTTGAGGTGAATTTCTGGGTTTTGATGAAATGATATAGTTTCAGATTGTGTCATTTGATTGTGTATGATTATGGTTTAATTTTGAGTTGTTATGATTATAATATGTTTTGAGGGCATTAAAGGTACGTTTTACATGATTTCTACATGATATATGGTTCTGGGTATTTTGAATTGGTTTTTGAAAGCTTTGAGAGTTTTGCATTTTGGCTGAGAATTGGAAAACACAATATTGTTGCGATCGCGACAGAATCGCGTAGTTCAGCTTCTCGCGTTAGCGTGCAGGGATGATCTTTTTCGAGTCGTATATGTTGGGTTTCTTCGCAATAATTCAAATTAACGCAGCGGAATAAAATCGAAACCCAAATAGGATCCATGTATTTTCAATTGATTCAAAAGGAGAGATTAGAATACCGACCTTATCGTGTGCTTGGAACCGAACACGAACCAACTCTTTGTTATATCGAATTGTAGGCGCTGCTGCAACCACGAATGCCCTCTACCAGTATCCACATGCACGAACTGATAAACAGATTATTGCAGGGGTGCTAGCTCCCTTCACGTGTGATAGGATTTTCTGTGTTTTTCTTACTCAAAGAAAATGGCGGCTAGGGTTTCTTTCTCAAGTGGCGGCTAGGGTTTTTCAAAAACAGCCTCTCTTAAGAAAGTGTAATTAAAGGAAAAACGTGATTAGCTTTCCTTAGACATATATCTATATATATGTAAACCCTAGAGAGTTAAATTAGGGATATATCTCTTATTCAAAATAAGATATATATATATATATATATATATATATATATATATATATATATATATATATATATAGACACCAGGTCCTGAGGCAGCACAGATCAGAGTTACCCAATGATGATAAGATGCCTTCATACAGGCAAAAAAATTAAAAGTGATGATTTCCTTGTCAAATTTGCATTTTATAGTGAAAAAATAAAAAAATATTTTTAAAATTAGATTCAAAAAATGAGGTTTAGAAATTGTAGTATTTTTAGATGTTTTTAATGAAAAAAAATTTCTGCGAATGTCGACGCGCGGCGCTTGTTGCTCGCGCGCGAGCGACGTGCAGCGCGCTGGGCGCGCAACCAACACACGTCGCGCACGCCGATGGGTGTCGGTCGCCCCTGTTCCACCGCAAATCGCCCAAATCTGCCGAAATTTCCTTTTTTCACCAAAAATCGATTTTTTCTGAATTTTTTCACCCAATTTTGATTTCCTATCCCATTTTTTAGGTTTTTTTAATATTTTTTCCATTTTTAAAATTTAAAATAAATAATATATGATTTAATTATTTTTTTTGATTAATTGGTTAGGTTTTAATTTTTTCTTCATATAAAAAAAATGATGAAACTAGTTTAGGAGGGGAATTTTTTAGGTTTTATTTTTAGGTTTTCTTAGGTTTTCTCTTCTTCTTCCTCTCAAATTCTCTTTAAAATTTTCAGATTTTCCCCAACAAAAATTAAAAAGTTCATCAATTCTTGTTCTTTTTTCCAATAAAATTTCTTCTAAATATATTTTTAGAAGGAGTTTTTATTGATGGAATTTAATTTTGAGACAAATAAAATAAATATTTGTTCTCAAAATTCATTTTTTAACTTGTTATTTGTTTTAAATTAAACTTTTTTCAAGATTTTTTTTATTATTTTGAATCACTTTTTGATGAAAAATAGATTTTGAAACATTCAAAATAAATGTTTATTCTTGAAATCTAATTTTTCATTTGATTTTCTAAAAAATAAATTTCTTTTCATAAATAAGGTTTTTGATTTTCTTTCATTATTTTCTTTGCAATTTATTTTTTGGAATAAAATTCCAACATTTTTATTATTTAATTCTAATCTTGCAAATCAAAAACAAGGAAATCAATTATCATTTTTTACCTTCAACGAATCCGAAACTCTGAGCGTAAACATTCTGGGCTTAATCTTTTTATTCCTGTTTTTATTATTTTGTTCATATTTAATGTATTAACATGTATATTTTATTATTTTCATTTATTCTATTGTTTGTATATTTGTCCTATTTAATATGTTTATATATTATTTTTTCTAACATGTTATTTAATTTATTTTTGCTTTGATTTCTCATCATTTTTAACATGTAATTAATTAATTTACTTTGATTTTCTTTGCAATTTAATAATATTATGCTAATCTTGATAACATGTAAATAGTTAACTTAATTAAATCAATCTTGTATTTTTAATTCCTTTCATTACTCATACTTATGTGTTTTTATCCTTTTTATTTATTTGTTTTACTCACTTGATTGGCTTAATTGTTATTTTTGTTAGTTTTATTTATTTAATTTGTTTTGATTGATCTATTTTATTTTATTAAATTTTATTCGATTTGATTTAATTACTAACCTTAATTTTCTTTTTCTTTTGGCTACAATGTTTGTTTTTTTATTTGAGCATTATCCATGGACGAAGATGCGAGATCAAGGAATTAGGAGTCTCGTTTTGGTTTGCATATTTAAATTTCACATTTTCCTCTATTTCGATTTATTTATCGTATTTATGTAATTTATGTAAAATTGTTTATTTTCATGCACGCTAAAAAGAAAATCACAAGAATATTTTTATTAATTAACTTGGAATCTTTTCTAATAAAAATGGGACCAATGTCCCAATTTTTTCCATCCAAAATAAAAATTGTCACATTAAAATTGTTTTATAATAAATATGCATGCGAGGACTAATGTCCTCATCTTTAATGTATATCCCGTTTTATGTATGATTTGTATTTTATTTACAATGGGTCTTATATTCCGCCCCTAGTTTTGTTGTATTTATTTTCATGTACTTTATTTTAATTTTATTTTATTGATCGCTTCCATTGTGTGATTGACATGCGTTTTAATTAAACTGCACTGAATTGAATGAGAAAAGGGATGAAACGCTAAATTCAAAGCTCAATTATAAAATTAACCAAGGTATGAATAAATGGGAAGTCCCGAACCTTCTCTAGTCTTTGGGCTCAACGAGGCGAGAGGGCCATCTCAATGTTCTATTGGGATGGGGCCTCTAAGACACCTCTTGTGTCCCGTAAGAAGCTCAAAATTGCACAGTCCTAGGCACCACGAGCTGAGAGGGCCATCCTAATGT
Organism: Excoecaria cochinchinensis; assembly: GCA_947683425.1. Taxonomy (NCBI): domain Eukaryota; kingdom Viridiplantae; phylum Streptophyta; class Magnoliopsida; order Malpighiales; family Euphorbiaceae; genus Excoecaria; species Excoecaria cochinchinensis. The sequence continues at coordinate 3,361,021 of CANTUQ010000013.1, forward strand.
TTTATTAGGGTGGATGCCTCAAAAACACCTTTAGTTTGCCCAAGCGTGAGGCTAGAGGACCATCCTATCATTAGAGTGGAAGCCTCCAAGACACCTCCGGCTTGCCTATAATGGACATAGCAGCGCCGTTTTAGGCTTACTAAAATTAAACGATATTTTCCAATTTTCTATTGGGTGGCGACTCCAAGAAACCTACTTGTTGTCCAAAATGGACGCACTTGCAATTTTTTACAAGTTTTCATGAACCTCATCCTGAAAATCCTAAAAGCGGGCAGTTCGGCGCACGTCACTATATATATATATATATATATATATATATATATATATATATATATATATATATATATATATATATATATATATATATACATACACGTTTATTTATTTATTTCTTATTTAAAATAAGAAATATTATATGTAAATGTATTTATATATATATATATATATATATATCATTACGAAATTTAATATAAATACCATATCTATATTATTTCATAATACCCTAATTAAAATTCTATCTATTCATTGTGGTCTTGGTGTGTGACCCAATAGGTTTATATTAAGTTGGCAGTGGGCCCAATAACCATAATAGGCCCAGATCAGAGTTACCCAATGATGATAAGATGCCTTGTCACATGGCAAAAAGGTTGAAAGTGGTAATTTTCTGTTTAAATTTGCATTTTAGAGTGAAAAAATAATAAAAAAATAATAAAAAAATATTTTGAAAATTAGATTTGAAAAATGGGGTTTAGAAATTGTAGTATTTTTAGTTAATCTTTAATAATAAAAAAAATAAAAAAATAAAAAAATTTCCGAGTGTCGGCCGCGGCGGCGCCTTGCGGCAACTCGTTGCGAGGCACTGCGGCGCGCAGAGCGCCATCGCAAGGCGCTCCGCGCGAGATGCGCGACTGTTCATGTGACTCCGTGCGCACGCTGAGCGAGCGCTCTCGCCCACCGTGCGCTACGGACGCCCGTAGGGCGAGCCGACGGGCGTCCGTAGCCCCTGTTTCGCCGCAAAACGCCCATTTTGCCCCAAAAATAAAATTTTCCAGTTTTTTTCCACAAAATTTGATTTTTTATCACCTTTTTTAAGGGATTTTCAGGTTTTTTTTAAATTTTTAAAATTTAAAATATATAATATCTGATTTTATTAGGTTTTATCCTTTTAATTATTTTTATTTTATGATTTTCTTCATATAATAAGATAAAGATAAAAAAATAGAAAAAAGGGAATTTTTTCTAGGGTTTTCTTCATCTTTTCTTCTTCTTCCTCCTCTCAAAAAACTCCTAAAAAATTCTATATTTTTTTCCAAGTAAAAATCAAAAGAGAAAAGTTCATCTTTCATTCTTTTTCCAACATAATTTCTTCTAAACATATATTTAGAAGGAGTTTTGTTGTTTAATTTAATTTTTGAGACAAATACAACAATTATTTGTTCTCAAAATTCTTTTTTTAGACCTTTTATTTGTGTTCAATAAAACTTTTTCCATTGATTTTTTTTTGAATCTCTTTTTGATGAAAAATTAATTTTGAGATAAACAAAACAATTGTTTGTTATCAAAATCTAATTTTTTCATTTGATTTTCTAAAATAAGACTTTTAATCATTTTTTTGCTTGATACAAACAAAGTGATTGTTTGTTCTTGAAATCATTTTTCTTTATTTTAATCAATAAAAATATTTTTTTGATCAAAATCATTTCTTTAGGCAAAGAAATCAATTCTTTGTTCTTAAAGAATTTTTGATCATTTTTTTTCCTATTTTTCTTGCAATAAAATTTCAACATTTTCATCATATTTTACTATAATATTGCAAATCATCAAACAAAGAAATCGATCATCATTTTACCTTCATCGAATCCGAAACTCTGAGGGTAAGCATTATGGGTTTATTCTTTCTTTTTATTATTTTTGTTCATGTTTAATTTATTCATGTATATTTTTATTAACTTCATTTATTTATTTGTTTTATTTATTTTATATTTGTTTTATTTAATTTATTTATATATGATTTTATTCTTATTCATGTAAATATTGATTTCTTTTAATTCCTAATATGTAATAATTTATTTTGTTTGATTTCTCACTATTTTTAACATGTAATTAATAAATCCATTTTAATTGATATTTTTACCATGTAAATGGTTTATGTTAATTGTGAACACATTAATTAATCATGTTATTGTTCTAATTATTTTCATCATTCTTTTATTCTTTATTCTTTATCATTCTTTTTTATCATTGTTACATGTTTTATTTATTATTATCCATTTATTTATTTACTTTCATTCTTTATCATAGTCATGTTCATATTTTTATGTACTATTTAATTAACATGTTGTATTTTATTTCATTCACATCATTTAATTAATTTGTCATTTACAATGTATTTTTCACATTTATTTTTTTAGTTGTTAATATATTAATTCATTTGTCGTTTTGATGTCATGCTATTTTATCTTATTTTATTTCATTTTACCATTTATTATTGAGTTAATTGTTTTAATTACTAATATTATTTCTTTTGTGTTTTATTTTTATGTCAAAACTTATCTTTCTTTACTTGGCATTTTTGTGAGCACACGGGGAGATCCAGAAGGCTCGTTCGGGATTAAATATTTATTTTCTTTATTTGTAATATTTATTTATTTGGCTTTTCATTTACTTTGCCATGTAATTTTTTGTATAAAATCGTTTATTTTAGGCACGCTAGAAAAAATCACAAAAATATTTTTTATTAATTAACTTGGAACCTTTCCTAATAAAAAGGGGAAATGTCCCAATTTCTCCATCAAAAATAAAATTGTCACATCAAAATTATTTTGTAATAAATATGCATGTGAGGACCAATGTCCTTATCATTAACCAATATTCTGATTTATGCATGACCTGTATTTTATTTACAATGGGGGTTGTATTTCGCTGCTAGTTTTGTTGTATTTATTTTCATGCGTTTTATTTTAATTATGCTTTTACCGCTTTCCCACACTGGATAACTTGTACTTTAATTCAAATGCATCAAATTCAATGAGAAATAGGATGAAACTCTAAATTCAAAGCTCAATTATAAACTTAACCAAGGTATAAATAAATGAGAAGTCCCGAATCCACTCTGGTCTTAGGCTCAACGAGGTTAGAGGACCATCTCAATGTTTCATTAGGATGGGACCTCCAAAATATTTCTTGTGGCCCACCAAAAGGCCCAACTCGAATAATCCTAGGCTCCACGGGGTTAGAGGATCATTTCAATGTTCTATTGGGATGAGATCTCCAAGATCCCTTTGGCATGCCCAAAATGGATATATATACGCTGTCTTAGGCTCACTGAGGCTAGATGACCTGTCCCAATGTTCTATTGGGTGGCGACTCCAAGAAACCTCCTTGTTGCCCAACATAGACGCACTTGTAATTCATTACAAGTTTTAATGAACCTCTCTCGAAAGCCCTAGAAGCGGGCCTTTGGGGTGCCCCGGGGTTCGGCGCGTATCACAGTGTCGACTCCGCTGGGGACAATACTCGAGACTTCGCTTCGAAAGTGCCTTGGTTAAAATTTACAATTGAGTTTTAATTTAAAAATTTCATCATTTTTTTCAAAACTGCATTGCATCTCATTAGAGTCTTAGATCTATGCTATTTTGGTTCCTCTTTTAACCCCGGTGAGTTCCCGAAGCACGACTCTACGTTCACTCAATATAGGAAAGTGTTAAGGATAATCACCAGCCCAGGCCTCGTATCATCATGGTATATTAAAAGGAGACCCGATCGGTCGTTGCGCTCGTGATGAGCTAGACCCGTTGGCAGGGACCATGCTTGGGTATACCTAAAGTAACATCACCTTGGCCAAAGCTCATTTAATGGAAATAGTTACTTCCCTTAAGTGGTATGAACCTTAATACTATGTTTGCTGTATGGATCATTATGTATTGGACAAACCCAGATAATTTGATTGGTTACCTAATCAAAGGCTTTAATGCCCCGATAGGCCCATGTCAACTTATTCAGATTGCCTAAATACACAATGATCACAACTCATGCGCCTGTGCATTAGTTAAGAGAGGTTATGCTGCCGGTTTTCTGCCATGCACCATACGCGTCCATCAGGTTCCCTGCTAACCCATGGGCTAATCCCACCTAAGAAAGAGACTATGACCTCGTGTGCGGGAGTAACAAGGTTGGAAGGACCTATGTGCTTGCATGTGATTTATGGATGTTGAATAAGCACGATCATGCATCTTATACGTCATCCATGCATCATCCTAACAAGTGTGTTTTACAGCCATCATAGATCGGCCCAGGTGATCAAGAGGTCCCCAAGGGCGACTGCATAGGAATCTATTCTTTGAGCTGCTAGAAAGGGTAGAGTTGTCCGACTCAATTTCAGAAAGCAGTCACGCTATATCATCCCATTTCTCCATAGATTTAGAAATTTCCAACTCACTAAGAGGGACAGATGCTACTAGGGTTATGATAGCAGAAGAAGTGGGCCGAAGGCTTGAAGAATTTCAGAACCGGATGATGGCCATGATGGCTATATTAGGTCAGCCAGCTGCGCCGCAGAACCCACCTCCTCCTCCCATGAGACAAAATGAACGGGAGGAGGACAGAAAAGACAGGCAAGAGGAACCTATGGACTTTAGAGCAACAATGTCAGGGGTCTAGAGGATAAGGCCAGCCTAGAGGTTGGAAGATGACCTAGAAGAGGATGAATATGAAGAGCCAGTGTCAAAGAGAGAGAAGGCACCCTAGAAAGAAGAGGCCGTCTGGAAGAAGATGGAAGAAAAGTTCGAGGCAATGGCGAAGACGTTAGCAAGGGGTCGAGGGATGAACCCCAAGGACAAGGAGCTGGATGGGGAGGATCTAATCCCTCTGAATTTTAAAATGCCTGATGTCCTAAACTTTGGTGGCACATCGGACCCCACTGCTCATATTAAGCAATACTCCTTGGTGATGAAGGGGACGACGCTAACAAAGAGGCAGAAGATTGAATACTTCTGTTTGAGTTTGATAGGTCCTGCGGTGGACTGGTATCATGAACTGGACAGGAGAACTAAAGAAGATTGGGATCTACTGACGGAGGAGTTCCTCAAGTAGTCCGACTGCAGTACAAGAATGGAGGTCACTCTGAAGGATCTAGAGCTACTTCAACAGAAGTCGGGAGAATCATTCCATGAGTACCTAACCCGATGGAGGAACTGGGTAATGGAGATGAAGAGAAAGCCTGATACCCCAGATCAGATTAGGTTATTTATCAGGAATGCCATACTATATTTGAAGGAGGCACTCAAGTTAAAGGGATTAAAAGATTGGGAATCCCTTAAAGATATAGCCATCGAGGCAGAAGGGGAGCATTTAGCACGAAAGGCAATTATCGCCAACTATGGTTATGGAGGTACAAAGTTTAAAGGGAGCTCTAGCAACAATAATGAGAATGATGGTGACGAGAGGGCTGAAGGATTGAACACAAAATCATTATGTGCATAGTCAAATCTCTATACAACCTAAAGTTGTCAAATAAGCATCATCCAAATCATTAAATCATAGTACACTGCTGATAATCACTAAAACATGTTCAACTCATAATCATAAATCCATGTATAATATAACAACTAAAAAATTTTTTGAACTAATTCAAAGCTCATAGATTCCTAATTTGATCACACATGCACCAATTAATAGAAATCGCTAATAATCTCAAACAAATCAAACATGCATCTATAAAGATACAACTAAATTCCAAACCTCAAAAGTACAACTTGAACCACTTTCCTCTTGCTCAAATCTTTTCCTTGCCTTTATCTTTTCTTTTGTCCAATGCTTCTTACATAAATCAACTAAGAGCATTCACTTAATCCAATATTCAAACAACTCAAAACACATCCAATTTACCAAGTAGAAGGATTAGAAGAAGAATACACTAAATCTAATCCACACTTACCTTTCAAGTCTCTTACTAAACCTCTTCAAACCAATCCAGTAGCAGAAAATCAACCACAATAGAAGAACAAGGAATGAAAATGAAGAAGAAGAAGAAGAAGAAAGAAGAGAAACCAAGAGAGTGAGAAGTAAAAACCGGACCACATGCAAGCAGTGGGAAAGATTTCTTCAACTAAGCCCTTTTATTGCATGTGGCTGCCTAGGTGGGAAGCCCACAGTAAGACACATCTCCTCTTCCTGCCACATGTCCCACTCAATATAAATATCCCACTTAATCCTTCAGTCAACTCAGTTTTTAGCCCTTCAAGTCAACTTCTTTCTTCAAATTACTTCTAATTTCTTTAAATTTCATCCTCTTTTACTCATAAACTCACACTTATTCCATTCACTCTTGTACCCTTACAATACAATTACACTACCAACTCTACTAGGGTACCTTTTGGGCCATTACAATTCTCCCCTCCTTAATAAATTTCGTCCTCGAAATCTCCATCGCTACAAAACTTACAACCGTACTATAGTTTTACAATTAACTTCATACAATACAACATAAGCTATTTAAGTACTTACCGGATGGACCAGCTTGATCATCCACTTCTTTTATGATCATTGTGAAGACTCTAGCCGGACCACTAGAGGCAACTGGCTTCTCAAACATTTTCGATGGTGCTTGCGCAATTCTACCTCTTCTTTTTCCACTTCTAGCAATCCAGTCACATCCATATTATGTTTACCTCCCTACTGTACCGAACTTTCCTTCAATTTCGGACAATTGGCAAGCATATGCTCTATGTTGCCACATTTAAAACAAACTCTAATGAGCTTTTTACATGTGGCCCAATGGAATCTCTCGCAATGATCACACTTCAAAATAGCACTACTATTACTGGACGGTGTCGTAACACTTCCTTTTCGATGTTGGCACATGACCCGACCTTCGGGTAACCTGCCCACTTACCGTTTATCGAACTCTCTTGCCATAGGTTAAACAATAAAAAGTTACTTTCCTTTTCTATTCCTTTGTTTGCTTTACCATTTCAGACTCTTCCAATTTCATGCTGCCGAAACCAACTGGTAATAATTCACCATATGCATTGCAGCCATGGTCGAAAAAGGCTCTCTAATAATCTCTTTCAAGCTATCCTCAAACTATCGGCACTTAAAATCTTTCATTAACAACATATCGGTTACATACTTGCTCAATCTACTAAAATCCTTCTCATGTTCACCCACGTCGTATTCCTCTGTTTCAAACTTACAAACTCCTTCCATTTTGCTTATCTGTATGCTTTAGTGACATACCTCTTCTCAAACTATTGGGCAAAAAAAGCCCTTTTATTGCATGTTAACTCAACAGGTCGCTGGGGATTCCTCAACACCAACTTCCACCAATCATAGGCTGGCACTTGCAGTAGTGACATTGCGCAAGTCACCCGCTGATTTTGGGGACAATTAGTCTCCTATAGTACCCTTCCTGTCTTTTCCAACCAATACTCAGCCACCTTCAACTGATCCATGGTAGTTCGATTAAACACTTCTGCCCCTCTCCTTCTAATGAGATCCGTAGGGGCCTTAGGAGCAGTCAGTCTCTCAATCAACTGCATCAATCCTTGCACTGACATTGGATCACCCTGAGCAGGACCTAATCCTTCTGCTGGAGGTCGCTTAGGTGCAAGCTGATTAACTCATACTGGGTTTACACTTCCCATCGTCTCACATATGTCTTCGCTCGGATCAGACTCCATCTATACTCTACACAAGACAACATCTGCATTAGGCCATGACACTAGACAACTCACACACATCTAATCTATACTCTAACACCTTATTGTCCATAACTACCTAAATCTATGCTCTAATACCACAACTTGCCGCACCCCAATACCCTTTGGGAGGAGATCGGAGTCGTTATACATATACGCATACAATACTATTATACACTATAGCAGAAGAGATATCGTCAATAGAAAACAACATACTTCTCATAAATAACTTTAAAATATTCCTGCTACAAAATGACATCATCTATTAATTACATGATCATGCCTCTAAATAGCACTTACACTTCATATACAATCGTTCTCTTACACAATCATTATACAAAACAATACAAAATGAGACTTCTATATATACAAAAGCTCCATTTCACACTCCTAGTTGCCAGCAGATGAACAACTCTCAAAATCGAATTGAACCTGCATACCTACACGAGAAAACACCCGTGCTAAACGATAACGCTTAGTGCGGATAAATAGATGCAAAGGACTTCTAGCGAAGTCACAACAGCACATAACATACATATCAATAACACTAATGTATGGAACATATCTCAACATTTATTAACATATACATCAGTATGAGAATATTAATAACATTTCTATATCATTTACATATACCTTTACATGCACATAATTTACATGCATACTATACCAAAATGCCTTTAACATATACATGCACTACTGCATGTACATATTCTCTAGCGCTAACATTTATCATATCCGGTAAGTGATAATATATCACTACGTCTCATATACAGTCATATACATCTACATTCATGTACATAAAATAAATCATAGCTTTACTTGTTCATTCAGAAAGATACTGACTAGCGGTATCAAACATCAAGAGACCAAAGTCTCAAATGTTTAGATACCTGAAGGTAACAAACTCTACACCTAAACGGGGCCAACTTTAGCAGCTGCAAACTCTAACCCTTTATAAGCATGCTTTTCTATCCACTACTATATCTAATTCAGGCATATACAATAAACTCTATTCGCTATGCCATATACTTTACATTTGCTCAAATACTTTATCGAACCAATGCATATCCATCACACATCATATATTAACTTTCAACTATGTACATACAAACATGCTTATTAATCATTCATGCCAAATAGTATCGATTTAACTTACTCACATAATATATTCAATAACTTAGATTCTACTATCACAATTAACATACCAAATCATCAAGTATATAATTCATATAAGCAATTACTAAAACATACTTACACATTCCTATGTGTAGTCATACATAATCCAATGCAATATTACACATAAATAAAGACAAATGACTTATTTCCAAAACTTTAAACAATGACGCGCTCGCGACAAAACCCTAAACATACAACTGTTGCGCTCGCGGATAATGTCACACTCATGACAGAATGCCAAAATAGCTTCTATCGCGCCAGCGATAGTGCTCGTGCTCTCGACAAGGCACGGTAAGGCACACCTCGCCCATGGAGTATTCTAGTGCGCTCGCGATAAAACCCAAAACTCTGAGTTCAACCTCTAAGCTTCACAACTCTCATGCACAAACTCTACAAATACCTTCCTATAATCACATGCAAAACTTCCAAATCAACCAAAATCATGCTATATACACTACAAGGCTATAAAACTCATCTTTTAACATAATCCAATGTGAACTATACATGAACTCTAAACAAATGATCACATGCAAATAACTTATCATGCATACTCTTAAGCAAACATAAAATCATCATGTACATAGTCAAATCTCTATACAACCTAAAGTTGTGAAATAAGCCTCATGCAAATCATTAAATTATAGTACACTATTGATAATCAATAAAACATGTTCAACTCACAATCATAAATCCATGTACAATATAACAACTAAAAGAGCTGTTGAACTAATTCGAAGCTCATAGATTCCCAACTAGATCACAAATGCACTAATTAATAGAAATCACTAATAATCTCAAATAAATCAAACATATATCTATCAAGATACAACTAAATCCCAAACCTCAAAAGTGCAGCTTGAACCACTTTCCTCTTACTCAAATCTTTTCCTTGCTTTTATCTTTGTCTAATGCTTCTTGCACAAATCAACCAAGAACATTCACTTATACCAATATTCAAACAACTCAAAACACATCAAATTTACCACATTGAAGATGGAGTAGAAGAATAATACACTAAATCTAATCCATACTTACCTTTCAAATCTCTTACTAAACCACTTCAAACCAAACCAATAGCAGAAAATCAACCACAATAGAAGATCAAGGAATGAAAATGAAGAAGAAGAAGAAAGAAGAGAGACTAAGAGAGTGAAAAGTAAAAACCACACCACATGTAAGCAATGCGATAGATTTCTTCCACTAAGCCCTTTTATTGCATGTGGCTGCCTAGGTGGCAAGCCCACAACAAGCCACATGTCCTCTTCTTGCCACATGTCCCACTCAATAAAAATATCCCACTTAATCCTTTGGTCAGCTCCCTTTTTAGTTCCTCCAGTCACTTTCTTTCTTCAAATTACTTCTAATTTCTTTAAATTTCAACCTCTTTTACTCATAAACTCATAGTTATTCCATTTACTCTCATACCCTTACAATACAATTACACTACCAACTCTACTAGGGTACCTTTTAGGCCATTAAAATAGTGTTGACACCTTCAAGGTGTCGAGTGATCCGATACCTTTGGGTATCGAGTGTTGACACCTTCACGGTGTCGAGTGATCTGATATCTTCATGTATCGAGTGTTAACACCTTCACGGTGTCGAGGTGTTGACACCTTCAAGGTGTCGAGTGATCCGATACCTTCGAGTATCGAGTGTTGACACCTTCACGGTGTCGAGTGATCTGATATCTTCGTGTATCGAGTGTTAACACCTTCACGGTGTCGAGTGATCCGATACCTTCGGGAATCGAGTGTTGACGCCTTCATGGTGTCTAGTGATTCGATACCTTTGGGTATCTATTGTTCCCAATTGTCCACACCAATTTTTAGTTCAAGCTACAAGTGATTGAAATGTAATTAAAGTAATGTTAAAGGTGAATATGATTTAAAGGATTATTAATGAATATTTTGATAACGTGTTAATTAGTTATGACTAATGTAACACCTTATATCTGCTAATGATGCGGATATCGGAGTCACCACACTACACTATAAGGCACTTATCAGATTCAGTGAATTTTTTTTTTCTATAATCACAATCATACATATACAATAACATTACGATTACATAAACACACCATTCATATACTTATCCTGTACAATTTCGTGTTCATCTATTGCAGTCGTATACATGCCATTCCTATAACTTTATCCTTGCTGTCGAAAGCTCTTTCGATCATCAGTAACATCGGCCACTACACTTCTTTCTTTCTATAACCTGCACGCAGTAATCACACTAAGCGCTGAGCATTGAAATGCCTAGTGGTGGATACATATCCCAAAATTTCCATACTATTATTACATGCATGCACACACAAGCATATATCTTTATTCGTACTATGTGAACATTAATTCCTAAGACTCATAGATAATTTATGCCTTACTTTCAATGTCCTGGCCAATCTTTGGCTTTAATCATTTATCTTATACCTTTTTCATTATTTCATACTTTAACATTACTTTTACTGTTATCAGAATCATTATTATCTGTACTATTAACTTTAACATTAATACTATTATATTCTGTCCGTTAATTTAATGACCAGTTATATTAACAATATTTGTAATTATCTTCTTAACTATTCATTTGTTTTTCATTATTTGTTTATAACTTACACATTAGTTACAGTCTACATTTAGGCACAATATCAGTTACTGACATATTTATTGAGCAATCATCATCGTTGTTATTTACAGTACTGATTAACCGTTATCATTTTCTTTGTCGTTGATATTTCTTTTACTCTTATAGTACCATTTTTAAACTATATACATTTACTCTATTTTTCCTTCTTAATTTTACTCAATTATATTTCATATTATATACTTGCATTGTCAATGCTATTACTTAATTCACTAACTTATTTATAGACTTAGCATCGTTATTCTCTTAACTTTATACACAATTTCTATTATCAATATTTGATTAATATCCATCGATACTAATTTACATTTAATTTCCTTATTACTGTGACTAACAATACTATTATTATAGTAATACCTAATTAACTCATATTGATTATTTATCCTTATTTCAGTAATTATCATTTCACTATTAACTTTTAACATTTAATGATAGTTCTACTCTCTTTCATGACTTTAGTTCCGTTACTAACATTCTTAGGTAACCCCACTACTTAATTCTACATGAACAATATTATGAAGATATTAATTATCATATTTTATACTTTAGATGATTAACTCAATCTTTAATACTTATATCAGTTTTATAACAATGTCTTTTACATATTCTATTACACACTCTTAATTCATTGTGACTTAATTATGAAATTCACAGTATTCAATTAAATTTACCTGACATATTATTATTTATTTTAATTATATTATCTTATCTTCAATTTAATTAGATGGATTTAAATCTACAGATCGGCTATAATAATCCTTTAGTGGTTCAAAGACATTTTTCATTCGTTTATTAATACTAATATTACTTATTTATTTTTTCTTTCATTTAATCCTATTGCCATATCCATGATATTAGCATTAACTATAATACTTCAATAATATTTACATTGATATTATTACTTTCTCTATTGTCATTTAATTGTACAATTAATATTCAAATTACCTATCAATTATCTTTTAAATCCCTTATTTTACCTTGCTTTTGACAAATTACATTTAAGTTTCTAGACTTTCACTTACAGTTTTACCCTTCACTTTTCACTTATTTATAATAATGCCATTAATTAACTTATTATCATATTTATTTTATTATCTAACATGCCATTTACCACTTAGTCCTTAAAATTATTCTTTTACTAATGTATTTAGTAAAGGCTAGTGCACAATAAGTCTGGAAAACAATAAGGATAATGTTAGTGGTCGGGTAATGTACTTAAAGGTTTAAAATTATTGAGTTAATTAAGTGAATTATTAACTATACTTAATAGTTTCATTATTAGGTATAACTTAGTCTAAATTGTTATTTGGGTAGGTTCAAAATTGAAGTCACGCATAAAGAGGAGATCTAGAAGTGTCAAACAAAGTCCCCAGAAGATATTGATCTTAGTGAATATTTAATGTATATTAAATGATATTATAAAGATTTTGTTGTATAGTTATGTATCGGAAGTTGTGTTTATTATACAAACTTATTACAATGTAATGTAATGGAAAGTTATTAAAATTTTATGACTTATATGTTATTAGTGATATTTTGTTTGATATTATTATGCATTAGTTTGGCACCCATGAATACTCCTAAGGGGTATTTGGGGTGTTATATTTAGTAGTATTAGAGCATTGGTTTAGGAGGTTCTAAACAACAAGAGTTTAGAAAGAGTTTGTAAAGTGCATGTGTAGGCCGAAGTTAGATGTCGCCGTTCTATCTTGGATAAAGTTTGAATATTTAGAAATAAAGTTAATAAAGCATGTATTGAGTGCCAGTGGAGCTAGAGTAAATGTGTTATGAAGAGATAGGAAGAGAATTAAGTGATATGGAAAGTAAAGTATGCATATGTAAATAAAGTGTTTGGAATGCATATGCTATGTGAACGTATAAAATTGAAGTTTAGGAAAGACAACAGAAATGGTGTGTAGTGTATGGGAGTAAAATGTGATGAATTTTGAGCACGAAATTCTTTTAAGGGGGAGAGAAATGTAAGGACCTAAAATACCCCCTAGTCATATTAAGGCATGATTAGGGTGAAATGGAAATCAAAAGAGTATGATTAAGCGATGGAAGTGTTAACAAGGACATAACTATCATTAAACGGAAAGTTTCGGCAAGTGCAACAAATTTATAAATTGATAAATGAGACTTGTATGTGTAAGTAAGATATCTTTATTCGGCCAATTTACAAATATGAACTAATTATAAGTCAATGCAAGATTAAGAAAATTAGTGGGAATCCAAGTGAAAATGTCACACCCCGATTTCCCCCTAGTAGTTTGAGCCATGTGTATGTGTGCATGTGTGAGTGTGTTGGCATGTGTTATGGCATTTTTGGATTAAATGCATAGATTGTGGGCTTTGATAGAGTGTGGGTGCATGCATGTTAGTAGTGTGTGCATTAGTGAGGGTTGGTCTTGAGTGTAGAGTCATGCATGGGTATTGGGTGTGAGTGGTCAAGTTCCACTAATCATAGGGTGGCATGTGGCTAGGGTTTTAGGAAGTGGGTATAAATAGAAAGAGAGAAAGAAGAGGGCAGCCGTTTCTACTGCCTCTTCCCCGTTCTTCTCTTCCTCTTTATCCCTTCTTCCTCTTTCTCTTTTCAAGTGTGCTCTAGTGTGAATCCAAGTGGTTTTAGTGGAAATTGATAATCTCTCAAGTTTCATTTGGGTAAGTAGTTGAGTCTTCTTCTTCTTCTTCTTCTTGGTCTATTAGAACTTATTTTTAACTTAAGGTTTTTATACATTGTGTGATTTTGGGCTGCCGGTTTAGCAGGGCCTACTCATAATCCCAAGGGGAAAGAGAAGGCCGGTGGGAGTGGAGTGTGCAACTAAGAGTATAGGATTTGCAGGTTTGGGAATTTCTGCATTTTTTGTGTTTTTGTTGTGGTTGAACGACTTGCTAGGAATCTGATGATTTTTGTGATGCATGTTGGAATAAATGTGATGAGTTTTGGTTAATTAAGTTATAATGCATGATTATTGAACTATGAGAGCAGACTTGAGTTAAATGGAATTGTTGTGATTTTTCTGGGTTTGCTGCGGTCGAAAGTCTGATTCTGTTAACTCATGAATTGATTTTATTGAATGAGTAAAAGTGTGTTTGTGATGTTGGTTATGTTGAGAAATGTCGATCTGAGGTAAGTAGATTTTTGAAAAATGGTTTTGAAATTTTTGGCAAGTTTGGAATAAGGAAGTTCTATAGATTTTCTACAGATTTGGAACTCAGCATGGTTGTATTCAAGTCCCGATCGAATTAACATCTTTCGATCGAACATGCCTAGAGTACATAACACTCGGCTATCAATTGCAAGATGGGTAATTCTCGATCGGGAAATGGAAAGCACAATTTGTGCTTTTGCTGGGAGCCAGTTCATGAGGCGTTCTGAGGAGCACAACTCGTGACATGGTGCAGAGAGGCGACATGAGTCGTGCCATTTTTGCACGAGTCGTGTCCCCTGCTATCCCTTCCCGATCATTGCTCTTCCTTTCGATCGGCTCTCGGCCCTTGATCGTCCTTGCGGTTGGGTGCTTAACTGCCGAACAAAATGGGAGATTCGATAAGAGAATGCCGAGGAAGAAATGTTATTCGTGCAAGCTGGAAGCAAGTCACGAGTCATGCAAGCAAGTCACGAGTCGTGCAAGCAAGCACGACTCGTAACTGGCTTTGAATCTTTTGTACGAGTCGTACTGATCAAGCGCGAGTCGTGCTCCCCTCTGTTTCTTCCCGATCGGTCTTTCGGCCAAGATAAAATGTCAATACGAGTCGTGTTGATCCTTCACTACTCGTGTCTTCGCCCTTCCTCTTACGATTGGCCTTTGGTCACTGTCGCGAGCACGACTCTTGTCGCGATCGCGATAGTGAACTTCCGCTCGGTCAGTTTTTTTAAAATTGCCTTATTTTGTCTAAAATGAGTTTCTTATCTCCTCTGCATGAATTTTTAGTACTGTGTAATATATATATCATGATTCTATATGAATAACACTATGATTACTTCATGATAAATAATATGCTATATTTTGAAACATGATTGTCTTATGCCTGACCTGCGAGAGTTAACCTAATGGATAGTTAGGCATGCCTAATAGAGTTCTTTAGATGCAGCCCTTTATTCCTTTTAGACCCTGATCAAGTCTCCTATTTGGTTCCTCGCGAACCTTAATGTGTTTGGATCTTGTTTAAGATCCCCTCAGTAAAATGTTTTTGAAAGGAAAATCTGATGTTGCTTTTCAATTTGTACCCATAAGGTACCGCCATGTGTTCGATTCATTCCCGTAAGGTACTGCCATGTGTTCACTCGTTATCCAGTATTGTGAGTCAGCAGCTATTATCTATTTTGTTATGATTATGAGAATGTGAACATCCAATCGGTTATGACTATCAGCATGTGAAGCAATATGTATATGAATGTGTATATTGACTTAAAAAATGCTATAAAAGTGATTAAGTTATGATTATATTATATGATTATCAACTTATGCCATTTGTATGTGGTTTGCCTTGACGACCGCTGTGAGTGGCCGTCCATATTATTGTTTTGTTTTCCACACTAAGCGTTATCACTTAGCATGGGTGTTTTATCCGTGCAGTTGCGGAAGGTGATTAGTTTTTGGGAGGGTCGCCGCAGTCAAGCCAACCCAGAGGTTGATGTTAGGACTTAGCATTTATTTTGAGATACTTTCTATAATAGTGAACTGTCTTTGTAATTTTGAAAGATGTAATTATTTTGGTAATATCATAATAGTTTGTAATTAATATTATTTTTATTCATATATGAATGATCATTATTTTAAAGTTTTAATTCTGCTGTATTTATGTATGTATGATGTATGTGAATGCATGTTTATTGTTTATCTATTTAGTGATACCCTGAATCATACGGCTTCTCTCTCCCTTGCGGATGGGTTCACCTACGTATGGGTAGAGGGTGTTACAGTTTTTGGTATCAGATCCCGGTGTAGGCATGTTCTGGGTGTTGTTGTGTATAGATATATGTTTAGGACTATGTTGGCTGATGCGGTTGTCTTTTTGTTTGTTTTAGATGTCTTCTGAGTCAGTGTGTGGGTCACTTGAGGGGTTCACAGAGAGTGTGAATCCTCAAGTAGTAGATCCTTCTGTGTCTTTATTGGCTCAACAGCTAGGGTACAGCCTGAGGGCGCAGCCATGCCCTTTGAGGCCATGTTAAAGATTTCTCAGGACATGGCTCGGGTCTTAGAGAGAGTGACAGCTCTGAGAGCCCTTATTGAGAGTATGAGGAAAGCAGGGGCAGAGGACTTTTATGGGACTGGATTGGATGAGTCAGAGTATGCTGAGAAATTGATTGAGAAGATAGAGCGAGTTCTTGATGAGATTTGGTGCCCTCCTGATAGGCAGGTAGAGTGTGTGGTAGCTTTGTTGTAGGGATCCGCCTAGGATTGGTGGAAATTGGTTCGTAGGCATCCCCAGTTTCCTGACCCAGTTACTTGGTAGTTCTTTAAGGGGGAGTTCACCAGTAAGTATGTAACTCGGACTTATAAGGACGCGAAGTGGCCACAGTTTTTGAGTTTGAAATAGAGAGCTATATCAGTATCAGAGTCGGCTTGTGAAGTATGCTCTAGAAGGTATTTTGATAGAGGAGTTTAGGTGTCGACACTTTGAGGCTAGTATGAATGAGTCACTGAGAGCCATGCTTATTTCTCTAATGAGTACTCCGGGTATTGGGTATTATCAGATTATTCAGGCAGCAGTGCGGGCTGAGAGATCAGAGTAAGTTTTGAGAGAGAGGGCTCAGAGAAGAAATCCCTCTCGTGGAGGATCAGGATCGCCATCATCCTCGGGTAAGAGGTCTAGGATCCCGCGGGATGATTCATCTTCAGGTCAGGCTTCGAGAGGCAGGAGATAGGGTTCAGCCATGAGTTTGATTTCTAGTAGAGGTGGATCAGGTAATAGGACTGAGGTGTTGCTCGAGTGTTCTCATTGCAGCAAGTGCCATAGGGGTGAGTGCAGGTGGCTCACAGGTGGCTGTTTCAGATGTGGGAGCACAGATCATTATTTGGCTAGTTGTCCTAGATTGGGTGAGGCTTCTAGTGATTAGTGTGAGGCAAATAGATTTAGGTCGAATGCACCGCAATCTATTCAGGCTAGGAGCAGAGGTAGAGGTCAAGGCGGTTGGCCTAATGGGGGAGCTCCATCTAAGTCAGTTGACAGTCCCTTAGCAGTTCCAGCTAGGGCATATGCTATGAGAGCTCGTGATGAGCAGGACGCCCCAGATGTGATAGCAGGTAAGTTACTACTCTTTTACACTGAGATTTATGCTCTAATTGACCCCGGTTCCACACACTTATATTTGTGCACAGACAAGTTATTTGATAGATTGCATGAGGTTGATCAGTTAGACTATGAGGTTTGTGTGACCAGTCCTTTAGGGCATAATGTCAATGTGAGTAGAGTGTATTGGAATTTTCCTCTTCTGGTTCAAGGAGTTGAGTTCTTTGCTGATTGAGTTGCCATTTCGGTAGTTTAATTTGATCTTAGGTATGGATTGGCTTAGTAATCATCGAGCAGTGGTTGATTGTCATAGAAAAGTGGTTGTGTTGAGGGGATAGGGATCAGTCTCCAGTGATTGTTAAAGGTTTGGGCTTAGGTACCTTGAGTAATGTGATTTCTGCTATGCAAGCCAAGAGGTTCATGAGGAAAGTGTGTGAGGCATTCCTAGCAGCAGTATTGGATTATAAGCATGATCAGGTTAAGATTGAGGATATCCCAGTTGTTAGGGAGTTTGGTGATGTGTTTCCGAGTGAGTTGCCTGGTTTGCATCCGGAGAGAGAAGTTGAGTTGTCCATAGAGATAGTGCCGGGTATGACTCCCATTTCGAAAGCACCTTATCGAATGGCTCCTTTAGAGTTGAGAATGCTCAAAACTCAGCTACAAAAGTTATTGGATAAGAGATTTATTAGACCTATCATATCTCCATTGGGAGCTCCAGTGTTGTTTGTTAAGAAAAAGGATGGTACCTTGAGGATATGTATCGACTATAGGCAAATTAATAAGGTCACAGTGAAAAACAAGTATCCCTTGCCTAGAGCCGAGGATTTGTTTGATCAGCGTAGATGTGCGGGTATCTTTTCAAAGATTGATCTCCGATCGGGTTACTATCAGATTTGGGTTAAGGATGCGGATGTGGTTAAAATTGCCTTTCGTACGCGATATGGTCATTATGAGTTCCTTGTGATGCCGTTCGGTTTGACCAATGCACCTGTGGCTTTTATGGATTTGATGAATCGAGTGTTTAGGCCATATCTCGACCAATTTGTGGTAGTGTTTATTGATGATATTTTGGTTTACTCGAAGGATGAGAGTGAGCACGAGGAGCATCTTCGGTTAGTGCTGCAAATTTTGAGAGAGCACCGTTTGTTTGCAAAGCTTAACAAGTGTGATTTCTGGCTTCGGGAGGCTTCTTTCTTGGGTCATATTGTATGAGCTAAGGGTATTCAAGAGGATCCAGCCAAGATTGAGGTGATTGTGGATTGGAAAGCGCCTAGGAGTATAGGATTTGCAGGTTTGGGAATTTCTGCATTTTCTGTGTTTTTGTTGTGGTTGAGCGACTTGCTAGGAATCTGATGATTGTGGTGATGCATGTTGGAATAAATGTGATGAGTTTTGGTTGATTAAGTTATAATGCATGATTATTGAACTATGAGAGCAGACTTGAGTTAAATGGAGTTATTGTGATTTTTTTGGGTTTGTTACGGTCAGAAGTCTGATTCTGTTAACTCATTAATTGATTTTATGAATGAGTAATAGTGTGTTTGTGATGTTAGTTACGTTGAGAAATGTCGATTTGAGGTAAGTGGATTTTTGAAGAATGGTTTTGAAGTTTTGGGAAAGTTTGGAATAGGGGAGTTCTGTAGATTTTCTGCAGATTTGGAACTCAGAATCGTTGTATTCAAGTCCCGTTCGAATTAACATCTTCCGATCGAACATGCCTAGAGTACACAACAGTCGACTGTCGATTGCAAGATGGATAATTCTCAATCAGGAAATGGAAAGCACGATTCATGGTTTTGCTGGGAGCCAGGTCACGAGGCATGCTGAGGAGCAGGACATGTGATATGGTGCAGAGAGGCGACACGAGTTGTGCCATTTTTGCATGAGTCGTGCCCCCTGCTCTCCCTTCTTGATCGCTGCTCTTCCTTCCGATCGGCTCTCGGCCCACGATCTTTTGTGCGGTTGGGTGCTTGACTGCCAAACGGAATGGGAGATCCAATCGGAGAATATCGAGGAAGAAACATGATCCATGAGAGCTGGAAGCAAGTCACGAGTCACACAAGCAAGCACGACTCGCGACTGGCTTTGAAGCTTCCGCACGAGTTGTGCTGATCGAGCGCAACTCGTGCTCCCCTATGTTTCTTCCCTATCGATCTTTCAGCCAAGATAGAACGTCAACCTAAGTCGTGTCGATCCTTCATGACTCGTGTCCTCGCTCTTCCTCTTATGATTAGCCTTTGGTCGCTGTTGCGAGCGCGACTCTTGTCGCGAGCGCGATAGTGAACCCGCTTGGTCAGTTTTTTCGAAATTGCCCTATTTTGTCTAAAATGAATTTCTTATCTCCTCTGCATGAATTTTTACTACTGTGTAATATATATACCATGCTTCTATATTAATAACGCTATGATTACTTCATGATAAATAATATGCTATGTTTTTTAACATGATTGTCTTATGCCTGACCTGCGAGAGTCAACCTAGTTAGACATGCCTAATAGAGTTCTTCAGCTGCAGCCCTCTGTTCCGTTTGGACCCTGATCAGGTCCCCCGTTTGGTTCCTCGCGAACCTCAATGTGTTTGGATCTTGTTTAAGATCCCCTTAGTAAAATGTGATGTTGCTTTTCGATTCATACCCATAAGGTACCGCCATGCATTCGATTCATACCCGTAAGGTACCACCATGTGTTCACTCGTTATCCACTATTGTGAGTCAGCATGTATTGTCTGTTTTGTTATGATTATGAGAATTTGAACATCCGATCGGTTATGACTATCAGCATGTGAATCAATATGTATATAAATGTGTATACTGATTTACAAATAATATAAACGTGATTCAGTTATGATTATATTATATGATTACCAACTTATGCCATTTGTATGTGTTTTACCTTGAAGATCGCTGTGAGTGGCCATCCATATTATTTTTTTGTTTTCCTCAATAAGCGTTATCGCTTAGCACGGGTGTTTTATTCGTGCAGGTGCGAAAGGTGATTAGTTTTTTGGAGAGTCACCGTAGTCAAGCCAACACAGAGGTTGATGTTAGGACTTAGCATTTATTTTGAGATTCTTTTTGTAATAGTGAACTCTCTTTGTAATTTTGAAAGATGTAATTATTTTGGTAATATCAGAACAGTTTGTAAAGAATATTATTATTATTGCATATATGAATGATCATTGTTTTAAAGTTTTAATTCCGCTGTATTTATGTATGTATGATGTATGTGAATGCATGTTTATTGTTTGATCTGTTTGGTGACACCCTAACTCATATGGCTTATCTCTCCCTTGAGGAAGGGTTTGCCTACGTATGGGTAGGGGTGTTACAGAAAATTCGCATAAAAATCAAAAGGGGACCAATAGAAAATTAACAACTTACACTCTAGATAATTCAAAGGAATTTTTGGTATAAAATGGCATGGGTTGGCTATAAAAGAGGAAGAAAATTTGGAATTCTTATCTTCTTCTCATGCTAACCACACACACACCAAAATACCAATTTATTGATTCCATGGATACAAGCTAAGTAGGAGCAAGTTTATGTAGAAGAAGGTAAAATCAAAGCTCTTCTCTTCATCATCTCCTCTTCTATTATCTTAGATTTGAAATTATGATGACTAAAAATGGTTTTGATGTTGGATTTTTGATGTATATGGCTGAGGAAATTGAGAAAGGAAGCAAAAGGAAGTGAGATAGTGCATTAAAGTGATATTTAAAGGAGTGTTGGGGCACCTAAGAGGTTTGGAAACATTTAAATTCATGAATGTGTGTATTTGAGATTTTATGTATGATATGAGTTAAATTGAATCTATTTGAGTTGATATGATGTGGAATTGATAAGATATTATATGGAAAGTGATGATTTGTGCATGAGAGAGTTGTTAAAGAAAAACTGTGTTAGGGTACACTTGACCCCGAGTTAGTATTTTGGTTATAATTTAGTGTAGAGATCTCCAAATGATGTGATTCTAGTAGCATTTGAACCTTAACTTCCATACCTAAAAATATTAAATGACTAGGAGCTAAATTTGGCTCTAAGTGCCTCAAAATTGGCCAAAACAAAAGCGTTCCTACTCTGGCCAGGTCAAAGGAGCAGTGTATGCTTCTAAAGCCATAAATCCTAGGATATAGCTCCAAATGACCTGAACTTTTACTAGTAGAAAGCTACAACATAGAGGAAGAAAAGTTTGGAAGACCATTTTTTCTTAAAATACAATTTTACAAATGAAAAATGCCGCACAGTTTGATAGTGGATTCTGACTTGGCACCTGACTCATGACAGGGGTGACGAATCGTGACAAAGAGCTTCCGTCACGAGTCCGCACCACTATCACGACCCGTGACAGTTTCAATTCTATCCCCCTTTGTTCCTTATGCTTCATTCTTCAGTCTAGAGTACAAAAATGCATTCCTAAAGCATGAATGAGGCTAGAGAGAACCTGTAAAGCAGCAAAAGCAAGATGGAAAAAATTAAGAATGAGATGAAATAATTAAGAGTGGTTATAATATAGTTACGTTAGAATATTAAATGTAGTGATTATAGGAAATTGAATATTAAGTGTATGCTATGTATAGTGAACTAATGAATAAAGTCTATAGTGTATAGTGTATACATATATGATTAGTGTAATGTAGTGATGTAGTGTGTGAAATCTTTTATTTGAATCTGAATTTGATTTAGAGGTGGACATATAGGGGATAGTGTTGACACCTTCACGGTGTCGAGTGATCCAATACCTTCGGGTATTTAGTGTTGACACCTTTAAAGTGTCGAGTGATCTGATACTTTCTGGTATCGAGTATTGACACCTTCACGGTGTCGAGTGATCCAATACCTTCGGGTATCGAGTGTTGACACGTTTACGGTGTCAAGTGATTCGATACCTTTGAGTATCTAGTGTTGACACCTTCACGGTGTCAAGTGATTCGATACATTCGGGTACCAATTGTTGACACCTTCATGGTGTCTAGTGATTCGATACCTTTGGGTATCTAGTGTTCCCAATTGTCCACACCTATATTAAGTTAAAGCTACAAGTGATTATAATGTAATTAAAGTAATGTTAGGGATGAGTATGACTTAAAGGATTATTAATGAATATTTTGATAATGTGTTAATTAGTTATGACTAAAGTATATGTATTATTATTAATGTATATGTATTGATTATAATACGAGATATATATGCTATAAAGAAGAGGATGGGCATGGTGGATATGTTATATGTTTATTAGAGTAAAGTGTTAGTTATAGTTAGAACTACATGGTTCTGATACCTAGCTTCGGGACACGTAGAAAGCTTGGAATACCAATTCTAGGTTCGAAACAAATACTAGATGTATTGTTAAATATTCTAGTGTCTAGTGGGAAGTAAGAATACAAGCGAGCAGTTAATATGATAATATGCAAAAATGTATTTAGTGAAGGACAATGCCGAATAAGTCTAGAAAAAAATAAGGATAATGTTAGTGGTCGAGTAATGTACTTAAAGATTTAAAATTACTAGGGTAATTAAGTGAATTCTTAGCTATACTTAATAGTTTCAATATTTGGTATCACTGAGTCTAAATTGTTATTTGGGTAGGTTCCAAATTGAAGTCACGCATAAAGAGGAGATTCAGAAGTGTCAAAAATAGTTCCCAGAAGATATAGATCTTAGTGAATGTTTAATGTATATTAAATGATATTGTAAAGACTTTGTTTTATAGTTATGTATCAGAAGTTGTATTTATTATACAAACTTATTACAATGTAATGTAATGAAAAGTTATTGAAATTTTAAGACTTATATGTTGTGAGTGATATTTGGTTTGATATTGTTGTTGTGCATTAGTTTTGTAATGTCCACTTCCGACCACACACATAGCTTTGCTACGGTAATCGAAGATGGTTGCCACAACACGCATCACAATGCACAAACGCATACAATTGAATTGAACACAAAATCCTGAACTAATAAATCTCATTATAAAGCAGCGGGATACATTTCAAAACACACACTGTCAACTTGTATTACATATAACATTAAATAATTACATTATTTCTCGTTACATGCCAAAACTAGCAATTACATCAGACATTAAAAAAAACCAACACAAAAATAGCGAACCCTAGCGTTGACAAGAGATAATGCGAGACACTCACGTACATCACTTCTGTTACCAGTCACACCCCTACCAGTATAGGAAGCAAAAGAAGATCCTTGCTTTCTGCCTCTAGTAGTTGGATTAATAGCTGATTCAGCTTGAGGTGCCACTTGAGAATCTCTCGATCTTTTTCCCAAATGTGCAACACCTCTAGTAGAATTCCTCCTCTGTATTCATTCCCTCTAAATCTCTTGTGATCTTTCAACCCTCCTAGCTGCTTGAACTATCTGATAGTAGCTCACAGTCTGAGAGATAGTCATGGAGATCAACAATGCCTTTATTGGCTCATTCAAACCTTCTTCAAACAAACTGTTGGCATCTGAACTCTTCTATAAGCACACCTTCATGTGCATACTTACTGAGCCTACAGAACTCCTTCTCATGCTCTGCTACTGATAAGGCTCTCTACCTCAAGTTCAGAAATTACTTCCAATTTGCTTCCTAATACACCTTGGTAATGTACTTATTACGAAATTCTTGAACAAAGAACTCCCAACTAATCGGAGTAGGAAGCAATGGATGCCTTAAAACCAACTTCCACTAGTCATAGGTAGATCCTTGTAGAAGAGATACTGCACACTCCAATTTCTGCTCAGGAGGACATCTAATCTCATCAAGTACCCTCTTCACTTTCTCAATCCAAAATTCTGCATGTTTCCTCAACAATTCCACCGGAGCTTTCGGTGCTGTCGTATGATATAACACCCTTGCCATTTTTTGTGACATCTTAAGCAGAGCCTCCATCGGTACCATTGGAACATCTCGTCCCACACCCTCTATTACAGATGGACCAGACACAAATATCTCTGGCTCTCCTGGATCAACGCTTTCTGCAGTCTCTTCTCTTGCATCGTGAGAAGGATCCATTAATCTGATACACAAGGATGTCCACGTTAGGTCAACACAACTATACACATCATATTCTACATTTTATCAAGAAATGACTAAACTTGGGCTCTGATACCACAACCTATAACGCCCACTTTCGACCACGCATATAGCTGTGCTACGGCAGTCGAAGATGGTCACCACAACACGCATCATAAAGCACAAACTGTAATGCCCATTCCCGACCACACAATAAATAAATTTCACACATATGCAGCGGAATACATATCAAAACTCATACTCTTACACATACTTCAACTAGGAATTACCTAACTTGTTCAGTTGTTACATTACATACTTTACATGTAACACCCCCTACCCATACGTAGGCAAACCCATCCGCAAGGGAGTGAGATGCCGTATGAGCAGGGGTGTCACCACACAAAGGATAAAGAAACATACTTTCAATCACATTATACATACTAAAATATAGCGAAAAATAAAACTTTTGGAAACATCAGAATGATCATTCTTTAATATAACAACATTCATTACAATAATGTTCTGATCAAAAACTGATATTATAAAATAGTTACATATCCAGAATATACAATGCAGAAGCTGTACCAAAATAATACATAGAGAGTTCTATTACAAAAGAATCATGCTACAAAAATATAGCCCTAATACTAATACCTCTGTGTTGGCTTGACTGGCGGCGACTCTCCCAAAAGCTATATATCTCTGCACCTGCACGAGTGAAAACACAGTGCTAAGCGATAATGCTTAGTGGGAAAACAAACAACAGTAATATGGACAGCCATTCACAATGGTCATCAAGGCAAAGCACATACAAAATGGCATATTGATGATCATAAGATATAAACACAAGGGAATTCCATTCAATGGTTCAATAAACATATTCATATGCTCATATAGATTTATATGCTTATAATCATACTCATCGGAATCACATGCTTTTAATCCTATTAGAACAAATCATAACACCTGCTGACTCAAAGTAGTGGATAATGAGTAAATGCATAGAGGTACCCTACGTGTACAAATTGTCACATAGCAGTACCTTACGGGTACGAATCGGGAAAACAGTGTCATTTTATCTCTTTTTAAAACATTTTACAGAGGAATCCTAAACAAGATCCAAACACGTAGAAGTTTGCGAGGAGCTAAACGGGGACCCGATCATGGTCCAGAATAGTACAGATGCTATAGCAAAAGGACTCTTTTAGGCATGCCTAACTATCCACTAGACTGACTCTCGCAGGTCATGCAAAATCCATTAATTCACGTTTATAGAATTCATATAACCATACATGCATAATACACCAAATTATACTCATATGCTTCATACAATAGTCCAATAATTATTCTAATAGCATCACAAGTTCGAAAAATAAATATCGAAAATCACAAAAGAAATCATAATTTTGAAACCAGGGGTGTCGCGTTTGTGACAAAGGCATAACTTGCCCCCTGTCATGATCGCAACAGTCCTCGCGCTCGCGTGAAAATAGGAACACACCTACCTATCATGCTAGTGACGATAATCACCCTCGTGACAGTGAGCTACCAACAGAGGCTGTTGCGTCATGCGCAGGCATGCGCTCTCGATAGGGGATTACCCCGAACTGTCTGGCAGCGGAGCATTCTGTCACGCTTGCGACAAGTGTATCTCTCGCGATAGAGAGCTCTCGCTGCGAGCTCGGTAGCCCAACCCACTCGGCAGTCGAGCGCCCTGTCGCGCTCTTGACAAGCATTGCTCTCGTGATAGAGAGCTCTCGCTGCGAGTGTTCTGCAGCCCAGCCGCTCGGCCACGCAAATACGCTCGACCTCGCTCAAGGGCTGAAATCACTGAGCCCTGTCGCAACCCCGTGATAGTGTCATGCTCGTGACAGCGTCGTGATTTCTAGCTCTTGCGTGAATTTCTGCAGATTTCCTTACTTTCAAAACACCCAAATTTCCAAACTCAAATATACATCAACCCAACTTTATCTTACCCTCAAATCAACCTTTCCAACACCACAATTAACATAAACCACAACCTAGATCCACATTTAACACAATCAAAATCATGCATCATCAAAATCAAACTCCTCAAGAACAAAAATCTAGAAATTTACAGCAAACATTCATCAAACTTTAATATTTGCTCAAAACTTCAACATTCATGCATCATAACTCAAATCAATTAAATACCCATAACATTAACACTATAATATGCCTCATTAAACATCAATTTTCTAGAGATCACATACAAAGACATAAATCACTATATAAACATCAAAATAATCAAATTCCAAACAAAAATCCCAAACCTGAAATTCCTTAGCTCCAAATCTACTTGGTACCACTTCCACACGCCTTCTCCTTCCCCTTGGGATTGCGAGGAGGCTCAACTTGAAATGATACCCATAAATCATACAGAACACAAACCCTAGATTAAAAACCCAAACCAGAAACAAAGATGAAAAGAAGATGAAAAGAAGAAATGCTACAAAACTTACTAATTGAGGGTCAAGAGATGATCAATTTCCACCACACTTACTTGGATCCAAGCTAG
Organism: Excoecaria cochinchinensis; assembly: GCA_947683425.1. Classification (NCBI taxonomy): domain Eukaryota; kingdom Viridiplantae; phylum Streptophyta; class Magnoliopsida; order Malpighiales; family Euphorbiaceae; genus Excoecaria; species Excoecaria cochinchinensis. The sequence continues at coordinate 3,388,332 of CANTUQ010000013.1, forward strand.
GGCACTCTTGAGAAGAAAAAAGGAAGAAGAAGGGTAGAGAGAAGAGAGAAATGGGAAATGAAGAAACAAATTCTGCTTTTTCCCTTTTTCTCTTCCTTCTTCTATTTCTCTCATTTCCTCATTGGTGGAGATTAACCACTCATACGCAACAAGCATGCATTACGCACACGGCTCACCCTAGAGGGGGACGTCCTTAGGAACAAGCAACGACCACCCCTCTTATAGACGTCTCACCCGTCTGTGGACTAAAATCTTGATTTTTAAAATAGGAATTCCTTTTGACGACCAGAAACCCCCTACCATCAAGAAAAATCGTCAATCCTTGTAAAACTAGAGAATAAAAACTCACAACTTTCATCCATTTGCCTGAAAACAGATGTTGATATCTTCATAGGCTAACTCTGATTTGGACCGCCTCAGGACTCGGTGTCTACAGTACCCGTAGGTGAAGAAATACTCAATAAGATATAATATAAAAGGGAACCTAATAAGGATTCAATACGCATTGGGGATTCCAAAGGAATCAAACAGTTTGGCTGCAGTACTTAGACCCTATAAGCATTCCTATCTATCCATTACTCGACCTGTAGACTAAACTATTAATTCGGTTAATGTTCATATTATCACGGAGTATAACATCTTATAATCTCAATAGGCAATATCACATCACTTAATAACTTGCTTATACATATGGCTTATTTCACAATTCACACATCATCGCACATGTATTCACATGGTATAACACATTAATAACTTTCACATGCATAATCATTCATTAGTCAAACATATTAGTTTCATAAAAAAAAGGTCAACTATAATGTCTTCACAACACATAGGAGTGTCGTGCTCGCGACAGACTCAAATATTCCCTTTTGTTGCATTCGCGATAGATCCAACTGATCGCTTTTATCGTGCTCGCGGCAATGCTCACGACCAAGATAGAACACAGCCTAACACCCTTACCCATCAGAGCACTATGCCGTGCCGTGCTCACGATAGAGCCTAAACTTTGTGTTAAAAGCTCCACTCACAAGTCTCTTGTTCATGCACTTTGCCACAATCACACATATGACCTCCAAAACCCATTCGAACCTTGTTTCTTGCTATCGTGCCCTTCTAAACAATTATTTATCTACATGTTAAGTCTACAATGGCATAATTCTCATTATTAATTGTCTAAAGATTGAGGAGTGATGGCCAATGGACACCGCTTGCTCCAAAGGCACTCCTACAGATTTTAGTTATACTAAAACACACTATAGAGTCAATTTGTATGAAATTCTATGAGAAATTGCTGGTTTAGTAAATTCTGGATTTTGATCTTGTAAATTGTATGATTTGATGATGATAATTGGTTTATAAGTTGAGTTTTAAGTTGTTTAAGATGATGCGAATGATCTATTTGTGTGGGATGATGTTTTGAAGCTAATTGAAGGTTTGGGTGAATTTTGGAAGTGAAATTCTGCGGGTTTTTTGTGTAAGGGTAGGAAATCGCGACAATGTTGTGAGGTCGTGATAGAGCTCGGTGATTGCAGCCTTCACGTGTGCTAAGCATGCACTGTCGAGCGGCCATAGTGAGAGCTCTTTCTCACAAGCACGATGCTTGTTGCGAGCAAGATAGAGCGCTCAACTGTCGAGTAGATTTAGACAATCTCCTATCGCGAGCACGACAGCAACTGCTGGTCGCTCACTATCGTAAGCGCAATAGTGAGGTATGTTTTTGTCCCCGTGCGAGCGCGAGGACTGGCGTGATCGTAACTTTGGGCAAATCTTCGCCTTTATCGCAAGCGCGACACCTCCTGGCTTCAAATATTGAGTTTTATTTTTATGCTTTCATTGTTTAAACTTCAATCTTGCCATGCTTTCATAATTATACATAGACAATTTTATGAATGATATGAATGCAATTAGATGAATTTGAGCTTGACCTGCGAAAGTCAATAATTAGATAAATAGGCATGCTTATAGAGTTCAGTTAGCTGCAGCCATGCGTATGTGTTTTGGACCCTGATCAGGTCCCTATTCGGATCCTTGTGATCCCTTTTAAACTGGAATCTTGTTTAAGATTCCATGCGAAAATGTTTTAAAACAAAAACAAAAGAATAATTTTATACCCTTGGGTATCCATGCGTTTTGAATGATTATGCGTTACTCGCTATCCACTCTTTTGAATGAGCAGGTTTACTATATTTATGTACTATAATTCAGTTCAGCATGTACGATTGTGTGATTATTAATATTGCCACCTTGAGTGTGATGAATTGTTATTAATAATTGATTCTCAATATGTGCCATGTGTATGTGATTTGTTTCTGATGTCCACTGTGAGTGGTCGTTGCTCATTGTGTTTTTCCACGCTAAGCGTATTCGCTTAGCACGGGTGTGGAAGATGTTGGAGTTTTTGGGTAAGGTGATCCATTTTAGCAAGGCCAACACAACTAGGAGAGAGATTTTATAGTACTGGATTGTACTTTTTGTATATGTAATAGTTGCCGATTTTGTAATGATGTAAACTCTACTTTTGTAAGTTGGTTTGATGTCAGATTTGTATATGATATTTTGTGCTATGACACTTTTGTATTTTGATAGATAAAGACTATTATGTAAGTTAATAATATTGTACCTTTTATTTTCAGCCTTTGTCTATTATTAAAGAAATTTTATTTTACCGCTTTAAATGTATGTTTTGCAACTTTTTTTGCTTTGCTTGAGGTTTGACAACCCTCATATATCGAGGTCCTTCTTCCTCCTTGAGGGATAAAGCTCCCTACGTATAGGTAACGGGTGTAATATTTTGTGGTATCAGAGCATTAGGTTTAGATGTTTATGGGCAAGTGTAAGATAGAGTGTACGTCTAGTGTTGTGTTGGCTTGATGCGAATTATTGTGTATGTTTTGTAGTTAGATGGAGTCTGCTCATGGATCACTTGAGGGGTCAACTGAGATCTATCTGTTTCTAGTCTGGCTCAGCCACCTAGGGTGCAACCTAAGGCCCCTGCGGTCCCCTTTAAGGCCATTCTAAAGATATCTCAGGATATGGCCAGGGCATTGGAGAGAGTTATTGCCACTAGAGCTCCAATTGAGAATATGCAGAAGTTTGGAGCAAAGGATTTCTTTGGAATCGGTTTGGATGAATCAGATAAAGCTAAAAGGTGGATTGAGAACGTTAGCTAGGTGTTAAGGGAAACTCGTTATCATCTGGAGAGAGAGGTAGAATGTGTAGTATCTTTGTTACAGGGCTCAACGTATGATTGGTGGACATTGGTGCTCAGACATCCTCAACTTCCCGAGCCTGTGACATGGAAGTTCTTTGAAAGGGAGTTTCGAAATAAGTATGTGACTAAAGCATTTAAGGAGGCCAGGTGGGCAAAGTTTTTGAGTCTCCAATAAAGAGTGTTATCTATAGCGAAATATGAGAAGGAATTTAATCGACTCAGCAAATATGCACCGCCAGGAGTTCTCACTGAGGAGTTTCGATGTAAACAGTTTGAGATGGGTTTGAATGAGTCTTTGATGGTGATGTTGGTTTCATTGATGTCTGCACCAAATATCAGTTATTATCAGCTAGCGTAGGCAGCTTTGAGAGCAGAATGCTCTGAGAATATTTTAAGAGAGAAGCCTCAAAGGAAAAAGGCCTCTAGAGGAGGTTCTTCTTCAGGAAAGAGGTCACGTGAATCTTAAGGAAATCCCTCTAGTGAGTCGCATCTTAGTCCAGCTACTAGAGAGAGGAGACAGGATTCCTTCAGAGGGTCTGGCACGGGTAGAGGAACTTCAGGTGGTAGAGGTGATGGTGTGCCTCAATGTTCCATTATAACAAGCGCCATTGGGGCGAATGTCGGTGGTTGACGGGAGGATGTTTCAGATGTGGTAGTACCGACCACTTTCTAGCTAATTGCCCAAATTTATATGAGAATACTCAGGGTCAGCAAATGGCAAGTCGAGCTGGGTCGAATGTTCATCAAGGTAGTCGTGCTAGAGGTAGAGGACGGGGTCGTGGTGGACAGCCTCGGGAAAAAGAATCTTCTGAGACTGTTGATCGTCCAGTGCTGGCGGCTGCAAGAGCCTATGCGATGAGAGCCTGTGATAGCCAGGATGCTCCGAAAGTGATAGCTAGTAAGTTCATACTTTTTAATAACAAAATATATACTTTGATAGATCCGGGTTCCACTCATTATTATTTGTGTTCCGATAAGTTGTGTGATGAACTGTCTAATGAGGATAAACTGGATTATGAGATATGTGTCACTAGTCCGTTAGGGCAGTGTGTGAAAGTGAATAAGGTATATCGGGATTGTCCTTTGTTGGTGCAAGGTAAGGAATTTATGGTTAATCTGATTAGTCTACCATTCCATGAGTTTGACCTCATTTTGGGTATGGATTGGTTATCCAAGCATTGAGCTATAGTTGATTGTTAGAGGAAAATAGTTGTGCTCAAAGATAGGCACAAGATACCTGTAGTTGTAAGAGGTTTAGGAAGTAACTCGCTGCATAACGTGATTTCGGCTATGAAAGCAAAACGGTACATGAGGAAGGGATGTGAAGCATATTTAGCTTTAATTTTGGATTCTCGTTGAGGGTAAGTAAAGATACGAGAGATTCCAGTAATAAGAGAATTTGTGGATGTGTTTCCAGAGGAATTACCGGGTTTGCCACAAGAGAGAGAAGTAGAATTTTCTGTGGATATTGTGCTGGGTGCAGCTTCGATTTCTAAGGTTTCGTATAGGATGGCTCTGATGGAATTAAAGGAGTTGAAAAGTCAGTTGCAAGAGCTTCTGGATAAGGGTTTTATTCGACCAAGTGTGTCACCTTGGGTTGCTCTGGTTCTATTTTTAAAGCAAAAGGGCGGTACCTTGAGAATGTGTATTGATTACTCGCAGATTAACAAGGTCATAGTAAAGAATAAGTATCCATTGCCATGGATTGAGGATCTTTTTAATCAATTAAGAGGAGCGGGAGTATTTTTGAAGATAGACTTGAGATCGGGTTACTATCAGTTGAGAGTTAAGGATGCAGATGTTGCGAAGGCGGCTTTTCGGATGCGTTATGGCCACTATGAATTTTTAGTGATGCCATTTAGTTTGACTAATACGGCCGCAACTTTCATGGATTTGATGAACAGGGTATTCAGGCAGTATTTCGACCATTTTGTTGTAATGTTCATTGATGAAATCTTGGTTTATTCTAAGGATAAAAAGGAACATGAGGAACATCTAAGGTTGGTATTGCAAGTGTTAAGAGACCATCAGCTGTACGCTAAGCTTAGTAAGTGTGAATTTTGGTTAAAAGAGGTAACATTCCTTCGGCATGTGGTTTCGACTGAAGGTATTCGGGTAGATCCATCCAAACTTAAAGCTATTGTGAACTGGTAGCCACCTCAGTCTGTACCAGAAGTGAGGAGTTTTCTTGGTTTAGCCAGTTATTATAGGCATTTTTTGAAGGGATTTTCTGTGATAGCTTCGCCGTTGACTGGGCTTCTTCGAAAAGAGGTTAAGTTCAATTGGTCCAGTAGCTGCCAAGCGAGTTTCGAGCAATTGAAGGATATGCTGATTAAGGCTCCTGTACTTACTCAACCCATCTCGGGTAAAGAGTATACTATGTACAGTGATGCCTCAGGTATAGGTTTGGGCTATGTTCTGATGCAGGATGGTAAAGTTATCACTTATACTTCTAGGCAATTGAAGCCTCATGAACAGCATTATCCAACGCATGACTTAGAGTTAGCAGCAGTAGTGTTTGCTCTTAAGATATGGCGGCATTATTTGTATGGGGAGACATGCAGGATCTTCACGGATCACAAGAGTCTGAAATATCTGCTCACTCAGAAAGAATTAAACTTGAGGTAGTGACGATGGTTAGAGTTATTCAAAGACCACGACTGTATTATTGATTACCATTCGGGTAAGGCAAATGTAGTGGCTGATGCTCTAAGTAGGAAATTAGTGTCGATTTTGTCTTTGAATAGAGGAAAGTGGAGGTTTGATTTAGAAGGAGCTCTAATTGCTCGATAAAAGGCTAGACTGAGCTTGAAACAGTTGATAGTGGATACACAGTTGAGTGACCCTGTGTAGCAACGTGCTTTTCATATAGAAAAAGATGGTAAGCAGACTGAATTTTCTATAGTTAGTGAGGGAGTGCTCAGATTTGGGAATCAGTTATGTGTGCCTAATGTGGATGAGGTGAAGAGAAGACTTTTACAAGAATCTCATTCGTCGGTTTTCATGATGCATCCAGGAGGAAATAAGATGTATAAAGATCTGAAGCAATTTCATTGGTGGGCGAGTATGAAAAAGGACATAGTGGAATTTGTTTCTAAGTGTCTGGTATGTCAGCAAGTGAAAGCTGAGCATCAAGTCCCTACAGGATTGTTGCATCCCCTATCCATTCCTCAATGGAAGTGGGATGATGTTACGATGGACTTTGTAGTTGGGTTACCATTGACACAGCGCAAGCATGATTCTGTGTGGGTAATAGTTGACCGATTGTCGAATTCAGCACACTTCTTGCCAGTTCGATTAGACTATTCCATGGACGAGGTAGCAGAGATTTATGTGAATGAGATAGTAAGGCTTCATAGAGTTCCAATCTCTATTCTGATCGGGATCTAAGATTTACATCAAAGTTTGGAAGGAATTATAGTTGGCTTTGGGTACTTAGTTAAATTTCAGCACTGCATTTCACCCTCAGACCGATGGTCAGTCAAAAAGGGTTATTCAGATTCTTGAAGATATGCTTCGGGGATGTGCTTTGGAGTTCTTAGGTAGCAGGGGTAAGTATGTGCCTTTAATGGAGTTCGTGTACAACAACAGTTATCAGGTGAGTATCGGAATGGCTTCTTACAAAGCTCTCTATGGACGAAAATGCAGAACTCCAGTGTGTTGGACTGAGTTGTTAGAAAGGTCAGTTGTGGGTCTGGAATTGATTTGAGACACGAAAGAAAAGATTAGGGTGGTACAACAGAATTTGAACGCGGCCAAAGATAGGCAACGATCGTATGCTGATTTGAAACGAAGGGATATTCGATATGAAGTTGGCGACAAGGTTTTCTTAAAAGTATCACCTTGGCGAAAAGTTCTTCGGTTTGGTAAGAAAGGGAAGTTAAGTCCTCGATTTATTGCACCTTATGAGATCCTAGGTAAGATTGGCCCAGTAGCTTATCGATTAGCTTTGCCAGTGGAGTTAGCAAAATTACACGATGTTTTTCACGTGTCAATGTTCCGTCGCTACTGATCCGATCCGTCTCATGTGTTACAAGTGCAAGATATTCGGGTTCAGCCAGATTTCTCATTTAATGAAAAACCGAAGGAAATTTTGGCTCAGGAGATCAGACAGCTCCACAGTAAGCAAATCCCTTTGGTTAAAGTACCCTAGAAACATCATGGAATTGAAGAGGCAACTTGGGAACCGGAAGCAAGCATGAGAGCTCAGCATCCTCAGTTATTTGGATCAGGTGAGAATTTCGAGGATGAAAGTGGGGAATGTAAGCACCGTGTCCCGGAGCGGTCCGGATCAGAGGTTACCCTATGATGAAATCGGTGTCCAAGCCTGTATGGTAGGTTGGACTTAGAGGTTTTGGCCCCGCGTTCCATGAGAAATGATGTTTTTATCATTCCTGGGCCGAAGGAGAGAAAAACAGAGGTTTTTTCGAGTCAAAGGGTTTTTTGTCCTCGACAGACGGCCAGCCCGTCTGTGAAGTCAGCCCGTCACTCCGAGTCACCGACGGCTCAGGGTATTTTCCGACGCCCGTCGAAAAGTCACCGCCCCTGTCAGATTGCCGCCTGGTTTCCCGGAGCACGCAACCCTTCCAACGCCCGTCGGTGGATGTGGCAGGGCCGTCAGACTAATCCTTGTGTCAGAAGGATTCTTTCGATGCCCGCCTCTATACACCGACGCCCGTCGGTCGTGTCTGGCTATAAAAGCTCCGGATTTTCATTTGAAAAGGGTTGGAAAAATTTTCAGAAGAGGAAACTCTACCAAAATTCAAGCACATTTTCTCTCTCTTCCAAAAACACTTTTTTCTAAAAGAACTTTATTGAATCAAGGATCAAATCAATCAAAGGAACTAAAAGCTAATTAGTTTTCTTTAGATTTTGACTCCAAAATCGATTTTCTGAAGGATTGAAGGTGAAATATCTCATTTTCTCTCTTTAATCTTTCATTTCTGTTTCTCGTGGAACGCGCGGGGATCTAACCGTCACCAGAATCTCACCTGAAGTGACTATCTGAGGGTAAATATTCCAGATTCTCTCTCCATTTTCATCTCATATTTAATTATTTATTTATTTATTTATTCATTCTGTGAAATTTTTGAATATCTGTCATTACTTTCCTTCATTTTGACTCTCTCATCTCCTTCTTGGATAAAACTTGCTTTTCGACCTTGAAAGGCTTCTTTTTCCTTTCTGTTTTCCGGAGACAGAGGTGACCGACGGGTCATCTTCATGACCGACGCCCGTCGGTCACCCACCTACAGACACCCATTCTTGAGTGACAAACGGGCATATCGGATAACCAAACCGACGCCCGTCGGTCAACCAAGAAAGGCCGTCGGTGGGTTCTATCTCCATTTTTTTAATCATTTTTCATCTCTATCCAGTCTCTTTGATTTCTTATATGTTAATTTTATGTATATTAACCTTTCTTAACTTTCTGTGAGTGTATATCGGTCCTCCTGGATTATCCCGAGCTTGAGCGGCTATCTACCATGTTTGGAGGATCTCGTCCGGTTTAGTTTCCTAATCCTCTTGTTTCATTTCTTTTATTGATTATCTTATGTATATGGATGCACTCCTTTCATATCCCGTTGATGTATAAAAATGACTCAATGGTTTTATATTTAATAAAATGAGGTTTACACAAAGCTGGGCCAATGTCCTATTTCATCCAATAAAACCATCACAATGAAAACATTCAATTTTAATAACGACGCATGCGAGGACCAAAGTCCTCAGAATAAGCAATGTCCCGATTTATGTATGATCCGTACATTTACAAAAGGGAGTTGTATTCCGCTCCTTGTATTATTGTAATTTATCACTTTTATTATCTATCTGATCATTTACAGCTTTCTGAACGTGAATAAATGCGCCTTTTAATCAACTGCATAGTGGGGAGAGAGAGCGAATTAATGGCATTAAAATTTGATCATAAACTAATTGAGGTAGAAATAGATGAGAAATCCCGGACCCAGCTCTGGTCTTTGGGCTCGAGAGGTTAGAGGTTATCCTTCAAAATACTTCTTGGGTCACGAGGCTTTAGCGCTAATCCTAGGCTCTTTAGGGTGAGAAGTTCACCTTCCATGATCCCTCTAGCTGGCCCAAAATGGATACCAAGCGCAGTCTTAGGCTCTCCGAGGCGAGAGTAACTTTCCCAATGTCCTATTGGGTGGCGACTCCATGATATCTCCTTGTTGCCCAACATAGACGCACTTGCGATTTATTTACAAGATGCCAACGGACCCGCAAATGCCCCGGTCGCCCACGTACTGACGGTCCGAAAGGGCGGCGCACGGGATCCGGCGCGCGTCATAGTGGCGACTCCACTGGGGACGTTTATGGTTCGAGATTTCAATTTAAAAATACCTCTTTTAACATTTATGATCAAAATTTAATTCATAAATTCACCTTCTCTCAAATTTGCATTTGCATATCATTAGAGCCGTAGAATACACTAGTTTGGTCCCTCTTCTAGCCCCGGTGCGTTCCTGAAGCACCTCCTCATTTTCACTCAATTTGGGGAAGTGTTAAGGATAATCACCAGCCCAAGCCACGTACCTCAATGGTATATCAAAATGATGACCCGATCGGTCGCTACGCTCGTGATGAGCTAGACCCGTCGGCAGGGATCATGCTTGGGTAGCCTCAAAGAAACATCTCCCTTGTCCAAAGCTCATGTAATGGCCATAGCTACTTTCCATAGGTGAAATGAACCATAATCTCATGCTTGCTGTATGGATCCTCACGTATTGGATGAGTCCAAATATCTCGCTTGGTAACCTAGCCAAAGGCTATCATGCCCCGGTAGGGCCATGTCGAAATTTATGGAACGTCCAAATACATGACGATCATTATCCATCCGCTTGTACATTAGCATAGGAGTGTTATGCTGTCGGTTTTCCACCGCGCACCATACGCGTCCATTGGGTCCCTCGTTGACCCTTGGGCTAATCCCACCTAGGAAAGAGACTGCACGACCACGTGTGTGGGAGAAATAAGGGTGGAAGGACCTACTTGCTTGCTTGTGCTCTGTAAATGTTGCATATCATGATCATGCATTATACCTACATTTCATGCATCATTCTAACTTTTGTCCCTGCAGCCATCATAGATCTGCCCAGGTGGACTAGATCACCAACCGGGCGACTGATCCGAGTTCTTACTCCTGAGCTGTCAGATAGAGAGGGCCTACCGGAGATTTTATCAAAAATCAGTGGTACAGTATCTCAGATGGCAAACTCGCCTAGGGGGGAAGAGGCCACCAGGGCCATGATTGCGGAAGAAGTGGGCCACCGTTTTGAGGAATTCGAGGGCAGGATGATGAATATGTTGACCGCCTTGGCACAGCAGAACGCTCAGCCGAATACTCCGTCGAACCCTCCTCCTCCTCCAATGAGACAGAATGAACCTGAAGAAGAAAGGGTTGAAAGACGAGAAGAGCCCGTTAGGCCGCCGCCAGTAGAGTTAAGATCAGTGGCTTCGGGGGAGTTGAGAAGAAGGCCAGTGCTGAGAATTGATGACGATAGAGATATCGAGGATGATAGGTTGAGCATGGCATCTGAGAAGGGGAAGGCGCCTCAAGCTGATGACTTTATTCTAAGGAAGATGGAAGAGAGGTTCGAGGCTATGGCTCGTATGATAGGCAGAGTTCAAGGGATGAATCCTGAGGATAGGGAGCTGGACGGAGAGGACCCGATCCCTTATAACTTCAAAATGCCGGATGTACCGAAGTTTGATGGTACTTCTGATCCGACCGCACATGTGAAGCAATATTCTCTGGTCATGAAGGGGACCACATTGTCCAAGAAGCAGAAAGTGGAATACTTTTGTCTGAGTCTGACCTCTCATGCCATAGATTGGTATCATGGCCTTGACCGTCGCACTAAAGAAGATTGGGATCTGCTCACTGAGGAGTTTCTGAAGCAGTATGACTGTAATACCAGAATGGAAGTGACTCTGAAAGACCTTGACCTACTTCAGCAGAAAGCCGGGGAATCCTTCCATGAGTATCTTACCCGATGGCGAAACCGAGTAATGGAGTTGCGCCGAAAGCCTGATACCCAGGACCAGATTCGTCTTTTCATTAAGAACACGAGCCCGTACTTGAAGGAGGGATTGAGGATGAAGGGGTTAAAGGACTGGGAGTCTCTCAAGGATATAGCCATCGAAGCGGAGGGAGAGTTTTTAACCCGAAAAGCTAACAATGAAAATTTTGCCAAAAGGGCTAACCCCGGTCAAGGAACCAGCAGGCCAGCGGGTCCCAGTAACAGCACTAGAAGAATGGGTGAAGTGTCTGCTACTGAGGTAACCACCCAGAGGAAGTTTTCGAACTTGGGGAGACCATTATCCTGGGTCTTGAGGAGGCTGATGAAGGAGGGAAAATTGCGCCCTCTAACTCCTAGGCCAGCTTTAACACAAGGGAAACCGGGACATAAGGATAACGAATTCTGTGCATTCCACCAGCACTCAGGCCATATCACTGATAAATGCAAGGTGCTCCGGCACTCTATCCAAGACTTGATCGATAGCAAGCAGATCTCTGACCCTGAGAAGAGAGAAACTGAGAAGAAGCCCGGTTATAATGCCATACCACCACCCGTGTTTATGATCCAATTAGCCTGCCAGAGTGGTACGTGCTACAAGATCTGTATGGGAGTGAGGAGTCTGCTGTTGATAATTCCGAGGATAGGAAGGAGAAAGCAGTTGTGGCGACCCTTGATTGCTGGTCTAGCAGTGAAAGCGGTGGAGAAGCCGAGGATGAAGAAGGGTTGAACCTTGATCTGTGGGGCTTCGATGGAGACGAGGGAGAGATAAGCGCTGTCACGAGAAGTGGAAGGGTGATCCCCGAGATTACAAAGCTACCTAAGCCGGTACAGCCATCGGCAGAGAAAGCGCCAGAGGAGGAGCAGATTATTAGGCAATTGAAGAAGACCGCGTCTCAGATATCCATTTGGGATCTGTTGAGGCAATCCCCCTCTCATAGGCAGAAGGTAGTAGAGGCTTTGGTTGAGGCCACAGTCGCCACCACTATTTCCCCGTCAGAGCTTTTGGGTTTAATTAAGGGAGGATCCAAGGAGAGATTGGTCTTTTCTGACGCCGACTTACCTGTTGAGGGCCGCAACCACAACCGACCCTTGTACATTAAAGCACAGATTAACGGTAAGCACACTGCTTGCGTTATGGTGGACGATGGGTCTTCTATCAACGTGTGCCCTTTAATAGCTTTGCAAGCTTTTGGTTTAAGCAAGGATATGCTCAGCGGATCCGATCTGACTATCACGGCCTACGATAACTCGAGGAGGCAAGCCTCAGGAACCTTCAAGACTTTGGTCAAGACAGGACCTATCGAGGTGGAGGTCGAATTTGTAGTTCTGCCCATCCCAGCTAACTTCTCAGCTTTGCTAGGGAGACTCTGGTTTCATAAATTAGGAGGAGTGCCATCCACACTGCATCAGATGATAAAGTTCCCGCACGAGGGGGAGGTGGTGACTATCAAAGCGGCCAGGGAAAACCAGGTCTCAGCGCTGGAAATTGCCAATCAGCCGTTCAGCGGCTTCCATGTGTCTATGATAAGGGAAGAGCACGGATCAGTAGATAGCCCGGCTGTGGTTAATATGATGAAGAAGATGCACTATCTTTCCGGGGCTGGATTGGGTAGAAGCTCCCAAGGGTTGCAGACCGCAATCACCACTCGAGGGCAGAAGAACCGAAAAGGCCTGGGGTATAGAGGTGGCTTCGGCAAGAAGAGGGTGACAGACAAGATCCCCCGCATTTCAGAGAGCTTTGTGCCAGCATCCTCAGTTTGTGCGCATACTGGTGAAGATGAACCACAAAGGGTAGATGGGAGGATTGTCCCTGGCTTTGAGATCTTTAATGATGTGTATGACTGGCACGTCGGGTTCGTCAAGACTGCTGAAGACTTTTGGGATGAGGAAGTCATGACTCAGGGTATCACTTGGGACAAGTGCGAGCTTGAGGAGGTCGTTACTGAGAAGATGGTAGCTGCCAGGCTGAAAGGAAAAGAGAAGATAGCAGAATTAGAGCTGAAAATGGGGGATTTGAAGATTTCTTCCGACGTGCCTGAGGGGCCTCTGCTAAATCAGAAAGTTAGTGAGCAAGCTGCAACAGCGTCAACCTCAGGAGTGGCAGAAGAAGACTCTAGCCTAGATTGTCTTTTTATTCCAGAACTCTTTTATGATGTAAATGATAACTATAATATTATCAATAAGATGAACAATTTCACTTATTTGTGCGATGTTTCTAATGATTTCAACATGCATGAACATGATCATATTCCATCAATTTTTGACATTGACTCCACTGGCACAACGCCTTTTAATCTTGGAACCTCGGAAAATCCGAGAGAAATTCTAATAGCATCAAATATAACTCCTGAGGAGAGAAAAAATTTTGAGAGAATAATAAGAAAACATGAAAAAGTCTTTGCCTGGACCTACGAGGACATGCCGGGGATTGACCGAGCTATGGCGGAGCATGCCATCCCAACCTACCCAGATTGCAAGCCTGTGAAGCAGAAGTTGAGAAGGCTAAGACCAGAATGGGCTAACAAGGTTAAGGAGGAAATTCGACAGCAGATCGAAGCTAAGTTCCTTGTGGAAGTCCAGTATCCTACATGGCTGGCTAATGTGGTTCCTGTGGCAAAGAAGAACGGAAAGGTCAGGGTGTGTGTGGATTATCGAGATCTTAACAAAGCCTGCCCTAAAGATGATTTTCCACTACCCCATATTGATGTATTGATAGACAGTGGCGCCAATTGCACGATGTACAGCTTTGGGGACGGCTATGTGGGCTACAACCAGATCCTGAATAAGATAGCTGACCGGGTTAAAACTGCTTTTATCACGGAATGGGGCACCTATGCCTATCGGGTCATGCCTTTTGGCCTGAAGAATGCGGGGGCCACATACCAGAGGATGGCAACCAAGATCTTAAGTGACCTGATTCACAAAGAAGTGGAGGTGTATATCGATGATATGATGGTCAAATCAGCCACCCGAGAGGGACATTTTGAAGCTCTAGAGAAGTTCTTCACTAGGATCGATAAGTATAATCTGCGACTTAACCCCAAGAAGTGCATTTTCGGAGTGACTTCAGGAAAGCTGTTGGGACATGTCGTCAGTCAAAGGGGGATAGAAATTGACCCAGACAAGGTGAAAGCTATCAAAGAGATGCCTGTGCCACAAAAGGAGAAAGATGTAAGGAGTTTCCTGAGCAAGCTGCAGTATGTCAGCCGGTTTATTGCCAAGCTCACTTCGATATGCGAACCTGTTTTCAAGCTGCTTAGAAAGAATCAGCCCATAGTCTGGAATGAAGACTGCCAGAGAGCCTTTGATAATATCAGGGAGTATCTGTTAAATTCGCCAGTACTAAGGCCTCCGCAACCTGTTAAACCGCTTATTCTATACCTGGCAGTAGAAGACGGTTCAGTGGGCGCCATGATGGCTCAAGAGGATGAATTTGGGGTGGAGTTTGCAATTTATTACCTCAGCAAGAAGTTCCTGGCTTATGAAATAAAATATGCTGAAGTGGAGAAGATCTGCCTTGCAGTGATTTGGGCATCAAAGAAGCTAAGACATTACTTCCACTCATACAAGGTTCACGCAGTAGCCAAGCAGAATCCATTAAGATATTTGCAGGAGGCACCGTCTTTGCTTGGAAAGATGGGGAGGTGGCTGCTCTTGCTACAAGAGTTCGATGTGCAATACATCACCCGCAAGACTATTAAGGGGCGAGCTGTAGCCGAATTTCTTGCTGAACATCCTATCCAAGGGGACACCCCCGAGTTTACCTTTCCTGACGAGAGCATAGGCACGATTTCTGTTCAAGGATGGCAGTTGCACTTTGACGGGGCAGTGAATAACAGGGGAGCCGGAGTCGGAATCATCCTGACAACCCCAGATAATGAAAAGCTTCCTCTTGCTAAGAAGCTGAGATACAAGGCAACCAACAATGAAGCTGAGTATGAAGCGTGCACCTTCAGGTTAGAAGCTCTAACTGTGTTGGGGGCAAGAAAAGTAGAGGTATTTGGTGACTCGTCCTTGGTAATAAACCAGATCCGAGGTGAGTGGGCTGTTAAAGAAGAACGACTAGTCCCCTATGTTCAATATCTGAAAGGGATGTGTGGGTAGTTTGAGACTTGCACTTTCCACTTCGTGCCCAGAGATGAGAACCGTCTGGCTGATGCGTTGGCAACCTTGGTGTCAATGTGGGATAACCCGGAAGGAGTGGCCATGAAACCGGTGCTAATTTCGAGCTCTGATAAGCCTAGTTTTGAAACCGAGCCTGTAATGGAACTAGAGGCGTCAGATGGGAAGCCATGGTACTTTGATATCATGAACTACTTGGAAAACGATGAATTTCCAGAAGAAGCCACTGAAAAAGATCAAAGGATGATGCGTAAGTTATCTACTCAGTTCATATCCTTGGAAGGGGTGTTGTACAAAAGACGGTCAGATGGGATCCAGCTCAGGTGCTTGAATGAAAGAGAAGCGCGCAAGATAATGGAAGAAACTCATGCACGGGTTTGTGGGGCCCACATGAATGGTTTGACCTTGGCCAAGAAGATCATGAGACAAGGCTTTTATTGGCTTACGATAGACACTGATTGTTCGAAGTATGTCAAACAATGTCAGTTGTGCCAACAGTACGCAGATCTGAGACACCTGCCGGTATCAGAACTACATAACCTGACATCACCTTGGCCGTTTGCTGCTTGGGGGATAGATATCATTGGAGAGATTCACCCTACGGCGTCCAATGGGCACAGATACATCATAGTCGCAATCGACTATTTCACCAAATGGGTCGAGGCAGAATCTTTCAAGAAAATTGACGCAAGGGACATGGCGAAGTTCATAGAGAGGAATTTGATCTGCAGATTTGGCCTTCCTCATCACATAGTGTCTGATAATGGAGTGCAGTTCATGGGGGAAACCAGAAAACTTCTAGAGAAATATGGTGTTGAACATCATAAATCCTCTCCCTACCGACCGCAAGTGAATGGAGCAGTAGAAGCCGCCAATAAGAATGTGAAGAAGATCTTGTCCAAGATGGTCCAAACCAACAAAGACTGGGCTGAAAAGTTACCCTTTGCCCTGTGGGGATACAGAACGACGGTAAGATCATCTACAGGCGCTACACCATTTTCCCTGGTATACGAAACAGAAGCAGTATTGCCGGTAGAGATAGAACTTAAATCTCTAAGGGTGGTCATGGAGGCCCAAATCCCGGAAGCCGAATGGGAGCAGCAGAGGTTGCAGCACTTGAACTTACTGGATGAGAGTAGGCTGAAAGCTTATTATCATAATCAGATATACCAGAAGAGATTAGCGAGAACTTTCGAAAAGAATGGAAGCATCTGCTGAAAGAAGGGGACTTGGTGTTCAAGCAGATGAGGCCAGGGGTACCAGACATCAGGGGGAAATTCAGACCTACCTGGGAAGGGCCGTATATTCATAAGAAGCTGCTGTCCAAAGGGGCTGCAATCTTATCAGATAGCGATGGGAACGAATTCAAAGAGCCGATCAATGTCGACAGACTCAAAAGGTTCCACGGCTAAAGACCAAAATAAAAAGAAGAGAATAAAATGCCCCGCAAGTCGAAAACCGAAAAAAGGCGGCTATGCTAAAATTGGGCGCCTCGACAGGGTGAAAACCGAAAAAAGGCATCCTGTGCAAAAATTAGAGGCATGAGAGAAAATGTCCGATCGTGAAAACCCGAGAGGGCCGATTGTTAACAGGAGTTGATGCTGTTATAATTTGGTTTCAGGTATTGATGGCGCGTAAGCAGTTGAGTAAATGCCAAAACTGATCATGTATGCTGAAATTATATGGAAATGTACACAAAATTCGTGAAAAAGGATGAATATTATTCTTTTCATTTTTGTCATTTTCTAGTTCTGCATTAAAAAGAGGTGTAGTACCCAAAAGAAATACACATATAGGCTAAGCTAAGTCCTGCTGCTGCTCTCGCCGATCAGATGCTTGAGCCCTCAGGTCCTGTTATCAGAGGATGGGCTAAGGATCCACTTCTTGTACCCGCTGGTCGAGGACGCAGAATGGTTGCCAAACCTCGGGATGACAGTCTTCACGGGTAATCTACCCCACAACTCATGATACCGGGAAGCAAATGCGGCCGAGAGATCTCCTCCTCGGAAGGATAGGGGAACCCTCACTATATCCTGGGTCATCCCAAGCTGCCGTGTACACCGGGAGGTGATGTAGAAGGTGGCCTGACGGAGGCCGCAGAGGGGAACGCAACCCGATGGCCCATCAGTGACCGCATGAGACAGCGGGAGCCAGGCGGATGTGAAACTGATATCGTCATCTGACAGCTCGCCAAATCTGGTAATGCCTTCACCAGCAGTGATACACCCATGCAATCGTCGACGAGGCAAGAAATGGCTCGGCGAGTACTGGGGGGTAACGCGAGGGGGTGGTTCAGACAGCATCTTCAGTTTTTCCTGTAGCCAGATCTTTAAAAAAAAAAAAACAAAAAAAAAACAAAAAAAACAAAAAGCCGCTGGGGTAAGTATGGTTTACTTCAAGCAAAAATAAGCCACAGGGTGGTGTGAAAATCCGAAAGGAAGCACCTCCCGTTAAGAAAAGCTAGTGTGAAAATCCATGAGGGACACACTACCTTTAAAATAATGACGTACCTAGAGTAATAAGGGGCTGCCGGCAAAGGTTGTAGTGGACCCAGAGCTTACAGCGTCCAGACCCAGGATGGTTTCAGCCAGGACAAGTGGTAGGGGGGACAGTCCCAGATGGAAGTCGCTCAGAACTCCGAACAGACGGGAGTCACCAGTTAAACCCCCCGGAGCAACAGTAAGGAAGTTCACCATGCAGAATAAGAATGTGATGCTTACCCGATATGTGGGAATGTCAGTGAACCGGTCCAGAGCCTCGATCAATGGCTCCAAAGCAAAGGAGGAGCTCAGAGGAATCAGCTGGTTGGCCTCCGAAGGGGATATGCCCAGAGCTAGGGCTACGTCCCGGGTCTGAAGTAAGCCACGGTGGGGGACGCAAGGCAGAGCGCTAGGAGGGAATCGAGCTCCCAGAATGGAAGCTAACTCTTCAGGCAAGGGACACAGTTCCTGGTAGGTGAATTGGAAGACGTGGAACCGAGGGTTCCAGAAGTGGGTCGCTGCCAGGAGGGGGTTCTGGTCGATTTTCACCCGGCACAGGTATTTCAGCCCAGACAGAGAGGAAAGAGCGCCTTCTCCCCAAGTGTGTTTGTCATCTAAAATACGGTGCATCCTTTGGGCAAGAGGGGAAGACATTTTGAGAAGAATAAAGGACTCAAGATGTGGGAAAATGAAGAGACAAAAATTTTGCAAGATTTTATAGGCAAGCGTCACCGACGGCCTGCCCGTCTCTCCACAGGGACAGTCTACCCGCCTCTACACAGGGACGACCTGCCCGTCTCCCCACAAAGACGGCCTGACCGTCGGTCTAGGTCCACCTGGCAGATGCATACGTCAGCATTGCATTCATCACGCGCATTAACTCGCACTCATTGCATGACAGACGGCCAGCCAGTCGGTCGCTTGTACAAACGCCCTGCCCGTCGGTCAAGAATTTCTATATAAGGGCGAGTGACAGACGGTTTAAACGTTGCTGTCCCTTTCTTCTCCCTCTCTCAAACGGTTTCTTAGCGTTTTTTAGCGGTTTTTGAGACTTTTCTCCTTATTTTTTCGCGATTTCTTCATATTTTCGCATTTTCTACCCGCCGGGCACTTTGATATTCATATTTTCTCCAGTTTCTACACTTCCTGCGACTACAAGTAAGTAAATAACCACTTTTTTTTGAATTTTATTCAATTTATCTCTTCATCTCTTTTCCTTTTGACTTTAGGATGCTTTAGATGCCTTATGAATTTAGGGAGAATGCTGCCCAATTTTCTATTTTTTTTGTAATTAAATCTGAACTTTTTTGCATGATCACATAGAAATAGAACCTCTCTATAATCTTGGTGCTTTAGAATTGCATCCTTTTAGTGCACCATTTTGTGCATGATTTACTTTTGCGGCCAGAGGCCATTATTTTGTATCGTTTTGGGCACACTCTTGCCGGGGTGCATCCCATCTATATGTGAACATTTGTTGAGGCCTGAGGCCTATGTTTTTATCCTTTTGTGCAGGAGGCTGTCCAAAATTTTATTATTTATTCTAGAATTGAATATTTATTTTCTTTTCATGTATAATGCATGCCTTGGGACCTAGAAGGCCCATCCTTATTCACCTTAAATATTTCCATGCTGATTGCATGTTTGCTTTTGCCATGACGCGTGCCAGGCTTTGAGCTATTTCCTTAGACAGGATGTTTGCTCTTTTCGTTTTGTTTACCATGTCTCTATCTTATTTTTGGGTCGCCATTGCCCCGGTGAGGCCTAAATCGGCCTTCACCTCGGAAATGAGTTAAAAAAAATAAAATAAAATAAAATAAAATATTTGTTTTGCCAAATTTCTGATATTTAATCTTTTCCCTTTTCACAGGATGCCTCCCAGACGTAGAGCACCACAGGCCCAGCCCGAGCTTGTGGCTCCGGCTTGGATGGATGACGAGTCCGCTCAGAGGTACAGAGCGTTGGCTCAGGTATAGTTTCGGGCCAGCCGTTTTGTATCTTGCCCTTTTCTAGAGGCCCTTGGGTTGGCCCCGGGTTTGATCTACTTGCCGAGGGAGCTGGTTGGACAGAGTTTCTTCAGCCCGCCTTCCAGACATTTCCAGAGGCTACCCGCCAGGTCTTGGCCACTCTCCGCTACACAGGCTTTCAGAGTGCAGATACCGACCCGGGGGTGATTCAGTTTTGGTTCGATGGCGACCATGTCAGCATCACTAGGCAAAGGTTTGCTCAGGCCATGGGGCTCCCTACGGAGGAGGGGGTCGAGATCCCGCGGCGAGCAGTGAGACGCGCCCATTAGGCGGCCATTGCTATACCAGGAGTGCTGTACGACCACGATACAGCGAAGAGCACCGTACTGGTGTCTTAGGCACTCCGGTATTTGCACAGAGTGCTTTCCAGCTCGTACCTCGGTCGAGTTGGTAATCCAGGGTCGCTTAACGCGGCCGAGATCTGGAGCCTCTGGGCTATGGTGGCAGGCCAGCGTCTCAACATTAGCCACGAGATCTTGGCCAACCTGACCAGAGTCGGCAGAGGGTCGACACCGTTGGTGATGGTAGGAGGAGTCATCACCCGATTACTGTTGAGATTGGGGTTTAACCTCGAGAGGTTGAGAGGACCCTTGCCTGAGGGGATCCATGTAGACGCCGCAGCGGCAGTTCAGATGGGGATGATCTCCCTGATTTCTGGCCAGGCAGAGGCCTACAGGGTGTTGACTATCCATGAGACCCGACAGCTATTCAACCTTCCACCCTTGGGGGCAGATCCTGATCACCCAGAGCACCAGGAGGAGCAGCCTCCACAGCCAGAGCCCGAGCCACAGCCCCAGCCTCAGCCTCCACAGACAGAGCCTCAGCCGGAGCACCAGCCTCCTCAGCCGCGGGCAGTGCCTCCACCACAGCAGCAGGAGCCACCTAGGACCCCCTCAGATTTTGATTTTGAGATCACGATGGACGACCTCTTTGCTGCTTCACCGGCATCCAGAGCACCGATTCCAGTCCCATCACCGAGCGCTAAGGTACAGAGGTCTATCCATGGGACCTCCGAGAGATACCATCCGTACTCCCGAGGTGACCCCGGGGCACCCACTTCCTCGGCACCGCCACCAGAGCCAGCACCGCAGCAGCCTGCGCAGCCTGACTTATCTCAGCTCCTCACCTCCATGTTCACAGCCTTTGAGTGTTGACAGGATGAGAGAGACAGAGCTACCCATGAGAGGTTAGATCGCCAGCAGGCTGCCATTTTTGAGCAGTCCCAGTCGGTGGAGCGCTTGGCTCGGGAGCAGGCCGGCTACATCGAGCACACGACTCGGGAGCAGGCTCGGGCCATGGATGCTTTTAGGGATGAGCAGACTCGGGTCCTGGAGGCTTTCAGAGGAGAGCAGATGAGGCTGATTGAGCAGATGGCTCAGGGTCAGAGGGAGTTGAGGTAGCAGCTCGCTCATGATGTGAGGATGTCACAGGACCAGGCGTCTCAGAGGGTCGATATGACCCTACAGATGATTGATGAGTCACTTGACTCTCTGAGATCCCACGTCCAAGCGATGGAGGGGATTCTCCCCCCTCTTTCTCAGACCATGAGGGAGTTTAGGGAGCAGACGGAGCAGAGCCTGGAGCAGAGGAGAAGGGCCGCCAGCGAGCAGACTATCCAGTTGAGCCAAGCCTTCAAGAAGTTGGGAGAGAAGGTTTCTGAGACCTTAGGGTTTATGAGCACCTGCACCCAGCCCTTCTTGGACGGCTACGCTCAGATCAGGTTCAGGCAGGCCCATGATCATGAGGCAGGACCTTCCACAGCTCCGCCACCGCCTTCGGCCCGTCCACCTCCACCAGGGACCGTGCATATATCGGATGACGAGGATCCCGATGAGCCCTCAGACTACACACCTCTCTGATCTTCAGGGTGTTATTTTTGCATCTTTTGTATCTTTTATATATTTTGTATATACACTGTACAAAAATGACATTTCTAGTGGAAAACTTTTGCTTCCTCATTGCATGATCATTCGATCGTTAATTGCTTAATCACATCACAGAAAGTGTATGTTCTCATATCTACTTACATGTCGATAAAAATGACAATATGACAAATAAAAAATAATACAAAGCAAAAACAAACAACAAAAATGATAATCGACAAACATATCAATAAGAAAAAAATGAATAAAAGATGAAACACGGCATAGCCAATAAAGCAAAGGTCACGCCATCAATAGACAGGTCAAAAGATGACCATTCAAACGTGAATTAACAAAATCTTTTATCTCACAAGTACAAAGGAATACCGATCTGAGCATAGACATCGATTAAAAAGATCTCCTTTGAAATAAGGAAACCAGCGGAGTTTCCACACTCCAAGATCGAAGCTGCAGTTGAAGAAACACTGCCCTTCACCAAACCGAGGTTGTAGCCAGAGAGTGCTGCATCTCACAGATCGAAGCTGTGGTCAGAGAGTGCCGCACTTCACCAGATCGAGATTGTAGCCACAGCATGCTGCATCTCACAGATCGAAGCTGCAGTTGAAGAAACACTGCTCTTCACCAAACCGAGGTTGTAGCCAAAGCATGCTGCATCTCACAGATTGAAGCTGTGGTCAGAGAGCGCCGCACTTCACCAGATTGAGCCTGTAGCCAAAGCATGCTGCATCTCACAGATCGAAGCTATGGTCAGAGAGCGCCGCACTTCACCAGATCGAGCCTGTAGCCAAAGCATGCTGCATCTCACCGGGTTGAGGTTGCAGCCAGAGCATGCTGCATCTCCATGAATACCTATCGATCGAGAGAAGGCCGATGGAAATATCTTTGCATCGCCGAGCGGATCGAGACAAGGTCCACCCGGCAGAAGGCAGGGAGGGGGAAAAGCCATCGCAGGTACGCTTCCTTTCTGACCTTTCTCTGAGTTTGGCTTATCTAGGCGCTTGTGCACTAGTTTCCCCAAAACTGGGGGCAACTGTAAGCACCGTGTCCCGGAGCGGTCCGGATCAGAGGTTACCCTATGATGAAATCGGTGTCCAAGCCTGTATGGTAGGTTGGACTTGGAGGTTTTGGCCCCGCGTTCCATGAGAAATGACGTCTTTATCATTCCTGGGCCAAAGGAGAGAAAAACAGATGTTTTTTCGAGTCAAAGGGTTTTTTGTCGTCGACAGACGGCCAGCCCGTCGCTCCGAGTCACCGACGGCTCAGGGTATTTTCCGACGCCCGTCGAAAAGTCACCGCCCCTGTCAGATTGCCGCTTGGTTTCCCGGAGCACGCAACCCTTCCGACGCCCGTCGGTGGATGTGGCAGGGCCGTCGGACTAATCCTTGTGTCAGAAGGATTCTTCCGATGCCCGCCTCTATACACCGACGCCCGTCGATCGTGTCTGGCTATAAAAGCTCCGGATTTTCATTTGAAAAGGGTTGGAAAAATTTTCAGAAGAGGAAACTCTACCAAAATTCAAGCACATTTTCTCTCTCTTCCAAAAACACTTTTTTCTAAAAGAACTTTATTGAATCAAGGATCAAATCAATCAAAGGAACTAAAAGCTAATTAGTTTTCTTTAGATTTTGACTCCAAAATCGATTTTCTGAAGGATTGAAGGTGAAATATCTCATTTTCTCTCTTTAATCTTTCATTTCTGTTTCTCGTGGAACGCGCGGGGATCTAACCGTCACCAGAATCTCACCTGAAGTGACTATCTGAGGGTAAATATTCCGGATTCTCTCTCCATTTTCATCTCATATTTAATTTTTATTTATTTATTTATTCATTCTGTGAAATTTTTGAATATCTGTCATTACTTTCCTTCATTTTGACTCTCTCATCTCCTTCTTGGATAAAACTTGCTTTTTGACCTTGAAAGGCTTCTTTTTCCTTTCTGTTTTCCGGAGACAGAGGTGACCGATGGGTCATCTTTATGACCGACGCCCGTCGGTCATCCACCTACAGACGCCCATTCTTGAGTGACAAACGGGCATATCGGATAACCAAACCGACACCCGTCGGTCAACTAGGAAAGGCCGTCGGTGGGTTCTGTCTCCATTTTTTTAATCATTTTTCATCTCTATACAGTCTCTTTGATTTCTTATATGTTAATTTTATGTTTATTAACCTTTCTTAACTTTTTGTGAGTGTACATCGGTCCTCCTGGATTATCCCGAGCTTGAGCGACTATCTACCATGTTTGGAGGATCTCGTCCAGTTTAGTTTCCTAATCCTCTTGTTTCATTTCTTTTATTGATTATCTTATGTATATGGATGCACTCCTTTCATATCCCGTTGATGTATAAAAATGACTCAATGGTTTTATATTTAATAAAATGAGGTTTACACAAAGCTGGGCCAATGTCCTATTTCATCCAATAAAACCATCACAATGAAAACATTCAATTTTAATAACGACGCATGCGAGGACCAAAGTCCTCAGAATAAGCAATGTCCCGATTTATGTATGATCCGCACATTTACAAAAGGGAGTTGTATTCCGCTCCTTGTATTATTGTAATTTATCGCTTTTATTATCTATCTAATCATTTACGGCTTTCCGAACGTGAATAAATGTGCCTTTTAATCAACTGCATAGTGGGGAGAGAGAGCGAATTAATGGCATTAAAATTTGATCATAAACTAATTGAGGTAGAAATAGATGAGAAATCCCGGACCCAGCTCTGGTCTTTGGGCTCGAGAGGTTAGAGGTTATCCTCCAAAATACTTCTTGGGTCACGAGGCTTTAGCGCTAATCCAAGGCTCTTTAGGGTGAGAAGTTCACCTTCCATGATCCCTCTAGCTGGCCCAAAATGGATACCAAGCGCAGTCTTAGGCTCTCCGAGGCGAGAGTAACTTTCCCAATGTCCTATTGGGTGGCGACTCCATGATATCTCCTTGTTGCCCAACATAGACGCACTTGTGATTTATTTGCAAGATGCCAACGGACCCACAAATGCCCCGGTCGCCCACATGCGGGCGGTCCGAAAGGGCGGCGCACGGGATCCGGCGCGCGTCACAGGGAAGTATTGTAACACCCCGTTTCCACACTGATAGTTTGAGCCTTGTGTGTGTGTGTGTTCAAGTTTGGCATGTGTTATTTTGTGTATGTGTGTGGTTTGAGTTATCATATTATGTAATTGAGGGGTTTTGCTTGGGTCGAGTGTATGTAAGGGATTAGTGTGTGTGTTAGTGAGGTTGGCTTTGGGTGTAGGTAAGTGGATGGTGGTTGGGTGTGTTTTGGGGTAGTCTTCCTATAGGGGGCTACCATGTGGCAAGTGGGGGAGTATTTATAGTGCGGAGAAAGGAGAGAGAATCAACTTTCCCTTCTCTTTTTCCCGTTTCCTCCTTTCTTCCCAGTTTTTCCTCTTCCTCTTTATTACTTCTTTCCTTTCTTGTAATCTTTCCCCTCTAGCTACAATTGTGGTGAGTCTTGTGTGATCCTAAGTTGATTTAGGTAAGTAGTGGCTTATTGTTATTCCTCACCCTCTTATTCCTTCTAATTTGGTTAATTTGAGTTTTTGGGTATTTTGGGGGTTTGAGTTTTAAGCTTGTGTAACGGATGTTTTGTTCAAAGATCCCTCCTAGAGATCCCAAAGGCAAGGAAATAGCAAGTGGAAGTAGAGCCCATGATTAGAGTTAAAGTATTCGAGGTTTGGGAATGTTTGTGCTTTTGTGTGTTTTGTGTGATTATTTTTTTCTTTTGTGGTGATTGTTGATATTGATGAGGTATATTGTGGGTTTTTGTGTCTAATTGATATGGGTATTGATTATCTTGAGTTATGATGCATAGTTTGTGAAGGATTCAACTATAGAGTGAATTTGTATGAAATTCTATTGGAAATTGCTGGTTTAGTAAATTCTGGATTTTGATCTTGTAAATTGTATGATTTGATGATGATAATCGGTTTATAAGTTGAGTTTTAAGTTGTTTAAGATGATGTGAATGATCTATTTGTGTGGGATGACGTTTTGAAGCCAATTGAAGGTTTGGGTGAATTTTTCAAGTGAAATTCTGCAGGTTTTTCGCGCAAAGACTGAAAATCGCGACCCTGTCGCGAGGTCATGACAGAGCTTGTTGATTGCAGCCTTTGATCACACTAAGCGTGCGCTACCGAATGGCCGCAGTGAGAGCTCTCTGTCGCGAGCACGATGCATGTCGCAAGTGCTACAGAGCGCTCAGCTGCTAATCGGATTTAGACTGTCTCCTGTTGCGAGCGCGCACCTGCGCGTGAGCGCGACAACAACTGTTGGTCGCTCACTGTTGTCAGTACGACAATGAGGTATGCTTTTGTACCCGCGCGAGTGCGGGGACTGTCGCAATCGTGACCTGGGGCAAATCTTCACCTCTGTCGCGAGCGCAACACCTCCTGGCTTCAAAAATTGAGTTTTCTTTTTATGCTTTCAATGTTTAATCTTCAATCTTGTCATGCTTTCATAATTAAACATAGATAATTTTATGAATGAGATAAATGCAATTAGATGAATTTGTGCTTGACCTGCGAAAGTTAATAAATGGATAAATAGGCATGCCTATAGAGTTCAATTAGCTGCAGCCATGCGTATGCATTCTGAACCCTGATCAGGTCCCTATTCGGATCCTCATCATCCCTTTTAAACTTAAATCTTGTTTAAGATTCCATGCGAAAATGTTTTGAAACAAAAACAAAAGAATAATTTTGATACCCTTGGGTATCCATACGTTTTGAATGATTATGCGTTACTCGCTATCCGCTCTTTTGAATGGGCAGGTTTACTGTATTCATGTACTATAATTCAGTTCAGCATGTATGATTGTGTGATTATTAATATTGCCACCTTGAGTGTGATGAATTGTTATTAAGAATTAATTCTCAATATGTGCCATGTGTATGTGATTTGTTTCTAACGTCCACTGTGAGTGGTCGTTGTTCATTGTGTTTTTCCCCACTAAGCTTATTCGCTTAGCACAGGTGTTTCATCCGTGCAGGAGTGGAAGATGTTGGAGTTTTTTGGCAGGGTGATCCATTTCAGCAAGGCTAACACAACTAGGAGAGAGATTTTATAGTACCGAATTGTACTTTTTGTATATGTAATAGTTGCTGATTTTGTAATGATGTAAACTCTATTTTTGCAATTTGGTTTGATATCAAATTTGTATATGATCTTTTGTACTACGGCACTTTTGTATTTTGATATGTAAAGACTATTATGTAAATTAATAATATTGTACCCTTTGTTTTCAGCCTTTGTCTATTGTTAAAGAAATTTTATTTTACCGCTTTGAATGTATGTTTTACAACTTTATTTGCTTTGCTTGAGGGTTTTGCGTGACAACCCTCATTTATCGGGGTCCTTCTTCCTCCTCGAGGGATGAAGCTCCCTACGTGTAGGTAAGGGATGTTACAGTTACTCCCACACAGGAGAGTCTCTTTCCTAGGTGGGCTTGACCCATGGATCAACAGGAAACCCAATGTGCGCGTATGTTGCATGGTGGGAAACTAGTAGCATAACAATCTTAATCTAAAGCACAGACGTATGGGTTTTAGCCATTATATATTTGGACTTTTCAAACAGATAAAAAATGGGCCCCATCGGGCATGAGAGCGCTTAATGGGTGTCCAATTAATATCTTTGAATTTGTTCAATATATAAGGGCCCACGTAGCAAGCACATTGTTAAGGCTTATATCACCTAATGAAAGTTTTTATTGCCATTACATGAGCTTTAGTCAAGGGTGGTGTTACTTTAGGTCTACCCAAGATTGGTGTCTTCCAATGAGTCTAGCTTATCGCGAGCATAACAACCGATTGAGTCTCCATTTGATATACCATTTATGGTACGAGGCTTGGGCTAGTGATTATCCTGGGCACTTACCTACAATGAGTGAAAGTAGGGTTGTATTTTAGGAATGCACCAGGGTAAAATAAGGGACCAACTAACATAGTTCTAAGACTCTAATTTTTTAATTGAAATAGAATTTTTGATTCTTAAAAACTCAATTATAATTTTAACTTAAGTCACTTTCGAAAGCAAAGTTTCGATCAGTTCCCAGTGGAGTCGCCATTGTGATGCGCGAGACGCTCATCTTTTCGGAGGACCCACTTTTAGGGTCCAAGAAGGGTTCGCGTCTAGATTTTAGGTAACACGAGGCATCTTGGAATCCCCACCCAATAGAGCATTGGGGAAGTTCATCTAGGCTCATAAAACCTTTAGGCACTTTTGAGGTATTTTGGAGTCGCCACCCAATTTTCAAGGAATTGGGAAAGGTCATCTAAACTCAGGGGCCTTAAATAAGAGTAGGTGTTCGAAACTTTACTCTTATTAATGCATTAAGTTCAGTGATAAATGAGTTTTTAACAATTGAAATTTCATCTCTCATCTCATGCAATCATGCAATAAAATTTAAAGCGCATTTCAAGCATTCTTGGAAAGCAGTATAGAAAGCGATGGATAAATATATTACAAGTGAAAAATGGACAGAACAATTCCCTAAAATAAAGAAAGCATAAATAAATAAATAAAATAAAATTGTCCCAAAATTAATTACAAGGGCCCAAAATAAATAAATACACAAAAGGAAGAAAATAAAATACATAAATACACAAAAAGGAAGAAACTAAAATACACAATGCATAATACATAAATCGGGATATTTATTAGGATTTTAGGATCATTAGTTCATTGTGTTAACTTAAAAATTGGAGAATTATTTTGGGCATTTATTAAGAAAATCGGGATGAGTGATCCCATTTTATGAAAATTAATTCTCCTTTTGAAAAAGAGTGACATTTTATTGGCTGAAATCAGGACCTTGGTCCTATTTTTTTTACAAAAATCCCAATTTTATTATTGTAATAAACATGAATTTCTTTAGAATGAGCGCATTAAAAAAACATTTTACACGAAACATACAAAATAATAAAATAAGAAAAGTAAAGAAATTAAAATGCAAACCAAACTTGAAGGTTCCTAATCCCTTGATTCTCCACCTCACCTAGGAATATTACTCAAAGTTAAACAAAAGTTTCATGCACAACAAAACAAAAAAAAAATAGCATAAAAAGTTAGCAAATCAAATCAAATGAATAGAGTATGATATAATATAAACAAGCAATTAAATAAGTCAAACGTACAAAATTTGTTATAATAGAAATAAACCATTCAATAAAGAAAACACAACCAACAATCGAAACTGAGAACAGCGTTAATGATTACAAAAGAAAAAAATAAACTGGGTAAAAAATCAGGAATCAATAAAATGAATTAATAATTAAAGGTAGAATCAAATAAAAATAAGATTATCATTAAAGGCAGAATCAAACAAAAATAAAATTAGCATTAAATATTTTATAGGTTCAACCTATATTTTATGCATCATACCAGCAAATTGATTAATCTAAGTTGACGATAATTATAATAACAAACAACAAATGACTCTCATGCAAATAGACTAATTAAATTAAACTAAATTCAACCTGATCACAACAAACAACAATAGAATACTTTAATTATAATTTACAGCAATCTACAATTGAGAAAATAAAAGAATGATAAAAAATAAGAAAAGAATGAGAATTGGCTCAAGTCCAGAAATTAACCACCAGAGGTTGATGTTTGTAGTAAAAGAAGATCAGAAGATTTCCTCGTTGATTTGCTTGAAAACAGAATTCGAGAAAGCTTGGATCAAAGCTTTCTGTCCCAAAAAACTCAAAGTTAAAAGCTCTAATTTTTTGAAGAACATAGATGATAGAAATCGAATGCTAAACACAAAGAATAGACTTCCTTGGTTCAAGAACAATTAGAATTAATCAAAGAAATTTTAGCTCTCAAAAATTCTATTTCCATAACCTCTTTTCCTACCGTTGTAATGCTCTCTCCCATCCAATGGTTATGATATTTTCTTTTTATATCATCTGTAATGCCACATTTCCACCCTGGTAGTTTGAGCCTTGTGTTTGTGTGATTGTGTGTGTGTTCAAGTTTGGCATGTGTTATTTTGTGTATGTGTATGGTTTGAGTTATAATATTATGTAATTGTGGGGTTTGCTTGTGTGTGAGTGTGTGTAAGGGATTAGTGTGTGTGTTAGTGAGGTTGGCTTTGGGTGTAGGTAAGTGGATGGTTGTTGGGTGTGTTTTAGGGTAGTCTTCCTATAGGGGGCTGCCATGTGGCAAGTGGGGGAGTATTTATAGTGAGGAGAGAGGAGAGAGAATCAGCTTTTTCGTTCTCTTTTCTCATTTCCTCCTTTCTTCCCTGTTCTTCCTCTTCCTCTTCATTACTTCTTTACTTTATTATAACCCTTCCCCTCTAGCTGCAATTGTGGTGAGTCTTGGGTTATCTTAAGTTGATTTAGGTAAGTAGTGGCTTATTGTTCTTCCTCACCCGCTTATTCCTTCTAATTTGGTTAATTTGAGTTTTTTTTTGGGTATTTTGGGGTTTGAGTTTTAAGCTTGTGTAATGGATGTTTTTGTTCAGAGATCCCTCCTAGAGAGCCCAAAGGTAAGGAAATAGCAAGTGGAAGTGGAGCCTGTGATTAGAGTTCAAGTATTCGAGGTTTGGGAATGTTTGTGCCTTTGTGTGTTTTGTGTGATTATTTTTGTGTTTTGTGGGGATTGATGATATTGATGAGGTATATGGTGGGTTTTTGTGTCTAATTGATATGGGAACTAGTTTAGAATTACGTACAACTTGCATACCATAATTCTCTAATTAGGGGTTTATATATATGTATGATTCTCATAACCCCAATAGGATTATGATAATCTTATTAATACTTTAATCCATGTAGGATTTGGATAGGATATACACAAAAAACAAGGAAGCATAAAAAGTTAGATAGGCATGGGCCCTTAAATGGCC
Source organism: Excoecaria cochinchinensis (assembly GCA_947683425.1). Lineage (NCBI taxonomy): Eukaryota > Viridiplantae > Streptophyta > Magnoliopsida > Malpighiales > Euphorbiaceae > Excoecaria > Excoecaria cochinchinensis. Next base: position 3,418,981 of record CANTUQ010000013.1, read on the forward strand.
TATATGTAGGCCCTCTTGCTCCTATAGTTCATGCATGTATTAGACTAACACACCAAATGTCACACCCCATTTGCCCCTTAGAAGTTCGAGCCATGTTTGTGCATGCATTGTGTATGTGTAATTGCATGTTATATAGGTATTTTGGATAAATTGCATGAGTTGGGGTGGCATTGTGTGTGTGTAGTGCATTGTTGTTAGGTGTGAGTGGTTAATTTCCACAACTAGGAAAAGGGCACATGGCTAGGGTTAGGAGAGAGGGGATTTAGAAGAGGAAAGAGAAAGGGAAGCAAAATTCTGCTCCCTCAATCCCGTTTCTCTCTTCTCTTCATTTCTCTTCTTCCTCTTCTCTTCCCATTTTGTGCTCTAACTTAGATTCAAGGCTTTGTTCGTGGGAATTAATCATCTCTTAGCATTTTAATTGGTGAGTTTTATGCATTTTCATCTTGTTCATCTTCTTCTTCTCATTTTCTGAGTTTAAGGTTTGATTTAGGGTTTTGTGGTTTGTTTGTTTTGGTGGGTTGTTGTTAGTTGAGCCTCCTCGCAACCCTAAAGGCAAGGAGAAGGCTGGTATTAGTGGCACCAAGTGATTTGGATCATAGGAGCAAAGGTTTGGGAAATTTCTTTGAATTTGATGATTTTGAGTTTGACATGTTTTCTGGAAATTATTTGGTTTATGAAGTTTTAATGAGTTGTATGTTGAGTTAAGATTTTAACTTGTGATTTAGAGATTGTAATTTGATGATTATGCATATGTGAATTTATTAGATTGTGGATTTGAATTAGATGGATGATTGATTTATTAAGATTGTTCATTGCATGTGGTATTTGAATGTTGAACTGAAAGTTGAGTTTTATGGCTTGGTTTTATGGTTTGAATGTGCAAGTTTTGAAATGTGTAGTTGTGGGTTTAAAATTGGGTTGTTTTTTCTGCAAAAATCTGGATTTCGGGTGATTCACATGGCAGTATGGAGGGCCTTACCACCGTGTGAATCGTGAGTCTTCATCTGGGAAGCTGACCTGGGCATTTTACACGGCGGTATGGGATTACCCATACGCCCATGTAAAATGCTACTGCCAAGCTCCAACTCCGCGTTGGGCATGTTACACGATGATGTGGGCTATACCATACCCGCGTGTAAGGTGTCTTACACGGCGGTATGGATTGGCCATACCGCCGTGTAAAACGCTTCTGTTCCCATTTTTAATGATTTTTGATTCTCTTCATTTTCACTCCTTTTTCACTTATCATTGATTTTAAATATTATTTAGTGTTATTTTATTTGTCTTATATCATAAATTAGTATTTTGCTCTATCAGATTATTGTATGTTAGTTGATTCCAGAATGGGCTATTTATTGCCTTAAGTTATGAACTCAATATGTGAATTTCTTTATGCAAGACCTGTAAGAGTCAGTCTAGTGGATAGTTAGGCATGCCTAATAGACTCTTTTAGCTGCAGCCTCAGTTCCGTTTGGACCCCGATCAGGTCCCCGTCTAGTTCCTCGCGAACCCTTATGGATTTTGGATCTTGTTTAAGGTCCCCTCCGTAAAATGTTTTGAATGAGATAAAATAAAATGGCTTTTCGATTCATACCCGTAAGGTACTGTCTGTATTTGATTCATACCCGTAAGGTACTGTTTGTATACTCGTTATCCACTATTGTGAGTCAGCAGGTGTTCTATTTGCTTTGATTTGCTTCCATATGATTATCAGAATGTGATATCCGAATGAGCATGATATCTATGAGAAATCAGTTTATATGTATATGGATGTGGATATGAGCTTCTGATTGTATGTCTTTATTTTGTAAGTATGATTATATATCTGACATGATTATTCGCATATGTCATATCGTATGTGATTTGCTTTGACGACCATTGTGAATGGCCGTCAACTCTTTTGTTGTGTGTTCCCCACTAAGTGTTATCGCTTAGCACGGTTTTTATCCGTGCAGGTGCGGAAGGCGTTTTGCTTTGTGAGAGTCACCGCCAGTCAAGCCAACACAAGAGGGATTAGTGTTAGGACTATTTTTGTAATAGTTATGATGATTCCTTTTGTAATAGAACTCTCATTGTATCAGTAATTTTGTAAGCTTCCGCTCTGGTTTATTTTAGATATATAATCCTTTTGTTTTGGGCAATTGATCAGAATATTATTGTAATTATTTTGTTATATAATGTATGATCAGTTATTGTTTCTCTAAAGTTTTAATTTTCGCTGTGTTTTCGTATGTTTATTATGTTTGAATGTTTGCTTGGTATCGATCTGTCTAGTGTGACACCCCTGCTCCTACGGCATCTCACTCCTATCCGGATGTGTTCACCTACGTATGGGTAGGGGGTGTTACAGTTTTTGGCATCAGAGCCTAGGTCTAGGCGTTTATGGGTGTTTTGTTATCGTGGTTGTGTATAGATGCATATATATCTAGGACTGTGTTGGCTGATGTGGTTGTCTTTGTTTGTTTAGATGGCTTCTGATTCTGTGCATGGGTCTCTTGAGGGGTCAGCTAAAAGCGTTAATCCTCAAGCCATTGATCCTTCGATTTCTGTGTCGGCTCAACTTGCTAGGGTACAACCTGAGGTCGTAGCCATACACTTCGAGGTGATGCTTAAGCTATCTCAGGACATGGCTCGAGTCTTGGAGCGAGTGACTACCCCTAAGGCCCCGACTGAGAGTTTGAGAAGAGCTGGTGCTGAAGATTTTTATGGAACGGATTTGGATGAGTCGGAGGTCGCTGAGAAGTGGATTGATAAGGTAAAGTGTGCTTTGAGAGAAGTCTGGTGTCCTCTCGATCAGAAAGTAGAGTGTGCAGTGGCTTTATTGCAAGGGTCTCCTTATGAATGGTGGGTGTTGGTTTGTAGGCGTCCTCAATTGCCTGACCCGATTACTTGGGAGTTTTATGAAAGACAGTTCACGAACAAGTATGTGACTCAGACATACAAGGATGCAAGGTGGGCTCAGTTCTTGAGTTTGAAGAAGAGAGTGATGTCCGTATCTGATTTTGAGAAGGAATTTAACCAGTTGGCTAAGTATGCACCGAAAGGTATTATGACAGATGAGTTTAGGTGTAGACATTTTGAGACCGGTCTGAATGAGTCGCTGTGGGCAATGTTGATTTCTCTGATGAGTACTCCTAGTATTGAATATTATTAGATTGTGCAAGTTGCAGTTAGGGCTGAGAGGTCAATCTATTTTGAGAGAGAGATCTCAGCTCAGAGGAGGAATCCCTCTCTTGGAGGTTCGTCTTCTTCATCCTCGGGTAAGAGGTCAAGGAATCCGCAGGCCCAGCTACTAGAGGTAGAAGATAGGGTTCAGCAGCGATGTCTGGTTCTGGTAGAGGCAGTGCAAGTGGTAGGACCGAGTCAATGCCTATGTGCTCTCATTGCAGCAAGCCTCATCGGGGTGAGTGTAGGTGGCTCACAGGTGGGTGTTTCAGATGTGGGAGAACTTAATACTTTTTGACCAACTGTCGGAGGTTGAATGAGGATTCAGGTGATCAGAGAGAGGCCAGTAGTGTTGGTTTGAATGCTACTCAGGCTAGTCGTGGTAGAGGCCGTGGAAGAGGTCGAGCCGGTCTACCTAGAGAGGGTGCTGCATCAAAGTTAGTTGAGCGTCCTTTGGCAGTGCCTGCTAGAGCATATACTGTGAGAGCTCGGGAGGAGCAGGATGCACCAGATGTGATAGCCGGTAAGTTCCTACTCCATGACATTGAATTGTATGCTCTAATTGGCCCTGGTTCCACACACTCATATTTGTGCACAAATAAGTTAATTGATAAGTTACATGAGGTAGATCAGTTAGACTATGAGATATGTGTGACCAGTCCTTTAGGGCATAGTGTCAATGTGAGTAGAATGTATAGGAATTATCCCCTGTTAGTTGAGGGATTATATTTCCAGCAGATCTTATTGAGTTGCCGTTCAGAGAGTTTGATTTGATTTTGGGTATGGACTGGTTGGGTAAGCATCGGGCTGTGGTTGACTGTCATAGGAAGACAGTTGTGCTTCGGGATAGAGATCAATCGTCTGTGTTTGTTAAAGGTTTGGGTGCTAGCTCTTTGAGCAATGTGATTTCCGCAATGCAAGCTAAGAGGTTTATTAGGAAGGGTTGTGAGGCTTTTCTGGCTGTGGTGTTGGATTCCAAGCGAGATCAAGTTAGGATTGAGGATATCCCAGTTGTCCGAGAGTTTGGTGGAGTGTTTCCGAGTGAGTTGCCTGGTTTGCCTCCTGAGAGAGAGGTGGAGTTATCCATAGAGATAGTGCCGGGTACTTTGCCTATTTCGAAAGCACCTTATCGGATGGCTCCTGTAGAGTTGAGAGAACTCAAAATTCAGCTACAAGAGCTATTAGATAAGGGGTTTATCTGACCCAGCATATCTCCATGGTGAGCTCCAGTTTTGTTTTTTAAGAAGAAGGATGGTTCTATGAGGATGTGCATCAACTATAGGTAAATCAATAAAGTAACAGTTAAGAACAAGTATCCGTTACCTAGAGTCGGGATTTGTTTGATCAGCTTAGAGGTGCGGGTGTCTTTTCAAAGATTGATCTTCGGTCGGGATATTATCAATTGCGAGTTCAAGATGCAGATGTGGTTAAAACTGCATTTCTAACTAGGTATCGCCACTATGAGTTTTTAGTGATGCCGTTTGGTTTGACCAATGCACCGGCAGCTTTTATGGATTTGATGAACCGAGTGTTCAGGCCATATCTTGATCGATTTGTAGTAGTGTTCATAGATGATATCTTGTTTTATTCCAAGGATGAGTGTGAGCATGAGGAATATCTCCGGTTGGTTTTGCAAGTTCTGAGAGAGCATCGGTTGTTTGCCAAGCTTAGTAAGTGTGACTTCTGGCTTCGGGAAGTGTCATTCTTGGGGCATATTATTTCGGCTAAGGGTATTCGAGTTGATCCGTCTAAGATTGAGGCGATTGTGGATTAGAAAGCACCTAGGAATGTTCTAGAAGTGAGGAGTTTTCTTGGTTTGCTGGGTTACTATCGTCGATTTATGAAGGATTTCTCAGTTATTGCTGCTCCGATGATGAGGTTGTTACGGAAGGGAGTCAGATTAGAGTGGTCGGATAAATGTCAGACTTGTTTTGAGCAATTAAAGAGGTTGCTAGTCGAAGGTCCTATACTTACTCAACCCATCTCGGGTAAGGAGTTTGTAATGTATAGCGACGCTTCAGGTGTCGGTCTTAGTTGTGTTTTGATGCAAGAGGGAAAGGTTGTGGCTTATGCTTCCCGTCAGTTGAAGCCCCATTAGAGGAATTATCCGACGCATAATTTAGAGTTGGCGGCTGTGATCTTTGCTTTAAATATTTGGCGACATTATTTGTATGGGGAGAAGTGTAGGATCTTTACGGACCATAAGAGCTTGAAGTATCTCCTCACGCAGAAGGAGTTGAACATGAGGCAGTGCCGTTGGCTAGAGTTGTTCAAGGACTACGACTACATTTTGGATTACCACCCTGGTAAGGCCAATGCAGTCGCGGATGCTTTGAGTTAGAAATTGATTTCTGCTTTGTTCTTAAGGCGGTTTAAGTGGAGGTTTGATTCGGATGGAGCTTTGGTTGCTCAGTTGAGAGTGAAGCCTACTTTGAGACAAAAGATTGTGGATGCTCAGAAGGTTGATGAGAGGCTGCAGCTGGTTTTGCTAGAGGTTAGTTCTGGTAAGCAGATAGAGTTCTCAGTTCTGGATGGTCTTCTGATGTATAGAAATCATTTATGTGTACCTGAGAATGAGGAGTTAAGGAAACAACTTTTGAGTGAGGCACACACTACGGTTTTCACTATGCATCCCGGTGGTGACAAGATGTATCGGGATATGAAGCAGTTCTATTGGTGGTCCGGTATAAAGAGGGATATTGTGGATTTTGTGTCTAAGTGCTTAACATGTCAGCAGGTAAAGGCTAAGCATCAAGTTGCTTCGAGATTGCTAACACCTTTATCCGTTCCCGAGTGGAAGTGGGATGATATCGCCATGGACTTTGTATCTGGTTTGGCTTTGACTCAGAGGAAGATTGACTCAGTTTGGGTGATAGTGGATCGGCTTACGAAGTCAGCTAATTTTCTGCCAGTTAGAGTGGATTATCCGATGGATAAGTTAGCCGGTATATATGTGGATGAGGTAGTCAGATTGCATGGAGTGCCGTTATCTATAGTGTCAGATCGGGACACAAGGTTCACTTTGAGGTTTTGGAAAGAATTGCAATGGGCTTTGGGTACCAAGTTGAATTTCAGTACGGCATTCCATCCTCAGATAGATGGTTAGTCAGAGCGGGTCATTCAGATTCTGGAGGATAAGTTGCGAGCTTGTGCATTGGATTTTTTTGGGTAGTTGGGATAGATATGTGAAGTTGATGGAGTTTGCCTACAATAATAGTTATCAATCGAGCATCGGTATGTCACCATATGAGGCTTTGTATGGTCGTCAGTGTAGGACTCTAGTTTATTGGACCGAGCTATCCGAGCATTTAGTGATTGGGCCAGAGTTGGTTAGAGACACAGAGGAAAAGATCAGAGTTGTGCAGCCGAATTTAAAAGCGGCTAAGGATCAGCAGAAGTCTTATGCTAACCTGAAGAGAGAGGATGTTCACTTTGAGGTCGGGGACAAAGTTTTTCTTAAGGTTTCTCCTTGGAGAAAACTGCTACGGTTTGGTAAGAAAGGCAAGCTTAGTCATCGATTTATTGGACCGTATGAAGTGTTAGCTAAGGTTGGCCCGGTAGCTTATAGGTTGGCTTTATAGAAAAAGTTGGTGAAGTTTCACGACGTTTTCCATGTTTCGATGCTCTGTCGGTACAGATCATATCCTTCGTATGTTCTATCAGTTCAAGATGTTCAAGTGCGACCAGACTTTTCTTATGATGAGGAACTGAAAGCTATTCTAGCCCAGGAAGTGACACAATTGAGAAGTAAGCAAGTCCCTTTGGTCAAAGTGTTATGGAATCATCACGGAGTCAAAGAAGCGACTTCAGAGCCAAAGGCGACCATAAGGGCTTAGTATCCGCATTTGTTCAATTCAAGTGAGAATTTCGAGGACAAAATTCTTATTAGTAGGGGAGAGTTGTTACACCCCATTTGCCTCCTAGAAGTTCAAGCCATCTTTGTGCATGCATTGTGTATGTGTAATTGCTTGTTATGTAGGTATTTTGGGTAAATTGCATGAGTTGGGGTGGCATTGTGTGTGTGTAGTACATTGTTGTTGGGTGTGAGTGGTTAATTTCCACCACTAGGAAAAGGACACATGGCTAGGTGTAGACACCGGGGTCTGAGTCAGATTTTGATGGCAATTTTGGGTACTTGGTAAATTCCTCCAAAAAAAAATAATAATAATAAAATTAAAAAAAAACAAAAAAAAATGAGATTAGGTTAATTTAATTAGATAAATCAAGAATTATGATTAGTTTAATTTAATTAGCTAATATTGTAAGATAAATTAATTAATTAGTTAATATTTTAGGATAATTAAAATGTGATAATTAATTAGATGTGATAATTTAGGTAGATTAATTAGATTAAGTAGGTATAAAAATATAGAGTATTTAATTAGTTAGTGTGTTAGTTTAAGTAAATCAATTAAAATCAAAAACAAAAAAAATCAGAAAATAGAAAAATTGAGGAAATTACCATTGTGCACCTAATTAACCCTAATTCTGGGTATAAAGGGAAAAGAATGAAGAGCGAAAGGGAGTTCTCTCGGCAGATTAAGAAAGAAAAAGAAAGGAAAAGAAAAGAAAAAGAAAAGAAAAGAAAGAGAGAGCAAGAGGGTGAACACAGAGAGAGGGCCAGCCAAAGGAAGAACACAGGAAAACCAAGAAAGAAAAAGAAAGAAAAAAGAAAGAGAGAAGAGAGAGCAAGAAAATCCAGAAACCAAAGAAGCAAGAAAGGCAAATAGAAAAGGAAAAGAGAGGAAAGTAAAAGACCAAAGAAGAAACAAATAGAAAGACGAGCAGACCCAGCCCAACGGCGCCGGAGAGAAGAAGAGAAAGAAAGAAAAGAGACGGGAAGGAGGCGTTGCCTCCGCCGGCCAGCCACGACCGCCGATCGCCGCACGTGCCCCGCCACCGTGGAGAGGAGGTCCGGACGAAACCATCGGTGGTCGCCGTTCCTCCATCGGCAGCCGGCGCGTGAGAGAAGAAGTCCCGTACGCTTCAAGACGTATTCCGGCAACGGCAGCGCTCTTTCCGGCGAGTGACCAGCTCCAGTGGCTTCCCGGTGTCCCGATCTCCCTTCCGGCATAGGTGGTGTCGACCACCTCTCCTCCGGGCGAGGTAAGTCCCCTTTCCCTATTTATTATTATTATTATTATTATTATTATTATTATTATTATTATTATTATTATTATTTTGTTTTATATTTATTATATTTGTTATTATATATTCATTTTATACTATTATTATTATAATTATTATTATTGTTATTTAATATTTATTTATGTTTATTGATGTTATTATAATTATTATTATTAAATATTTATTTATGTTTTATTATAATTATAATTATTATTATTATTAAATATTTATTTATGTTTTTTGATATTATTATTATTATTATTATTATTATTATTATTATTATTATTATTATTATTATTATTTGCATTATTGCTATTATTATCATTATTATCAAATACTATTTATTATTAATATTATTATTTTATGATATTATTATTAGCATTATTATTTTTATTGGCATTAGCATTTTAATTGTCATTAGTGCTTTTATATTCATTAATTCTCGATTTATTTCATTCAATTATTTATTTAATTATTTATTCATTTACTTATCATTTAATTTAATCCATTATCAATCTCATTCATTTTTCTCAATTTACTTTATTCAATCATTCACTTTTTCCAATTTACTTTATTCAATCATTCATTTGTTTATTTATTTATTCAATTGTTTATTTATTCACGATTAAACAATATAATTTTTTCTATTTTGACTGCAATGCGGGAGGCATGTGGTTCTTCTGAGAAGTATGGTCGAAATAGGTAAATTAGGATGAATTTATTATTTATTATTTGGAATATGTAATCACTATTTTATTTTATTTTATGTATTTGTGGTCTGTAATAATAAAACGATTTTTGACCGCTCTTAAAAAGAACCACCACACAAATGTTTTCTACCAAATAAAATATTGGTTGATAAAACTGGACCAATGTCCTGGTTTTCATCTCAAACTAAGATTTAAACTTATTCAATAATCGTATATCTTTTTATAATAATAAGTAGTTTGGAACCAACGTTCCTATCTAAATGAATATCCCGATTTATGCATGATTTGCACTTTTTGCAATGAGTGTTGTATTCTGCCCTTAGTATTATTGTAATTTTATTTATGCTTTAATGCCATTTTATTTCCGCTTTTAAATGAATGATTGCGCCTTTAATTGATTGCATCGTATGGATAGATGGTGAAATGATAAACTCAAAACATAATTGTAAAATTAATCAAAGTACGAATAAATGAGAAGTCCCAAACCTATCTCTGGTCTTTGGACTCAAAGAGGCGAGAGGTTTACCCTCCAAGACACCTCTTGTGTCACAAGACTTTGACGTTAATCCTAGGCTCCTTAGGGCGAGAGGTTTACCCTCCAAGACCCCTTTGTTTGGCCCAAAATGGATACTAAGCATAGTCTTAGGCTCTCCGAGGCGAGAGAAACTTTCCCAATGTTCTATTGGGTGGCGACTCCATGACACCTCCTAGTTGCCCAAAATAGACAAACGGACCCACAAACGCCCGATCGCCCTCAAGCGGGCGATTGGAGGGGCGGCCGCGGGGATCCGGCGCGCGTCATAGTGGCGACTCCACTGGGGACAATACTCGAGACTTCAATTCGAAAGTACGTTGATTAAAATTTATAATTAAGTTTTAGTTTAAAAATTTCACCTTCTTTCAAAACTGCATTGCATCGAATTAGAGCTTTAGAATATGCTAGTTTGGTCCCTCTATTAGCCCCGGTGCGTTCCTTAAGCACGACCCTATTTTCACTCAATTTAGGGAAGTGTTAAGGATAATCATCAGCCCAAACCTCGTACCTCAATGGTATATCAAATGGTGACCCGATCGGTCGTTACGCTTGTGATGAGCTAGGCCTGTTGGCAGGGACCATGCTTGGGTAGCCCTAAAATATCATCATCTTGGACCAAAGCCCATGTAATGGACATAAATACTTCCACTAGGGGGCATGCGCCATAATACTTTGCTTGTGAAGTGGGTTATTGTGTATTGGACAAATCCAAATAAATTTAGATGTTTGCTCCTTAAAGGTTTTTATACCCCGAGGGGCACATTACATTTTATTCGGATTGTTTAAATACACGATAGTCGAAAATTCATTTGCATGCACTTTTAATAATGAGAGTTCGTGCTTCGCAGCACGTTGTACGCGCTCATTGGGTTCCCTGCTAACCCACGGGTTAAGCCTACTAAGCGAAAGAGCCCGCACAACCTCCTAGGTGAGAGAGAAACAGTTGGGAGGAATTCTCTTCTTGTATGTGTATTCGCGCTCGTGCATTATTTCTTTCATGAACAATGTAAATAAAACACATGCATTTTGTCTCATGTATAATTCTTTCCATACAATAATAGAACCTGTGCATTTTGTATATAAAATTACTTGTATCATAATTTGTGAATATGAACATGACACGTATTTATCCTGCGTGTACATACATAGCAGCTCTTGTCACGACTCACACTAACATTATGACATCCATAGCATCCATCATGTACCATAGCCAGTATATGCAGCCTACGTCCCCGAAGGTACGTATCGACATGCATCATATCGCACCCAGACATACTACCACCATGACATGCATAAAAAAAAATCAAATCAAAATAATGCATTCATAATGTATCATAGGATGTACATATCAACATATTCACATTGCATATGTGCATAAACATTGTGTGTTAGGGCACATACATATCGCTGCATATCATAGAGTACACATATTAGCATATATCATTAGGTCGGTCATTATACATATCATGCACTACAGACATCTTGCATCTTCCACATTGCGTGCCATATTATGAACGTGCATTATCATACATGCATTAAGCCATGCACATATGAATCTTGCATCATGCATGTTAGTCACTGTATATACCATACCATGTTTTTGTAGGCATACCATGTAAATACACATGTTTCGTAAACCTATTCATTTCTTGCAACCACTTTTGTCCCATCTCATGTGCAGTATTTGTATATATTTTGCACTTTTATGTATGTGAGTTTTGCCATTTCTCGCGACTCATTGGTGCACATTACCATGATAAATCGTCTTCACCTTACATCATGTATTCGTATCTTGTCTAAATCATGCCATGTTAACATGTACGATATATCATGAACATTTATCCCTATACTGTGCCATAGGTTGTACTCATGCTTTCATCATATATATGTACATTGCAAATTTATGCATGCACGTCATTTGTCATGCATTGTTCACACATTCACACTCACTTATAATTTTTCGTTAATATTTTACACTCACATATCTTTGCACATATTTCATGTACGCATTTTTATACAAAATGTTTTTACACATGTTTCGCACATATAATTCCTTACACGCATACACGACACTATTGCTTACGCCATTCCATATACATGATTTCTAATGCATAGTTTGCGCATATTTTTTACAAAAAAGAGAAAAAAAAATGAGAATTTTTTTTATTTGCTTAAACGATTTTTGTGTATATACATTTCGATAGAATAAAAATTTTTGTGTTAAGCTATATCCTAAAACGCTGACATGTTTGCACCTCATTAAGGTACCTCTGATTCAAGGTTCGACTCTGCCTAAGTAGTTCTCAATTATGAATGGATTTGATCTCAACTCTAGAAATCTGAGTTTCATTCCACTTTGAATTAAGTAAGGGGTGCATATGTTTTGTCTTTAAGAGCTGGATCACGTGAAGATATCTGACCATACCATGTGATTTCTAAATTTTGAGCACTTTTGGCCTGTTTTTGAAAACAAAACTGAAAAACTAGTTGCAATTAGGGGATTGGATGAAAACTCGCTAAGAGCACAAGAACCTTTTAGATTACCCGTCAAAGCGACTCCTGGATAAGGCTGAATCTAGAAAATGATTTATGCACCATTTCTTTGTATAGCTCTCTAAATGACCATTTCCTACCCTCATTTTAAAATCGCTTGCTAGCCCGTTGAGCTTTTATTTTGGTATGCTAAATGCGTACTGATTTTATTGTTACACACGTTAAAACTACCCTTCGCCTAAAATGATTTTGGCTTCCTCTTAGAAGAATGGCCGCTCTAGTAAGGATAGATGTACATTATGACATTTCTTTGAGCTATTAAAACTTGCTCCGATAAAAAGGGGGTTTACACTTCGAGAAGGAAATTTCAATCATCGATAATTTTTTGGGGTTACCAAAAATTGCCCCGATGAAAATGGATTTACACTTTGGGGAAAAGAGCCTCAATTTTTGACAATTTTTTGAGCTACCAATAATCACCCAGATAAGGATGGGTTTACCCCTTGAGAAAAATTTTCAATTATCGATAATTTTTGGGCTACACTTCTGGAAAGGGGTTTGAATAATCGATAAACTTTTTGTGTAGTTAGAGACATGAGCTTGCGAAAAAAAAAGAAGAAAAAAGGAAAAAAAATCAAAATTGAAGAAAAAAATAGATAAAAAATAATAAAAAAAAAGAGAAAAACAAAAAAAAATAATAAAAAAAAGAGAAGAAAAATGGTAGGGCCCAAGATAGTACCCCTTGACGAGTTCGGTGGTTATCTTTTTAACTAAATTGTTATGTTGAGCTTGATAAGTCAGAGTGTTACCGAGTCCAAATTCAAGAGTATCTCAATAGTATACAATTAGTCTGAAAATGATTCCATCATCCAAATGAACGCTGCGGCCATTTTTCTCTAACGACCTGATCCTCCTTTGATAGCCAATTACCTAAGCCTAACATTACAACCAAAGTAAGACCTCTTGATTCTTGGTTTGGCCTTATGTAATTAGCGGAGATGACCTTCTAGTAAGGTTTGGTACGTAGGAAGAGGCGTATGGTGTCTCTTGAGCTTCAAGCGGGAAGCCACGAGTGCATTTGTATTCGAGTCTCGTCTCGTCTCCAAAGTTGCAATTAGAATTTTCTTTCAAATGATGAAAAACTTTGTTTTGGCCTTTTGAACATACACACAGAGATCGCATGGTATGCCTCGTGTTCACATGTTGATTTAGTAAACATCGATACTTACGTGTTTACTTTCTTGCACTTTATTGGGAATGACTCCCGAATTCTTTTGATGAGATTGAATCGGTTGAGAATGTGGTTCATTCAGTATACTCAAAGGCAGATAGAAACTTGAGTTTGAGGTACCTAATAGGTTGCACTCATTTTACAATCTTGGGATATTTCTTATCACTACCCATGAAAATGATACTTCGCGTACACTCCTAACAATATTTTTTGTACATATGCTCTCTGTAAATGTTTTTACACACAATTGTAGCAAAAATTTTCAAGAAATAGTTTTACATGTACAATTCTTGGTGCATGTCTTCTGGCATAAGAGCTTTAGCGAATACATTTCATAAGTGCTTTTGACACATGTGGCTCTTTATGGGCATATCCTTTGCCAGCATCTTGCATCCACATTTTTCGCATGCATTCAATACACATATATATGATTTTTCCTACATATGTTTCATACACATAGTTGTATGTACACACATCGCACACACCAAATTCCATACATAGCTTTCATGTATATAACATATCCCACCTGTCTTTGCATATGATTTTTTACATCTATGCGGATGAATGACTCTTTACCACATGCATGATCATTTGCATGCATGGTCATTTGCACATAGTTTGCATACATAATCCCCTTGTATATATATTTATCATGCATGAACTTTTGCATGTCTTTCTCATTCATGATCATTTACAAACATGTTAGAATAACGATTCTTAGCTCATGTTCCATAATCTTCCACATGGATATAAGCCATTGGCATATATGACATACGCATAAGCGTTTCAGGATCATAGTCCTTTGCATGTCATTTCATAAATGCACAGCCTTTCACATGTATTCCACGCACAGTAGATAATATACATCAGCCGCACATCGATAAGAGGCAATTCTCAAGTCCTCTGAGTAGGCAAAATCTCAAAGTCCTCTGAGTGGGCAAAATTTCTAAGTCCTCTGAGAAAGCAAAGATCTCAAGGTCCTCTGAAGAGGCAAAATCTGAAAGCCTTTTGAGCAGGAAGCAAGCCTATTCATGCATGCCATGCCGGGGGCAAGCAGGTAAGTTTTTCTATGACAAGATGTTCGTTCACACACATCACACAAAGTGTACAAAATCCGAATTCAAATGTGTATATACATTTTGCACACATACTCCCATACAAACACGATATTTTGTATATATTGCCATGTACGTGACTCAAGGGAAAGGTCCGAATAGAACCCATGCTTAAGGTGATCCAAATGATGGGTTCAGCTCAACGTTGTCAGACACTACCCAGAAAAGCAAGCCTGTCCACGCTGTGTCGGGGGGCAATCAGTGAGCATTGAAGTCTCCCAATGAGTATCAAAGCCTCCTAGTGAGCATCAAAGTCTCTCAGTGAGCATCAAAGTCTCCCAGTGAGCATCAAAGCCTCTCGGTGAGCATCAAAGCCTCCTAATGAGCATCAAAGTCTCCCAGTGAGCATCAAAGTCTCCCAGTGAGTGTCAACTGACAACGACCCCAATAGGCAGGTACTGCCATAGGTACTTATCTCTTTTATTATTTACCCTACAAATTTGTATTTTCCTTTTTTTCAGGAAAAAAGAAAGTTCAAGATAAACATCAGCGATAGAGCAGATCGCAACCGGGACTGCAGTTAGAGAACACTGCATCTCACAGTTCGAGGTTATAGTCAGAGAGCACCGCACCTCACAAGGCGAGACTGCAGTTAGAGAACACTGCATCTCACAATTGAAGTTGTAGTTAGAGAACATTGCTCTTCACACCGATATTGTAGCCAGAGAGTGCTACATCTCACAGTTCATGTGGTAGCTAGAGAGTGCTACGCACCTTGCAGATCGGATGGGGGTTAGCAAGGGAACTTCACAAATCTACTCTTCACACCGAGATTGTAGCCAGAGAGTGCTACATCTCCCAGTTCACGCGGCAGCCAGAGAGTGTTATGCACCTTGCAGCCGAATGGAGGTTAGCAGATCAAAAAGCCGTACTGGCTAGATGGGGGTTAGCAGATCAGACTTTATACTGACCGGATAGAGGGTTAGCAAGAGAATGCCAACGAATAGGGATTGTGGTCAGAGTGTACCGCTTCTCACCAATCGAAGCTGCAGTTAGAGAAATACTGCTCTTCACATCGAGTTTGTAGCCAGAGAGCGCTACATCTCTTCAACCCTGTGCAAGCCGAGACGAGGCCAGCAGAAGTCGAAGCTGCAGTTAGAAAAACACTGCTCTTCATATCGAGTTTGTAGTCAGAGAGTGCTACATCTCCTCAACACTGCGCAAGCCGAGATGAGGACAGCAGAAGTCGAAGCTGCAGTTAGAGAAACACTGCTCTTCACATCGAGTTTGTAGTCAGAGAGTGCTACATCTCTTCAACCCTGCGCGAGGCGAGACGAGGCTAGCAGAAGTTGAAGCTGCAGTTAGAGAAACACTGCTCTTCACACCGAGTTTGTAGTCAGAGAGTGGTACATCTCTTCAACCCTGCGCAAGCCGAGATAAGGCCAGAAGAAGTCAAACCTGCGGTTAGAAAAACACTGCTCTTCACATCGAGTTTGTAGTCAGAGAGTGCTACATCTTTTCAACCCTACGCAAGCCAAGATGAGGCCAGCAGAAGTCGAAGCTGCAGTTAGAGAAACACTGCTCTTCACACCGAGTTTGTAGTCAGAGAGTGCTACATCTCTTCAACCCTGTGCAAGCCGAGATAAGGCCAGTAGGAGTCGAAGCTGCAGTTAGAAAAACACTGCTCTTCACATCGAGTTTGTAGTCAGAGAGTGCTACATCTCCTCAACACTGCGTAAGCCGAGACGAGGCCAGCAGAAGTCGAAGCTGCAGTTAGAGAAACACTGCTCTTCACATCGAGTTTGTAGTCAGAGAGTGCTACATCCCATCAACCCTGCGCGAGCCGATACGAGGCCAGCAGAAGTCGAAGCTGTAGTTAAAAAAACACAGCTCTTCAGACCGAGTTTGTAGTCAGAGAGTGCTACATCTCGTCAACCCTGCGTGAGCCAAGATAAGGCCAGCAAAAGTCGAAGCTGCAGTTAGAGAAACACTGCTCTTCACACCGAGTTTGTAATCAGAGAGTACTACATCTCTTCAACCCTGCGCAAACCGAGACAAGGCCAGCAGAAGTCGAAGCTGCGGTTAGAAAAACACTACTCTTCACATCCAGTTTGTAGTCAGAGTGTGCTACATCTCTTCAACCCTACGAAAGCCGAGACGAGGCCAGCAGAAGTCGAAGCTGCAGTTAGAAAAACACTACTCTTCACATCGAGTTTGTAGTCAGAGAGTGCTACATCTCCTCAACACTGCGTAAGTCGAGATGAGGCAAGCAGAAGTCGAAGCTGCAGTTAGAGATACACTGCTCTTCACATCGAGTTTGTAGTCAGAGAGTGATACATCTCTTCAACACTGCGCAACCCGAGACAAGGCCAGCAGAAGTCGAAGCTGCGGTTAGAAGACAACTGCTCTTCACATCGAGTTTGTAGTCAGAGATTGCTACATTTCTTCAACCCTGCACAAACCGAGATGAGGCCAGCAGAAGTCGAAGCTGCAGTTAGAGAAACACTGCTCTTCACACCGAGTTTGTAGCCAGAGAGCGCTACATCTCTTCAACTCTGTGCAAGCCGAGATGAGGCCAACAGAAGCAGAAGCTGCGGTTAGAAAAACATTGCCCTTCACACCGGGTTTGTAGTTAGAGAGTGCTACATCTCCTAAATACTCCGTGCAGGCCGAGACGAGGCTAGCAGAACACTCGTGGTAGAGCAGGCCACAATTAGAGGTTGTAGTCAGAGAGTACTATATCTCACAAACTCCGTGCAGGCCGAGACGAGGCTAGCAGAACACTCGTGGTAGAACAGACCACAGACCGAGGTTGTAGTCAGAGAGTACTGCACCTTATAGCCACCATGCAGACCGAGACGAGGTTAGCAGGGGGATTAACGATAGAACACATCGTGACGAGACTTCAGTAAGAGAATACTGCATGTCGCAAGGGAGATTTGTAGTCAGAGAGTACTACATCTCACCAAGCTGCGCGAGCCGAGACGAGGCCAGCAGAAACAGGTTGAGACGAGGCCGGTAACGCCAGCAAGGTAAGGTCCGGCATCCCCAAGTATGTAATTCTCCCTCTTCCTTCTTTGAATTTTGGCTCACCTAGGTATCTATGCACTAGCTTCTCTAAAATTGGGGGCAACTGTAGACACCGGGGTTTGAGTCAGATTTTGATGTCAATTTTGGGTACTTGGTAAATTCCTCCAAACAAAAATAATAATAATAAAATTAAAAAAAAATGAGATTAGGTTAATTTAATTAGATAAATCAAGAATTATGATTAGTTTAATTTAATTAGTTAATATTGTAAGATAAATGAATTAATTAGTTAATATTTTAGGATAATTAAAATGTGATAATTAATTAGATGTGATAATTTAGGTAGATTAATTAGATTAAGTAGGTTTAAAAATATAGAGTATTTAATTAATAGAGTATTTAATTAGTTAGTGTGTTAGTTTAAGTAAATCAATTAAAATCAAAAAAAAAATCAGAAAATAGAAAAATGGAGGAAATTACCATTGTGCACCTAATTAACCCTAATTGTCGGTATAAAGGGAAAAGAATGAAGAGGGAAAGGGAGCTCTCTCGGCAGATCAAGAAAGAAAAAGAAAGGAAAAGAAAAGAAAAAGAAAAGAAAAGAAAGAGAGAGTAAGAGGGTGAACACAGAGAGAGGGCTAGCCAAAGGAAGAACACAGGAAAACCAAGAAAGAAAAAAAAAAGAAAAAAGAAAGAGAGAAGAGAGAGCAAGAAAATCCAGAAACCAAAGAAGCAAGAAAGGCAAATAGAAAAGGAAAAGAGAGGAAAGCAAAAGACCAAAGAAGAAACAAATAGAAAGAGGAGCAGACCCAGCCCAACGGCGCCGGAGAGAAGAAGAGAAAGAAAGAAAAGAGAGGGGAAGGAGGCGTTGCCTCCGCCGGCCAGCCATGGCCGCCGATCGCCGCACGCGCCCCGCCACCGTGTAGAGGAGGTCCGGACGAAACCATCTGTGGTCGCCATTCCTCCATCGGCAGCCGGAAGCCGGCGCGTGAGAGAAGAAGACCCGTACGCTTCAAGACGTTTTCCGACGACGGCAGCGCTCTTTCCGGAGAGTGACCAGCTCCGGTGGCTTCTCGGTGTCCCAATCTCCCTTCCTGCATAGGTGGTGTTGACCACCTCTCCTCTGGCGAGGTAAGTCCCCTTTCCCTATTTATTATTATTATTATTATTATTATTATTATTATTATTATTATTATTATTATTATTATTATTTATTAATATTCTGTTTTATATTTATTATATTTATTATTATATATTCATTTTATACTATTATTATTATAATTATTATTATTGTTATTAAATATTTATTTATGTTTATTGATGTTATTATTATTATTATTATTAAATATTTATTTATGTTTTATTATAATTTTTGTTATTATTATTATTAAATATTTATTTATGTTTTTTGATATTATTATTATTATTATTATTAGTATTATTATTATTTGCATTATTGCTATTATTATCATTATTATCAAATACTATTTATTATTAATATTATTATTTTATGATGTTATTATTAGCATTATTATTTTTATTGGCATTAGCATTTTAATTGTCATTTGTGCTTTTATATTCATTAATTCTCGATTTATTTCATTCAATTATTTATTTAATTATTTATTCATTTACTTATCATTTAATTTAATCCATTATCAATCTCATTCATTTTTCTCAATTTACTTTATTCAATCATTCACTTTTTCCAATTTACTTTATTCAATCATTCATTTGTTTATTTATTTATTCAATTGTTTATTTATTCACGATTAAACAATATCATTTTTTCTATTTTGACTGCAATGCGGGAGGCATGTGGTTCTTCTGAGAAGTATGGTCGAAATAGGTAAATTAGGATGAATTTATTATTTATTATTTGGAATATGTAATCACTATTTTATTTTATTTTATGTATTTGTGGTCTGTAATAATAAAACGATTTTCGACCGCTCTTAAAAAGAACCACCACACAAATGTTTTCTACCAAATAAAATATTGGTTGATAAAACTGGACCAATGTCCTGGTTTTCATCTCAAACAAAGATTTAAACTTATTCAATATTCTTATATCTTTTTATAATAATAAGTAGTCTGGAACCAACGTTCCCATCTAATTGAATATCCCGATTTATGCATGATTTGCACTTTTTGCAATGAGTGTTGTATTCTGCCCTTAGTGATAGGAGCTTAATTGAGGTATAATTTAGTATTTATTTTGTATGTATTTATGTAATTAATCATGCTATTTTGTGTAAATTTGATGTGATGTGTTAGTTTATGATTATTTGTATTAGATTGCATGTTTGTGTGTTTACTGTTGTTTTTAGGTGAAAAATGAAGAGAAGAACCAGATTAAGAAATAGAATGAGAGGATCACGAGAGCAAAGGAGCAGGTCACGTCTCACACAAGCGGTAACGCGACGTGACCTTAGGTAATGAGACGCGACTGGAGAAGAAGAAAGAAGAGAAAGAGAAAGAAAAGAAGAAAAGAAGCTGAGAGAGAAGCGTCACGCGACGTGAGCATAGGTGGTGACTCGTGACGCGTGAGAGAGGCCAAGAAAGGGAAAGAGAAGAGAAGAGAAGAGAAAGGAGAGGAGGAAGCGAGACGTGAGCGCCAGTCACGCCACGCACACGCGAAGACACGGCGTGAGGGGGAGTAACGAGTCGTGACTGGCCAGAGAGGAAAGAGAAAACCGAGAGAAAGAAGGAAAGAAGAAAATGGGCAAGCGCGTTCTGTCGTGATCGCGACACCGTTGCGAGCGCGACAGAGATGACCGTTGGGCAGTTTTTGTCCAAAAATCACTTGAGAAGTCACATCTTTTCACCTACAATTGCAACCATTCTCAAGGGAGATCTCTAAGAGACACAATCTTTAAATTATTATCTATAAATATGTAGTTTAACTGTAATTAGAAATGATGAATTTTTAGTTAAGTAATTTTTCTGTATTTTGCAAGATAGATATTTTTTAGTAAAATTCTATTTAGTTTTATGTTTTGAAGAAGAAGATCAAGGAGGAGAAAATCTATTTCAAGAGATTGAGAAAAGGGTTGAAAGGCTTCTATCTTATTCTCTTATTTTTAATTCTTCTCCACTATTTCTAAGAATATTATTTGTATTAAATTGCATGTTATTATTCTTTCTATTTCCATCTACTTTCATAGTCTTTGAATGCAGATTTTCTATTAGTATATTTTGTATGATTTTTATAAGTTAAAGTAATTCGAGAGTTTGCTTTATCTGACATCTAATAGAGATTCATTATTAAGATATATTTGAGAGATCGGTATATTGAGATAATTGCTATAGGTTAGTGTTTATTCTTAAAATATGTAATTAGAAACCTCTAATTCATTAATGAAAATTGTGAGTTAGAATTTTAATTGTATGTTTTAGGCATTTTAATTCATGTCGAGAGAGTGAGTTAAAAAATTATTCTAACTTGGCTTGCATAAAAAGATGAAAAATGTTAATAAATTGATGGAATCAAGTTCATTGTCTTTAATTCTTCATGATTTATTTTATCTTCTTTTGACTATCATTAACTAGGTATAATTAGTTTACATATTAGATTAGATTAAAATCAACTTTACCATTAATTTATCATTGTAAACAAGATTAAAATCAATTAGTAATAGTGTGTAAAAACGTTCCTCGTGGGATCGACATCTTAAGTACTATTGCAGTACCCCATATACTTGCGGTATAATTAGCATCTATAGAAAATGCTCAACAAGTTTTTGGCGCCGTTGCCGGGGAGTACAAGTTTGATAATTTCATGATCCAAGCGGGTTTTGTGGTTCCATCACCTCCACCATCACCATGATAGGGGAGTTTTTCTTTCGCTTTATTTTATTTGTTTCTTTTACTTGTTTTTGTGTGTCATTCCTACACATTGAGGACAATGGTAGTTCTAAGTGTGGGGGAGTGAGTTAGTTTGTTTGATTATTGTTTTATATGTTTATGTCTATGTTGTGTATATGTTATTTGCATTGTTTGTTGTGTGTTTTTATATGTCAATTAGGTTTTTTAGTAAGCGTTATTATAAGGCATTGTTTATTTGGTATATTATATAGGTTGTTAAGTCAAATTATCCTCTATGCTCATTTTTATCAGTTTTTCAAATTTTTTTAGCATGTGTTTTAAGTTTTTCAAGTTATTTTCTTTTACTTATTTCAACATTATAGATTATTTAGTCTTTTTAACTAACCATGTTTTTAAAAGTTAGAATTTACTCATTTAGTTTTACATTTTCAGTTTCTAGTTGTTTAAGGAAACTATAGCCATAATACTTACCTTTTATCTTTTCAATAATCGATGAGGACTCAAAATAAAAATAAAAATAAAAACATAAGTGGGATGGAGCATAAAATGCACCCACTTAAGTTATAAAAAGAAAAAAAAAGCAAGCAAGATGTAAAAAGCAAGCAAGATGTATATTCAAAATTGCAAAAATATGGGATGGAGCGTAAAACGCACCCATATTACTTTCTCTTGCTATACATGGGAATCAATAAAAAGTTATACTCATGTGAAAGAAAAAAAAAACAAAGAAAAAGAGTCTAAAAATGCCATGAGATTTGATTAAGGGTAAGTGAGCTTTAATTGTCCTAAAAGGTGACTAGCAATCTTAGATTTTTAACTTTTATGATCAATTTTCTCTCTTTGATTCATGTTTAGTTTTTGAGACTATATATTCTTTATGTTGGAAGTAGTAAAATTAGAAAACTTGTTGAATTTTCAATGCATATTTTGAATTTTGATTTACTGATATGTGTGAGTATTTGGGATAGTTGATCTTTGCAACTCTAGTGTATATGCTGAATGGACATTGCTTTGTAATTATGTTTACTAGCTGTTACATTTGTTCATGTCTTTTCTTTTGCTTGAGGACAAGCAAGGTTTAAGTGTGGGGGAATTTGATAGAAGCTTAATTGAGGTATAATTTAGTATTTATTTAGTATTTATTTATGTAATTAATCATGCTATTGTGTGTAAATTTGATGTGATGTGTTAGTTTATGATTATTTGTATTAGATTGCATGTTTGTGTGTTTACTGTTGTTTTTAGGTGAAAAATG
Organism: Excoecaria cochinchinensis; assembly: GCA_947683425.1. Classification (NCBI taxonomy): domain Eukaryota; kingdom Viridiplantae; phylum Streptophyta; class Magnoliopsida; order Malpighiales; family Euphorbiaceae; genus Excoecaria; species Excoecaria cochinchinensis. The sequence goes on from CANTUQ010000013.1 coordinate 3,441,410, forward strand.
AAGAGAAGAACCAGATTAAGAAATAGAATGAGAGGATCACGAGAGCAAAGGAGCAGGTCACGTCTCACACAAGCGGTAACGCGACGTGACCTTAAGTAACAAGACGTGACTGGAGAAGAAGAAAGAAGAGAAAGAGAAAGAAAAGAATAAAAGAAGCTGAGAGAGAAGCGTCACGCGACGTGAGCGTAGGTGGCGACTCGTGACGTGTGAGAGAGGCCAAGAAAGGGAAAGAGAAGAGAAGAGAAGAGAAAGGAGAGGAGGAAGCGAGACGTGAGCGCCAGTCACACCACGCACACGCGAAGACACGGCGTGAGGGGGAGTAACGAGTCGTGACTGGCCAGAGAGGGAAGAGAAAACCGAGAGAAAGAAGGAAAGAAGAAAATGGGCAAGCGCGTTCTGTCGCGATCGCGACACCGTTGCGAGCGCGACAGAGACGACCGTTGGGCAGTTTTTGTCCAAAAATCACTTGAAAAGTCACATCTTTTCACCTACAATTGCAACCATTCTCAAGGGAGATCTCTAAGAGACACAATCTTTAAATTATTATCTATAAATATGTAGTTTAACTGTAATTAGAAATGATGAATTTTTAGTTAAGTAATTTTTCTGTATTTTGCAAGACAGATATTTTTTAGTAAAATTCTATTTAGTTTTATGTTTTGAAGAAGAAGATCAAGGAGGAGAAAATCTATTTCAAGAGATTGAGAAAAGGGTTGAAAGGCTTCTATCTTATTCTCTTATTTTTAATTCTTCTCCACTATTTCTAAGAATATTATTTGTATTAAATTGCATGTTATTATTCTTGCTATTTCCATCTACTTTCATACTCTTTGAATGCAGATTTTCTATTAGTATATTTTGTATGATTTTTACCAGTTAAAGTAATTCGAGAGTTTGCTTTATCTGACATCTAATAGAGATTCATTATTAAGATATATTTGAGAGATCGGTATATTGAGATAATTGCTATAGGTTAGTGTTTATTCTTAAAATATGTAATTAGAAACCTCTAATTCATTAATGAAAATTGTGAGTTAGAATTTTAATTGTATGTCTTAGGCATTTTAATTCATGTCGAGAGAGTGAGTTAAAAAATTATTCTAACTTGGCTTGCATAAAAAGATGAAAGATGTTAATAAATTGATGGAATCAAGTTCATTGTCTTTAATTCTTCATGATTTATTTTATCTTCTTTTGACTATCATTAACTAGGTATAATTAGTTTACATGTTAGATTAGATTAAAATCAACTTTACCATTAATTAATCATTGTAAACAAGATTAAAATCAATTAGTAATAGTGTGTAAAAACGTTCCTCGTGGGATCGACATCTTAAGTACTATTGTGGTACACCGTATACTTGCGGTATAATTAGCATCTATAGAAAATGCTCAACACTTAGTATTATTGTAATTTTATTTATGCTTTAATGCCATTTTATTTCCGCTTTTAAATGAATGATTGCGCCTTTAATTAATTGCATCGTATGGAAAGATGGTGAAATAATAAATTCAAAACATAATTGTAAAATTAATCAAAGTACGAATAAATGAGAAGTCCCGAACCTATCTCTGGTCTTTGGGCTCAAAGAGGCGAGAGGTTTACCCTCCAAGACACCTCTTGTGTCACGAGACTTTGACGTTAATCCTAGGCTCCTTAGGACGAGAGGTTTACCCTCCAAGACCCCTCTGGTTGGCCCAAAATGGATACTAAGTGCAGTCTTAGGCTCTCCGAGGTGAGAGAAACTTTCCCAATGTTCTATTGGGTGGTGACTCCATGACACCTCCTAGTTACCCAAAATAGACGCACTTGTAAATATCTTTACAAGTTGCCAAACGGACCCACAAACGCCCGATCGCCCTCAAGCGGGCGGTCGGAGGGGCGGCCGCGGGGATCCGGTACGTGTCACACTAGGGTTAGGAGAGAGGGGATTTAGAAGAAGAAAGAGAAAGGGAAGCAAAATTCTGCTCCCTCAATCCCGTTTCTCTCTTCTCTTCATTTCTCTTCTTCCTCTTCTCTTCCCATTTTGTGCTCCAATTTGGATTCAAGGCTTTGTTTGTGGGAATTAATCATCTCTTAGCATTTTAATTGGTGAGTTTTATGTATTTTCATCTTCTTCTTCTCATTTTCTGAGTTTAAGGTTTGATTTAGGGTTTTGTGGTTTGTTTGTTTTGGTGGGTTATTGTTAGTTGAGCCTCCTCACGACCCTAAAGGAAAGAGAAGGGTGGTATTAGTGGCACCAAGTGATTTGGAGCATCGGAGCAAAGGTTTGGGAAATTTCTTTGAATTTGTTGATTTTGAGTTTGACATGTTTTCTGGAAATTATTTGGTTTATGAAGTTTTAATGAGTTGTATGTTGAGTTAAGATTTTAACTTGTGATTTAGAGATTGTAATTTGATGGATTATGCATATGTGAATTTATTAGATTGTGAATTTGAATTAGATGGATTATTGATTTATTAAGTATGTTCATTGCATGTGGTATTTGAATGTTGAGCTGAAAGGTGAGTTTTATGGGTTTGTTTTATGGTTTGAATGTGTAAGTTTTGAAATGTGTAGTTGTGGGTTTGAAATTGGGTTGTTTTTCTGCAAAAATCTGGGTTTTGGGTGATTCACACGACGGTATGGAGGGCCTTACCACCGTAGGAATCGTGAGCCTTCATCTGGGAAGCTGATCTGTGCATTTTACACGGCGGTATGGGATTACCCATACCCCCTTGTAAAATGCTACTGCCCAGCTCCAACTCCGTGTTGGGCATGTTACACGGCTGTATGGGCTACACCATACCCCCATGTAAGGTATCTTACACGGCGGTATGGATTGGCCATACCGCCATATAAACGCTTCTGTCCCCATTTTTGATGATTTTTGATTCTCTTCATTTTCACTCCTTTTTCACTTATGATTTGTTTTAAATATTATTTAGTGTTATTTTATTTGTCTTATATCATAAATTAGTATTTTGCTCTTTCAGATTATTGTATGTTAGTTGATTCCGGAATGGGCTATTTATTGCCTTAAGTTATGAACTCAATATGCGAATTTCTTTATCCATGACCTGCAAGAGTCAGTCTAGTGGATAGTTAGGCATGCCTAATAGAGTCTTTTAGCTGTAGCCTCAGTTTCGTTTGGACCCCAATCAGGTCCCCGTCTGGTTCCTCGCGAACCCTTATGAATTTTGGATCTTGTTTAAGGTCCCCTCTGTAAAATGTTTTGAATGAGATAAAATAAAATGGTTTATCGATTCGTACCCGTAAGGTACTGTCTGTATTTAATTCATACCCATAAGGTACTATTTGTATACTCATTATCCACTATTATGAGTCCTCAGGTGTTCTGTTTGCTTTGATTTGCTTCGATATGATTATTAGAATGTGATATCCGAATGAGCATGATATCTATGAGAAATCAGTTTATATGTATATGGATGTGGATATGAGCTTCTGATTGTATGTCTTTATTCTGCAAGTATGATTATATATCTGATATGATTATTCGCATATGTCATATCGTATGTGATTTGCTTTGATGACCATTGTGAATGGCCGTCCACTCTTTTGTTGTGTGTTCCCCACTAAGCGTTATCGCTTAGCACGGTTTTTATCCGTGCAGGTGTAGAAGGCATTTTGCTTTGGGAGAGTCACCGCCAGTCAAGCCAACACAGAAGGGATTAGTGTTAGGGCTATTTTTGTAATAGTTATGATGATTCGTTTTGGAATAAAACTCTCATTACATCAGTAATTTTGTAAGCTTCCACTCTAGTTTATTTTGGATATGTAATCCTTTTGTTTTGGGCAATTGATCATAATATTATTGTAATTATTTTGTTATATTAATGTATGATCAGTTGTTGTTTCTCTAAAGTTTTAATTTTCGCTATGTTTTTGTATGTTTATTATGCATGAATGTTTGCTTGGTATTGATCTGTCTGGTGTGACACCCCTGCTCCTACGTCATCTCACTCCTATCCGGATGGGTTCGCCTACGTATGGGTGGGGGGTGTTACACCAAACATGCATTTTAATTTTATAACTCTTATAAAAGATGTCACATGCTCATTAGGATGTAGATAGACATGCCATTAAAGGGAAAAATCCATTAAAGCTTCCAAATGGGCCAATTACAAGGAGTAGAGGAGAAGTGGCAAGGCTTTATTCAAGCATTCATTAAAGAGGAAATGAAGCTTCAAGGGAAGAAATGTCATTGGGTCAATTTTGAAAACATAGAAACTAAAATTGGAGATGTTGAAGATGTTTTGAAGATGGTTCATATGTTAGAAGCAAAAGTGGGACATGAAGGATGTTCATAGGTTGAATTGAAGAAGCTAAATTAGGAAAAGCCCATAAAAGGGCCATGTGCAAGTCATATGACACCTTGACAAGTGCAAGTCATGTGACACCTTGACATGTGAAAATCATGTAACCTTGACATATGCCAAACATGTGCCTTGACATGTTCTGGTCATGTGCCATGAACATGTGCCAAGCATGTGCCATGTACAGGTGGATTGCATGTGCTTTATAAGTGGATTAAGTAACTATTCTAATTAGGCTATTTGTTGGAGCCTTAATTAATATTTTTAACCAAGACTTTATGATTTTTAATAAGCCTTAAAATGTGTGGGCTTTGTTTATTAGGGTCATAGTAGGTTTATTTCATGTAATGAGTTTAATTTGTTATTTTTGCCTTAATTAATGGACTAGGCCTACATTGGGCTTAAGTAGCTTTTTAGTTGGGTTAAATGTGATTAGTTTAGCTTAAGTTAGATGGGCTGGATGACTTCTAAAGTGATCCCATCCATTTGGTCTTACTTTTACTATTTTAAGTAGAAAAAAATGCCTAATTTCCATTCCTAACTTACATGGGAATTCGGCCAACATTTCCAATTAGGTTTAGGATCTATTTGCTACCTATATAAAGGCTGTTTAGGTGTGTTACTGGGGATATTAAGATTAATAAAAAAATATTTTGCTTAAGCAATTGTTCTTCTGCAATGGTGAGTTATTTTCTCTACTTTTGTGCTGCTTTAGGAATTTGGGTTAGTTAAGTATTGCTTGTTAATTCTATTCTTCTTATATTTCTACTTTAGGTCCTTTATATCTTTGATATTAGGGCTTAAGGTGTTTAAATTACATATTGCATGATTAGAATTTGATGGCTAATTGGATGATGAATTTGGGTTTCTAATTAGATCCTAGAGTTCCACATCAAAGCCTAAAACTTGTGGTTTATTTTAGTTTGAATTTTTTCCATCTTTATCACTGTTGTTTGTCATTCATATTCACCAATAAATGTCACATAAAAGTTGATCATGGCATAAAGGTAAGTATTAGAACTCAAAATTAACAATTGATTATTCTTTGGTACTAAATCCAAATTCTATTTGCTATAAGTAGAAATCAGTTTTGCTTGAGTTCTTCTATATCCAAATTAACTTGATTGAGCTCTATTGATGTGTTTTAGCTACTTTTCTAGAATAAACAAAGAAAAAAAATGCAATAGAAAATAAGTCTAGTAAACCGAATTAAAGTTATAGAGTTCAACCGCAAGTGAAATACATGTAAGAGTTCAGAATCCGGTTGGGGGCTATTTACAACTTGAATTTAGGTGCTTGTATGTTAGTTAGAGCTAGCTTGGGTTGGCAATGAGAATAATTAGGGATTAGTTTGGTTTATTCCTTAAAAAGAACCAAATCAATTACACTTTACTCTAATTATGTTTTCTTTGCATCTTTAGTTTCTTTTATTTTTTTTTTACTTGTTTTTTGCTTCAATTTACATTGATTGAGTGATAATTTGCATTCTATTACTCATTTGCACAAAAATTAGTTTGCACATATTTTTTTTCATCTAGGTGTGTAACAATTATGTTTTGTTGTTTGCTATACTATATCTTGCCTCCACATTCGAATTTGCCATATTCCTACTTAAGTTTTCTTATATTCTCTATATACAACTTGCTTGAATTAAATCTGATTATAAAAAGCAACCCATAAGCATAGAGCAAGATTGGAAAAAGGCAAGAGTGTGTGAGTACATCGAATAGGGTAAAAGCCAATATTGTGTGAAACAAGAAGGGAGTGACCTCTTCTTGAGTTTAAACATGTAAGGGAGTGTTTGCAAGGTTATTTATCTAACATCTTGTATAGGTATTCATAATGAATGAAGAATCGGGTAGAAAAAGGATGTCCTAAGTGGAGATTTCCTTTGCTGCACAAGCAATGCATAGTACCATTGAGAAATTTATGAGGGACATGGGGAAAAAATGATAGATTAGAGAGGCTAGAAGTAAGCACCTCTAATACTGCCAGAAGGGCAACAATGAGAGACTGATTCATTAATGAGGAGGCTGATCAAGATGACATGGATGAAGAGGAGGAAGTTCAATCTATAATGGGTAGAGCAATAAGGGAAGAAAGAAGGGATAACAATATAAATGCTATCAAGATGAGGATTGCACTATTCATAGGTAGAAATGATGCTGAAAAATACTTGAAGTGGGAAAGGAAAGTGGAGATGATCTTTGCTTGCCATAATTGTTATGAGGTTAAGAAGGTGAGACTAGCTACAGTTGAGTTCTCTAACTATGCACTAGTGTGGTGGGATAAGTTGAATAAGGGTAGGAGAAGGATCGAAGAAACTCCTATTTCTAATTGGGAGGAGATGAAATGAATAATAAAGAAAAGGTTTGTGCCAAGCTACTACTATGTGGAGATATATCAACAATTGCATAAACTTATTCCAGGATCTAGAACGGTAAAAGATTACCATAAGGACATGGAAATGTTGATGATAAAGGCAAACCAAAAAGAAAATGATGAGTTAGTTATGGTTCGGTTTGTAAGTGGCCTAAATAGGGAGATTGCAAATGTTGTGGTGTTGAAACCGTTCCTTGACATAGAGGAACTAGTGAACATGGCCATGAAAGTGGAGAGACAATTGAAATACAAAGGAAGTACTAGAAGCCAAAATTTGGGTTCCAAATCCAATTAGAATTCGAAGTGGAATAAGGGTGACAACAAGGCCCCAAAAGTCCTCAGACACAAAAGACAAATTCAGGGACTACAAATGTGTCAAATTCAAATCAAAAGGTACTTCTAATGTAATCCCTTATAATACTAAGCATAGAGATATTAAATGTTTTAGATGTTTGGGGGTTGGGTATATTACACCTTGATGTGCTAATAAAAGGGCTATATGTGATGTGCTCGAACCCCGCTCCGCATCCGGGTCGCTCTCGAATGTCTGCTTTTAGGACCCGAGACCGGATTGAGGTTCACTAAAACTCATAAAAGCTGATCGCTTCGCAATAGACATGGATTCACCCCCATTCCATCGTTGGCAATCAACTTACGAGGGCGTCTACTGGGTATCTTAAGGTAGGTATCACGGAGTAGCCACCCAATAAAACATTGAAAAATAAATTATATTCTCATGAGGCCAAAATCAGAGAGAGTTCGGAACCTCACTCTTATTCATACCTTTGGTTAATGTTATGCGAATGAGTTTTTATGGTCAATTATTTTATCTCTCTTCTCACACAATTCATGCAATAAATTTAAAATGCATTACAAGCACACAAAAGGCAATAAATAAAGTGATAAATATAATTACAATTATAAAAAAATAAACATGAAATTCATAATAACGACATAATGAAAATACATCCATAAATCGGAGCATTCATTTAGACGAGAACATTGGTTCCCAACTACTTGTTTTACAAAAAAGTACAAAATTCTCATACCGATTTTGTGAAAAAGGACAAAGTGATATTATTTTAATGAAAAAGTGAACCTTTCATTTTTGGGACGAAAATGAGGACATTGGTCCAGTTTTATTAACAAATTTTCAATTTAGTAGAAAATATCTTGTGTGGTGGTTCTTTTTAAACGCGGTCAAAATTCGTTTATTATTACAGTCCTCAAGCAAATGAAAGAAAATAAAATAATAAATACATATTTCAGAATAATAAATAAATCCTAAACTATTCGCCCCGACCGTGCTTCACCTACCTCCATGGGCGAGACACATGCCACTCGCGGTTACGATCATGACAGAAAATAATATTTGTCAATAATGGATTAAATTAAATTAAGTGATAAATAAATAAATAAATAAATAAATAAATAATTGAATGAAATGAATTGAGAAAAATAATTAATCTGATATAGTACAAGTATAATAAACTGATAGAATTAATGAATATAAAACATGAATAACACAATAACAATGACCACTGACAATAAAAATAATAATTATAGCAGTAATAGTGATATCAAATAATAACAGTGAAAACAACATTCATTCACACAATAATAATAATAATGTAAAATAATAATAATAATAATAATAATAATAATAATAACACTAAAACAAATAATAATAATAACAATAAATAATAATAATAATAATAATATATTAGCATACAACAATAATAGCAATAATACATTATAATAATAATAATAATAATAATAATAATAATAATAATAATAATAATAATAATAATAATAATAATAATAATAATAATAATAATAATGATGATATAAAATAAATAAACATAAAATAATAATAATAAATAAATAAATAACAATAATAATAACAATAATACTAGTAACAATAATAATAAAAACACAAAATAATCATAATGATAACATAAACACAACAACAACAACAACAACAATAACAAGAATAATAATAATAATAATAATAATAATAATAATAATAATAATATAGCAAAATGAACATGAACTAAATAATAATAATAATAATAATAATAATAATAATAATAATAATAATAATAACAACAATAACAATAATGATAATACAAACAACAACAACAACAACAACAACAACAACAACAACAACAATAATAATAATAATAATAATAATAATAATAAATACTAAAACAAATAATAATAATAATAATAATAATAATAATGATATAAAATAAATAAACATAAAATGAAAATAATAATAATAATAGTATAAAATAATATTAATTAATTAATAATAATAATAAAAATAATAATATAAAATAATAATAATAATAATAAATAAAGTAAAATAAAATATAACCACTTACCGATTTTTCTTCGCCGGAGCCGCCGGAGGACATTGGTGGTCAATACCGCCACTGCCGGAAGACAGATCGACTCGCCCGGAGCTCATCGCCGTTAGTCACGCGCCGGAGGGATGCCGGGATTTGTTGAAAAATGCCCTGGAACACCACGAAGCAACCACCTCCGATCTCCTTGCTGCCGGCGAGTGGGGGAGACCGGTTGCCGCCGGGATGATCGTCTCGCTGCTGGGAGTCCATTGCCGCCGCGTGTGGCGCTATCCGACGCCGGAGGTGGCGCCGGCCATCTCTTTCTTCTTCCCTCCTTTTTTCCTTTTCTTCCCTTCGGTTCCGGCGTTTTTCCTGTTTGGTCCCCTCTGTTCTCTCTTCCTTTGTTTCCTCTTTCTATTTTCCTTTCATTTCTTTTTTGTTTTTTTTGCCATGATTTCTTGCTCTCTTTTCCTTATTTCTTTTCTTTCTTTGGCTTGCTCTCTCCTCCCTTTTTATCTTTTCTTTTCTTTCTTGTTCCCACTCCTCTCATCAGCTGAACCCCCCTCCTCTCTTGCTCCATCTTTTTCTTTTTATACCCCAAAATTAGGGTAGGGCCAACTCATGATTTTCTCCATATATATATATATTTTACTTTTTTTTAATTTAATTAATTTACTTAAATTATCACATATTTTACCTAATTAACCACTCTATATTTATGTTCTTTTCCAACTTTAATTATCCTATAATATCAACTAATCAATTTAGCCCAATCTTAATTTTTAATTTTACATATATATGCATATATTTAATTTTTTTAAGTCTTTATATTTTTTTTCGGAGAAATTATCAAGGTTGTCTGGAGAGCCAAAATTGCCATTTTTTTGACAGATATTACTCTTGGCTCGGGATCCGGTGTCTACACTATGCTTAGTAGGGATAGTGGGGTAGTTATTTTTAAACATGAAAGCGATTTGATTCTATGCGTAATTTAATAAATGCTTTTAATGATGAAATTGGATTTGCTAAACATGGTGAATCTCTAGTTGTTAGGCGTGCTTTGAATGTGCAATTCAAAGAAGAATCAAATATAGATCAAAGGGAAAATATCTTCCATTCTAGATGTAAAATGCATAGGAAATTTTATAGTCTTATTATAAATAGAGGGTAGTTGTGCTAATGTTGCTAGTACAACATTAGTTAGCAAGTTAGACTAAGATGGATGAAACAACCTAATCCTTATAAATAGCAATGGTTGAATGATTATGGAGAAGTAAAAGTGACAAAACAAGTTATTCTTTCTTTTTTGTTGGGGAGATATCAGGATAAGGTTTTATGTGATGTGGTACCCATACATGCTGGTCATATATTACTTGGGAGGCCTTGCCAATTTGATTGGTGTGTAGTACATGATGGTTACAAGAATAGTTTTTCATTCATGATGAACGGGTAGAATTTCACTTTAGCCCTATTAATACCGAAAGAGGTGCATAAAGATCAATTAAGACTCGAGAATTCATTTAAAGGGGAAAGGGTTGTAGACACCGAGTCCCGAGTCAGCCCAAATCAGAGTTACCCAATGAGGACACCGATTCCTGTTTCACAGGTGAAGGGTTGAAACTGTAGGTTTTTGCCTTTTGATTTGATAAGTTTTGAAGTTATTTATGACCAAAAAAACCTTTTATGTTCTCCCTAGTTTAAAAAATAGCCTTTTCGATTGGAAAACTTGAGTTTTGAGTGACCAACGCCCGTTCGTCGAGGCTGAGGTGTCACCACCCCTTACGGGTGTGAATGGAACTTCCCCTTAGAGAGGGGTACCCATCCTTCGTAAGCGAGGGGCTCATACCCCTAATTTGCGAGGGGTGCCCGTCCCTCACACATGAGGGGTACCCACCCCTCATACTAGAGTGACCTCGTCCCTCGCACACGAGGGGTGCCTGTCTTTGGTGGGAAAGGTGGTAAGGGCCTCATCGAGCAATAACCATTCCTTAAATGAGGGATGCTCGTCGGTCGTGATTTGACAGCGAATTTCTAGATTTTCTTCAATGGGAAATCTAGAATTTTGATCTTAAAAATCAAAGACCATATTTTATGTGATAATTGGAGGATTTTATGGTTTTGATTTTAAAGGAGCTGATTTTATACATAAAATCATTCCAAATCCGGGTTTTCAAGGGGATCCTAAGCCTATAAATAGAGAACCTTTTTTTACGGGAAAAAAGGAGGAGGCAGGATTTTCTGGAAGTTCAAACAATCAAGACTTTGAGGGAAAGAAATATTTTTTTTGTGAAGTTATTTTCAAAACATTGATTTCAAGAGTCCATTAAAGGGAGAAAAAATCAATTTTCTTACCTTGATCACTCTTTCGTTTTCATTATTTTTCTAAAGGATTTTTCAGAGAGAAGATAGAGAGAGAAAGCAATTTCTTACTGCCTTTTTCAACTCAAGTTTTGTGAAATCCAAGGAGGAAACGTGATATTTCAACACCCTTCAGAAATCAATTTGCTGAGGGTAATATACTAGGTTATAATTAACTTAATTGTTCTTTAATTTCTAAAACATAATATGATGTGCATACTTTGGGTGAAAAGATGAATTGATCAATTTATATTGTTTCTATTGTTTTGGAATGACAAATCCTGTTTACAAATCGATTTTAATATGATTTTATGAAAGTAGGCTAAGAAATATGTGAAGAAAGATATAAAATGAATGTTTGAGTACTTAAAAATATAGTTTTCTTGTTCTTTTGATTTTTGGAGATGACCAACGGGAAGAAGATCTGACCAACGGCTGTCCCTCAAGCGAGGAACGGGACACTGAATCTCTTTCCTCTCATGAGTTGCCTTTTCGACGGTCGCCCCTCATTTCTCTTAGGCCGTCTCTGTCTTATTTCTTTCCTTTTTTATTTTATTTTATTTTCTAACTCTTTTTAAATGCCATGTTTTGCATGATTAATTTTATATTTTCTTTTCTGTAATAAATGCCATTCTATTATCTTGGCATTTGCTTATTTTCATTATTAATATTTTATTTTATTTTTAATGTTTTTTAACATTGCTAACATATTATTTTCTTTTGCTTGATTTTATGAGTTTATCTTTTAATTGAGCATTGATGGTAAATGAAGGTTCAAGTGACTTTGAGTCTTTATTTTGGTTCATTCATTTTAACATTCCTTTTGTATCATTTAGTTTTTATTGTTCTTGATCTCTTAATTTCTATTTTTTGGTTTAATTATAATAAAAATTTTGTTTTTACATGCGCTTAAAAAGAAAAAACATAAAAAATATTTTATTAACGAATTGGAAGGTTTTCCTTAATAAAACATCACCATTGTCCTAATTTTCCATCCAATAAAATGTAATTTAACTAAAGAGTTGTCTTCTTATCAAAATGGGATCACTCGTCCCGATTTTCCAAAATTGTTCAAGAAACTCTTCATTTTAGTAAATGTGCATCCGGGAACCAATATTTCTACCTTAAATGAATTTCTCATTTTCTGTATGATTTATTTCATTTTATTTGTTGGGGTTGTGTTCCGCCCCTTTCTCTTCGTAAGTTAATTTTGTCATTGTTTAATTTATCGCTTTCCCTATGTGCTTGAGATGTGCCTTAATTTAATTGCATGAACCGTGTGAGAAGAGAAATCGAAATTTATTATAAAAACTCATTTATAACTTTAACCAAGGTATAAGTAAGGGTGAGGTCCCGAACTCTCTCGAATCTTAGGCTTTATGAGGTTAGATGACCCTTTCCATGTTTTATTGGAAGGCGATTCCAAAATACTTTCTTGTTGCCCAAAATAGACACATATGCATGGTCTTAGGCTCAATGAGACTAGATGAACTTTCCCAATATTTTATTAGGTGGCGATTCTAAAATACCTCTTGTTGCCTAAAATAGACGCACTCGTAACTTGATCATCAATAATCGAATTGGGGAAATCCCTTATCCATTGTGAAAGTTGCCAATCTTCATGAGTTTAATGAACCTCTCTTGAACCCTAAAAGTAGGCCTTCAGGGACCTACGGGATTTGGCACGCTTCACAGAGGCGACTCCACTAGTGACTTTGGAGACCTTGATCCTAAAGTACTTTAGTTAAATAAGATATAATTGAGTTTTTAAACTTAAGTTTCCATCCCTTTTCGAAAACTGCATTGCATTTCATCTTAGAGTGTTAGATCTATGCTAGCTAGTCACTCTTTTAGCCTCGGTGTGTTCCCAAAGCATGACCCTATGTTTATTCAATGTACAAAAGTGTTAGGCACAATCTCCAGGCCAAGCCACGTACCATCATAGTATATCAAATGATGCCCTGACTGGTTGCTACGCTTGTTATGAGCTAGATCTATTGGCAGGGATCATGCTTGGGTAGCCCTAAAATGCCATTACCCTGACTAAAGCCCATGTAATGAAAATAGATTCATCCCCTAAGTGATATGAACCTTAATACGGTGCTTCCTATATGGACCACTATATATCAAAGAAATTAAAATAGATTAAATGGTCACTCAGTCGTGGGCTTACATATCCTAGTGGGCCCATCTTGGTTCATTTGAATTATTTGAATACAAAATGATCAAAACCAATTTATATGCGGTTTATATAAGAGGGCTTATGCCGCTAGATTTCTGCCAAGCACCATGCATGTCCATTGGATTCCCCAATGAGCCATGGGCTAATCCCACTTAAGAAAGAGACCACATGACCTCCTGTGCGGAAGAAATAATGGAAGGATATACTTGCTTTTATGTGGTTGTGAATGTTGTAAAAAGCACTATCATACATTATATGTCATTGACGCATCATTTTAATAGGGTCTATTTTGCATCCATCATAGATTTATCTAAGTGGTCCAGGGTGCTCGGTGGTCAATTAATCAGGAATCCATTTTTTGAATTGCCAAAATGAGTAACGGACTAGGGTTCAAACTCACTATCGGATAGCAGCGAGACTTTCTCTTCAGAATATTTAGCAGAAATCAATATGGACAACCTACCAAGATAATTCGATGCAACTTGTACCATGATTGTTGAAGAAGTCGGTAGAAGGCTAGATGAGTTTGAGACTCGGATGATGGAAATGATGGGGAACCCCACTGCTACCTTAACACCACTTGTTGCTCCTCTTATGGAGCAAAATGGATAAGAATAATTTAGAGAGGATCCTCTACAATAGCACGCTCACTAGCAATTAAGCCCAAGGGTACGGCTCATGTTGAGCAAAGGAGAGTGCACGACCCTGATCATGATTTCTTTGAGGAGGAACAAGAGGAGCCAATAGTGATAAGGGGAAAAACACCTAGGTTCAAGGTGATGATCTCCACGAAGATGGAGAAAAAATTTGAAGCTATGGCTCGCATGTTAACAGTGGGGAAAGGAATGAATTCGGAGGAGAAGGAATTGGATGGAGAAAACTTAGTCCCCCAATATTTTAGAATGCCCGACGTCCCAAAATTTGATGGCACTTCTGACCCAACAGCCCATGTAAAACAGTACTCGCTAGTGATGAAGGGTACAACTCTAACGGGAAAATAGAAAATAGAATATTTCTACATGAGCTTAACAGGGCTTGCAATCAATTAGTACCATAGGCTAGAAAGCAGGATAAAAGAAGACTAGGACCTGATGACAGAGGAGTTCCTCAAAAAATACAACTATAGCACAAGGATAGAGGTTACTCTGAAAGACTTGGAGCTTTCAGAACAAAAGTTAGGGGAATTATTCCATGAGTACCTTATTAGATTAAGGAATCGAGTCATGGAGATAAAGCGCAAACCTGATACTCCGAATCAGCTCAGATTGTTCATTAAGAATGCTAGTTCGTACTTGAAAAAAGGGCTGAAGATGAAGGGGTTAAAGGATGGGGAATCCTTAAAAGACATCGCCATAGAGGCTTAAGGTGAATACCTGGCAAGGAAGGCAAGCATTAATTACACTACGTAGGGTTAAAATATTCAAGGGGCAAGCAAGTCAGCATGCTCCAATTGTAACACCCCCTTCCGCCGCCCCCGTTGGAAGGGCAACGGCGAGCGCACTACCCGACGCTCACTCACAACATACACACACATTCGCTAAGTGGAAGCATTCACTAATAATAATAACAGAAAAATCATACATCATAAATAATTAAACATACTTATATACATTAACCAAGATATTCTATCATAATTCTTTACAAAAAGTTACAAGTGCGACTTTTTAAAAAGAATACATAAACAAAAAAGGAATTACAAAAATACAGGAGCTGGAAATAAAATAACAGAACACTTCTAACTCCTATGTGGCCTACCTGCAAATGTGCGACACGAGCAAACTCCCAAAATCCTGCCACCTACATGGGAAAAGAACCCGTGCTAAGCGATAACGCTTAGTGGGGAGGAAAAACATATAAGAGAGCACTAACAATATACAAGTAATATCATGCGTAAAACGAGTAAAGCATACACTAATTGAATCCACTATAAAAGCAGGAAAAAAAAATTAGAAATACAAAATATATAATCACTATATCCATTCAACTAGCATACATGGCATAATTATACTAACCGAACTGATTCACTAAGGTAAAACAATTATTCCAAAAAACAATACACTTCATTTATATATAGATACATAACACTACACAACAGCCTGAACTTCACTTGCAGTGGATACGGGAAAAACACTACACTAAAACTTGAGGCTAGGGCTCAACAGCATCATTAAGACCCTATTAGCGGGGTCATCGCTCAAAACCGGAGGCTAGGCCTCAACGGTATCACTAAAACCATATAAGCGGGGTCATTGCCCTTTCGAAAAGTAAAATATAGGCAGCTGCACTCACTAACCCTTTATAAGCATGCTTATCGATCCACTACACTAACATTTCAGGCAAAACTCACTCACTCAAGTTGAAACATTTGACATGCCCAAAAATTATCCTCTCAAACTATAATCATGCAATAATTGAAGTATAAATAAGTCTAAATAATGCACTAGAAAGAAAACATGCAGAACAAGACAAGAAGAGGACAATTCAGAATCAAAATAGGGTAAAAGAGAAGTCCTACTGTCGCCATCGCGACTGGGAGTCGCGCTCGCGATAGAGGAGAAGGCACTGCGGAGAACAGAGGGGAGGAGCACGACCAGGTCTCCTGAGCACGACTAGTGCTCCTGAGCATGACTCATGCTCTGGGAGCACGAATAGGATGCCCTCTCTCTCAAATGCGCATAAAACTCGATGGGCAAGAGAAATTGCTTCTGTCGCGCTCGCGACAGAAACAAATTTTCCAACCCAAAAAGGCCCTATATCACTTTGCTCTTCAAAATCACTCAAACATCCATCACATAAACATGCATAATTCTTACCTCAAACCCCAATTTCACCTCCAGAACGATTCCAAAACCAAATGAACATATTTTACACAATAATCAACCATCACTCACCATGAATTCCATCAAAACCAAACCCAAAATTCATTCTTCTTAAATGCTTATGTTCTTCAAATACACATATAAACATCACTTTATCACTAACAATTTGACTCATAATCACTTAATAAGCAATACATGCATTTACCCAAACAAAACACTCAAGATTTCAAGGATTAAAGGACACACACAAACACATAATCCGAATGAGAACTAGGCAAAATCCATCAATTTACAGAGTCAAAAAAATCAACACCCAAACCTAGATTTATAGCTTTAATCTTCTCTTTCAAAGCCCCACTTTCTCTTTCCCTTTGCACTTCCTTTCTCCTCCCATTCTTGCACAAAACCCAAGCAAAACACTCTTAAATCAAACCATACAAATCCCCCTCAAAACCCAGAAAAATGGAGAAGAAAAGATGAAGAGGAAAACCCATATAAAAACCCATGAACTTACCTCTTGCTTCCAGCTCAAAACTCAGAAATCCAACTCCAATCTTGAAGGTCCACGTTAGGGCAAGTAAGGGAGAGCAGATAATGTAAGAAAGAAGGAGGAAGAGGAAGAAAATGGGAAATATAGTGAAAAAGCAGAAAATCCACTTTCCTCCTTCCCTCTCTCCTCATTAAAGCTCTTCACCTACTCATCCTAGGTAGCAAGCTTCAATTGGACCACACTTTCCACTACTTTGACTTACCATTCCTTGGCACCATACTCCTACCTCACTATATACTTCTCAAGTAGATATTTAAATCCAAGTTACCATACACACACTTCACTAGATTAATCCACAACAAATACCCTACATCCATACACCACATGCACACCATATAATTCCTCCACTTAACTTATTTAATTAATTTCTTTGCAATAAAGTCCTTATTATCCAATTTTCTCTAACTCAAATTATAGAAATACCCATAATTTTTTTACTTAACATGCGAATTTTGACTGGCCCCTTTTTGGGTTGTTACACCAATGGTAATAGGATAGGTAAGACGGCTGATGTTTTGGCTACCGAAGCAAACCTTAGGTACTATTCAAAGTTTTGTAGATCCCTATCATGGGTGTTAAGAAGATTAACAAAGGAAGGAAAACTGCAAACCTTACCACCCAAGCCAGCCAGTAACTAAGGATAGCCTGTGTAACACCCTGTACCTATACGTAGGGGAGCTCACTCGCATAGAGGAGTGAGTGCCCGTATAGATAAGTGTGTCACAAAGTAAGACAAAACATGCAGAATAAAGGTGTGCGTTTGAAGCAGAGTAATTAAAAAGTTATAACTCAAATAATAGGCCAACAGAAATTCTCAAAATTTCATTCATATATATAAAAAAAATATACATTACAAAAAGCCGTACAATATCATCCTTACATAATTACAAAATCATATACATAACAAAAGGTTTATATTAGAGTACAAAATACAAAATACAAGTCTATAAAAAAATCTCTCTAATGTGTTGGCTTTGATGGTTGCCGATCGGACTTCACAAAAACTCTGCTAGCTTCCACACCTGTACAGATGAAACACATGTGCTAAGCAATAATGCTTAGTGGGGAAAACAAAAGATGAAGGACCACTCACAGTGGCCATCAAAGCAAAACACATACGTATGGCACATACAAAAATATACATATATCCATATAAGAATGTATTACTTATATCATACCTTAAATTCACAAGTGATACATAACATAATTACCTTCATCGAACATCATAAGACAAATTTGCATTCATATGATAATCAAAGACATGCCTGCAAACTCAGAGTCGCGGATAACGAGTGAACACATTAGTATCCATGGGTACAAACAAAAGCAACTTCTTTCATTTTCATTCGAAAACATTTTCAAATTAGGGATCTTAAACAAGAGTTGAACACATTAGGATCATAAGGACCCAAATAGTGACCTGAACAGGGTCCAGAACACAAAGGGGCTACAACTAACAGAACTCTATAGGCATGCCTATCTATCCACTAACTTGACTCTTGCAGGCTAGGTGTAATTAGACATAAGGAGCGTATATTGAAGATATTGAATCATATAATAATTCATATATAAGAGCATTTGCAAACCATAAGTGAGCAATAACGCAAAATGACATAAAAAATCAATAACATAGAAGAACAGGGGACAATCGCGCTCGTGACGACCGTTACGCTCATAACAGAGGAAAAAATCACCCAATGTTATGCTCACAATAGCCTCCATGCTCACTCGAGGAATGGCTGGTAGGCTTCTGTTGGGCTTGCAACAAAGATCTATGAAGGTCACTGTCGTGCTCGTGCATATCGATAAGCTCGCGATAGCAATTAGCCCGGTAACTAATCGACAACCAACCTCTCTATCGCGCTCGCAACATAGGCAAAATCCTTGATAGGAGCTTGAATGACGGAGCTCTATCACGCTCGCTACGGGTGTCGCGCTCGCGATAGAGTCTAGTTACCAGCACTTGCAGCTAAAATCTGTAGAAATTTCCATAACCAAACCATCCCCAACTAGCAATTCACCCAACAAACTTCCACACAATCATTAATAGGCACTCAAATCATATTATACAGCATAAAACCCAATATTTATTATCATTAACATGTATTAGAACATCAAAATAAGCAATTCTAGCCACAAATTCTTCAAACTCAGAAATTTTGCTAAAAACCATATCCAATATCAATTCCACTACCACAATCAACAATTCCAATTTAATTCATCATCCTACACTTCCATCATAGATATATATGCACACTTTCAAGCCAAATTTCTAGAAATTATAACAATAGTTCAAAAAGATAAAACATCAAAAACCACACAATTCCCAAACCTTAAGTGGCTAACTCCTCAAAATCAATCAGCAGCACCTCCTCCCACCTTCTCTTTACCATTGGGCTCCTTAGGTGGAATCTCAGCTACAATAACCAAAAAACACATAAACAAGTCAACAACCATAACACACATACACATACATAACCCAAATGGGAAACAAAGAGAAGGAGAAGAAGAAGAAGAAGAAGAAGAAGAGAGCAACATATTTACTTGATTAGCTCTAGAGTTATCAAAACAAACCAAAGAATAGCTTGAGGAAATGATCTAAGGCAAGGGCAAAGAAGAAGAAGAAGTAGAAGAAGAAGAAGAAGAAGAGAGGAGAAAGGTGAGACAAGGGCAAAAATCTGCCATTCTTCTTTCTCTCTCCTGGCTTTTAAAGCCAGGCCATTCTTCTTTCTCTCTCTCTTGCACTTGTCACTAATTCATTGGTGAGATTAGCAAATTCCTCTTCTAATACTTATTTTCTTCTTAAAAACTAAAAAAGCCACACAATTAAATATAACATAGAATTACACCCTTAAAACTTAATAAATCATGTAATGAAACCCTAACACACACACACATATATGCTCGAAGTACTAAGGTGGGAATCAGGGTGTTATAACCTGGGCACAAAAGTGTTGAGTACTGCGCATACCACTAGCCCACCGGACACACAACAAATTATTGCAAAACATTGAGAAATAAGATTCAGGATCTCACTCACACCAACCAGATTATTAATCTAGAGTAGAGAGAGAATAGGAAGAAGTCCTGATAAAACACTGCCTCCCAACCTATTTTTATGATCGAGTCTAGTCTGCCCGAGTGGTATGTATTAAAAGGCTTGTTTGGGAATGAGTACATCGCTATCACATGCTGTGAATAGAAGGCAAGTGAATAAGCGATGCCCATGGCAACGATTTACTGTTGGTCGACTAGTGAGAGTGGAGAAGAAGATGAAGGAGAAGATGAGGAGCCTACTGATCTATGGGGCTCAAAGGATGAAAGGAACGAGAAGATCGGAGCCATCACCCGGAGTGGAAGGGTGATCCCAGAGGTAGAAAAACACCAAGATCCAGTACTTATACCTGTAAAAAAAAGAGCCTGAGGAAAACCTGATAATAAAATAGTTGAAGAAGACATCGGCTCAAATATCGATATGGGACTTACTGAGACAATCACCATCTCATAGGCAAAAGCTAGTTAAAGCCATGTGCGAATCCACTGCAGCAACCAACATTTTCCCCATTGAATTGCTAGATATCATGAAAGGAAGCTCCAGAGAGAACCTTGTTTATTCAGATGCAGATTTGCCAGCAGAAGGCCGTAATCATAATTGCCCATTATACATAAGTGCACAAATCGATGACAAGCACACTGCTTGTGTAACACCCCGTTACCCCCAATAGAGGGATATCGGAGCGTTATGCGCACAACTCACTTAAACGCATACATATACTTAAGACATGTTAAGAAAACAAGTACATTTAATCAAAAGATAACATATTCATAAACATATAATCATATTGTCATATCATTTTACAAAAAGGAATTTACAAATAAATACATATACAAAATAATCCTTTACAAAAAGTTACATTTTTCTCAAAATCGGCTCCCACATACAAAAATACAGCGGAAGACACAAAATACTCCATCCCAAATAAAGACTTCTAGTGGCCGACCTGCAGATGTCCGACTCCATAAAGAAACCGCCACCTACACGGGAAAAGAACCCGTGCAAAGCAATAACGCTTAGTGGGGAGTAACAACACATATATGTACATAAAGATGAAACAAACATATATATGTAATAACAAAGGTACATAAACACATACTACTCATGCTTATAAAGAGTATTCATCATACACGTATATCGGAAAGTAACCATTCATATCCGAATACAAGTATTACATTTTAGCATGTCACATTGTATACATACATATGTAACATATATACATTTCATATAACTACTAGCTTCATATAACCATCATATGTACTAGACTCAAGTAATAGCCTGTTTACTCGCTAACTAGTGGATACAGGTACTAATGATACTGATAGGACACAGTATCTCAAGCATATGGAGATATGGGCCTCAAAACATTTTATGATCATCTATGCTCGAAAGTATACCGGAGACCGAGGCCTCAAACATCTTGTATGGCCCAAACAGGGTCCGCATGTAAAAAGATAACATATAGCAGCTGCACTCACACCTTGACCCTTGATAAGCGCTTATCTATCCATTAACTATGACTACCAGGCTACAAAAAAACAACTTAATCATGTTCTAAAATAATTATCATATGATAGAGAATAAATTAAGTATAATCATGTTATCTTATAAATTCTTGTGTATTTAATCAAGATGAAAACATATAAATCATGTACCAATCTCATAAGAACATATAATTATCAAATTAAATACATATCAAACCCAATCATGTGCCATGTAATAAAAACCCCATAAAAATGAAGTTTAAAATTCATTTTAGAAGACAGGAGAGGCAACCAGGCGGGCCTACTGTCGCGCTCGCGATAAGGAATCGTGGTCGCGACAGTGGCTGAGGGAGCTGCGGAGAAGAGAGGCCCAGCATGAGTCGGACGCCACAGCACGACTCGTGCTCGGCTAGGCCCTTTAGGACACGGGTCAGAGGATTCCCTCCGACTCGTGTTCTGCAAAAATTTTAGAGGACACGAGTCGGATGCCTCCCTCCGACTCGTGTTCTCCCTCTCCAAGGGAGCACGAATTGTGCTCCCTCATCTGAGACAGGCTGTCAGAATGCTAGGGGCACACCAGTATGGCCGAGTCATGTCCCTTAAGGCATAAATCGGAACCCACGCGAGTTGGAGGAAAAGCCAATCTCTGTTACACTCGCGGCAACGTCATGCTCACGATAGAGACGGTCTTCCACAACCTCAGAAATGTAAAAAACGGGAACTGAAGAAAAAATCAAAACCCAACTTTACCCAAATCCATTTTTCATGATAAAACTTGTAAAAGCTTACCTTCTTGGCCTCCAAAACTCATTTACAACTTTACTAACACAAATCACACGTCATTTAACACAATCAAAGGACATTATCACCCATCAAAATAACATTTACAGAGATTCAAAAACCCAAGAATTTTATCTCACGTGTCCATGTTCCTAACTCACATTTTTCATCATTTCACCACTACAATCACATATACACAAAATCTATTTTACTCATGCATTCTCATATATCATAAATACACAATTAACATTTACACTTAACTCAAAAATAGGATCCACAAGAGATGAGCCAAACACTTCAAATAAACTCTCAAAAATTTAACCAAGTAAGCTCCCAAACCTGAAATGGAGTTCAAACTGCACTTCCTTCAAGCCAAAACCTTTCCTTTCCCTTTATCCTTCCTCTTTTCTTCAGATTCTTGCAACCAATCAAAATAATAATTCTATTAACCCATGAACAAATCCTTTAAAAATCCAACCAATACCGTAGAAGGGGAAGATGAAGAAAATCCAAAGCAAACACAACCACTTACCTCTTAGAATCCTTGAAAACTCAAACCCTGGATCAAAATGGAAGAATACCCACTTGCAAGACTTGAGAGAGCAGAAAATGGAGATGAGGAGAAGAGAGAGAGGACGTGCGAAGGGAGAGAGCAGCTTCAAGTGGCTTCCACGGGAAGTTTCACTTCCTCTCTTCCCTCTCTCTACTCCCTCAAATCACATTTAATGCTCCCACCAACTCACACACATGTCACTTTACTATTGGACCTCCTAATCTCATCTTTTGACTAACAATCCATGGTACCAAACTTGACTTACACCATATAATCCCTTATATAACACTTTTTCATCCAAGGCACCACACACACAATCCACTTGATTATTTCCTTTACTCAAACATAAATAATGAATTCACATAACAAAATTACCAACTCGCCCTTAAATTTCCTTACTTACCATTCATAATTCGACCAGGCCTAATTTGGGTTGTTACAGCTTGTGTAATGGTAAATGATGGGTAGTCTTTCAATATTTGTCCTCTGGTAGCAATACCTGTGTTTGGGTTGAATGAGAGTATATTGAGCAAGTCAAACCTCACAATCTCCGCTTATGATAACTCTAGAAGACAAGCGGTGGGAACCTTTAAGGCAGTGGTGAAAATCGGGCCAGTCGAGACGGAGGTAGAGTTTGTGGCTCTTCCAATTGTCGCAAACTTCTTAGCATTTCTTGGGAGGCAATGGTTCCAAAAACTAAGAGGAGTTCCATCCACTTTACACCAAATGATAAAAATCTCGCATGATGGGCAGGTTGTGACTATCCGAGCTGCTAGGGAAAACCAAGTTACTGTCTTGGAGATTTTAATCCAACCCTTTAATGTCTTTTATGTGGCCATGATCTAAGAAGAGGGAGATAGTGCACAGAACCCCAAGGTGGTCAACATGATGAAATGAATGTCTTTTCTCCCAGGGGTTATGATAAGTCTGTTTATGTGTTTTGTTTTGTGTGATTTTTAGGTGAATTTTCATGTTTTTAAGTTCTATTTATGTTCATTTTAAATCTTTAGATTCAAGTTCAGATGGCTTAATGAGATTTTCTGTCTATTTTTGCATGAATTGGGTTTCACACGGTGGTCAACATATTCTAACCACCGTATGATCATGCAACCTGGAAAAAATTATGTGAAAACATTTTACACGGTGTTCAGGTTTCTGTGACCACTGTGTGATAGAAAGTCTGTAGACTTTTAAAAGACTTCACATGGTGGTTAGGTTTCTGTGACCATCATGTGGAATGAATATTTTGTGGAAATTGAGTCCAGTAGCATTTCACAAAGCGGTTAGGTTTTTATGACCATTGTGTTACCTATTAATTATAAAGACCAGATTTTCCAGATCGAGAGGGGGGACTTGGATTTCTATATTTTGCCAAAAACACTGTTTCTTTCATTTTTTAGATCAGACTTTATTTTTAATTTCATTTTTGCTTGTAAATAGTTTAGATTTAGATCTTTGATTTTGGGATTCAAGGAAGAATTCAAGGTTGAAGAAGGAGCTTCAATATCTATTTTCTCTTTTATCAACAGTGTATTCTAAACTTTAATTTTCTATATCTAATGATTATATTGTTAATGTTTGAATAGTTTTTTGTGCTTAGGATTTCTTGAATCATACATTGTATTTGGATATTTGGGTTTAATGAATATTTGCATGATTTCATTTATTTCTCTTGTTATATATGCATTTATGATGATGATTGGAGCTAAATTAAAAAATTATTGTTTGTGTAAATGCTCTGTTCTTTTAAGATCTGCATCTATTTATCTAACTAAGTCAAAACTGGTAGGTTTGGTTTATGTATATTGATTTTATTAGATTCAGAATAGTGAGCAATAGATGGGTTTGAGATAGCTGACTCCATATTTGGTAAGTTATCTCAAATTTAGGATTTAGTAACTCAAACTGATGCTAATCAATGAATTAAGTCCAGATTTGGTAGGTGTATTGATTAGAATAGCTGAGTCCAGATTTGGTAGGCCTGGGTTTAGATGGGTTGTCCAAAATTTCATGTTAGTCTACATTTACCCGTATCCAATTCCATTTACAAGGATATAATTCCTTAAGCATTTTATTGGCCCTTGTTTGATTTCTTGATGAATTTTTTCATATTTTAATTGTTATTTTATAATTTTAAGTTCTTGCCTAGTTTAGACTTCCCACCATCAAACTTAGGGATATCTCAGATTAATTTCACTCAACCATAGATATTTAGCTTAACAATCCCTTTTCCCTTGGGTTCGATATTCACGGGTCTTTAATTATACTTGCTATATTACTTATCGATTCGGTACACTTGCCGGAAGTGATGTGTCCATTTTGAATCCAGAAGCGATTGACATGGTGGGCAAGAAATCCTGACCACTGTGTCAATGCGGGAATTTTAATTAAAAATGCTTGAACCCCCATTTTGGCTTAAATTTTTCAAATTCCTTCTTCTGTATCACTCAAATCATCTTTATTTTCTTCCATCCTTCTTTTGATTTAGAGTTTTTTTACACTCCACCAAGCATTAAATCTCTCCTTTAGTAGACCAAGTAAGCATATTCTACTGATTGCTTCTCTATTTCAGTTATTTTATTTATTTTTCTTTCTTTTTAGTGGTTATTTTCACACTTTCATTTCTCTTGTGTCCATTTTTTGATTTAGTTCTTGTATGGGTGTTAAAAAGGAGCATTTCTAAACCCTTGTTCTGTTGAATTTCTTTTGGGAGAGTTTTATTGATTTTTCAGTTTGATTATAGATTTGCGTCTGATTGGTTTTTTACTCATTTCGTAATGTGCTTAACCTATTTGTTAAAATGCCGATTCGAACTGTTGTTTGTCCCTTTAAATGGAATTTTTACTCTGTCATTATAACATGCTAAAATTCAAGGCACTCTAAGGATGAATATTTATTCGTGGTTCATGTTAGAAATCAATTGGTGTTATTGGCATTATTTTATTTTTGTTTTGGAGTTTTTTGTTTGCATATTGTGTTCTACTTCTAATCAGCCCTATTCTTTCTCGCAAAAACTAGTGTGAAGATTATATCCTGGACTTCAATTTTTTTTATTCAGTTTTTCATTGATTTAATTTGTGCTTATTAAGATTTTGTGAGCCTGTTACTTGAGTTTTTAACTTACATTTTTCTTACTTTTGCAGTGGCTCCGAAGAGATCAAGTGGTGACTAAGCTTCCTCCTCTAAAGCTACTGGCTCTTCCCACCGGTCAAGAAAGGACTCTTCAAGAAACACAACACCATCTTGGGTACTTTGGGGGCTCACCACTTGTATACTTGCTTTTCTAAAGTGACCTACACACCATCCATCTTCATTGATTTTCACTTGAGAGATCATTTGGGAATTCAAAAAGAGATGGATGAATTGATAGCTGGTATAGGATGGACTGAGTTGTTTAGGAAATCGAATAGGATCCATCCAATGATTACAAGGGATCTTTTTGCCACTGTTAGTTGCCGTATTGAAAAGGAGGATTTGGAAGACCCTGGGTTAGTCACCTTCATGCTGAATAAGAAGCCATATAAGTTGACTTTCAATCAGTTCAGCGAGATACTCGGTTTCCCTGTAGATGGAGCAAGGCATCTGCCTGGCGTCACTGGACACACATACTGGGCTACCATTTATGACCCTATCACCCCCACTCAGTATATTACAGGGCAATCTAAGGCCCACCACCTTGGGAGCTATGCGGCTAAGATCTTACATAGGTTCTTTGCTCTCTCATTCTATGGCCACACTGAATCACTGGGACAGGTTAACCAAGCCAAGACTATTTTCCTCTATTGCATATTTCAACGTATAAGGCTTAATGAAACCTACTTTTTGTGGAAGAAATTTGAGGACTTGTAGGAAAATCAAGAAAAAGTCAAAAATATCTTTATTGGATAGATTGTGACCGTCTTGGCCAAGGTTGTAGGCCATATACCCCTTGGAGCTGATGAGGGTCTGATTCCTTACATGGATGTTTATATGTTCTAAAACGTGCATATAGCCATTGAGGATCGCTACTCACCATTTCGCATGCATTTGACCACTAGAGACAAGTATTTGAGATTTGTTGAGAAAGGGAGAATCACATTACCTGCTGCCCCCAATATTGCAGTTGTTGCAAATGAGGAGGAAGTTGCTGCTTTTATGCATGCAAAAAGCATCTATGAGCTTCTTACCCACATGGATAACTTGTAGATGGGCCAGGCTTAGATATATTCCCGAATAGACCAGCTGATGACACACACAGAGCATGCTCAAACAGACCGCATGCAAATTATAGGCAGATTGGATGTTCAAGAACAGTGGATGAATGCTTATTTGCAATGCATGGCATTCCAGGAACAACGGATAGAGCACTTAGAGTGGTCTACTGAGTTTGTTAGGCAGGACGTTGGAAGCATTTTAGGTAGAATTCCACCAGATTTTCCTTCACATGAATGATTTAAGGGATTTGTCCTATCAGAATTTTTTATTTTATTTTAGGTATCTTTTTCTTAATTTGATAAATTGAGTGATTGCTGGTGACAGTAATATTTTAAGTGTGGGGTGGGGTATTTAATTAAGATACTGGGGGGAGATTATGAAGATAATTTGGACACTTTTAGTTAGTTTTAATTGCTTTATGTAGTTGTTTTTACTTTCATAGTAGTTTAATTTGCATTACTTTATTTTTATTTTAATTGCAATTCTGGTTTATTTAGTTATGTCTTTATTATAATTTAGTTTATGTGTTGTCTTTGTTTTGATTTAATTGTTTATTTTTGTTTTTATTTATTCTTATCAATAAAATTTATGCTTAGCTTAGCCAGCCCTTTGATTCATTTTTTTTTCTGACTTGAATAACTTGTTAGATTTTTAATCTCGAATAGGTTGTTTGGAACTTCTAGACAATAAGCTAGCAAGTTTCTATTTAAGTGTTTTTCTTTCTAGCATTGTTCAAATTAGAAGCATACACTTAAGTTTCTGATATTTTGCACATAGGCCGGTTTTTAAAATTTGATTAGAAAAACCAGTTAATGAAAGCTTTTGATCAGAAAATCTTTAGAAAACTAGAGCCATTCTTATTGCCCTTTGAAATGATTTATCAATTAAGACATGAATTTTGACATGATTTAGGCATTTTTCTTGATAAGTCACTTTAAATAAACTTTATCCTACCTATTGTATTAATTACCCTTGTTCACTATTTTGAGATTATTTGAGTATGCTAAATGCGTGCTCTGAAAATTTTCTTATTTACATAACTTATTCTTACCTATCACCTTAAAATGCTTTAGCTTATCCTTACGGGAGAGTTGACCACTCTAGGAATGTAGGGTTTGCATTTGGGAAATTTTTGGGTGATTTAGTTTCAAGGAGTTGTGTGAGTGTGTTGTACTTTAACTGTCAAAGGAGTAAGACAGACTGAATATTTTAGTAAGTTTGAGCCTGGGAAAAGATAATTTGGAGAGACTACCCTCATAATTTTTGGAATAGCTTATCATTATCGTTAACATTTATTTAGCATCTTTTGGCAAGTAAGCTACTGAAACATTCAAGTGTGGTGTTACTTTTCTTTGTTTATTAGCATCATTTAAAAAAAATCAATTTATTCTATGATTTTAATAAGATGTTGTTTATCTTGGTTTCAGCTTGGCTTTATTTATCAAATTTTAAGAAAATTTCAATTTATCTTTTGAAGGAAATATGATTAGGAAGAGTTTTTAGCTTTGGGTTAGAATTTGCAATGTGTGGGTTAGGTAGTAGTAGCAGTTCTCTTTTTATTCAACTGATCTGTCTTAGATAGCCATCACCCCTTTAACCTTACTTTATAGCCTATTTAAAACCTAAAGATCTTTTTCATGTCTTAATTTGATTAGTAAAGATGACCTTTGGGTTCCGGTACTAAAGGAGAGGCCTATGGTGTTCCTAGAGTTTTAAGCAAGACACTCAAAGTCCATTCGTGCACTAATTTATTTGGTCATTGGTTGATTGGTACTGAAAATTTTGGTTTTAAAATTCTTAAAACATTAGTTTTGGTTTTTTCAAACATGCACTAGGAAATTTGTTTGTATTCTCTACTTTTGGATTTTATTAGAGTAGAATTTATTTCAAGTGGAATTCGCTAAGTGATTTTATTATATTCTGAACTTCTATATTCTTGGTTAAAAGTTGAGAAAGTTAAAATTGATAAATTAATTATTTTTCTCGAGGGTGAGCAGGCTGCTTTGGGTAAAAACTCTCAAGGACCACAGTCAGCCATTGCAACAAGGGCTCAAAAAGACTGAAAGGTCCTTGGATACAAAGGCACAACAATGAAGAGTAAGAAGACATCGAGTGAGATCCCCACATTAGGGAAAGTTTTGTTCCAGTAGCCTCAATTTGTGCTTATACTGGAGAAGCCAAGCCTAAATTGATTAATGGGAAGATCATACCAGTATTTGAAGTCTTTAATGACATTTTTTACTGGGATGTCGAGGTTATCATGCCTGTGGAAGGCTTTTAGGATGAAGAGGTCATGACTCAAGGCACCGTCTGGAACTGGGATGCACCAGAGGAGATTGTCACCAATAAGCTGATGGTCACTAGAGTAAAGGGCAAAGAGAAGATGGAAGTGGAGGTACATGAGCCTGATTTGTAGAAACAAGAGAAGATTCGATCGGAGGTTATTAAAGAGCCTCCAAAGAGCAAGGATGTTAACCAACCATGGGCTGCAACATTTGTGTCTACGGAGAAAAAAGATGATATTGATTTAGATGTTATTTTTTATTTCAGAACTATTTAATAATTATGTTTCTAATTCTATTTTTATAATAAGATGAATGATTTTGCATACTTGTGCAATGTTTCTCATGATTTCACTAGGTATAATCATGAACATTACTCATTCATACTTGATATTGATTCAACTTATGCTACTCCATTTAATCTCGGAATTTCAAAAAACCCAAAGGAAATCTTGTTAGCATCTAACATAACTCCTAAAGAGAGATTAAACTTTGAGAGAATCTTAAAAAAATATGAAAGAGTCTTTGCTTGGACGTATGAAGATATGCCAGGAATCGATCGTGAAATCGCTGAACATGTCATACCCACATACTCAGATCATAAGTCTGTTAAGCAAAAACTCAAAAAGTTCAGGCCAGAGTGGGTGGAAAAGGTCAAAGAAGAGGCCCATAAACAGATTTAGGCCAAGTTCCTTATAGAGGTTCAATACCCAACTTGGTTAGCTAATCTTGTTCCTACAGCCAAAAAGAACAAAAAAGTTCATGTATGTGTAGACTATCGAGATTTGAAGAAAACTTATCCAAAAGACGACTTCCCTTTGCCTCACATCGATGTTCTAGTGGACAGCGCGGCTGCTTGCATGATATATAGCTTCATGGATGGATACGCTTGGTATAACCAGATCCTTAACAAGATAGCAAATCGGATTAAAATAGCCTTCATCACCGAGTGGGGTACGTTTGCTTACAGGGTGATGCCTTTTGGATTGAAGAATGTAGGTGCGACCTATCAAATAATGGCTACTAATATTCTCGATGGCTTGATTCATAAAGAAGTAGAGGCGTATGTCAATGATATGATGAAGTCGGCTACTAGAAAAGTTCATTTCGAGGCTTTAGGGAAGTTCTTTCGGAGGATCGACAAATACAATATGTGCTTTAACCCTAAGAAATGCATCTTCGGAGTTACTTCAGGTAAACTTTTGGGTCATGTTGTGAGTCAAAGAGGAATTGAAATAGATCCTGATAACGTTAAAGCCTTCAGGGAAATACTGGTGCCCTAAAAAGAATAGGATGTTAGAAGTTTCTTATGCAAATTATAGTACATCGGTCATTTTATTCCTAAGCTTACTTCAGTTTACGAACCTATCTTTAAGCTTCTCAGAAAAAATTAGCCTATGATATGGAATGATGATTGCCAAAAAGCTTTTTACACCATTAGAGAGTACTTGTTAAACCCACTAGTTCTAAGACCACCTCAACCCATTAAGCCTTTAATCCTCTATTTAGCAATAGAAGACAGCTTAGTAGGTGTCATGATGGCTCAATAGGATGAGTTTGGAATGGTGTTTGCAGTCTGCTACCCTGGCAAGAAGTTTCTCTCTTACGAAGTCAAGTATGCTGAGGTTGAAAAGATTTGCCTAGCTATGCGTTAGGCTTCTAAGAAATTAAGGCATTACTTTCATTCTTACAAGGTACAGGTTGTTGCCAAGCAAAATCCTCTTAAGAATCTCCAGGAAGCATCTTCTCTATTAGGAAAGATAGAGACATGGTTGATACTACTACAAGAATTTGATATAGAATACATCACTAGGAAAACCATTAAGGGGTGGGCCATAGCGAAATTCCTAGCTGAACATCCTATCGAAGGAGAACAAGTTAAGTACAACTTCCCAGATGAGAATGTCATGGCCATTGCAGTACAAGGGCGGCAAATGTATTTTGATGGGGCAGTTAACAACAAGGGGGAAGGAGTAGGAATCATTCTCACAACCCTAAACGGTGAAGAGATCCCATTAGCCAAGAAGTTAACATATAAGGCTACCAATAATGAAGTTAAGAATGAAGCTTGCATCTTCGAGTTGGAAGCACTATTAGCCTTAGGGGCAAAAACTGTAGAGGTTTTTGAGGATTCATCATTGGTAGTCCCCAGATTCGAGATGAATGGTTTGTTAAGGAAGAGCGGTTGATGCCATGCATGAAGCATTTGAAGATGTTAAGCAGTCAACTCGAGAGTTGCACCTTTCATTTTGTTCCCAGAGATGAAAACAAATTGGCAGACGCTCTCACGACTTTGGTATCATGTGGGATAACTCAAGAGGAGTAATTGTAACACCCCAAAATGGGCCTAGTCGGAATGTGCATGCTAAGTTGGGACGAATGAAGGTATTTCGGTAATTAGTGTATATGAAATTGGATTTATTAAGGGCTTAATTGAAGAGATTAAATTAATAAGATGGTAAGTGAGGAGGTTATTTAGTGTGTATGTATATGTATGGGGCTTGAATGTATGATTGTTAAGATATTTGTTGGCAGCCAATGATAGTTTGCCAAGTGGAATGAGGGGGTGAGCATTGAAGGAAAGAAATAAATAGGGAAAGGAAGGAGAGAGAAAGCTGATTTTTCTTGCTTTTCCCGTTCCTCTCTTCCTCACGGGTTCTCTTCCTCTTTCTTTCCCCATTATTGCTCATCTTTCTCTTCTCTCTATTAGCTGGAGTTTGTACACGATTATGGGTGTTTTTGATTGAAGTTTTGAGCAAGATTGTAAAGGAAAGTTGAGGTTTAGGGTTTCCTGCATTTTCTTTGGCTTTGTTTAAGTTAGGGTTTTTGGGTTAAGCCTAATTTTCTGTGTTTTGGTTTGTGCAAGCTTTGGGTGGCAAGAGGAAGCTCAAGGGCAAGGAAAAGATTGAGGATTAAAGCTTGAAGAAGTGTGGGTTGTGCTTCAAAAGAGGTTTGGGAGTTGTCTCTGCTCTTTCACTTTTTCTAGGATCAAGTTTGTGTGTAAGAGTGTTTGTGTTTGATTTATGGGATTTTGAGTGTCTCGGCATGTGTATATGCATGTAATGGTTTGCGTTATTGTGTTAGAAATGTGTGATTTAGGATTGAGTCACATGTATGTGGGATTGGAAGGGAAAGCACATGAATTGGGTAAGTTTGTTCTTGGTGCTCTTGGTCTGAAATTTTTCTAAGTTTTCCTTGAATTGATTGTTGAATTTTGTGATAATTGAGTGTTTTTTGATCATGAGCATGTTGTGTATGCATTTGAGTGATAAGGTAAGAGTTTGTGCATGATTGAGTGATTTTTGAAAAGTTTTGAAATGGTTTTAGAAAAAGAAGAATTTTCTGCATTTTGTTGAGAATTGGGAGCCTTGTCTCTGTTGCGAGCGCGACAGAGAGGAGCTTCCCGTTCGCGTGTTAGAGCTCACTAAAGCATTTTCTGTGTCCGACTCGGATGGAGAAGCATGACTCGTGCTCATTTGACGTGCAATTCATGCATCTCAGCTGGATGTCGGCATGAAGAGAGGATCCGCACGACTCGTGCTGATGCAGGATGACTCGTGCTCGTGTAGCACGACTCGTACTTGTTCTGCACGAAACACGCTACTGTGACTTCTTCTCCGTGACGTGTTGTGGAGCATGACTGAAGGGAAATAGTAGGGACACGAGTCATGTCCCTCAGCACGACTCGTGCTCATGTTGCTTCCTCTGCATATCGTGCTTGAGGAGCACGATTGGGATAAGTCATCCACACGAGTCGTGTCCCTCAGCACGACTCGTGTCCATGACTCTTCTATTGCGAGCGCGAATTGCAAGCGAGCAAGACAGGAGCTCGGATCTGCCCTATTTTTCGCTTGCCAGTTTTTTTAAAATGAGTTTTGAATGTCTTTTCCATGGTCTTTCCTTACTGTATGCTATATGAACTTGTTTATATGCCCTTATATTATGGTGTATGCCCTGATATATGTGTTTACCGAAATGATAACATATCAGTATTCGATTAAAATTGCATGATTTAGTTTATTAATGTTAATTATTGCGAATGGGATCGCATGTTGTAATATGTATACAAGTGAGCTATGAATGCCAAATTTTATGGTTATTTGTTATGAGTGGTATTAATGCATAATTATGATCGCGTTTTGATAATTATCATTATGACAGTATTTCCATATATATTTGATTCTGGTATGCGTTAGAATAGTGAGTATGGTTATAGCGTATTAAGCAAATTATGTTAAATGCTTGCCATATGATGTGTATAATGCACGCTCTTCCAAATGATGATTAAGGTTAACGTGTGTGATTGGATTATATTATATGCTCCGCAATGTGAACTGTTTAAAGTATGTGATGCGAAATATGATTAGTTTATGCATGATGATATATATATATTATGCAATGCAAAACATTAATTATTTTATGCATGACCTGCGAGAGTCAGTCTAGTGGATAGTTAGGCATGCCTAATAGAGCTTTGTAGCTGCAGCGCACTTCGAAAGAATGGACCCCGATCAGTTCCCTGACTGGTTCCTGGTGAACCTTTATACTGTATGGATCTTATTTAAGGTACTCTTACCGAAATGTTTTTGAATGTGGAAAATGATTTTGCTTTTCGATTCGTACCCGTAAGGTACGTTACCGTACTGTTACTGCATTATCTTATTATCCACTAAAGTGAGTCAGCAGTTATTCTTTTTGCTTTGTTATGAATATGAGAATGCAATTATAAATCTCGGAATGGGTTAATCGTGACTCAAGCACGTATATTGTGTATTCTCTACTTGTATGTAAATGACCTTGTTTATTGTATGTGTATATTGTTCATGTGTGTCGTGTAATATGTATACTGCACTTTTGTATAGTGAAGAGATAAATTAAAATGTATATAAATGTAAGCTGGAATTTCGGAATGCTATGAATAATTTGTATGCATATTAATGTGATCTTGTGCTGTTAACTGTTATGATTAATATATGAATTACTATGAATATGAATATGATCTTGTTCTAGCAAATGCAACAAATTTAATATTATGTTACATGTTTTCCCCGATCTCCGCTATTGTAGTATCTTCGGCATGTTGTCTTATCTTTATATTTCATGGTATGATATGTTATATATTAAAGTTGTGCAGCGGATGTGTGGTGGTTTGGACGTTGTTCCTCAGATTTTTGGCTAGTGTGTATTATGACTGAAAAAAAGTATGCTTAGATATCTCCTAATTTTTACATGATAGTTGGGTGCGTTATTACATGGTAATCTTATTGCACGTGTATGAGTTTTCAGTTAATGTTTGGGTTATTGGTATGAAGGCTGCATGTTTAATTGTTGAGTAGCTAGACGTAATGCGGTTTGATATCTGATACCTCGGTAAGTATATGCATAGGAGATTGTAAGTGTTTCTGGATGTTGATATTTGTATTTTGTAAGGTACTTTGTCTGCATTGATTTTTTCAACGCGAATTTTTGAAAGTGGTTATGATTTTCTGAATGCGTGACTTTTATGTGCAAGTATATGTATATCTATCTGTTAGATCTATATGCATATGCCATTCGAATGTGTTATGCTTGGGCAACCATTGTGAATGGCCGTCCATATTCTTATGTGTTCTCCTCACTAAGCGTTATCGCTTAGCACGGGTTCTTTTCCTATGCAAGTAGCAGGTTTGCTTCGGTTCGAGTTGCGCATCTGCAAGGGTCGGCCACATAGGAGCTAGAAGTTCTGCATTTTGTTCAGCTTCTGTATTTTGGATTTTGTATCTTAGTGTAATATGTATATGTAATAATATGTAAATATTCGGATGTAATATTTTGGGCTATGTAAATATTTTTATATTTCTGTATTAAGTTTTTCCTCTGTTTTATCTTTCTTCTTAGGCTTCTGTTGTATGATTGTAAGTATGCATGTGTGGGTGCTTTCGCTCAGCGTATGTGCATTGGTGAATTATGTATGTTCAGCTTTTGCTCCTTAAGTTTTAAATTCTTTCGTATTTTTATATGCTTTGTATCGCTTCTGTCCGGTAACACACCTACTCGTACGGCTTCCTACTCCCTTGCGGATGGTTCGCCTATGTATGGGTAAGGGGTGTTACATTTAGTGGTATCAGAGCAAGGTTTGACGGTTCTGGTTGTCTTGTTTGTTAAGTGTCGAGTCTTTACATACTAGTTGATTATGTGTCGCGTCTTTGTATATAAGTCGATTTTGTGTCGTGGCCTAATGCAGATGTGTCTTATCTTGTGTCTGGTCTAGATGGAGTCTGATCCGAATGAGAATGTGGGCAAGATAATGGGAAGTGTGAATGCAAATAGCGCTGATCAGAGTGTTTCCGAGCATCCTTCTGTTAGAGATTCTGGTCCTGCTTCCGATGATAGGACGCTAGTGCAAGGATTGATTCGAATTTTGGATAGGTTGACTACCCCTCGTGTTCCTCAAGATTTTGTTCAGAAAGGACCTCAGAAGAGAAAAAAATGTCGAGTAAAGAGGTGCTATCGGGTAAGAGGATTCGAGAACCTCCGATATGTCAACATTGTCAGAAGCAACATGGGGACAAGTGTAAGAAAGTTAAGGAACCGCCGTTATGCTAGCATTGTCGAAAGTGACATTGGGGTTTGTGTCGGAAGCTCACTGGTGCTTGTTTCAGATGTGGTAGCATGGAACACCAAATTGTT
Source organism: Excoecaria cochinchinensis (assembly GCA_947683425.1). Lineage (NCBI taxonomy): Eukaryota > Viridiplantae > Streptophyta > Magnoliopsida > Malpighiales > Euphorbiaceae > Excoecaria > Excoecaria cochinchinensis. Next base: position 3,477,387 of record CANTUQ010000013.1, read on the forward strand.
GATTGTCCTAAGACAAGGGAGAATCTAGCTTGGCAAGCTAGGAAGGATGTGGAGGAATTGTTACAAGTTGCTCGTGTGCCATCGGAAGTTGTTGTGCACCGTAGTGGAGTAACAGAGCCTGCAGAGCCTTCCAGTAAGTTTATGTTGATATGTTTGAGTAAAGTTTTTCTTTTAGTATTTTGAAGTGGATGAGTATTTGGATTCTGTAAGGTTTTGGTAGTACTCTATATACCTGTCAACTATCTCCAGAAAATTGTTTGAATAAAAGCATATTAAATCATGGGGATGGGACTAAGTGCATCATTACAACATTAATTGCATTTTTTTAGCATTACTCTGCATACATGAGCCATTACATTCTCATTGCATTATCATCCCTTTGACCATACATGATAAACATTTGCATATGTGTTTTGATTGAGAGAAAGCTGACAGGGTGTACATGTACTATTTGATATTAAGATTGGGTTAAGGAAAGTGTTATGCGTTTGGTTAAGGTTGGGTAGAAAGTGATTTAAGAATATAGTGATGGTAGTAAGTATAAGCAAGTAAGAAGTTTGGAATGGAGTGCATGAGTTTGATGGTGGTTTGAAATGTAGTATTGGGATTTCTTACCGGTGTAAGTGAATTTCGAGGACAAAATTCTTTTAGGAGGGAAGATTTGTAACACCCCAAAACGGGCCTAGTCGGAATGTGCATGCTAAGTTGGCACGAATGAGGGTATTTCCATAATTAGTGTATATGAAATTGGATTTATTAAGGACTTAATTGAAGAGATTAAATTAATAAGATGGTAAGTGAGGAGGTTATCTAGTGTGTATGTATATGTATGGGGCTTGAATGTGTGAATGCTAAGATATTTGTTGGGAGCCAATGACAGTTTGCCAAGTGGAATGAGTGGTTGAGCATTGAAGGAAAGAAAGAAATAGGGAAAGGAAGGAAAGAGAAAGCAGATTTTTCTCTTCCTCTTTCTTTCCCCATTATTGCTCATCTTTCTCTTCTCTCTATTGGCTGGAGTTTGTACAAGATTATGGGTGTTTTCATTGAAGTTTGGAGCAAGATTGTAAAGGTAAGTTGAGGTTTAGGGTTTCCTGCATTTTCTTTGGCTTTGTTTAAGTTAGGGTTTTTTGGTTAAGAGTAATTCTCTGGGTTTTGGTTTGTGCAAGCTTTGGGTGGCAAGAGGAAGCTCAAGCGCAAGGAAAAGATTGAGGATTAAAGCTTGAAGAAGTGTGGGTTGTGCTTCAAAAGATGTTTGGGAGTTGTCTCTGCTCTTTCTCTTTTTCTAAGATCAAGTTTTTGTGTAAGTGCATTTGTGTTTGATTTATGGGATTTTGAGTGTCTCGGCATGTGTATATGCATGTAATGGTTTGGGTTATTGTGTTAGAAATGCGTGATTTAGGATTGAGTCACATGTATGTGAGATTGGAAGGGAAAGCACATGAATTGGGTAAGTTTGTTCTTGGTGCTCTTGATCTGCAATTTTTATAAGTTTTCCTTGAATAGATTGTTGAATTTTGTGATAATTTATTGTATTTTGATCATGAACATGTTGTGTATGCATTTGAGTGATAAGGTAAGAGTTTGTGCATGATTGAGTGATTTTTGAAAAGTTTTGAAATGGTTTTAGAAAAAGAAGAATTTTCTGCATTTTATTGGGAATTGGGAGCCTCGTCTCTATCGCGAGCACGACAGAGAGGAGCTTCCCATTCTCGTGTTAGAGCTCACTAAAGCGTTGTCTGTGTCCAACTCGGATGGAGAAGCACGACTCGTGCTCATTTGGCGTGCAAGTCGTGCATCTCAGCTGGATGTCGGCATGAAGAGAGGATCAGCATGACTCGTGCTTGTTCAGCATAAATCGTGCTGCTGTGACTTCTTCTCCGTGACGTGTTGTGGATCACGATTGAAGGGAAATAGCAGGGACACGAGTCGTGTCCCTTAGCATGACTCGTGCTCATGCTGCTTCCTCTGCATGTCGTGCTTGAGGAGCACGACTGGGATAAGTCATCGACACGAGTCGTGTCCCTCAGCATGGCTCGTGTCCATGACTCTTCTGTTGCAAGCGCGACTTGCTCGCGAGCTCGACAGGAGCCCTGATCTGCCCTATTTTTTGCTTTCCAGTTTTCTGAAAATGAGTTTTTAATGTCTTTTCCATGGTCTTTCCTTACTGTATGCTATATGAACTTGTTTATATGCCCTTATATTATGGTGTATGCTCGACAAATTATATGTTGTGACTTAGTATATGAATTATATGATTATTCTAATATGTGTGTTTACCGAAATGATAGCATATCAGTATTCGATTCAAATTGTATGATTTGGTTTATTAATGTTAATTATTACTAATGGGATCATATGTTGTAATATGTATACAAGTGAGCTATGAATGCCAAATTTTATGGTTATTTGTTATGAGTGGTATTAATGCATAATTATGATCGCATTTTGATAATTATCATCATGATAGTATTTCCATATATATTTGATTCTGGTATGCGTTAGAATAGTGAGAATGGTTATAGCGTATTAAGTAAATTATGTTAAATGCTTGCCATATGATGTGTATAATGCTCGCTCTTCCTAATGATGATTAAGGTTAACGTGTGTGATTAGATTATATTATATGCCCCGCAATGCGAACTGTTTAAAGTATGTGATGCGAAATATGATTAGTTTATGCAAGATGATATATATATTATGCAATGCAAAACATGAATTGTTTTATGCATGACCTGCGAGAGTCAGTCTAGTGGATAGTTAGGCATGCCTAATAGAGCTTTGTAGCTGCAGCGTCCTTTGAACGAATGGACCCCGATCAGGTCCCCGGCTGGTTCCTCGTTATCCTTTATACTGTATGGATCTTGTTTAAGGTCCTCTTACCGAAATGTTTTTGAATGTGAAAAATGGTGTTGCTTTTCGATCCGTACCTGTAAGGTACGTGACCGTACTGTTACCGTATTATCTCATTATCCACTAAAGTGAGTCAGCAGGGATTCTGTTTGCTTTGTTATGAATATGAGAATGCAATTATGAATCTCGGAATGGGTTAATCGTGACTCAAGCACGTATATTGTGTATTCTCTGCTTGTATGTAAATGACCTTGTTTATTGTATGTGTATATTGTTCTTGTGTGTCGTGTAATATGTATACTGTACTTTTGTATAGTGAAGAGATAAATTAAAATGTATATAAATGTAAGCTAGAATTTCGGAATGCTATGAATAATTTGTATGCATATTAACGTGATCTTGTGCTGTTAACTGTTGTGATTAATATATGAATTACTATGAATATGAATATGATCTTGTTCTAGCAAATGCAACAAATTTAATATTATGTTACATGTTTTCCCTGATCTCCGCTATTGTAGTATCTTCGGCATGTTGTCTTATCTTTATATTTCATGGTATGATATGTTACATATTAAAGTTGTGCAGCGGAAGTGTGGTGGTTTGGACGTTGTTCCTCGGATTTTTGGCTAGTGTGTATTATGACTTAACAAAAGTATGCTTAGATATCTAGTAATTTTTACATGATAGTTGGGTGCGTTATTACATGGTAATCTTATTGAACGTGTATGAGTTTTCAGTTAATGTTTGGGTTATTGGTATGAAGGCTGCATGTTTAATTGTTGAGTAGCTAGACATAATGCGGTTTGATATCTGATACCTCGATAAGTATATGCATAGGACATTGTAAGTGTTTCTGCATGATGATATTTGTATTTTGTAAGATACTTTGTCTGCTTTGATTTGTTCAACGCGAATTTTTGAAAGTGGTTATTATTTTCTGAATGCATGACTTTTATGTGCAAGTATATGTATGTATATCTATTAGATCTATATGCATATTGTAGACACCGGGTCCGGAGTAGCCTTGATCAGGATTACTCAATGATGAAATTTAGCTATGCCGGCTTATAGGCAAAAAGATTGGAGCTCGGAAGTGATTTTCCTTGTCTTTTTTATGAGTAAAAAATATTTTTAAAATTATTTTGGAGAAGAAAAAGTGTGTTTTAGGTTGAGGGTATTTTATATAAAAATTTTAAATTTTAAATTTTAAAAAAAATATATATATTTTTGCTCGAAAAGCACGGCTGTACTTCTTTGAAAACACGGCTGTGCTTTGCGCTGCACTGCGCGCGCGAAAGCACAGTTGTGCATTATTGAAAGCACGGCTGTGCTTTGCTCGCACTGTACGCGTTTCTCGAGCGCAATAGCCCCATTTTCACCCCATTTCGCCCATTTTCGACCCCCACTTGTTTTTTAACGATTTTTGGACGGTTTTGGGTGGTTTTTGGGTAGTTTTTGATGGTTAAAACACTAGAAAAAATTCAGATTTGAGGGGAGACAAATTAGAAAGATTTTAAAGAGAAAAAACTGAATTTTTGAGCTTTGGAGTTGAGAGAAAAAATCAATCTTACACACTTGCTTCCAAGGGTGATTTTTCAAGTTTCCAAGTTATTTTTCAAGCATTTTTCACAAGGGAAAGACAAGGAATTCAACACTTCTACCTTCAATTCTTCAAGATTAAATTTGAGGGTAATTATTCATGGCTTAACTCTTTAATTCTCTTGTTGATTTTAATTTCTTTTGTTTCCAATTAACTTTTAAAAATGTAAATCCTTTTAGTCCTCATAATTTTCTTCTTGTTTTATCTTTAATTGTTTATATAACAAGTAAATTCTTTTAAATTCTATTATATTATTTTCATGACAAACTTTTTTTTGTCCATATCAATATTATTATAATTAATTATTTGATATGTTGAACATGGTTAATTTTTTTATTCTTATGCATGTTAAATTGCATCATAATTATTCTTATGCATGTTATAATATTTTATGCATGTTATTTTTCATTATACATATTATCTTTCCTGCCATATTATTTCTTTGGGTTAATTTCTAACATGAATTTCTTTTTTATTTTTGGTTGCAAATCATTATTTTATTATCATTTGAGCATCCATGCACGCGAAGGAGGAGATGCAGGGTTTGGTATTTTCATTGCACATTTTAATTCTCATTTTGTTTATATCTTTAATTTCCTTGTACATATTCAATAAATAAATTGTTTATTTTTTTGCATGCCTAAATAAAAATCACATTAATATTTCTACTAAATTAACTTGGATTTTTTCATAATAAATGGGACCAATGTCCTAATTTTCATCCCAAATAAATCATCACATCAAAAATATTTCTTTAATTGTGCATGCGGGGACCAAAGTCCTCATAATTAATAAATTCCCCGGTTTTATGTATGTTTGCACTTTTAAAAGGGAGTTGTATTCCGCTCCTGGTATTATTGTAATTTATATTTGATGTTATTTTTGATATGTTTATCTATCGCTTTCAATGTGAATATTTGCGCTTTTAAATTAAAATTGCATCGTGTGGAGAGAGAGCAGATTAATGATAATTAAAATTTGATCATAAAATAATCGAGGTAGAAATAGATGAGAAATCCCGGACCCAGCTCTGGTCTTTGGGCTCAAAGAGGCTAGAGGTCTACCCTCCAAGACACCTTTTTGTGCCACGAGACTTTAGCGCTAATCCTAGGCTCCTTAGGGCGAGAGGTTTACCTTCCAAGACCCCTCTGGCTGGCCCAAAATGGATACTAAGCGCAGTCTTAAGCTCTTCGAGGCGAGAGAAACTTTCCCAATGTTCTATGGGTGGCGACTCCATGAAACCTCCTTGTTGCCCAACATAGACGCAGTTGCGATTTATTGCAAGCTGTCAACGGACCCACAAATGCCCCGATCGCCCTCAAGCGGGAGGTCCCATGGGCGGTAGCGGGGATCCGGCGCGCATCACAGTGGCGACTCCACTGGGGACGATATGGTTCGAGATTTCGATTTGAAAATACCTCGTTTAACATTTATGATTAAAATTTAATTCATAAATTTGCTTTCTCTCAAATTTGCATTCGCATCTCATTAGAGCCTTAGAATATGCTAGTTTGGTCCCTCTTTTAGCTCGGGTGCGTTCCTGAAGCACGACCCCATTTTCACTCAATTTGGGGAAGTGTTAAGGATAATCACCAGCCCAAGCCTCGTACCTCAATGGTATATCAAAATGATGACCCAATTGGTTGCTATGCTCGTGATGAGCTAGACCTGTCGGCAGGGATCATGCTTGGGTAGCCCTAAAGAAACATCTCCCATGACTAAAGCTCATGTAATGGCCATAGATACTTCCACTAGGTGAAATATATATAATACTATGCTTGCTATATGGGCCATCATATATTAGACGAAATCAATTTAATTAAATGGTCTTCATCAAAGGCTTTCATGCCCCGGTGGGCCCATCCTAGTTAAATTGAATTGTATGAATACATAAAGGCCAAACACCCATACGTATGTACATTAGATAGGAGCTGTTATGCTGCTGGTTTTTCACCGCGCACCATACATGTCCATTGGGTTCCACGTTAATCCATGGATCAAGCCCACCTAGGAAAGAGACCGCACTACTACGTGTGTGGGAGATATAAGGTTGGAAGGATCTATCTGCTTGCATGTGTTTATCTATGTTGCATCAGCACGAGCATGCATTGCATTTTAATCTTGCATCATCTTAACAATTTTTGCATTTCAGCCATCATAGATTCTCCTGGGTGGTCTAGAGGTCCCGACGGACGGTTAAGAAGGATGCCACTTTTGGGGTTAACAGAGTTAGTGTCAGATCAGAGTTCAGATTCAATCTCAGAAAATAGTGTGGGGTTTTCTTTCGAATCATCAACAGAAGTAAGCATGGCTAATCCATCAAATGAGTCTGATTCAACCCGGGCAATAATCGCTGAGGAGGTAGGAAAGAGAATGGAGGAATTTGAAGCCCGAATGATTGCAATGATGGGCAATCTTGCCGCCATAATAGCTGGGCAGCAAGCTGCTGCTGCCCCTATCCGAGTACTAGCTGAACAATAGGTTGTTAGAGAAGAACATCCTGCTATAATTAACCAACCAGTGGTTGACCCACCTATTATTGAGCAAAGAGTACCTACACCTATTGAGCACAGAGAGGGCCCCAGGTCTGAAGCTGAGTTTGGGGGAGATGAGCTAGAGGAGCATACAACAGCTAAAGAGAAGTCGCCAAAACTGGATGAGGCAATGTGGAGGAAAATGGAAGAGAGATTTGAGGCCATGGCAAGGATGATGACTGTGGGAAAAAGAATGAACCTGGAAGACCGAGAGCTGGATGGGGATGACCTGATTCCCCAGAATTTTAAGATGCCGGACATTCCCAAATTTGATGGCACCTCTGACCCTGCCGCAGACATCAAGCAATACTCGCTGGTCATGAAGGGAACGACCTTAACAAGAAAGCAAAAGATAGAGTATTTCTGCTTGAGTCTCACAGGAGCTGCTATTGATTGGTACCATGGGATTGAGAGGAGGTCCAAGGAGGATTGGGACTTGCTAACCGAAGAGTTCCTTAAGCAGTACGATTGCAGTACCCGGATGGAGGTCACTTTGAAAGATCTCGATTTGTTACAATAGAAGCCTGGGGAGTCCTTCCACGAGTACCTTACTCGGTGGAGAAACCGGGTTATTGAGATAAAACGCAAACCGGACACTTCTGATCAGATCCGGCTATTCATTCGAAATGCCAGCCCTTACTTGAGAGATGGACTGAAAATGAAGGGACTCAAGGATTGGGAGTCCTTGAAGGACATTGCCATAGAAGCAGAAGGAGAATATTTAGCCAAGAGGGCAAACAGCGAGTCCTATGCCAGGAAGGGATACAGCAATCAGGGGACAGCCAAGCCAGCAAGTTCAAGCAGCGGTAACAGAGGTGGGAAGACAGTTGAGGTGTCTGCAACAGGCGTAAGTCAGAGATATTTCTCAAACTTGGGTAGGCCTTTATCATGGGTGCTGAAAAGGCTAGTAAAAGAAGGAAAATTGCGACCCCTATCACCTAGGCCGGCCAAGACCCAGGGACAGCTAGGGCATAAGGAGAATGAATACTGCGCATTTCACCAACATACCGGCCATTTGACGGATGATTGTATAACGCTAAGGCATCGGGTCCAAGATCTAATTGACAACAAGCAGATCACCGATCCTGAGAAGAGAGAAAGCAAGAAGAAGTCCAGTTATAATACAGTGCCACCTCCAGTCTTTATGATTGGATTGAGCCTATCAGAGTGGTACGTGATGCAAGATCTATATGGAAATGAGTATGTCGCTATTACTCACCCTGCAGTGGATCGAGAAGGGGTTTCCGTGGCGACAATAGACTGTTGGTCCACTAGTGAGAGTGGAGATGATGAAGATGAGAAAAATGGAGAGTTTACAGATCCGTGGGATTCAGAGGAAGAAGAAAGAGCAGAAGCAGTAACAAGAAGTGGGAGGGTCATTCCAGAAGTATAGAAGCAGCAAGACCCAGCACAAGCAATCGCAGAGAAGGAGCCGGAAGAAAATTCATTAGTGAAGCAACTAAAAAAGACAACGGCTCAGATATCTATTTGGGACCTCTTGAGACAGTCCCCCTCTCACCGACAGAAGTTAGTTGAAGCATTGAGTGTATCCAGCATAGCAACTACAATCTCTCCATCCGAGCTTTTAGACCTTGTTAAGGGGGGGTCCGGGGAGAAGTTGGTTTTTTTTTATGCAGACCTACCAACAAAGGGTCACAACCACAACCGACCTTTATACATTAAGGCATAGATCAATGGTAAACACACCGCTTGCGTCATGGTTGATGATGGGTCGTCAATAAATGTTTGCCCTTTGGTGGTGCTTCAGGCCTTTGGGATGGATGAGAGTATGTTAAGCAAATCTGACCTGACCATCACTGCCTACGACAATTCCAGGAGGCAAGCATTGGGAACTTTCAAAGCTATTGTAAAGACGGGGCCCATTGAGACAGAAACGGCTTTTGTGGTCTTTCCGATTCCAACAAACTTCTCAGCTCTGCTTGGAAGACCGTGGTTCCATAAGTTAGGGGGAGTGCCATCCACCTTACACCAGATAATTAAGGTACCTCATGAAGGAGAGGTAGTGACCATTAAAGCAGCAAGAGAGAACCAAGTGTCTTCCTTGGAGATCTCTAATCAGCCTTTCAATGGCTTTCATGTATCGGTGATCGGAGAAGAGCAAAGCTTAGAAGGTAGCCCTCAAGTGGTGAACATGCTAAAGAAGATGCACTTCCTCCTAGGGGCTGGTTTGGGAAAAGAGTCACAAGGGCGGCAGGATGCTATCACTACACGTGGTCAGAAGAATCGAAAAGGGTTGGGCTACAAAGGAGAGTATAGTAAGAAGAAAGTGTCAGAGAAGATTCCCCATATTTCGGAGAGCTTTGTGCCATCATCATCGATTTGTGCTTACACCGGAGAAGAAGAGCCGCAATGGGTGGATGGGAAGATCATCCCGGGATTTGAAATTTTCAACGATGTCTTTGATTGGGAGATCGGAGTTGTTAAAGTTGTAGAGAACTTTTGGGACGAGGAGATTATGACCCAATGCAGCATCTGGGACAGGGATGAGCCTGAAGAGATCGTCACTGATAAGATGTTAGCCACTAAGCTCAAAGGGAAGGAGAAGATAGTGGAACCAGAGCCGAAGATTGAAGATCTCAAGATTTCACCAAATTAAGAAGCCAAAGCACAGTCGGCTGCAGCATCGGCGTTGACTGAAGTTGATAGTCATTTAGATTCTCTTTTTATGCTAGAACTCTTTGAGAACAATGTTAATGTTTCTAATTATGTTAATAAGATGAATAACTTTGCTTACTTGTGTGATGTTTTTGAGGATTTCATTTCGCATGATCATAAGCATGATGCATACATTTTTGATATTAATTCAACTGGCAAAACTGCATTTAATCTCGGAACTTTGGAAAATCCAAAGGAAATTTTGCTAGCATCAGACATAACTCCTAAAGAGAGAATGAAATTTGAGAGAATATTAAAAAAATATGAAAAAGTCTTTGCCTGGACCTATGAGGATATGCCGGGAATAGATCGAGATATTGCCGAACACGCCATCCCAACTTACCAAGAGTTTAAACTAGTCAAGCAAAAACTCCGGAGACTTAGGACAGAATGGGCACAGAAAGTGAAAGAGGAGATCCATAAGCAGATTGAGGCTAAGTTCCTGATAGAGGTTCAATACCCAACATGGTTAGCTAACGTGGTTCCTGTAGCTAAGAAAGACGGTAAGGTTCGAGTATGCGTCGACTATCGAGACCTGAACAAAGCTTGCCCTAAGGATGATTTCCCGCTGCCTCATATTGATGTGCTAGTAGATAGTGCTGCTGATTGTATGATGTACAGCTTTGTGGATGGGTACGCAGGGTACAATCAAATCCTTAACAAGATAATGGATCGAATTAAGATAGCCTTCTTCACCGAGTGGGGGACATACGCCTATCGAGTTATGCCTTTTGGGTTGAAAAATGCAGGAGCAACTTATCAGAGGATGGCCACCAAGGTTCTCAATGACTTAATCCGTAAAGAAGTAGAGGTGTATGTCGACGACATGATGATTAAGTCGGCTACTAGAGAAGGTCACTTTGAGGCTTTAGAAAAGTTCTTTCAAAGGATCAGCAAGTATGATCTGCGCCTCAACCCCAAGAAATGCATTTTTGGAGTTACATTAGGAAAGTTGCTAGGCCATGTAGTAAGCCAGAGGGGAATTGAGGTAGATCCCGATAAAGTCAAAGCCATAAGAGAGATGCCGATGCCTAAGAAGGAGAAGGATGTCAGAAGTTTCCTAGGAAAGCTTCAGTATATCAGCCGGTTTATTGCCAAGCTAGCTTCAGTATGTGAGCCTATTTTCAAGCTTCTTAGGAAGAGTCAGCCGGGGGTATGGAACGATGACTGTCAATTGGCCTTCGACACCATTAAGGAGTATTTGTTAAATCCTCCGGTGTTAAGACCACCACGCCGTGCTAAACCACTAATCCTGTACCTGGCTATGGAAGATAACTCAGTGGGTGCTATGATGTCTCAAGAAGATGATTTTGGTGTCGAGTTTGCCGTTTACTATCTTAGCAAGAAATTCCTGCCTTACGAAGCCAAATATGTAGAGGTGGAAAAGATTTGTTTAGCAGTTATCTGGGCTTCTAAGAAGTTGTGACACTACTTTCATTCCTTCAAGGTACAAACGGTTGCCAAACATAATCCGCTCAGATACCTCCAAGAAGCACCCTCTTTGCTAGGGAAGATGGGAAGATGGTTACTGGTATTACAGGAATTTGACATTGAGTACATAACCAGGAAAACCATTAAGGGAAGAGCCATAGCGGAGTCCTTAGCCGAGCATCCTATTGAGGGAGATCAGTTTGAATACAACTTCCCAGATGAAGATGTCACGGCCATAGCAGTGCAAGGGTGGCAATTATTCTTTGATGGAGCAATCCATAATAAGGGAGCAGGCGTAGGTGTTATTCTTACGACCCTAGATGGTGAAAGGCTACCATCGGCTAAGAAGCTGAGGTATAAGGCTACCAATAATGAAGCAGAATATGAAGCTTCCATCTTTGGATTGGAAGCATTGCTCGCTCTGGGGGCAAAGACCGCAGAAGTATTCGGAGATTCTTCCTTGGTAATTCATCAGATAAAAAGGGAGTGGTCAGTCAAGGAAGAAAGGTTGTTACCTTATGTAAAGCACTTGAGAACGTTGAGCAACTAGTTTGAGATTTGCACTTTTCACTTCATCCCCAGAGACGAAAATCAGTTAGCCGATGCCACTACAAGAAAAATAGTGTTTCCCGACGGAAAATAAGGAATTTCCGTCGGGAATCGAAATTGCCGACGGAAATTCATTCCGTCGGCAATTTAGTCGTAGGCAAATTTCCCGACGGAAAATATTCCGTCGGGAAATTTCCCGACGGAAATTGAATTTCCGTCGGGAAATTTACCGACGGAAAACAAATTTCCGTCGGTAAAATTACCGACGGAAATTTAATTTCCGTAGGGAAATTTTACAAATTTAAAAAAAAATTAATAAATAATAATAATAACAATACAATTAACATAAATAAATAATAATAATAACAATACAAATTATAAATAATAATAATAATAACAATACAATTAACATAAATAAATAATAATAATAACAATACAAATTATAAATAAATAATAATAATAACAATACAATTAACATAAATAAATAATAATAATAATAACAATACAAATTAACATAATAATAATAACATGTTGAATAATAATAATAATAATTTAATAATAATAATATGTTGAATAATAATAATAACTAAAATTAACACTAATTAACAATAATAATCATAATATGAAAAATTCTATTAATAAATTTAATAACAATAAAGTATTAAGAAATATAAATTTAAACAATAATTAAAATTTACCAATATTCATCTAACATAAAAAAAATAATAATAATATTAATAATAATAATAATTCTTATTATACCCAATTAACCAATAATAATAATAATAATAATAATAATAATAATAATAATAATAATAATAATAATAATAAATAAAAGAGAGGCAGATCTGTACCTGGCGCCGGAGGAGGAGGAGAGGTGGTCGGCGGTGGTCGGCGGCGACTGGGCAGAGGGCAGAAACGGGGAGAGAGAGAGAGAGAGAGAGAGAGAGAAAGAGAGAAGGGAAGGAGAAGCGGGAAAAGAGGGAGGGAGGGGAGGCCGATCGGCGCCGGAGGGAGGGGGAGGGGCGGTGGTCGGCGGCCGGCGGCGGCTGGACAGAGGGAGGAGAGACGGGGTGAGGAGAGGGAGAAGAGAGAAAGAGAGAGAAGAGAGAGAGAGAGAGAGAGGGAAAAAAAAGAGGGAAAATAAATTTAATTTAACTTTAGCGACGGAAAGCATCTTCCGTCGCTAAAAAAAGAGGGAAACGAAATTTTTTAACTTTAGCGACGGAAAGCATATTCCGTCGCTAAAAAGAGAGGAAAATTCAATTTTTTTATTTTTAACGACGGAATACTCAAACCGTCGCTAATTTTAGCGACGGTTTTTTTACTCCGTCGCTATTTTAGCGACGAATTTTATATCCGTCGCTAAAAATATAATTAAGTTTTTTTTTTATATTTTTTTCAGCGACGGAAAGAATTTCCGTCGCTATTTTTAGCGACGGTTCCTAAAAACCGTCGCAAATATCGGTCGGCAATTTTGGTGGGAAATCTTGGCGCCATTTTTAGCGACGGAAATTAAATTCCGTCGCTATTTACCGACGGAAATTAAATTCCGTCGCTAATTAGCGACGGAAATTTAATTCCGTCGCTAAATAGCGACGGAGGTTAATTTCCGTCGCAATTTAGCGACGGAAATGACTCCGTCGCTAAATTTCCGTCGCTATTTCATCATTTTCTTGTAGTATGCTCTAGCAACATTAGTGTCTATGTGGGATAACCCAACAGGGGTTGTAATGAAACCCGTGTTGATTTATAGCTCGGAAAGACCTTGCATTGAAGCTGAACAAGTGATGGACATTGAGGCCACTGATGGAAATCCATGGTATTACGACATTCAGAATTATTTAGAGAGATCAGTCTTTCCAGAGGAAGCCACTGAGAAGGACCAAAGAATGATCAGGAAGCTATCCACTCAATTCATCAGTGTTAATGGCAATTTGTACAAAAGGCAAGCTGATGGTATCCAGTTAAGATGTCTGGCAGAGAAAGAAGCTAAAAGAGTTATGGAAGAGGTTCATGCCGAGGTTTGTGGAGCTCACATGAATGGCTTAGCCTTAGCAAAGAAGATCATGCGCCAAGGGTTTTATTGGCTCACAATGGAAACATATTGTTCAAAATTTGTGAAGCAATGCCAGTTATGCCAACAGTACTCGAATTTGAGGCATGTGCCGGTTTCAGAGTTACATAACTTAACATCTCCATGGCCACTTGCAGCATGGGGAATAGACATCATAGGTGAAATCCATCCTACGGCTTCTAATAGGCATAGATTCATCATAGTTGCCATTGACTACTTCACTAAGTGGGTTGAGGCTGAATCTTTCAATAGAAGGTTGATGCAAGGGATATGGCTAAGTTCATTGAGCAGAATTTGATATGTAGATATGGTCTCCCACATCACATTGTGTCTGATAATGGGGTGCAATTCCTGGTAGAGACTAAACAGATGCTCCAAAAATATGGGATCCAACATCATAAGTCTTCCCCTTATCGTCCTCAAGCAAACGGTGCAGTTGAAGCGGCGAATAAGAATGTGAAGAGAATTTTGGCCAAGATAGTTCAGAACTACAAGGATTTGGCAGAAAAGCTACCCTTTGCACTTTGGGGTTATAGAACAACAGTCAGAACCTCTACGGGGGCAACACCATTCTCTCTGGTATATGGAAATGAAGCAGTCCTACCGGTTGAAATTGAGCTGGAATCATTGAGGGTAGTCATGGAACCTGAGATTCCTGAAGTAGAATGGGCACAACAACATTTGTCACAGCTAAATCTGTTGGATGAAGACAGGTTACGAGCCTATTACCACAACCAAGTTTATCAAAAGAGGCTGGCTCGGTCATTTTGCAAGAAAGTACGAAAGCATCCGTTGAAGGAGGGGGATTTGGTCTTTAAGATGATGAGACCGGGAGTTCCAGACATGCGAGGAAAATTCAGACCAACCTGGGAAGGTCCATTCATTTTGAAAAAGTTGCTAACAAAAGGACCAGCAATTTTAGCAGACAGTGATGGAAATGAGTTCAAGGACCCGGTCAATGTCGATAGACTTAAAAGGTTCCATGGCTAAAGACCAAAAAAAAAAGAGAATAAATGACCCGCGAGTCGAAAATTGAAAAAGGCGGCCTTGCTAAAATTGGGGGCCCTGTTAGGGTGAAAACCAGAAAAAAGGCATCCTGGGCAAAAATTAAGGGCCAAGAGAAAATATGCAATCGAGAAAACTCGAGAGGGCCGATTGATAACAGGAGTTTGATGCTGACAAAATCCACTCCGAGATTAGGTGTAGTCATATGCTTTTGAATTCTTGTCAAATGAAAATCATGTACGATGAAATCATATAGAAATGTACACAATTTTGCAATGAATAAAAGAATATATTTTCATTGATCTTTCAGTTCTGTCTTAAAAAGAAATATACCAATTGTTCATCTAATGATTATTGCTCAGTCCTTCATTAGATATGTGCTTTTTTGCTCTTAACAGAAGCTTTGATGATAACGTTCTCTAAAAAAAAAAAAAAAAAAAAAAAAAAAAAAAGAAAGAAGAAGAAGGCCGTTAGAGATGAAAATCGTAACTGGCTCTCTAAGCAAAAGTTAGGCCAAAGGGCAGGGTGAAAACCTGAAAATAGGCAGTCAGCCCTACAAAAACAAAATATAAAATGAACAAAAGCCGCTGGATTGGGTTGGGTCCATTCCAGGAAAAAATTAGGCAAAGGGTTGTGTGAAAATCCCCTAAGGGACACATTTCCAGCAAAGAAAAGCTAGTGTGAAAATCCACAAGGGACGCACTACCTTTAAAACAATGACGTTCAATGCCTGGAGCAATAGGGCGGCGTTACTTCAGATAATCCAATTTCAATCAGTTAACACACAACACATAACATGAAATAGAATCCCGGGTAAATGATCATTGACCAGGGGGGCAAAGGATATACACCGGACATCTCTTTCAGAAAACTTGTCGACGATCCTCAGGATTCAGGGGGCATGGTAGAGCAGATAAGCTATAACTTCAGCAAACCTTGGACCACCTAGGGCACATTCTATACATTTTTGCAAGCATTTGCATTCCATATCATACACACGCAATTTCTTGTATATTTCTACGCATACAATCTAGCAGGAGAAATCGGCGGGGAACACCAACAAAAGCCGAGTGACGACACCAGTCCATGCATCTAAAGGAGCACAGCTCAAAAATTCACAGTGGTTAGCACGATGGCGGCACAACCCACAAGAGGTTAGCACGACCACGGCATTACCTATTCACAGCAGTTAGCACGATGGCAGCACTGCCCACAAGAGGTTAGCACGACCACGGCATTACCTATTCACAGCAGTTAGCACGATGGCAGCACTGCCCACAAGAGGTTAGCACGACCACGGCATTACCTATTCACAGCGGTTAGCACGATGGCGGCACTACCCACAAGAGCTTAGCACGACCACGGCATTACCTATTCACAACGGTTACCACGATGGCGGCACTACCCACAAGAGGTTAGCACGGCCACGGCACTGCCAATTCACAGCGGTTAGCACGATGGCAGTACTACCCACAAGAGGTTAGCACGACCACGGCACTGCAGATTCACAGCGGTTAGCACGATGGCGGCACTACCCACAAGAGGTTAGCACGACCACGGCACTCCCGATTCACAGCGGTTAGCACGATGGTGGCACTACCCACAAGAGGCTAGCACGACCACGGCACTCCCGATTCACAGCGGTTAGCACGATGGCGGCACTACCCACAAGATGTTAGCACGATGGCGGCATTACCCACAAGAGGTTAGCACGACCATGCCATCACCAATTACAACTAAAAGACAGCCTGCCTATAACATGGCAACAACAATCATCATAACTCCATCCAGCAGGAAGATCGCCGCTTCAGGTACGCGTTTCTTTCCTTTTCCTGAATTTTGGCTCACCTAGGCACCCATGCACTATCCTCCCCAAAATTGGGGGCAACTGTAGACACCGGGTCCCGAGTAGCCTTGATCAGGATTACCCGATGATGAAATTTAGCTACGCCGGCTTATAGGCAAAAAGATTGGAGCTCGAAAGTGATTTTCCTTGTCTTTTTTATGAGCAAAAAATGTATTTTAAATATTTTTTAAATATTTTTAAAATTATTTTGGAGAAGAAAAAGTGTGTTTTAGGTTGAGGGTATTTTATATAAAAATTTAAAATTTAAAATTTAAAAAAAAAAAATAAAATATTTTTGCTCGAAAAGCACGGCTGTGCTTCTTTGAAAGCACGGCTGTGCTTTGCGCTGCACTGCACGCAGTGTGCGCGCGAAAGCACAGCTGTGCTTTTTTGAAAGCACGGCTGTGCTTTGCGCGCAGTAGCCCCATTGTCGCCACATGTCGACCCCCACTTGTTTTTTAACGATTTTTGGATGGTTTTGGGTGGTTTTTGGGTAGTTTTTGATGGTTAAAACACTAGAAAAATTTCAGATTTGAGGGGAGACGAATTAGAAAGATTTTAGAGAGAAAAAACTAATTTTTTGAGCTTTGGAGTTGAGAGAAAAAATCAATCTTACACACTTGCTTCCAAGGGTGATTTTTCAAGTTTCCAAGTTATTTTTCAAGCATTTTTCACAAGGGAAAGACAAGGAATTCAACACTTCTACCTTCAATTCTTCAAGATTAAATTTGAGGGTAATTTTTCATGGCTTAACTCTTTAATTCTCTGGTTGATTTTAATTTCTTTTGTTTCCAATTAACTTTTAAAAATGTAAATCCTTTTAGTCCTCATAATTTTCTTCTTGTTTTATCTTTAATTGTTTATATAACAAGTAAATTCTTTTAAATTCTATTATATTATTTTCATGACAATTTTTTTTTTGTACATATCGATATTATTATAATTAATTATTTGATATGTTGAACATGGTTAATTTTTTTATTCTTATGCATGTTAAATTGCATCATAATTATTCTTATGCTTGTTATAATATTTTATGCATGTTATATTTCATTATTCATATTATCTTTTATGTCATATTATTTCTTTGGGTTAATTTCTAACATGAATTTCTTTTTTATTTTTGGTTGCAAATCATTATTTTATTCTCATTTGAGCATCCATGCACGCGAACGAGGAGATGCAGGGTTTGGTATTTTCATTGCACATTTTAATTCTCATTTTGTTTATATCTTTAATTTCCTTGTACATATTCAATAAATAAAGTGTTTTTTTTATGCACGCGTAAATAAAAATCACAGTAATATTTCTACTAAATTAACTTGGATTTTTTCATAATAAATGGGACCAATGTCCTAATTTTCATCCCAAATAAATCATCACATCAAAAATGTTTTCTTTAATTGTGCATGCGGGGACCAAAGTCCTCATAATTAATAAATTCCCCGATTTTATGTATGTTTGCACTTTTAAAAGGGAGTTGTATTCCGCTCCTGGTATTATTGTAATTTATAGTTGATGTTATTTTTGATATGTTTATCTTATCGCTTTCAATGTGAATATTTGCGCTTTTAAATTAAAATTGCATCGTGTGGAGAGAGAGCGGATTAATGATAATTAAAATTTGATCATAAAATAATCGAGGTAGAAATAGATGAGAAATCCCGGACCCAGCTCTGGTCTTTGGGCTCAAAGAGGCTAGAGGTCTACCCTCCAAGACACCTTTTTGTGCCACGAGACTTTAGCGCTAATCCTAGGCTCCTTAGGGCGAGAGTTTTACCTTCTAAGACCCCTCTGGCTGGCCCAAAATGGATACTAAGCGCAGTCATAGGCTCTCCGAGGCGAGAGAAACTTTCCCAATGTTTTATTGGGTGGCAACTCCATGAAACCTCCTTGTTGCCCAACATAGACGCACTTGCGATTTATTGCAAGCTGTCAACGGACCCACAAATGCCCCGATCGCCCTTAAGCGGGCGGTCCCATGGGTGGCATCGGGGATCCGTCGCGCGTCACATATATGCCATTCGAATGTGTTATGCTTAGACGACCATTGTGAATGGCCGTCCATATTCTTATGTGTTCTCCCCACTAAGCGTTATCACTTAGCACGGGTTCTTTTCCCATGCAGGTGGCAAGTTTGCTTCGGTTCGAGTCGCGCATCTGCAAGGGTCGGCCACATAGGAGCTAGAAGTTCTGTATTTTGTTCAGCTTCTATATTTTGGATTTTGTATCTCTGTGTAATATGTATATGTAATAATATGTAAAGATTCGGATGTAATATTTTGGGCTATGTAAATATTTTTATATTTCTGTATTAAGTTTTTCCTTTGTTTTATCTTTCTTCTTAGGCTTCTATTGTATAATTGTAAGTATGCATGTGTGGGTGCTTTCGCTCAGCATATGTGCGTTGGTGAATTATGTATGTTCAGCTTTTGCTCCTTAAGTTTTAAATTCTTCCGTATTTTTATATGCTTTGTATCGCTTCTGTCCGGTACCACACCTACTCGTACGGCTTCCTACTCCCTTGTGGATGGGTTCGCCTATGTATGGGTAAGGGGTGTTACAGTAATCATGAAGCTGGTACCAATCTCAAGTTCAGAAAAACCTTTCTTTGTGACCAAGTAGATAATGGATGTCGAGATTACTGATGATAAAACTTGGCACTATGATATTCAGAATTATCTAGATAAGTTGGTATTCCCAGAAGAAGCCACCAAAAAGGACCAAAGAATAATCCGTAAGCTGTCCACTCGATTCATCAATATAGACAGTGTGCTATATAAATGACAAGCCAATGGTATGCAACTAAGGTGCTTGGATGAGAAAGAAGTTAAGAAGGTTATAGAAGAAGCTCATGCCGGGATCAGTGGAGATCACATGAACAGTCTAACCTTAGCAAAGAAGATTATACGTCAAGGAATTTTTTGGCTCATTATGGATACAAATTGCTCCAAGCATGTTAACCAATGCTGGTTACTCAAATAGTATGCAGATTTGAGGCATGTACTAGTTTTAGAATTGTGCAATCTTGCGTCTCCATGGCCATTCATAGCTTGAGGCATAGACATCATGGGTGAGATACGTCCGACAGCTTCCAATGGGCATAGATACATTATGGTGGCCGTCAACTACTTCACTAAGTGGGTGGAAGCCGAATTCTTTAAGAAATTGGGTATTCAAGAAATGGCCAGATTGGTTGAAAGAAACTTGATATGCAGGTATGGTCTTTTGCATCACATCGTGTTTGACAATGGGGTGAAATTTGAGGCTGAAACCAAGCAATTACTCCAGAAATATGGCATCTAACACCACAAATCTTCTCCATATTGATCACAAGCCAATGGGGTAGTTGAGGGAGTAAAATAAATGTGAAAAGGATACTGGCTAAAATGGTATAGAGCTACAAGGACGGGGCCGAGAAGTTACCTTTTGGACTATGGGGTTACAGAACCTAAATAGAGGCAACCTCGTATTCTTTGGTTTATGGGACAGAGGCAATGGTATCAATAGAAGTGGAACTTCAATCCTTAAAGGTGGCCTTAGAAGCTAAGATACAAGAGGTAGAATGGGCGCAGTAACAACTACTACAATTGAACTTGTTGCATGGTTGTAGAATGTGAGCTTGCTATCACAAATAGATCTATCAGAAGAGGGTTGCTTAGTCATTTAGGAAAAAGGTTAGGAAACATCCATTAAAAGAAGGAGACCTTGTCTTCAAATAGAAGAGACCTGGAGTTCTAGACATTCGAGGCAAATTCAAGACAACTTGGGAAGGACCAATTGTACTAAAGAAATTATTATCAAAGGGGGTAGTGATCTTGACAAACAATGATGGAAACTAATTCAAAGAGTCAGTCAACATCGATAGACTAAAATGGTTCCATGGCTAGAGACCAAAAACCAAAAGAAGAGAATAAATGCCCTGCAAGTTGAAAACCAAAAAAAGGCGGCCTTGCTAAAATTGAGCGCTTCGCCAGGGTGAAAACGAAAAAATGGCATCTTGGGTAAAAATTATAGGCATGAGAGAAAGTATCAAATCAAGAAAACCCGAAAGGGCTGATTGGAAATAGGAGTTTAATGCTTACAAGATCTATTTTAAGATTAAGTGTAGTCGTGCACGTTTGAGTTTTATGTCAAATAATGATCATGTATGATTAAATCATGTTGAAATGTACATAATTATGCAATGAAATAAAACAAAACGATCCAACTCATTTGTTCATAGTTATCTAGTTCTATTATAAAAAGAAAAGCATTGTTCTTTGCTGAATTTATGTGATCTAATATTTATATTGTACTACTCTCGCTAGCCAGATCCTTAAGTCGGTGAGTCTTATTGTCAGCTGCAGGGCTAGTCACCCGCCTCTTATATGTGGTTGAAGTAATATAGTTACAATCCTCAATCTCTGGAATATTAGTCCTCATTGGTATCCGTGCCCAGAGATCGTGGTAGCTGAAAGTGAAAGCAACTGAAAAAAATCCACCTTGAAAAGATGAGGGGCACCTCACAATATCTTATCGTCCTCTAAACTGTCGAACACAATGAGTAGTTGTACATAAAGTGGCATTATAAAGCCCACACAAGGGAATGCATCCTGAGGGCCATCTTGAGTCATAGAGTGAAGGGGTAGCCAGGAGCACATGAAGCTGATACCATTATTTGTCACTGTAGCTAGTCGAGCAAAGCCTTCATTAAGGGATTCAAAGGTGCACAGCCGCTGTCTGGGAAAGAAATGCCTCAACGAGTAGGTGCTTATCACTATAGGAGGAGTCTTTGATAATAATCTCAGCTTCTCCTATAGCCATATATGAAAAGCAAAACTTCATAGTCTTTAAAAAAAATAAAAAAATGCTGCTAGAATGGGTTTGGCTCACTCAATGCAAAAAATTAGGCACAGGGTTATATGAAAATCTGAAAGGATGCATTTCTCGCTAAAACAGTTAGTGTGAAAATCCATAAGGGACGTGCTACCTTCAAAAATAATGATAATTGCTTACCTAGAGTAATAAGGGCTTCCGATTAAGAAAACAATAGGGTCAGTACAGACAGGATTATCTCTACCAGGGCCAATGGAAACAGTGTCAACCCATAACATATGTCCTCTACGATGCCAAATAGTTGATAGCCACCAAATGGCTCCTCTGAGGTCATTGTCAGATATCTAGATAAACAGAATATCAAAACAACAATGGCCTGATAGGTTGGCACATCACAAAAATCTTCCAGTGCCTCATTTAGCGGTTCCAAAGCAAAAAAGGCATCCTAAGGTGCCAGCCTAGCAGTTGCTGAATGTGAAATGCCTAAAACCTACGCTACATCCCTCACTCAAATCAACTCGCAGTGTGGGAAGTAGGGTAGAGTGCTGGGAGAAAACATTGCGCTAATGATTGCAACAAATTATTCTGCCAGAGGGCATAACTCCTGATGGGTGAATGTGAAAACATGGAATCGGGGATACCAATAGTGAGTCATAGCTAACATGAGATTTTTGTCAAGTTTAACCCTCCTCAGGAATTTTAGACTAGAATAAGGGGCCAAAATGGAATTTTCCCAAGTTCAATCCAAAAGTCAGTACATTTTACTTAAAAATGATGTCAACATATTCAGCATGTCTGGTCAAATAATTAAAATAAGCAAAGAAAGAAAAAAAATAGAAAAGAAAAAGGAAAAGAAGAAGAGAAAATACCCGGTGAAAGAGCTCTAACCAAAATTTGAAAGAAATAAGCCACAAAATTCAAGGAGGAGAAGGCTTTTTATAAAAAAAGCAATGAGTAACGGGCGTGGCTCAAGTGAGTCATGGCCAGCCCATCCCTCAACCCTAGATCACTTGGATAAATAATTTCTTTGCATTTTTTTTTTGCATGACTCATGCATTCCAAATGCATAAATAATTCATGCGCGTTTGTCATGTTGAGTTTTGTAGGAAATGAGATTTGATGGATGCATTCACTCATAAAAGTCGGGGCGCAAAATATTTAGGGAGTATTTCTAAATTTTTAGAATCAATACTGTTCGAAGTCCTAGAGGTGAAATCAAGGTCTTTGATAGGTAAACAAAATCAAAAAATAAAAATAAAAATAAAAATTTGAAATCTGAAATGAGCGACGAGCTTATGGACCAGCTCGTCGCTCGCTTTTGGTGCAGTATGCTCGTCGGTCACGTGAATCTATATAAACCCTCTCCGTCACCTAACCTGTCACTTTCCTTCTTTTCTTCTTTTTCTCCTTTTCTTCTTCCTTCACCAACCGATTCCTTAGTTATGATTTTTTAGTGTTTTCTTCCTCATTTCTCGCTCGTTTTGTGCATCGTTTGCACCTAAATGCTCCTAGGATAGTATAACAAGTTTTGGTTTAGTTTTTTCAAGTTTTTTGCTCATAGTTCTATTGACTGCCAGGATGCCACCAAGATGCAATGTTCCATAGGGGTACCCAAAGTTTCAAGCTCCTGATTAGATGAGCTCGGATCAAAGGCAAAGGTTCACGGCTCTAGCCCAAGTCCAGTTCTGCTCTAGCAGGTACGTCTCCAGGCCTTTCCTTCAGCATATAGGAATGCTAGAGGAGGTCAACGCGCTATTATAGGTAGTAGGATGGATAGAGTTTCTCAGACCATCAATCCGGACCTACCCAGAGATAGCCAGAGAGTTCTTAGCCATGCTAAACTATGGTAGTTTCTAGAGGCCAGACACCGAGGAGGGAGTTATCCAGTTCCATTGTAACTCCCCTTCCTCGTACATAGTAAACCATACCGTGATCCAGTGGTTCACGACGATGGTCAAAGGCATTACCGACACAAACATGCAAAACTAATAAACTTTTACGCTAAAAACTGAGTTATAAAATTTCTTTCATTGTCAAAAACACATTTATTGCTAGCTATACATTCATTACACCAACATATTACAAAAGATACTTTCTCGAAGTTTACTATAAATACATTAATTACATAACCAATAGCGCTTTTACAAAACTTTTAATTGCAAAATTACAAATCTGACATACATTCTTAAGTTTAACAAATCCTATCTTAAAATTCTTCATAACCTTGCATTGGCCAGGATTGCTGCGGAAGACTCTCGAAGAATCCAATCAATAGCACCTACATGGATTAAAAGAAAATCCATGCTAAGCATAAAGCTTAGTGGGAAACACATAAATATAGACGACCACTAAAAATGGGCGTCACAAAAGGCTTAAAGAAAAGCATAATATAAAAAAATAATAATCATATCAATTATAATAAATCAGATGCTCCCCAAATAGATCATCAAACGTATTTACTTACTTCGAAAATCGACATGAAGAAGTCACTTAAACATTTTTACACTTTTCCACATCTTATACATATCACTTTGTTCTAAATTGTTTAGGTTACCAAAATTCATTTCACGTACCTTGTTTATGACAAAGTCAAATATAGAAATCTCATAATATAAATTAAGACATATAAGCACAATAGTCACACTATTTCATATGCTCACATATTGTATATCAGTCATCACAATACACAATATTTCGGAGTTTAACTACATTAACAATATTGCACCTGCTTTAACCCAAAACAGTGGATAACGAGTACGCATAGATACCTGAAGGTATCAACATTATTCTTATAACACATAGATACCCGAAGGTATCAAAATAGTCTTTTAATTTTGTTCCAAAATATTTTCACGTAGATTCAGTACACAGGGATCATGAAGATCCAGTCGGGGGACCTGATTAGGGTCCAAATCATACACTAGCTGCAGCAATACTAACTCTATTAAGCATGCTTAACTATCCACTTATTTGACTTTAACAGGTCATGCATCATGTCAGTCATGTTTTCCAAGTATAACACACAACTACATATACCATTTATATCAAGGAATCATAAATAAAACATACATAACCCACTTGTATTCCAAAATATATAGCATGTAATATAATTCACAATAATTATCATTTGACTAGGTTAAAATGTCATTTAATTTCATCTGCTAATTAATAACACATAAAATAAGGCTAAAGAACCCAAAACAAAGGAAAAAGGATTGAAACAGACACAATTGAACTTTATAAAAATTGGGAGATAGAAGCAGTTTACACGGCGGTATGGCAAGAGCCTTACCCTTGTGTAAAAGGCACACGGCGGTATAGTATTGCCCTTACTGCTATGAAACCCGACAGACCTACATTCCAGAATACAATCACACGGGGGTAAGGAAATCCTTACTGTCGAGTGACCTGTCAGGAACTCAGAATACCACAATCCTCCAATTCAAAACCTCAATGCAACTCAACTTAATCTTTCATAGTATAGAGTATAACTCAATCCGCAACTCGAACATTAATTTTCATCACTAAATCAAGCAAATAATCACCCCCTAATTCAAGATTCTTTAAAACCAAAAATTCTATTAAATCTTATAGTATACTCATGTGGTAACTTAATTGTACTTACTTTATCCATTTTAACTTAAGACAATCAATAGTTATGACAATTAGAACAAGAACACACTATAAAGCGTATTGATCAAGCCCACACATGCTCACCTTACGTCTCCACTCTTGGTCTCCTACAAATAAGAAGTCATAAGTTCAATACATTAAATCCCGTATATTATTATCATTTATATATACTTCTATATCCACATGCCCCAGATAAATATTTTTCATAATGTCTATTTTCTAATAATACCTATATCAATTCACGCATTCATAGAACATCAAGTCATATTCTCATACATCTCTCTTACTCATAAACTGACCATAGCTTTCTCATATAAATCCAACATCATTATACAACTACCTAGTTCATATCCACATTAAACAAACTCATTTCATTTGCTATATTTCACATGTATATACTTAATTTCAATCCATCATTATGCATACTTGTTCATACTACACATACCTATATAGATTAAGTCATCAAAATCCCTAAATGTCATTAAACTTAACTCCATTCAATTCCATATAATTCCCTATCATCACTTCATTAGGTTGCTATTGATCTTAATCCTATTCATGAGTATATTCCATGTGATAACCATTCAAATATCCATTTCATAATGCTCAAAATGAGTTAGACAAGCTATAGAAACTTTCGGTGAAGTTCGGTGTCGATTTGGGAAGGAAAAATACCATTTAGGCGGTAGGTTAAGGTAACACGGTGATAGGAAATTCATTCCTACCATGTATGTCACATCCCGTTTACCCCCTAGTAGTATGAGCCATGTTTGTGCATGTGTATTGTGTGAATTTTGACATGTATTAAAGGCATTTTGGGTAGAAATATATATTTTAAGAGTTTTGTTAGCATGTGGGTGCATGTATGGTGTTAGGGTGTGAATTAGTTGGGTTGCACTTGGGTGTGTTTACTCATATATTTGTAGAGTGTGTTTTGGGGGCTGTGCTTGTGTGTGTGTATTCACACACTTGTAGGGTATGTATTAGTTGGGAGAGTCTTATGTGTTTGTGATGCATGTGTTTTAGGTGTGAGTGATCAAATCCCACTAATAGGGAAGTGAAAAGAAAAAGAAAAAAAGAAAAGAGAAGAGTGGGATGGGCGGTGGCTGCCTTCATTTCCCGTTTTCCCCCTTTCCCTCACTCTCTTCTTCTTCTTTTCCTCTTCCTCTAAGAACCCTAGCTTGGAATCAAGGCTTAGTTGGTGGGAATTGATCATTCTTTAGCATTTTAGAGGTAAATCTATTGCATTTGTCCTTCTTTTCTTCAATTGGTTCTTCATCTTCTTCTCTTCTTCTTATTTTCTAGGTTTGGAGCTAAGTTAGGGTTTTATGTTTGTGTGATTTGTTGGTTTGATGCTTAGTTGAGCCTCCTCGTGAGCCAAAGGGCAAAGAGAAGGTTGGATCTAGTAGATCTAAGCATTAGGAGCAAAGGATTTCAAGGTTTGGGAAATTTCCTATTTTTGTATGTAAATATGTTCATGTATATGTTCTTGGTGATTTCTGGAAATTGGGTTGTGATATGTTTTTGATATGGCATGTATGTTATGGGTTTTTGTTTGGGAAAGGTAATTTTGCATGAGCATGGGATTATTGCAGTGATTGTGAGGATTATTGTGATTTTGCTGCAAATTTATGGGTATTGATAATTATTGGGATTATAAGTTTTAATTCATGTTTGGTGTGAAATTACTTGATGATAAATGTTATATTGTGGGTGTTGATGGTGATGGGTGGCTGGAATTTAGGTAAGAGACCAAGTGGAGTGATTTATGTGTTGGTGTGTGATTTTGGAGAAGGAAATCTGCAGAATTCTGCAGATTTTTGGAAAACTCATGTCTGTCGCGAGCGCGATAGAGGCCGGTGTTCCAGCCTTTGTCCTGTAGCGATTTTTGTAGCGTGATACCGCTCTCTGTCGCGAGCGCAATATCGTCGCGATCACGACAGAGCACTGGTGGCCGCACTGCTAGCTCGCGCTGTCGCGAGCACGCGACCTATCGCGAGCCCGCGATAGCGAAGAGAGCTCTCTGTCGCGATCGCGACAACGTCGAGAGAGCGATAGAGCCGGATACTTGTTCCTTCTCGCGATCGCAAGGTCTGTCACGGGCGCGACGTGCGGGAGCCTAGCCCCTGTCGCGAGCGCGACAGCTCTGATGTCCATTTGAGTATCTCTTCTCGCATGCCTGTGTGCAAATCCTGGAATGATGATGTGTTTGGAATATATGCAAGATTAGTGTTATGAATTATATGAATGGGTAATTATAAATGATATATGAATGAGATTTGGAATATTATGGATTGGATTGTATGGTTTATGCATAACCTGCTAGAGTAAGTATAGTGGATAGTTAGGCATGCCTAATATAGTCTTATAACTGCAGCCTCAGTCCCGTTTGGACCCCGATCAGGTCCCGTTTGGTTCCTCGTGAACCCTCCAATGTGTTTGGATCTTGTTTAAGGTCCCTCAATAAAACATTTTGCTAATGATAAAGTAAATTGGTTTTCGATTCGTACCCGTAAGGTACTATCTGTAATCGGCTCGTACCCGTAAAGTACTGTCCGTTCACTCGTTATCCACTACTTTGAGTCGGCAGGTGCTTTATTGTTTTGAATTGCTTTGATAATTGTTAGAATGTATTATCCGAATATGTTTATTAATGAGATATTTTGAAGGCAGTTATGTATGATCAACGGTATGACTCTATTTGACTCTTATCTAATGCGTATTTTTTATTATGCCATCTGTATGTCTTTTGCTTGACGACTATTGTGAATGGCCGTCCATTTGATTTGTGTGTTTCCCCACTAAGTGTTTATCGCATAGCACGGTGTGTTGACCCGTGCAGGTGTGGAAGGAGTTTGCTTTGGGAGAGTCGTCACAGCCAAGCCGACACAGTAGAGTTTAGTATAGGACTTGATCTTTTGTAGTCTCAGATGATTCTTTTTGTATAGAACTCTCTTATGTCGGTTTTGTAACAGCTTCCGCATATGTTTATGTATATTTTTGAATATGTAATTGTCTTTTGTACCTTTGGGTTGATCAAATAGTAATGTAATGTTCCCTATTATATTAATGCATGATCAGCTTCTTTCGTGATTGGTTTTGTAAAGTTTTTAATTACCCTGTATTTCGGTATGAATGTATGTATATCCTGTTTCTGTGTGGTGGCACCTTTACCCATACGACATCTCACTCCTTATCGGATGGGATCGCCTACGTATGAGTAGGGGATGTTACTATATAGGACACTAAAAATAGGTATTTGGGGGGCACAATCATTTTACACAATGGTGAGGAATTTCCTTACCGCCGTGTGAACCTATTTTTCCCCACAATGTGAGCCAGACTCTAGACAGACTACAGTTCCACACTTCTAATGCATTTTACACATAGTTAGAGACTAATGCATTTTACACATAATTAGAGAAATTTTTAGGCAAACCTTTCTTCATAACAATTTTTTATTAGGATGTTAAATTTCAAATTAGAAAACTTTTAGGTCAATTGGACATTTATAACTCTAGATATGAGCTAAACAACCTATACTATTCAAGTAACCCGACCCAAACAGAGACACTTCGCTTTTTAACATTTTTGGAGGTCTTAGAGCCAGAATTGGCTTCCAGTTATTCAGAGACAATTTTAGATATAACTCTTATATTTCTAATGGAACTGGTTTCACACCATTTGGAGTCCTAAAACTCAAGATACAGTCTCATAACCGAAGAGGGGTCGAGTGTATTCTAACACTATTTTTGCCAAAATCCTCTTCACATGCATATTTTAGCAATTTAGAACCAACACTCAGTACCATCATCATATACCATCACCATCACATTCAAGTAACTTAAATAACACAGAAATACATTCAAAATCAAACAAAAATAAAGAGTTTCCAAATCTCTCTTCCTTTGCTCCCTAATTGTTTAAATGATTGCACAAGCCCCTTGATTCCTTACTCCTTCTTTAGCTTCTCATTTTCCCTCCAAACAAATCAACCAAACTTCAGAATTCCACTTAAAATTACACATGCCCCTACTTACGTTTTAAGTGAAGAGGAGAGGAAGAGGGAAAAACAAAGCACTTACCTTTCCCAATCAAATCTTGCATCCAATTACTTAAAACTTGGAAAATCCACCTTTGGCCGACAATTGTTAGATTTGGCGTGAGGAAGGAAGAGAAGAGGTTGTCCCTCTCTTTTTCCCCTCACTTACCCGGCCAATAATGGCCTAAATGAAGTCAAAAGGGGTTTAATTAAGGCCATAAACTCAATCTTATCCCAAGTGCTACATGTCACCATTGTATTGGTCCCCTAAAGATTTTTTTGTATTAAACTCATCTTTTAGTCTCTTATCTTACTTCCTTTCCCTCAATTAGCATTAAACTTCTCTATCACATACATTGGCCCACATAATTTAACTAATTCAATCAATTTAATCCATAATTACAAAATGACTAAAATACCCTTACCTTATACAAATAAAACCAGTCACGTTCTTTACTACAATGAATCACTTCCCTCATCCAATTAGACATTTTTAATCACCAAAATAATTATTTTCACGTAATTTAAGGCACGATGATATAACTATCCAATTTACCGAAACTTGCCGAAACTTCCGAATTAATGACAGTTGTGTCCTTTTTAACACTTCTGTCTCTATTTCAACCACATTCGGTTTTCGTTACACCCTAAACTTGTCTTGATTCGACTAGGGTGTATTTGGGGTGTTACAATTCTCTCCTCCTTAAAGAATTTTGTCCTCAAAATTCACTTATATCTGATTTCCTGAATATCAAACTCTTTATCACTAACATTCATACACACCTACATTATATTATCATAGAACATTTACACTTTGCTTCTCATATAACACGTCTTACTACTTCCTGTCATATAGTATAATTTATACAACTTTTCAAAGTTTACTTAAACTTCTGATGTTTTCCTTGTTCCTAATTGTTATTATCTAGAAACAACAGTAACCTGCTTGGGAAGTCATCGACATTGCTACCCAAATAGCAAGTTGTCTCATTAACATTAGTATCAACTGTCATTGTCACAATATGCCACCTTGCATAGTCATCATACAATCCAAATCATTCTTACTAGTATCATTACATATATCAAAAAATCCTTCATACAACATAAGCATCTCCAAAATTTTAAGTTATAGATTATTTGCATTCTATCACTATCGTGTCCCAAATGTCATTTTCAATCCACCCTATCAAATCATATGTACCTATAACCCTTTTCATCGAATTATTCCTTACTCAATTTCAATACAATCATGACATACACATATTCCCAATATTCAATTTATCATATATCTTTATATATACCTTTATCATATGATTATCATGTCAATCTTTTCACTTAGCTCCTTTCTCGTAAAACATCTCGTCCTTTAAATACAAAATCACTCACACATTCACTAAACTCTTTTTTTTTCAATTTCTAGTTTGAATAACTAATTCCTCACTTACTCAACTTTGTTACACTCAATGTACATTCTGTCAGCTTCCTGTCACTTGAGGCAAATGCACATGTCTGATGTTCATTAAAGAGGAACAACAGAAGTAAATGTAATGGATACTGAATGATTTATGTACGCAATATGATGCAATGTATTAATGCAGTTCGGATAATGGCAATGCAGGTTGTCCAACCCCCATGATGTATCACATTTAAATAATTTCTCTCATCAGTAAAGTAGCTGACAGGTGTAGAGAGTGTCACAATCCTCAAAATACCTCCAATTATAGAAAATCCAGCACTGTCTAATCCTTTATTCCAGATTTCCCCTCAGGGAAAACTTATACATAACTTATATTGTACTATACACAATCTCTAACTAGAATCTCTACAGCTATGTCCAATACCTTAATAATAGGAAATGAATTCATAATAGACTGATCATAACTTATCACATATCACACTTAACTGTCTCGTTGCTGATATCATCTACATTTATTCATTTCCTATTGCGATACCTATACAAGACTAGGACCTCCGCATTGGCCAATGCAAAAACTATACAGACTGAGCTGATTCCGTCAATCGGTCGACTTTCACCAAGATTGAATCATGCTTGCGTTGTAACAAAGGCAATCCGACTACAAAATCCATCCTAACATCGTCCCACTTCCATATAGGAATGGGTAAGGGATGCAACAATCCAGTTGGGACTTGGTGTTCAGCTTTCACTTGTTGGCACACTAAACACTTAGAAACAAAATCTATTATATCCCTCTTCATACTTGGTGACCAATAGAATTGTTTCAGGTCTCTATACATCTTATTTCCTCCTGGATGCATCGTGAAAATCGATGAATGAGCTTCTTGCAAAAGCCTTCTTTTCACTTCCTCTATATGAGGCACACATAACCGATTCCCAAATCTGAGCACTCCCTCACTGTCTACAAAAAATTTAGTCTGCTTACCATCTCTAAGTGTGCTTTTACCATGCGAAAAGCACACTGCAACACCGGATCACTCAACTGTGCATCCACTATAACTTGTTTCAAGCTCGGTCTAGCCTTCAACTGAGCTATTAGCGCTCCTTCTATATCAAACCTCCACTTTCCTCTATTCAGAGATAAAGTTGATAATGATTTTCTACTCAAAGCATCTGCTACTACGTTAGCCTTACATGGATGATAATCAATGATACAATCGTAGTCTTTGAATAACTCTAGCCATCTTCGCTGCCTTAAGTTCAATTCCTTCTGAGAGAAAAATACTTTAGACTCTTGTGATCTATAAATATCCTGCAAGTCTCTCCATATAAATAATACCGCCATACCTTAAGAGCAAACACTACCGCTGCTAGTTTCAAGTCATGCGTCGGATAATTTTGCTCATGAGGTTTTAGCTACCTAGAAGCATAGGCAATCACTTTAACATCTTGGATAAGAACACAACCCAATCCTACACCCAAAGCATCACTGTAAATAGTATACTATTTACCCGAAATGGGTTGAGTAAGTACAGGAGCCTTAGTCAACATATTTTTCAACTACTCAAAACTCGCTTGGCATCTATCAGACCATAAAAACTTAACCTCCTTTCTGAGAAGCCTAGTTAAAGGCGAAGCTATCACTGAGAAACCCTTCACAAATCGTCTATAATATCCAGCCAATCCTAGAAAACTCCTCACTTTTGGTACAGACTTCGGTGGCAACTAGTTCACAATAGCTTCAATCTTGGACGGGTCTACTCGGATACCTTCTGCCGAAACCACATGTCCGAGGAATGTCACCTCCTTCAACTAAAACTCACACTTACTAAGCTTGGCGTACAACTGATGGTCTCTCAATACTTGTAACACCAATCTCAGATGTTCCTCATGTTCCTTTTTATCCTTGGAATACACCAAGATGTCGTCGATAAACACTACAACAAAACGATCTAAATACTGACTGAATACCCTATTCATTAAATCCATGAAAGCTACGGGTGACTTAGTCAGACAAAATGGCATCACCAAAAATTCATAGTGACCAGAACGCATCCGAAAAACTATCTTTGCCACATCTGCATCCTTGACTCTCAACTGATAATAACCCAATCTCAAATCTATCTTCGAAAACACTCTAACTCCTCGAAGTTGACCAAAAAGATCCTCAATCCGTTGCAACGGATACTTATTCTTCACTGTAACCTTGTTGATCTGCCGGTAATCAATACACATTCTCAGAGTGCCATCTTTTTTCTTGACAAACAGAATCGGAGCATCCTATGGTGACACACTCGGTCGAATGAAACCTTTATCCAAGAGCTCTTGCAACTGACTTTTTAACTCTTTCAATTCCATCGGAGCCATCCTATAAGGAACCTTTGAAATCGGAACAGCACCAGGCACAACATCCACAGACAACTCTACTTCTCTTTCTTGTAGCAAGCCTAGTAATTCCTCTGGAAACACATCCACAAAATCTCTTACTACCAAAATATCTTATATGTTCACTTGCCCTCTCCGGGAATCCAAAATCAAAGCCAAATACACTTCACATCCTTTCCTGACGAACCGTTTTACTTTTATAGCTGAGATCACATTATGCAGTGAGTTACTTCCTATACCTCTTACAACCACAGGCATCTGATCCTTACCCTTGAGCACAACTATTTTTCTCTGACAATCCATTATAGGTCCATGCTTAGATAGCCAATCCATTCCCAGAATAAGGTCAAACTCATAAAATGGTAGCTTAATTAAATCAACCGAGAAATTCCTTACCTTGCACCAACAAAGGACAATTCCGACATACCCTATTCACTTTCACATTCTGCCCTAACAGACTAGTGACACAAATCTCATAATCCAATTTATCCTCATTAGACAATTCATCACTCAACTTATCAGAACACAGATAGGAATGGGTAGAACCCGGATCTATGAAAGCATGCATCTCAGTACCGAATAGTAAGAACTTACCGGCTATAACTTTCGAAGCATCCTGGTCGTCACGGGCTCTCATCACATAGGTTCTTGTAGTCGCAAGCACTTGATGATCAACTATCTCAAAAGAATCTCTTTCCCGAGGCCGTCCACCATGACCCCGGCCTCTACCTCTAGGACGACTGCTTTGAGGAACATTTGATCCAGCTCGACTTGCTTCCTGCTGAACTTGGGTATTCCCATACAAATTCGGGCAATTGGCAAGAAAATGGTTGGTGCTACCACATCCAAAACATCCCCTAGTGAACCACCGACACTCACCCTAATGTCGCTTTTTACAATGAGAACATTAGGGCACACCATCACCTCGATCACCCAAGGCTCCTCTGCCCATGCTAAACGCTCTGAAAGAATCCTGCCTCCTCCCTCTAGTAGCTAGACTAGGATGCGACTAATCAAGAGGGGTTCCCTTGAGACTCATATGACCTCTTTCCTGAAGAGTAACCTCCTTTAAAAGCCTTCTTCCTTTGATCCTTCTCTCTTAACACATTCTTAGATTGCTCTACTCTCAAAGCTGCCTGCACAATCTGGTAATAACTGACATCCGGTGCTGACATCAATGAAACCAACATTACCTTCAAAGACTCATTCAAACCTGCCTCGAACTGTTGACACCGAAATTCCTCAGTGAAAACTCCTGGCTGTGCATACTTGCTAAGTCGATTGAACTACTTCTCATAATCCACTACTGACAAGACTCTCTGACGGAGACTCAAAAACTGCGCCCATCTCGCCTTCTTAAATACCTTAGTCACATACTTCATCCGAAATTCCCTTTCAAAGAACTTCCATGTCACAGGTTCAGGAAGCTGAGGATGCCTAAGCACCAAGGTCCACCAATCAAAAGCTGAACCTTGCAGCAAAGATATCACACACTCCAACTCACTCTCCGAAGGATAATGAATCTCTCTTAGCACCCACTTAACCTTCTCAATCCACAATTCAACTTTATCCAATTCATCCAATCCATCTCCAAAGAAATCCTCCGCTTCATACTTTTGCATATTCTCTATCAGAGCTCTAGGAGCAGTAACCCTTTCCAATACCCTTGCCATATCCTGGGATATCTTGAGCATAGCCTCAAAAGGGACTGCAGGGGCCTCAGGTTGCACCCTCGGTGGCTGAGCCCAGCCCAAAATAGATGGATCTTGCTCTCAGGGATTCGTACTCTCGACTGACCCCTCAAGTGATCCACAAGCAGACTCCATCAACTACGAAACATACACAACAATCCGCATCAGGCCAACACAACACTAGACATACACCCTACCTTACACTAGCCCAGAAACATCTAAACCTATTGCTTTCATACCACAAAATGTAACACCCCTTACCTATATGTGGGAAGCTCCATCCTTTGGAGGAGGATGAAGGGTCCCGATAGGTGAGGGTTGTCACGTAAAACCTTATACTGTAACATATAGACATAAATCTTACACTCAAAGCAGTAAAATAAAATTTACAATCAAAAGACCAAGGCTGAAAATAAAAGGTATAGTATTATTAATATATCAAAAGGTTTTTACATATAATGTTACAAAGGTGTCATGGCACAAAAGGTCACTTACAAACTTAGTGTCACTAAATACATAAGAAGAACTGATATTAAGAGTTCTCGTTACGAAATCATTAAACTGTTACATATACAAAAGAAGTACAAATTCAAAACTACAAAATCTCTCTCCTATTTGTGTCAGCCCTTCTGAAATGGATCACCCTACTCACGGACTCCAACATCTTCCACACCTGCACAGATGAAACACCTGTGCTAAGCGAATATGCTTAGTGGGGAAAAGCACAACGAAAAACGACCACTCAAAGTGGACGTTGATACAAATCACATACACATGGCACATATATAAATCAATACTTAACAATTCAACATATTGAGGATAAGGATATCTTTAGGTAACCTAATCAAGCATACATTACCAAATCAAAACTCATATTCACACAGAAAGAAAGACCTACTCATTCAAAGTAGTGGATAGCGAGTTACGCATAATCATTCGAAACGCATGGATAACCAAGGGCATCAAAGTCATCTTTTTCTTTTTATTCCAAAACATTTTCACATGAAATCTTACATAAGATTCAGGTCAAATGGGGATCATGTGGATCCAATTTGGGGACCTGATCAGGGTCCAAAACGCATACGCATGGCTACAACAAACTAACCTCTATAGGCATGCCTATTTATCCACTTATTGACTTTCGCTGGTCAAGCACAGTTCAATTAATTTACATTGATATCATTCTTAAAATTTTCTATTTATAAATAGGAAAGCATAACAAGACTGAAAATTAAACATTAGAAGCATAAAAGTAAATTTACTTTTTGAAGCCAGGAGGTGTCGCGCTCGCGACAGAGGCGAAGATATGCCTCAAGTCGCGGTTGCGATAGCCCTCGCGCTGGCGCGGGGATAGATACACACCTCACTATCGCAATCGCGATAGTTGTTGCGCTCGTGATAGTGAGCGGCCAGAAGCTTCTGCCGTGCTCCTATGCAGGCGCATGCTCGTGACAGGAGATTGTCCAAGGATCGTGCGCCGGCAGAGCGCTCTGTCGCGCTCGCGTCAGAGAGCTCTCGTCGAGGCTGTTTGGCAACGTGCATACAGCTCGCGCGAAGGCTACAATCACTAAGCTCTGTCGCGACCTCACGATAGTGTCGCGCTCCCGATAGGGTCAGGATTTCCTGCCCTTACGTGAAAACCTGTAGAATTCCATTTAAAAAATTTCACCCAAACCTTCAATTGGCTTCAAAACACAACCCCACACAAATAAATAATTCTCAACAACTTAGAACACCTAAAACTCAACTTATAAACTAATCATCATCATCAAATCATTAAATTTACAAGATAAAAATCCAGAATTTATCAAACCAGCAATTTCTCATAAAATTTCATACAAACTCATGCCACAACTCAATTCTTCACCCATCATGCATCTCAACTCAAAACAATCAATACCCATATCAAACAGATATAAGTCCTCATCTTATATCCCATCAATTCCAATATTTAATACAAAACACATGAATCATACAAAACACACACAAAAATCACAACATTCCTAAACCTTGAATACTTGGACTCTAATCACGGGGTCTGCTTCCACTTGTAATTTCCTTGCCTTTGAGCTCTCTAGGAGGGATATCTAAACAAAACATCCATCATATAAGCTTAGAACTCAAAGCCCTAAAATACCCAAAAACTTAAATTAACCAAAATAGAAGAAATAAGGGGATAAGGAAGAACAGTTAACTATTACTTATCTATTTTAACTTAAGATCACCCAAAACTCACCACCGTTGCTAATAGAAAGGAAGGATTCCAAGGAAAGAAGGAAGCAAAGAATAAGAAGAAGAAGAAGAAGAATGGGAAAGAAGGGAAGGAAACGGGAAAAAGAGAAGGAAAATCTAACCATCTCTTCTCTCTCCTCACTATACTTATCCACTCCCTCGCCATATGATAACTCCCCATTGGAAAGCTCCCTCCAAGACATACATAAAACTCATCCTCATTCCTATACTCAATCCAAACCTCACTTACACACACCGTAATTCCCTACACACTCTCACACCCAAACAAACCCCATAATTACATAACACTAAATTTAAATCATGTATATCTACTTTATATATACAAAAATAACACATGCCACAATATAACACACACACAATCACGCATATAAAAAGGCTCAAACTACCAGGGCGAAAATGGGGCATTACAGCTGTCATATGCTGATGTCTCAATGGCTATAATCATATGTCGGACAGACCAACTATAGTCTACCAAATGACTCATTGGTGACAATCATATGCCAATGTCTCAGTGGCAACAATCATATGCCAGATAGATCAACCATGCATAATCTTTAAGATATCCTAACGGTGACAATCATATGCAAATGAATCAACTATAGTCTTTAGAAGGACTCGGTAGTGACAATCATATGCAAAAGTCTCGATGGTAACAATTATATGCTAGAGAGATTAACCGTAGTCTTCGAAATGACTTTGTGGAAATAATCTTAGGCTACAATCTTTAATCAAGATCATCATTACTCCATCAATCACAACAAAAGGGTAAGGACTGCCTCAGGTATGCGACTCTTCCCTTTACTTTAAATGTTGGCTCATCTAGACACCAGTGCACTAGTCTTCCCAAAATTAGGGGAAACTGTAGACACCGAGTCTCGAGGTAGCCCAGATTAGAGTTAAACAATAAGGACACTGATACCTATTTTATAGGTGGAAGGCTGAAACTGTAGGTTTTTACCTTTGGATATCATAAGTTTTGAAGTTATTTATGACCAAAAACCCTTTTTGTGTTCTTCCTAGTTTAAAAATTAGCCATTTCGATCAAAAAATTTGAGTTTTGAGTGACCAATGCCTGTCCCTCATGAGGGACACCCATCAGTTGAGGCTAAGGTGCAACTAACCCCTATAGGGGTGGGTGGAACTTCCCCTTAGTGAGGGGCGCCTAACCCTCATATGTAAGGGGCACCCGTCTACGAGGGGTGCCTTATAAGGTCCCAACTTGTAACCTAGTCATTTGGATACCATTGGGGTATGAGAGTGGCCTGAATGAGTAATTTGTTAAGTGTGTGTGTTTGGGGCATTCTTGGTATGAAGTGGAAAGCTAGGGTTATAATTGTCATTGAACTCTAGGGACTAAATTGCATAAAATGGATTATTCAATATACTAATGTATGAAGCTAAGTTAATTAAGAGGTTAATATAAGATTTAGAAGGAATTAAAGGACCAAAAAGGAAAAGTGAAAGAGAACCAATCACAAGCGATAAATGTGTGGACCAAAGTAAAAGAAGATAAGGAAGAATTTAATGGCTTTTAAGCCATGAATAGAGAAGAAAGAGAGGTAGAATTTCGGCCTCTCTCTCTCTCTCATTTTAGGTGCCATTTTCTTTCTCCCTTTAGTCACTTTGAGCTTTACTTAATTTAGGCAAGTTAGTTTTCTCGTTTTATGAAGTTTTTAGAAGGTAAGTAATTGCTTGTTTCCTTCTCTTCCATTCGTGGCTCTTAACGGTTAAGAGTCAAGAATTTATTATGTAAATGATGAGCTTTTGTTGATTTGTAGTGGAGAAATCAAATGGAGCTAAATGAAAAGAGAAGATTAGAGAATGAGGAGCTAATTGAGCCGTAAGAACAAGCCAATGAGAAGGTTTGGGAATTTATGTGTTTTGATTGTGTGATTGATGAATTGCATATTTCAAAGTGTATATATATGTCTTGTAATTCTTTTAATTGAATTTGGTGGCTAGATATGTTGAATTGGCTGAATTAGAGCTTGTTAAGTTATAAAGGGTAAATTCTGTCTAGAGGTTCAAATTGACCTCCACTGACTGTTTTGGTTATAGGTCCAGTTTTAGAACTCAAAATGGTCTGATTCAAGAGTATGTGCCTACAAAAGTCCTAGAAATAGCCATAATTTATTTCTGACTCTAAGTGCCTCAAGCTTACCCAAAACAGTAGCCTTGTTCGTCAGGTGTGTTTTTCAAGCAGTGTGGACACTTTAGGGCATATCTCCTTGGATACAGCTCCAAATGACCTGACATTTATGCCATTAGAAATTTAGCATCCTAATAATTAATTGTTAGGAAGATCTCTTTAGTTGAAATGATGTATGCTATGTGATTTTGGATGAGAAAGTTGAGTTTGCAATCTATTTAGGTAGAAAATAGTTGGTTTCAAGAGTTGCTTGGGGTGAGCCTGTCCCTCACGAGCCAATTGGTGAGGGATGGCCTAGTCCCTCAGGTGTGGCCGTTCCTCACCCCTATTTTGACTATATGGTCCATTTTTCATCCCGAATCAAACTTGAACTTCACCGAAACTTTTTGGAACTTATCTGATACATGTCTAGAGCTGTGTGATGATTATATAAGTGGTTTCCACTTGAAAACATAAATAAGTTGGTTATGAATATGAGTAATTAGTGAAATATTTAATGGTATAATCAAAATTACCGAATAAAGTTAAAAATGAATTGGCATGCTATATTAGTTATTTATGAGCAATGTAACTTGGCTAAAATTTCTCATTGAAATGTTAAGCGTGTGTATGTTATTCTTGATGTTATGTTAGTATTAAATGAGGTGATATTAATGTATATACATGTGTATATAATAATGTTAAAAGTGCTTGCGAAGCTAGTATTATTAATAAGAAATTAAATGAGATTGAAAGGATAATGGCATTCATATAATATTATTACATGAAAGTTAATGAGTGTGTGTAAATAATTGTTATGTATATAAGAACGAAATATTGATATGAATATTATAACAATGGAATAAATATAAATATTAGCCTGCATAAATCGAGTCATGGATAAATAGGCATGCCTATGTGGTCCTTTATTATTATAGCCTTTTGTTTGGATTACGGTTGTAGTTCCCCTTTGTCTTTGGATTCCAATTGTGGATCCCTATGTCTTCTGTTAGATCCCGAGTGGGAGTCCTTTGATTCATGGTACCCTCCGGTACCTATGCGTTCTAACTCGTTATCCACTTTTTTAAAAATACAGGCTCTATATGATTAAAAGACTATATGTGAATAAAGGAAAATAAAGTGAACCATATGAGATATGCAATTAAGTGAACATGATTTAATGTATAGAATTATAATGTATGCCATGTGATGATTATTTATTATGTTCATTATATATGTTATTATTTGGTTATAAGTATGCTATATGTCTATGTTGACATGCATTGACAAACATTATGAGTCGTTGTCCATTCATGATTTTTTTTCCCTACTAAGCCTTTTGGTTTAGAAGATAGTTGATTTTGAAGGATTGTTTTACATTGCCCTGGCCAACACACGTTAGGGCATGCGTTCTTTGTAGGTTTTATGTTTTGATATATTATCGTATTGTAATCCTTTTTTACTATATAGTAATTTGCAATATGTAATATGAACGAAGCAACTTAAGCATAAATATAAGCATATAAAATTTTGTATGAATTTTAAGGATATCTTTGTAATTATAAGTGGATATGTATGTGAATGATTGCATGTGAATGTATACTTTAATTTAATGTAAGAAATTTTATAATTCTAAGCATAAGTGAGTAAGTTTGTTCGATAGTTGTGTGGCATCCTTCACCAGTTGTGGTAACTTAGCCTTTTTTGATGAAGTTTACTATGTACGGGTAAGGAGTGTTACATTTAGTGGTATCAGAGCATAGGTTTAGACGATTCTGGATGATCAAAAAATAGATATGCGTATAGATTTGTGTTTGTCTAATGCGGATGTCCTTCTTTTTATAGTTTGGTGATGGATTCTCTGTAAGAAGCTATAAGAGAGAATGCCAAAGATGTTAACCTTAGGGATCTGGAACTGTCAATTTCTGGCCCTTTTGAAATAGTTGGTGGTAAATGTGATGTTCCGTTTGCACCTATGGATGCTTCGCTCGAGATATCGCATGATATGGCTAGGATTGTGGATCAAATGACAGCACCTAAAGCTCTAGTAAATTTGTTAAGGAATTGTGGGGCTAAAGAATTCTGTGGTACAAGTTTGGATAAGTCTAATAAAGCTGAATTTTTGTTGGAAAAGATGCAAAAAGTGCTTAGAGTGACTAGATGTCCCCCTCGATTAGAAAGTCAATTATGTGGTGTCCCTTTTACAAGGTCCTACATTTGATTGGTGGAAGATGGTGCTGAGACACCCAATGCTCCCCAATCCAATTACTTGCGATTTCTTTGCTCAGGAATTCCAGAATAAGTACATCACCAAAGCATATCGGGAAATACAGTGGAAGTAGTTTTTAAACTTAAGGTAGGGAGCTTCAGTAGCTGAGTTAGAGAAGGAATTTTGTAAACTCAATAAGTATGCACCAAAAGGGGTGCTTACTGAAGAATTCTGGTGTCAACAATTTTGATGAAGGGATTAATGAATCCATTAAGGTGTTATTGACTTCTATGATGACTTTTTAAGATGTGAGCTATTATCAAATTGTTCAGGTAGCTATGCGAGTGGAAAGGTCTAAAATTATTAAAAGAGAAGGAGTTCAGAGAAGAAGCTCCTCAAGAGATTGTTCTTATTTAGAGAAGAGATCTAGAAATCCGTAGGTGGCCTGACATGCTGAATCAGCTAAGAGTCCGATTATTCGGGATAGATGGCAAAGACCCTTCATTGTATCTGGTACTAGAAGAGGTGTAACCAGTGGACCAGGAGTTAATGTGTCGAAGTGTTCTTATTGTAATAAATGCCACAGAGGAAAATACAGGTCGTTGACTGGAGGATGTCTTAGAGGTGGAATCACTAATCATTTGTTAGCCATTTGCCCAAAAACTTATAATGTGAAGAGAGATCATCAAGAAGCTAGTAAGAATGGATCTAATGCACCTCCAGTGACTCGTGGTAGAGGAAAAGGTCATGGTAAAGGTAATCAGCCTAAAGGTGGTGCGGTATCAGAGATAGTTGATTATCCGACCACAGCACTAGCACAGGCTTATGCTATGAAGGCTTGTGAGGAGTAGGATGCACCTGAAGTTATAACTAGTATTTTTCTGCTCTTTCATACTGAAATGCATGTTTTAATTGACCCTTATAATACACCCTAACCACCTGTAGAGCTTTACTATGGTGACTATGGAGTGTCACAACAGAAACACAGGCACATAAATCAATATTCCATACAAAGTTTAGAATTAATAAATTTCTTCACATGCAGCGAAAAAATTTTCAAAACTCATATAAATATACATACTATTTTCTTATTCTCACATACATTATTTAGTTGTTACATCACTTCTCTATAAGTCAAATCTAATAGTTACATTATACATATTACAAATTTTAAAAGACTCATACTACACAACGGACCATAGTGTGTTGGCCATTGGCGATGCAGGAATGTCTTCCAAAAGCTCTATCTTCAAAAACCTACATGGATAAAGCATCCATGCTAAGCAATAAAGCGCTTAGTGGGGAACAAAATACAACATATAATAACATAATCATACATAACAGCCATTACATCAAATCTTTAACAGGCCTTACATTATCACAAACATATAATATATCATCTATCACATCTAAGTGATCATATATCGTCACACATATATAATTTCAGTTTAACCATCAATGACTACATAACAAGTAATTATCAATATCATCAAAGTCATTCATGGTTCCTTACCTTATATCATGAATTCACACATATATTCATTTGCTCATTATGGTATTCTTTATTCATTCATTTCGATTCTATAAGTCTTATCTTTACTTGTATCACATATATAAATTCATATATAAACAACAAAATAACCATTAGCACTTGCATATGAATAGACTTACATTGCTATATTTACAACATAAGATTCATTCTATACTTTGTTTTCATCATTCTTAGAAATGGATGACGGTATTTTACCATGCACACATGAGTACCTCTTTACATATATATAACATAGCATATCACACAACTTGATTTACACATAGCCTTACTAATGAATCATGTTCATATGGCTATATCACAAGTCAAACTTTAACGCATCGCATTCACATTTCCAATAATACAACATTTTTTTAAAATGCTCAATATTATCATTAACCTTGCCTGCTATTAAATGATGCGGATAACGGGTATCGTATTTGTACCCTTAGGTATAATAATCACATTTGTATTCGTAGATACATCATTTTCGCATTAGCACCCAAAGGTACCGATAAAAATCAATATTTTCGCATTTGGGAATCCAATAAGGATTCAAATTGCATTGATGATTCCAAAGCAATCGGACGTATTTGGCTGCAGCACTTAGACCCTATAGGCATGCCTATCTATCCACTACTTGACTCGCAAGCTTAATTATTAGTCTTGTTATTATACACATTATCATAAAATGTTATCATCAACGCATTTCAATAGATTCAACATTGCACTATGGCTCACTTCACAATTCGTCATCATGGTTAACATATTCACACACACACACACACACACACACACACACATATATA
The DNA here is from genome assembly GCA_947683425.1 of Excoecaria cochinchinensis. NCBI lineage: Eukaryota > Viridiplantae > Streptophyta > Magnoliopsida > Malpighiales > Euphorbiaceae > Excoecaria > Excoecaria cochinchinensis. The sequence continues at coordinate 3,520,871 of CANTUQ010000013.1, forward strand.
TATATCTATACAAAAATATTTGTATTAAATTCATCCACAGTACATCTCAATTATAGTGCTCATACTCATATTCACTTGCCATACCATCATACTTATATGTTCTTGCAAAAATTCACTTACACATACTCATATCATGTAGAGCAAGCCCGTATTCATTAGCTGCATCATGCTATCACATTAGTTCATAAGATAGAATTGTCTAGCATATAACTTATTAACAAATTCACAATCATTAATCACACTTATTCATCACGTTAACCCATAGCATTAAACATATAATAATCCTCATTAGATGATGTTAGACATGTTTGCATTATTGATTAGACATGTATATAACATTTATTCAAGTTATAAAACTCATTGTGCAAAACAGGGGTACCTCACGGTGGCAACCATTTGGTTATGACCGTGACATACCAACCCGATCCGGTAGAATGAAATTCAAGGTATGTCACACTTTATCATTTGATTCATACAAACTATATATATATGTATTCATTACAAACATTAAGTCATCCTCTTACACATCTCATTCATTTCAATCATGCTCATATTTTCCTCATATACAATCTAACCTCATTACACACATACACATGGTTTATAATCACATTAAGCAAACTCATTTCATTTGATATCCTTCATATGTGTATAACTTAATCTCAACTTATAATTATGTATACTTGTTCATATTACACATGCTCATATAGATTAAGGTATTATAATCCTCAACAATGTCATTAAACTTATTTGAATTCTATTTCATACAATTATACATCATTACTTCATTAGTTTGCTATTAATCTTAATCCTATTTTTGTGTAATTTTCCAAGTGATAACTATTCTTATACTTATTTAATAGTCCTAAATATGCATTGGATAGATCCTAGAAAGTTTCGCTGCAATACGGGTTCAATTTAGGAAGAAAAACACATACAATAGTCAAAACAGAAAGGGTCACGGTGGCAATGACTTTGTTGTGGGCATGAGGTCCAAAAATAAGCATTTTGCCCTCTCTAGGAATTTGTCACGGTGGCAATGAATTGGTTGTCACTATGACATACCAAAAATAAGCAAAACAGAAGCAAAACTCAGGACTACTTCTCTACTCCATTTTTATTAGGTTCAACCAACGCTTAACCTCATTCTTGTACAAAACTCCCTTCTTAACAATTGTCCCTAGGATATTAAGTTTCAAATGGGAAAAATTACAGGTCATTTGAATATCTAAAACATCATATATGATCTAAACAACCTATACTGTTATGATGAACCCGCCAGAATAGGGACACCTATGTTTTGGCCACTTTTTGGGACACTTAGAGCCAGAATTAGCTCAACCATATTTCTAAGATAATTTTATCTGTGGATTATAGGTTGCAGTACAATTTTAAAGCAACCAATTTGGAGCACCACAACTCAATCTATAGGCAAAATAGTCATTAAAGATCAAGAGAGACCTACACAGAACTTACCGTACAAGCACATTTTTTTCCTACTACATACATATGACTTCCAAATTTAACTTTAATGACATTTTTAACTAACATGTTCTACTAGTAATTTATTCATATATATGTTAACTTGCAGTAAGCCCAATTCTTATCTCAATTTGATTAAAACTCAAGGAGTTATGGCCCAAGGGACATAACATGCTCCAAAAGGCCCTCCTGCAAAATTAGCTACTCTTCAATTCACTTTTGCTGACTTTAAAGCCCTCAATTCATCATGATCATTTCTAAAACAATTATAAACATAAATCTTAGGAACCTAATCCCATCATCCCCATTCATTTTTATAGTCATTCAACTCAAGTTATAACACTTACAAATAAAGTAGGTCAATATACCGCAACTCAATTTTGCACTTCCAGCTCATTAACTACAAAATAACCTATTTAGCATCATTTTATCATCACACTCATATTACACTTCCCTAACTTAATTATGCACATCATGACACATACACTTTATTAGTAAAGTTTCATTAGCATAAATATAGCAAATAACAATTCATTCAAAATTAGGGTTCATTCTTAGGTCAATCATACTCATGATATTCATTATCACTCAACATGTTCATTTTTTCAATTCAACACACTACAAAACACAATTTACACACTTAGGGTACAAAAGCAATCCATTAACACACACAAATAATTATTTCCCAAACCTCTTCTCCTATGCTCCAAATGCTCACTTTCCACAAGGTTCTCCAATTTTTCTTTACTCTTAGCTTTGCTGGATTATATAAGTAACACCATCATCCCAAATCTAGAAATGAAAACAAGAGTTTAATATCAATTCAATCTCAATTTCAGAAACAAGGAGTAAAAGATGATGAAGAACCATTAATTAAACCACTTACCTTGACTAATAGCAAAAATAGCACAACATAAAATCACTTGACCAAATCAACAGAAATGCAATGGTTCAAACTAAAGAAGAGAAGAAGATTAAGGAAAGAGCAGAAATAAAAGAAGGTTGCTGGATCAAAGAGAGAAGAAGAATGGATCAAAATCTGTCTTTTTCCACTATTTAAATTGCATGCAACTAGGTGTGTTGGCATAGCCAACCAATAACACTTTGAATCCACTACAACTATACTAATTCATGATTAGCTTAAGTAAACCTCCACTATCTCTAATTAATCCTCACTTAAACTTAATCATGTACATTAACACTTTAGCCACTTAAACTTATTTACCTTTTTCAATTAGGTCCTCAATTATCTTACATTTAAGTCCTCAATTAAATACACTTCAAATTAATTTTACCCAATTACCACAATTTAACCAATATGCTACTAGGGTGTACTTTGGGCTGTTACAACCCTGGATCCACACACTCTTATGTATGTTTTGAGAAATTATTTGTTATATTTTTCCATCGGTGAATCAATTAGTCCATGATATATGTGTAACTAATCTGTTGGGGCATAGTGTTAATGTGAATTGGGTGTGTAGGAATTGTCCATTAGTGAATTGGAATCATCGGACAATTGTGCTACCAAGGGGAGTGCAGTTTGAACTTAAACCAGCAACCATTAATATGGTCCAAAGGAACCAGTTTTCGGGTTCAGAAGTGGAAGATCCTGCACAGCACTTGGACATATTTTTGGAGGTTAGTGATACGGTCCAGATTCTACGAGTGACATCTGATTCGATAAGATTAAAATTATTTTCTTTTACTTTGATCAGAAAAGCAAGAGAATGGCTGCAAATGTTTGCAAGACAGTCAATCAGATCATGGGATCAGTTACAAGAGAGCTTTTTAATGAGATTTTTTCCTCCTACAAAGACTGCAAACATCCGCAATAGTATTTTGGGTTTTAGCCAAATGACTGAGGAGCCTTTTCATGAGGCCTGGGAAAGGTTTAGGAGATTGTTGAGAAGCTGTCCACACTATGAGATAGCAATCTACCATCTGATGATAACATTCTATTCTGGGGTTGCACCGCAGACAAGATCCCTTTTGGATGCATCATCAGGAGGTTCATTCATGAATAGGTTGCCAGAGGAAGCTCTCCATCTGCTAGATGAAATGGCAGCGAATGATGCTCAATGGGCTAATCCTAGATCAGTTTCATAGAGACAAGGAATACATATTGTGGATGAGGTGTCGATGTTGAAGGCACACATTGAGTCAATACGAAAAGAGATGAGTGGTTTGAAAGTGCAAAATGTAGCCTCTGTTTCTCAAGAGAGTGGGTGGTACAAAAATGGGCAATATAGTCTAGAGAGTGGAGCAATGGGAGAAGTAAATGCTGTAGGAGATTACCGAAGGAATGACCCTTATAGTAACACATATAATCCGAGTTGAGGAAATCGTTCAAACTTCTCTTGGAAGGATGGAAATCAGAATGCATCATCTTCTCAAACACAAGTGAGAGCTCCCTTCAACCAAAACCTTCATCACAACCACAATCAGTCATACCAACCTCAACCATCCACTCATTACCAACCACCAAATCTATCAAACTACAACAAAGGACAGAGTTCAAATCAATCATAACCTCAATCTTACCACCCACCGAGATATCAATCGAGGCCACTTGTTAAAGAGAAAAAGCCAAACCTTAACGATATGTTAGCTAGCTTCATGAATAATCAACAACAATTTGTGACTAGCCAACAATAGTTCATGGCTAATCAAGAAGCAAGGTGGAAATCTCAAGAACAATGGAACCGGAATCAAGACGCTTCCATGATAAATTTAGTCAAGTGGGACAGCTTATAAATTCTATGTCTCAAAGGCAATCGGGGACTTTTCCTTCGAATGTGGACCGGAATCCTAAGGAAGAGGCTAAAGCAATCACATTAAGAAGTGGCAAGGAGGTGGTACAAAGAGAGGACCAAGGTAAAATTTCTTCACCGCCATCAGATAAGGAGGAGCCGACACGGAAGGTAAGCAACCCTAACTCTAGGGTAGATGTTAATGAAAATGCTCCTAAAAATGATAAGGGTAAAAGTCTAGTGAATCTTAAAGAGGAGGATCTTGATATTAATAGACTGCTATTTCCTGCTGTTGCTAGAAAGGAAAAGAAAAATGAGCAATTAGCTAGGTTTTTAGGGATATTTAAGAAACTGCACATAAATTTACCATTTGCTGAAGCCTTAGCTCACATGCCTAACTATGATAAATTCATGAAAGAATTATGTTCTAATAAAAAGAAATTAGAAGGGCATGGAACTGTGCAGCTCACAAAAAATTGTAGTGCTATAATCATGAACAAGATCGCTGAAAAATTAGAGGATCCAAGTAGTTTCACTCTACCCTGTAAAATTGGTGAAGACTTTTATGGAAATGCTTTATTTGATTTGGGTGCTTGCATAAATTTGATGCCTTATTCTATTTGCAGGAAGCTAAATCTTGGAGAGCTCAAGGAGACGGGAATGAGACTCCAACTTACAGATAAGTCGGTGAGGAGACCGAAATGGGTGATTGAAGACTTGTTAGTGAAAGTGGGGAAATTCATTTTCCTGGTGGATTTTATGGTGATGGAGATGGAAGAAGATCACAAGGTACCACTTATTATGGGGAGACCATTTTTGAATACATCAAAGGCATTGATTGATGTACATGGTCAAACGGTCACCTTAAGGTTCAATAATGAAGAGCTGGTGGTGGACATGAATAAGGCTCAAAAGTATCCGTCGAGTGATATGGAGGAGTCTATCTATTTTGTAGACACAGTGGATGAGTGTGTACAGGAAGTTCAAGAAAAGGTATTGGGAGCTGATCCAGTGAATGTGAGTATGATACATTCATTGGAGGATGAAGAGTTGGAAGAAGAGCTGAGGGGACAAGTGATAGCAGCCGTAGAGAAAGAAGGTGAAGAAGATGAATTACAACAAGAAGAGCTTAATTCAAACAAGGGGGATTCACTTTCTGAACTTAAACCCCTTCCTTCTCATTTAAAATATGTGTTTTTAGAGAATGAGAAAAATCCAGTGATTATTTCCTCTTTGTTGATAGGTATTGAGGAGAAGATGCTGCTTGAGGTGCTGAAAAAGCACAAGAATGCCATCAGATGGGAGACGTCGGATTTGAAAGGAATTAATCCAAGTTACTGTACTCACCGGATTCCGATGGAAGAGGAATGTAAGCCGGTAGCTCAACCTCAAAGGAGACTCAATCCGGCAATGCAAGAAGTGGTGAAGAAAGAGGTACTTAAACTCCTTGACTCATGTATTATCTATCCTATTTCTGACAGTAAATAGGTTAGTCCAGTGCAGTGTGTGCCTAAGAAGGGGGGATGACTGTGGTTAAGAATGAGCTGAATGAATTGATTCCAACTCGTACTGTTACGGGGTTGAGAGTCTGTATCGACTTTAGAAGGTTGAACAATGCCACAAGAAAAGACCACTTCCCCTTGCCATTTATTGACCAAATGTTAGAGAGGCTAGCAGGAAATAGGTTTTACTGTTTTTTAGATGGGTATTCGGGATATTTGCAAATCCCTATAGCCCCTGAAAATAAAGAGAAAACAACCTTTACCTGCCCTTATGGCACATTCACCTATAGAAGAATGCCTTTTGGATTATGTAATGCACCAGCTACGTTTCAGCAGTGTCTAATGGCTATATTTCATGACTTCATCGAGAAATTTATGGAGGTATTCATTGACGATTTCACTATATATGGGGCTAATTTTGAGAGTTGTTTAGAGCATCTCGATTTAGTGCTTGGGAGGTGTGAAAAGACCATCCTAGTTCTGAATTGGGAAAAATGCCACTTTATGGTGAGAGAAGGCATTGTGCTTGGGCACAAAACTTCTGAGAAAGGGATAGAGGTTGATAAGGCCAAGGTAGAGGTGATAGAAAAGTTGCCACCCCCGACTAGTGTTAAGGGCATTAGGAGTTTCTTAGGACATGCAGGGTTTTACCGTCGTTTTATCAAAGATTTTTTGAAAATTTCTAAACCCTTGTTCAATTTGCTCATGAAAGATGCTCCTTTTAATTTTGATAGTGAATGTATGCTAGCTTTTGGTACTTTGAAGCAACGGCTAATTTCAGCCCCGGTGATTATATCTCCGCATTGGAATTTGCCGTTTGAATTAATGTGTGATGCTAGTGACTTTGCAGTTGGGGCAGTGCTTGGACAGCGGCGGGATAAGGTATTTTGTGCAGTTTATTATGGCAGTCACACCTTTACAGGGGCACAGGTTAATTACACCACCACTGAGAAAGAGCTTCTTGCAATCGTGTTTGCTTTTGAGAAGTTCAGGCCGTATTTGTTGGGTGCAAAAATCGTGGTGTGGTCAGACCATGCAGCTTTGAGACATTTGTTTGCCAAGAAGAAATCTAAGCTGAGCTTGATTAGATGGGTGCTCCTATTGCAAGAGTTTGACCTGGAAATCAAAGATAAGAAGGGGGCAGAAAATTTCATAATAGATCATTTGTCGAGATTGGAGAGCGATCAAATTGAAAAAGGGGAAATTTTATATTTATTCCCTGATGAACATATTTGTGCTTTATTTGCAAGTGAATTTTCTATTCCTTGGTTTACTAATGTAGCTAATTTTCTTGCAGGAGGATTTATGCCAAAGGACTTCACATGGCAGCAAAGGAAGAAGCTGAAAGTAGATGCCCAACACTACATTTGGGATGACCCGTATTTGTTTTGACTGTGTCCTGACCAAGTGCTCAGAAGGTGTGTCTCAGATGAAGATAAGGGTGAGATCATCAAGGCATGTCATAGCGGGGAAGCTGGTGGACACAATGGGCCAAATAGAAAGTTATCGAAAATTCTATCCTCTAGTTTTTATTGGCCTACTATGTTTAAAGATGTGCAATTCTTTGTGAAAACCTCTGATAGATGCCAAAGAGTAGGTAACATTTCTAAGAAAGATGAGATGCCTTTAACCAATTTGCTTGAGGTTTCGATTTGTGGGGGATAGACTTTATGGGGCCTTTTCCAGTTTCCTATAGGTATGAGTATATTTTAGTGGCAGTGGACTATGTGAGTAAATGGGTAGAAGCCATAGCCACTAGAACTTGTGATGCCAAAGTTGTTATAGATTTCTTGAGGAAGAATATATTCACTCGATATGGAGCCCCTAGAGCGATTATTAGTGATGGTGGTAAACATTTTGTTAACCACCAATTCAAGGCTTTATTAAAAAAAATTGGAGTTAGGCATAAGGTCACCACCCCTTATCATGCTCAAGCTAATGGACAGGTTGAGGTTTCTAATAGAGAACTCAAATCCATCCTAGAGAAGACTGTAAATTCATCTAGAAAGGATTGGTATTTGAGGTTGGATGAAGCTTTGTGGGCTTATAGAACTGCATTCAAAACACCTATAGGATTATCCCCATTTAAGCTTGTCAATGGTAAATCATGTCATCTCCCTGTCGAACTAGAACACAAAGCTTATTGGGCAACCAAGTTTCTAAATTTTGATATCAAGAGTGCAGGTTAGAAGAGACTTCTCCAAATGAATGAACTGGAAGAGATACACTATTGGTCGTATCAATAAGCAGAGAAGTATAAGGAAAACACAAAGAAATGGCACGACAAGAAATTGGTCAGGAAAGAATTCATACCAGGTATGAAAGTTCTTTTATATGATAACAAGTTGCTTTTATTTCCAGAAAAGCTAAAGTCGCATTGGAAGGGTCCTTATGAAATTGTGGGAGTTGATCAGCTTGCAGTGATCACATTGAAGCACCCGATGGGTGAAAATGAGTTCAAGGTAAATGGACATCGTGTGAAGCTTTATTTTGAATCAACATATGATGGGGCTTTAGCGATCGTCAACCTTGAGGATCCTTAACGGTATTTAAAAGTCCAGCTGCGGACTTGTTAAATGCAGAACTTCTTCTCAAACTTTGTTTTTTTTTTTAGTTTATTGATATTTCTTTAAGGACGTTAGTCTTGTTTATTTTTGTCAAATTTGGTTGGTTTGTTGTCGTAGTGAACCTATGCTTTGTTGGAGAATTTTCAAGGTTTTAGTAGCTTGAAGTTTCGAGTGATTGATAAAATTTTTGCAAGTTTGCAGGTGGTCACGGTGGCAATGGAACTGGTTGTCATCGTGACTAGAGGAAAATGCATTCTAGATTCTGGACTGTGCACATGTCACAGTGGCAAGGTATTTGGTTGTCACCGTGACTAGATGAAGATGGCATTCTGGATTGGTATACTTGGTATGTCACGGTGACAATGATTTTGGTTGTCACTGTGACCAATTGGTAAGTAGCATTCTATTTTGATGTGTGCGCATGTCACGGTGGTGAGTGTTTTGGTTGTCACCGTGACCTAAGGAGGGTTGGATTCTGTTTTTCAATTTGCACATGTCACGGTGGCAATGAAATCCATTGTGACCGTGACATGTTGAAGTTTCGATTCTATTTTGAAGTTGTGGTATGTCACGGTGACAATGATTTTGGCTGTCACCATGACCATGTGGCGGTTCAAATCTGGAGTAAAGATTTTGGGTATGTCACGGTGGTAACCATTTTGTTACGACCGTGACCCCCACGAAAAACTATTTTAAATCCTTTATCTTCCGTGTTTTATTTCTCGCCCTACCACATCTCTCACTCTCAAAACTTGCATATTTCGTTATTCTCTGCTATTTTGCTCTTCATTTCTCTCTTCGAGGCTACGAATTTTTGGGAATCTACAATAAGTAAGTAATATTTCTCTTTCTTTTTCCTTATTTTTCTTTTTGGTTCTTTCTGCGTTTTGTTCCCTGTTTATTCTTCTTCTCCATTGTTATGTTTTTCAAGCTTAAATTTTACGAATATTTCATTTTGTTGTCACTTATTGCTCTGATTTCTGGTAGTGAGTGCTATAAATTCCTTCTTCTTTTTCAAATTGCAACTCTATTAATAAACCTTAACGTTTGGGAAGTAGGAAGTTAGGGCTTAGTCTATGCGTGAATTGGGTTGTTAATTTTATTCAAATTCTTGGTTGAAAATGGGAATTGCTAGGCTTTGACTATTTACTTTACATTTTAATGCATCTAATTGTAGTTTTGGGTTGTTGTTAATATCTGTGGGCTTCAATTTTATTCAGTTAAATTGCTGCATACCAAGTGTTTGATAAAATGTCTCGATGAACGGTTTTCCTGATTTTACCATTTCTTAACAATTTGGAATGCAGAGATTCATTTGCCATATTGTTCAAAGGAACTACTTGTTCTCATTGATCATTTTTTACTTCTTTGTCAATAGATATAACTTTCCTAACATTATAATGAGTATGTCCAAATGGTTATTATTGGTTAGATTGAACTTCATGAGTGCTCTTATGATGATTTTGAATTTGATCTCACTTATGTTTAATTGTGCTCCTTGCTATCATTTGACTCTCTTGAATGCTTTGTGAATTGATGCATCTTTTATAAACTCAAATGGGCATAGGAAGATTGTTTTTACCAAGTTAGAATGAACCTGATAACTTATGCTTTATATTTAGACCCATTGGTTGTTTGCACTTATAATGTTATTGAAATTTGCCATTTGTTTTCATGCAGTGGCCCCTAAGAGAAAAAGTTCTGCTATCGCCTCGAGCTCTACAAGCCAACCATCCAGCGAACCCTCAGTGGATATCTCAAAAGTGCCTACTTGGGTCCCGGGAAACAAGAAGGCTGCCTATGCCTTATTCTCCAAATGCTCATACGTGCCGAACAGCTATTTGGATTTCGATCTATTGGAGAAACTGGGAATCAAGAATGAAGTTCAGCGGCTAGTTGCAAATATTGGGTGGGAGCAACTTTTCGGTATTAATGAGAAGGTTTATCCGGGGTTGACGAGAGATTTTCTGGCGACTAAGACATGTAGGATCAGTTGCGACCCTTCTTCAGATCCTAGCTTAGTCTCATTTTTTTTGGAGGGCACGAAATATGAAATCACTTTTGTGCGATTTTCGGAGATACTTGGTTTCCCACACTTCGCACCAGACCGTTACAATGACTATGATAAGGATGGTGCTTGGGCAATGATTAGAGACACGGTGACTGCCACCACTTATGTCTCGGGAAAAATAAAAGCTCATCACCCAAACTGTCACACCCCAAATCGGGCCTAGTCGGATTTGGCATGCTAAGTTGGGATTTCAAAGGTAATTCGGTAATTTGTGCATGAGAATATTGGACATTAAGGAATTTAGTGCACCAATTAGTCTAATATGTTGATTGGAGGAAGAAGCTAATGATGTGTGAGTATTGTATCAAGGTATTAAATATATATTTAAGTAATTATGTGGTGTATGTATGTGTATGGTGCCTTGGTGTTTGAAAGTCAAAGGAGGAGTTATTGGTCCTATGAGAGCTTGCCATGTGAACTTGGTTGGTGCACATTGAATGTGAAAGAAAGAAAAGAGAGAGAGAGAGAGAGAGAACATAGAAAATCTGCATTCCCGTTCTCCTCCCTCTCACGTCTCCTCTTATTCTTCCTTTCTTCATTTTCTGCTCTTCCTCCTTGCTTTCCTTTTTGGCTGGAGTTTGTGCTTGCTTAGAGGTGATTTTGATAGAAATTTGGATCAATATTGAAGAGGTAAGTTGGGGTTTTAGGGTTCCTGCGTTTGGGTTCTCCTCCTTCTTTTTCTTCTTCTTCTTCTTCATTTGGTTTTATTTGAGTTAGGGTTTGGATTAAGAGATTTTTTGGGTTTGTTTGTGCAAACTTTAGGTTGCAAGAGGAAGCTTAAGGGAAATAGAAAGATTGAGGATTGAGGATTAAAGCATGAAGAGGATAGTGGGTGGTGCTTCAAAGAGGTTTGGGAGTTATTTGAGTTATCTTTGCCTTTTTTCTCATTTTGATTGTGTTTGTGTTTTGTAATGTTAATTTCTGGAATTTTGAGTGTCTCGGCATGTGTATGTGCATAGATTTATATGGATAATTGTGTTAGTAATGCATGATTTAGGATGGAGTCGTATGTATATGGGATTGGAAGGGAAAATGCTTGAATTGGATAAGTATGTTCTTGGTGTTCTTGATCTGCAATTTTTGAGGTTTCCTTGTATTGATTGTTGAATCTCGTGATAATTGAGTGTATTTTGATCATGAGCATGTGGTATTAAGCATTTGAGTGATAAGGTAAGAGTTTGTGCATGATTGGGAGGTTTTTGAACGGTTTTGAAATGGTTTTGGAAAAAGGAAGAACTTTCTGCTTTTTGCTGGGAATTGGGAGTCTCGTCCCTGTCATGAGCGTTACACTCTCGCAAACGTGACAGAGAGGAGCTTCCCGTTCTCATGTTAAAGCTCACTGTAGCGTTGCCTGTGTCCGACTCGGATGGAGAAGCACGACTCGTGCTCCTTTGGCGTACAAGTCTTGCATCTCAACTGGACGTCGTCAGGCAGAGAGGATCAGAACGACTCGTGCTCGTGTAGCACTAATCATGCTTGCCCAGTACGAATCATGTTGCTGTGAGTTCTCCTCCATGGCGAGCTGTGGAGCACGACCGAAGAGAAACAACATGGACACGAGTCATGTCCCTCAGCATGACTCGTGCTTATGCCGTTTCCTCTGCATGTCGTGCTTGAGGAGCACAACTGGGATGAGTTATTAACATGAGTCATGTCCCTCAGCACGACTCATGTCCTTGGCTCTTCTTTTGTGAGCACGACTTGGTCGCGAACGCGACAGAGGCCCTGATCTGCTCTATTTTCCCGCTTGCCCAGTTTTCCGAAAATGAGTTTTAAATGTCCTTTTCATGGTTTTTCCTTACTGTATGCTATATGAACTTGTTTATATGCCCATTACATTATGGATTATGGTTGATGGATTATATATTGTGATGTGGGATATGATTTGTATGATTATTCTGAGATGTGTGTTTACTGAAATGATAACATGTCAATATTTGATTCAAACTGTATGATTTGTTTATTTATGTTAATTTTGTGAGTGGTATCGCATGTTGTAATTTGTATACAAGTGAGTTAAGAATGCCACACTTCATGGTTGGTTATTATGAGCATGCCATATGAAAGCATGAGGGGTATTATTGTATGAATAAGTTTTTGTATTGAAAATCGATGGCATGTTAGTGTCTCCCACAATTGACTCTGATATGGTTTAGAATATTGGTTAGTGTTAAAATGTCATTACTAAATTATATATTTCATACTTTGCATAGGAGTTATATAGCGCATGACTGACATTATGAACTTAGTAATATGTCTACACTCTAAAATATGTTTGATGATATATATATGTATGTATATATGTCTTGTGTGATTCGAAACGTGAATTGTTTTATGCGTGACCAGTGAGAGTCAATCTAGTGGATAGTTAGGCATTCCTAATAGAGTTATGTAGCTTCAACGCCCTTTGAACAAATGGACCTCGATCAGGTCCCTGGCTGGTTCCTCGTTAACCTTTATTGTGTATGGATCTTGTTTAAGGTCCTTTTAGCGAAATGTTTTTGAATGTGGAAAATGATATTGCTTTTCGATTTGTACCCATAAGGTACGCTACCGTTTGATTCGTACTCGTAAGGTACGTTATAGTATTTTCTCATTATCCACTAAAGTGAGTTAGCAGGTATTCTATTTGCTTTGTCAGATATGAATATGAGAATGTGATTTCCGAATGAGCATGATTTAGGATATGTGAATCAGTTATTTATCTGAATGTGATCACGAATCTCTGAATAGGTTTAATGTGAATCAAGCATATATATTGTATATGTACACTATAAACTATGTATACTGCTCTTCTGTATACTGATGAGATAAATTAATATGTATATGAAAGCGAATTAGAATTACTGAATACTAAGGTTAAATTGTATGTATATTAATATGATTTTGTATTGTTAACCGTTATGTTTAAGTATGTGGAATGGCATGTGTATGATTATGATCTTGAACTAGTAAATGCAACGAATTCAATATTATGCTATATGTTTCCTTGGCCTCAGCTATCATAGTATCCTCGGCATGTTGTCAAGTGCTCATGTTTCATGGCATGATACTTATGTCTTATAGTTGCGCAGGGGAAGTGTGGTGGTTTGGACGTTGTCCCTTGGGTTTTGGCTAATTTATGTGTATTATGGCCTAATAAAAGTATGTTTAGATATCTGATGCCTCGGTAAGTATATGCATGTGAGAATGTATGTGTTTCGGCATGATGATACTGGCATCCTGTATAGTACCCTGTCTGCTTTGGTTTGATCGACACGAGTTTTGAATGTGGATATGATTTTCTGAATGCATGGCTTTTATATGCAAGTGTATGTATATCTGTTAGGACTATGTGCATATGCCATTCGAATGTGTTATGCCTTGACGACCATTGTGAATGGCCGTACATTTTTGTTATGTGTTCTCCCCACAAAGCGTTATCGCTTAGCATGGGTTCTTTTCCCGTATAGGTGGTAGGTTTGGTTCGGTTTGAGTTGCACGTCTGCAGGGTCGGCCACGAGGGAGTTAGAAGTTTTGTTATTTTGTACTCAGCTCCTGTATTTTGGTTTCTGTTTTCTGTAGCCTTTTGCATATGTATTATGTATAGGGATCTTGATGTAATATTTTGGCTATGTAAATGTTATTATACTTAAGTTTAATGTTGTTCCTCGGTTTTATCATTTGCCTTATGCTTCCGCTGATTGAATGAGTGAATGGGGATAGGCATGTGCTTATGCTTCCGCTTAATGCCTGCATGTGTGTGAGTTAATGCTTGGCCAGCTTTTGCCTGCAAGGTAAGTTTTTAATTATCCCGTATTTATGCATGTATAATTATGTATGAATGTATGCTTCTGCAAAGTGTATGTGTTCATATATGTGAGTGGGCGTCGGTAGCGCTCTCCGGTGTCCTTCCAACGAGGACATAGTGTTAGTGGTTATGCCCTAGGCCAAACATTTGGACCTTGATGTAATCATTACTTTTTCATTTATATAATGGTTTTCTTCGCATTGATATTATTGGCATGTTACATTATTGTAATGTTTATGAATAACAATGTTATTCATGTTGTCCCTAGTCATTTATCAATAAAGGGCATAAAGATAAATTAAGACTAGTATAGATTTGCATTGATAATCATGGGATGATTATATATGTTGATATAAATCAAATCTATATGTACTTGCTAGAGAACAAAGTACTGGATAGACCCACTATAAGATCACTTCATGGGTTAATGTCATAAGTGATCTTATAATAGATATATTATTGAATCCTTTGACCTGAGGTTATCATAGTTTCCTACATAAGGATCATTATGTTTTGACATAATCAAACGTTATCTTTAATCGGATAATTATAAAGTTTATGATCGGACATAATGAGAATTATGCGGAGGAAAGTGAATAGTCAAGATGGAATTTGTCCCTCTCTTATGAGAGAGATATCTATTGGGCCCCTCGATAAGTAGGACTGTAAAATGCATGGCCGTGCTCAAATGAATTGATAGTGTGATCAATGTCATTTGAATTTATCAGTCTACTTGGTGATCGAGAAATTATATGTTTGAACAATTTAAGTTTGACATGGACCATGACTTATGTTCGAACAAGATATCGTGTGACAAAAGGATAATAACATGTTCTATTGCAAGGTTAAAATCGGACTAACGATATTTATATTATTTGGGTAGTCATAATGTCTTGCTAGAGACCAATTATGACTTGTGGGCTTTTATGGGATTAGGCCCACTGCCAACATAATATAAACCTATTGGGTCACACACCAAGAGCAAAATGAACAGAATGGATTTTATTGGGTTATTTTGGAATAAAATATAAATATCGGTATTTATATTTAATTTTGAAATTACATATTTATATATATATATTTATGCATATAAATATCTCTTATTTTGAATATGAGATAATAATATGTATTAATATATTATTTCTTATTATTTTGAATAATAAATAAATAAATAAATATATATATATATATAAATATATGTATATATATATTATATCTTAATTTTGAATTAAGAGATAATATCCTCATTTATCTTTTCCTAAGAGGAAAAGGATTTGAAATATATATACAATTATATATGGGATATATGTTAAAAAGGAGTTTAACCCTAAATTAAAGACTAATCACATTCTAACGTAGAAAAGATTAGAGTGGCTGCATTCTTCATTATCAGTAAGTAAGAAAGAAAAGATAGACAGCCATCGTTCTTCTTTGTGAAAGAAAGAAAAAGAAAAACAGAGCCACCATTATTCTTTGAGAAAGAAAGAAAAGAAATCCATTCGCATTCAAGGGAGCTAGCACCCCTGCGACTCCTGCTCATTTGTTCGTGCGTGTGGATACCGATAGAGGACGTTCGCGTAAAGGCAGCGTCTTCAGTCCGGATTAAAGAGTTATTTCGTTCTAAAGGTTAGTAATTCAATCTCTTCCTTTTTGAATCAATCGAATCTACTTGGATCCTGTTTCGGGTTTTGAATTTTTCCGCTGCGTTTAATGTTAATTATTCCGAGGAAACCCAACACATAGGGGGGTGTTACATTTAGTGGTATCAAAGCGCCGGTTTGACAGTTCTGGTTGCCTTTGTTTGTTTGAGTGTCGAGTCTTGGTTTGTGTCGTGTCTTTTCATGTGAGTCGCTTTGTGTCGTGGCCTAATGTAGATCTGTCTTGTCTTGTGTCGTGTCTAGATGGAGTCTGATCCTAGTGAGAATGTGGGCAAGACAACGAAAAATGTGAACCCAGTTAGTGCTGATCAGAGTGTTTCTGAGTATCTTACGGTTGGAAATTTCGGTCCTGCTTTCGATGATAGGACGTTAGTGCAAGGGTTGATTCGAATATTAGATAGGCTGACTGCTCCTCGAATTTCTCAAGGTTTTGTTCGGAGCATACCTCAAAAAAGAAAAGTGTCGAGTAAAGAGGTGCCAGCGGGTAAGAGGATTCGAGAACCTCCAATGTGTCAACATTGTCAGAAGCAACAATGAGACAAGTGTAAAAAGATTACGGAATCGCCGATATGCCAGGACTGTCGAAAGCAACATTGGGGTTCGTATTAGAAACTCATAGGTGCTTGTTTCAGATGTGGTAGCACGGAACACCAAATTATTGATTGTCCTAAGACCAGGGAGAATCTAGCTCGGCAAGCTAGGAAGGATGTGGAGGAATTGCTACGAGTTACTCGTGTACCATCGGAAGTGGTTACGCACCGTAGTGGAGTAACAGAGCCTGTAAAGCCTTCTGGTAAGTTTTGTTTTGATATGTTCGAGTAAAGTTTTTTTTTAAAAAATATTTTGAGGTGGACGAGTATTTGGATTCTGTATGGTTTTTGTAGTACTCTATATGCCTATCAGCTACCTCAAGAAAAAGTGTTTGAATAAAAGCATATTGAATCATGGGGATAGGACAAAGTGCATAATTACAGCATTAATTACATTTCTTCAGCATCACTTTGCATACATGAGTCATCACATTCTCATTGCATCATCATCCCTTTGACCATACATGATAAACATTTGCATATGTGTTTTGATTGAGAAAAAGCTGACAGGGTATACATGTACTATTTGATATTAAGATTAAGGATGGAAATGGCGAGCATAACAACGGTTAAGGAAAGTATTCTGCGTTTGGTTAAAGTTGGGCAGAAAGTGCTTTAAGAGTATAGTGATGGCGGTAAGTAGAAGCAAGTGAGTAGTTTGAAATAAAGTGTATGAGTTTGATGGTGGCTTGAAGTATAGTGTTGGGATTTATTTCCGATGTAAGTGAATTTCGAGGATGAAATTCTTTTAGGAGGGAAGATTTGTCACACCCCAAATCGGGCCTAGTCGGATTTGTCACACGCGGGGCAGCCGTGCTACCTCTTCGTAGCGCCTTATTTTTATTTATGATTATCAATCGGTAATTTTAATATATCAATTTATGAAATAAGGTATATTATGCATGATATGATATAAATATGATTTATTATGTTTATGTATGATGTCTTTGCATGGTGCATAGCATGGCCAATTGAACCTTTTGTGGATGAATTTTATTTTATCTTTTTAAGGGTTCGTAATTTTAAATACGACCTGCGTGTCGTTAATTTTTTTGTAATCTTTATTTTACTCAATAGTTGTAGTAGAATATCTTTGTATTATTAATGTAATGAAGACGAAGAGCAACAATGGAGATCAATCCAAATTCATGGCGATGGAGGTGCAAGATGGAAGATTTTGATCAAGTCCATTTTTCACACCTAGGATTGACCTTTGATCTTCATATTGGCTTATGAGGATCAATATAGATTTGGCCATGCTATGACACGGTTTTATATATATTATGCATATGTTCTTAGTATGTGATGCGATGAATGTTTATATATGTGTATGAGATGGCATGTATGAATTGATGCATGATGTATATAAATAATTAGACATCATAAGTTAAAACTAAATCCCTCACCATAATTTTAAGTCATTTGCCACCCATTATTAAAACACTTGTCAAGACTAAGATCACCAAAATGTGGGTTCTGCCAAAGCGAAGTGCATTAGGTTATCCTAGTAAGGCAAGATGAGTAATGGTGCTACTCATATGTTTAAAATGGTTAGACTTAATTAGGCTATCAAAACGGTTTTGGGCCTAAGGGCATAAGATGGGATTATAACATGCCGGGACATATGATGTCAAAATCCCATAAATGATCTAAGAGTTATATAAGATATAATTGGTAAATTAGCTACCTACCTAAATAACTTAGCTTTAAGCGTCATGCCAAAGCTGACTTAGAGTTAAGTGAAATATGGATCATAGCCCACTAAATTATTATAATTATTGTAATTATTAATGAGGGTTACTATTTTAGTGGGAGTTTATAAGAAAACCTAAAATGAAATTGGTACTAATATAATTTATCTTGCATGTTTGTAGATTAATGGCATCAAATAACACTTCTGCTATGTCACTGCGATCTGTTCTTGAGAAGGACAAACTTAAAGAAACTGGCACAAATTTCCTTGACTGGTTCAGAAACTTGAGGATTGTCCTTAAGCAAGAAAGGAAATTGTATGTGCTGGATGAGCCTATTCCCAATGAGCCACCTGCTGATGCCACAAGGGCAGTCAAAGAGAAATTCAAGAAACATGTTGATGATTCTGTGGATGTTGGCTGTCTAATGTTAGCTACCATGGCTCCAGAGCTTCAGAAGCATCTGGAAAACATGGAAGCTTATGAGTTGAGTACTCATCTGAAGCAAACATTTCAACAGCAGGCTAGGCAAGAAAGGTATGAGACTACCAAAGCTTTGCATTCTTGCAAAATGGCTGAAGGTGCTTCAGTTAGCTCTCATGTTTTGAAAATGAAGGGCTACATTGATCACCTTGAGAAGCTTGGATTTCCCCTCAGTTTGGAACTGGCAACGGATTTGATCCTTAATTCATTGCCTGATAGTTATGACCATTTTGTCATGAACTACAATATGAATAATATGGAGAAATCAATAGCTGAGCTGCATGCCATGCTCAAAACAGCTGAGCAAAGCATCAGTAAAAAGCCTGGCCATGTTCTGATGGTCAACAAAGGGAAAGGCATGAAAGTCAAGGGTAAGGCTAAGGCTAAGGCAAAAGTTGGTGGTAAGCCTAAGCCCAAACCCAAGCCCAAGGTTAAACCTCCAAAGGAAGGAGTTTGCTTCCACTGCAATGAACCTGGTCATTGGAAGAGGAATTGCAAGCTTTACTTGGAAGAATTAAAGAAGAAGAAGAATGGTGAGACTACTTCTTCAGGTATTTATGTTATAGAAATTAACTTATCTACTTCTAATTCCTGGGTATTAGATACTGGATGTGGATCTCACATTTGTACAAATGTGCAGGGACTCAAAAGGAGTAGGCAGCTGAAAAGGGGTGAAGTGGACCTACGAGTTGGAAATGGAGCAAAAGTTGCTGCTCTAGCTGTAGGATCTTATGAGTTGACTTTGCCCAATGGGCTTTTGTTAGTGTTGAACAATTGCTATTATGTTCCTAGTTTGAGTAGGAATATTATTTCAGTTTCAAGTTTGGATGATGAAGGTTTTTCTTTTCTTATTAAGAATAAGAAATGTTCCATTTATTATGATGATATGCTTTATGGTATTGCTGATTCATATTGTGGGCTTTATGTCCTAAACCTAGAAACATCCAATAATCATGATATTTATAACATAAGTACAAAGAAATCCAAACCAAATGATTTAAATACAACATATTTATGGCATTGTCGCCTTGGTCATATAAATGAGAAACGCATAGCTAAACTCCATTCAGATGGAATTTTGCAATCATTTGATTTTGAATCATTTGAAAATTGTGAATCTTGTTTATTGGGCAAGATGACAAAGGATCCTTTTACTGGACATAGTGAAAGGGCCACTGACTTATTAGGCCTTGTACATTCTGATGTATGTGGCCCATTAAGCATAAATGCCAGGGGAGGATTTCAGTACTTCATTACATTCACTGATGATTTCAGTAGATATGGCTATGTCTATCTAATGAAACATAAACATGAATCATTTGAAATGTTTAGAACCTTTCAAAATGAAGTACAAAATCAACTTGGTAAAACTATTAAAGCACTTCGATCTGATCGAGGTGGTGAATATTTGAGCCAAGAGTTTGATAATCATCTAAGAGATTGTGGAATTGTTTCACAATTAACTCCACCAGGAACACCACAATGGAATGGTGTATCTGAAAGGAGGAATCGAACTTTATTAGATATGGTTCGATCTATGATGAGTCAAACAGATCTTCCATTATCCTTTTGGGGTTATGCATTAGAAACAGCCGCATTCACTTTGAATCGAGTTCCATCTAAAGCGGTTGAAAAGACACCATATGAGATATGGACTAGGAAAATTCCTAATTTGTCTTTTCTAAAGATTTGGGGCTGTGAGGCTTACGTCAAACGACAAGTCTCAGATAAATTAGCACCAAAATCTGATAAATGTCTTTTTGTGGGATATCCTAAGGAAACTAAAGGATATTACTTTTACAATCCTTCTGAGAACAAAGTGTTTGTTGCTCGAAATGGTGTCTTTCTAGAAAAAGAATTCATTTCTAAAAGAACCAGTGGGAGTAAAGTACAACTTGAAGAAATTCAAGAACCACAAGAAAACATTGAACCATTGGTGGAAACTCAACAAGTTTCACAACCTGTTGTGGAACCTGTACCTGTTACACAAGTACCACGTAGATCTGATAGGACACGACTTCAACCCGAGAGATATGGATTTCTCGTGACAGATAGTCGTGAAGTAATGCTCATGGATCAAGATGAGCCTACTACCTATCAAGATGCCGTGTCAGGTCCGGAATCTCAGAAATGGCTAGAAGCCATGAAGTCTGAGATGCAATCCATGTATGATAATCAAGTTTGGAACTTGATTGATCCACCTGAAGGAATTAAAACCATTGGGTGCAAATGGGTTTTCAAAAAGAAAACCGACATGGATGGCAAAATAAATACCTTTAAAGCAAGACTTGTTGCAAAAGGATTCAAACAAACTCATGGTATTGACTATGATGAAACCTTTTCACCAGTCGCAATGCTTAAGTCTATAAGAATTCTTATTGCCATTGCTGCATATTATGACTATGAGATATGGCAAATGGATGTCAAAACAGCGTTTCTTAATGGAAACTTACTTGAGGATGTGTACATGACACAACCTGAGGGTTTTGTCCATCCTGAGAATTCTAAGAAGGTATGTAAGCTGCAACGATCCATTTATGGATTGAAGCAAGCTTCTCGGAGCTGGAATCTTCGTTTTGATGAAACAGTCAAAGAGTTTGGGTTTATCAAAAATGAGGATGAACCTTGTGTATATAAGAAGGTTAGTGGGAGCGCTGTGATGTTTCTTGTGTTATATGTCGATGACATATTACTCATTGGAAATGACATCCCTATCATGCAAAAGACAAAAGAATGGTTAAGGAAATCTTTTTCAATGAAAGATTTGGGCGAAGCTGCTTATATCCTTGGGATTAAGATCTACAGGGATAGATCTAAAAGGATAATTGGTCTGAGTCAAAGCACTTATATAGATAAAGTGCTAAATAGATTCAGTATGCAAAATTCCAAGAGAGGATTTTTGCCAATGTCTCATGGCATTACTCTTAGCAAGACTCAATGTCCAATGACATCTGATGAGCGAGATCGCATGAGTATGATTCCTTATGCTTCGGCTATAGGATCAATCATGTATGCCATGTTATGTACTCGACCAGACGTTTCGTATGCTTTGAGCATGACGAGCAGATACCAGTCAGATCCCGGTGAAAGTCACTGGACAGCTGTTAAGAATATTCTTAAGTACTTAAGAAGAACTAAAGATGCATTCTTAATATATGGAGGATTGGAAGATGAGCTAGTAATAAATGGTTATACAGATGCAAGCTTCCAATCTGACAAAGATGACTTTAGATCGCAGTCAGGATATGTGTTTGTGTTAAATGGAGGTGCTGTAAGCTGGAAAAGTTCTAAACAAAGCACTGTCGCTGATTCTACAACAGAAGCTGAGTATATAGCAGCATCAGATGCGGCTAAAGAAGCAGTATGGATCAAGAAATTCATTGCTGAATTGGGAGTAGTACCTAGTATTAGCAACCCAGTGGATCTTTATTGTGACAACAATGGTGCTATTGCACAGGCTAAGGAGCCTAGATCTCACCAGAGATCAAAACATATACTCAGGCATTTTCATCTCATTCGAGAAATAATTGAGAGAGGAGACGTCAAGATATGCAGAGTACCTACTGATGATAACATCGCCGATCCACTTACCAAAGCTCTCCCACAAGCCAAACATGATGGACATACTAGATCAATGGGTATTAGATATATCTATGATTGGGCCTAGTGCAAGTGGGAGATTGTTAGTGGTTATGCCCTAGGCCAAACATTTGGACCTTGATGTAATCATTACTTTTTCATTTATATAATGGTTTTCTTTGCATTGATATTATTGGCATGTTACATTATTGTAATGTTTATGAATAACAATGTTATTCATGTTGTCCCTAGTCATTTATCAATAAAGGGCATAAAGATAAATTAAGACTAGTATAGATTTGCATTGATAATCATGGGATGATTATATATGTTGATATAAATCAAATCTATATGTACTTGCTAGAGAACAAAGTACTGGATAGACCCACTATAAGATCACTTCATGGGTTAACGTCATAAGTGATCTTATAGTAGATATATTATTGAATCCTTTGACCTGAGGTTATCATAGTTTCCTACATAAGGATCATTATGTTTTGACATAATCAAACGTTATCTTTAATCGGATAATTATAAAGTTTATGATCGGACATAATGAGAATTATGCGGAGGAAAGTGAATAATCAAGATGGAATTTGTCCCTCTCTTATGAGAGAGATATCTATTGGGCCCCTCGATAAGTAGGACTGTAAAATGCATAGCCGTGCTCAAATGAATTGATAGTGTGATCAATGTCATTTGAATTTATCAGTCTACTTGGTGATCGAGAAATTATATGTTTGAACAATTTAAGTTTGACATGGACCATGATTTATGTTCGAACAAGATATCGTGTGACAAAAGGATAATAACATGTTCTATTGCAAGGTTAAAATCGGACTAACGATATTTATATTATTTGGGTAGTCATAATGTCTTGCTAGAGACCAATTATGACTTGTGGGCTTTTATGGGATTAGGCCCACTGCCAACATAATATAAACCTATTGGGTCACACACCAAGAGCAAAATGAACAGAATGGATTTTATTGGGTTATTTTGGAATAAAATATAAATATCGGTATTTATATTTAATTTCGAAATTACATATTTATATATATATATTTATGCATATAAATATCTCTTATTTTGAATATGAGATAATAATATGTATTAATATATTATTTCTTATTATTTTGAATAATAAATAAATAAATAAATATATATATATATATAAATATATGTATATATATATTATATCTTAATTTTGAATTAAGAGATAATATCCTCATTTATCTTTTCCTAAGAGGAAAAGGATTTGAAATATATATACAATTATATATGGGATATATGTTAAAAAGGAGTTTAACCCTAAATTAAAGACTAATCACATTCTAACGTAGAAAAGATTAGAGTGGCTGCATTCTTCATTATCAGTAAGTAAGAAAGAAAAGATAGACAGCCATCGTTCTTCTTTGTGAAAGAAAGAAAAAGAAAAACAGAGCCACCATTATTCTTTGAGAAAGAAAGAAAAGAAATCCATTCGCATTCAAGGGAGCTAGCACCCCTGCGACTCCTGCTCATTTGTTCGTGCGTGTGGATACCGATAGAGGACGTTCGCGTAAAGGCAGCGTCTTCAGTCCGGATTAAAGAGTTATTTCGTTCTAAAGGTTAGTAATTCAATCTCTTCCTTTTTGAATCAATCGAATCTACTTGGATCCTGTTTCGGGTTTCAAATTTTTCCGCTGCGTTTAATGTTAATTATTCCGAGGAAACCCAACACATAGGGGGGTGTTACATTTAGTGGTATCAAAGCGCCGGTTTGACGGTTCTGGTTGCCTTTGTTTGTTTGAGTGTCGAGTCTTTGTATGCTAGTTGGTTTGTGTCGTGTCTTTTCATGTGAGTCGCTTTGTGTCGTGGCCTAATGTAGATCTGTCTTGTCTTGTGTCGTGTCTAGATGGAGTCTGATCCTAGTGAGAATGTGGGCAAGACAACGAAAAATGTGAACCCAGTTAGTGCTGATCAGAGTGTTTCTGAGTATCCTACGGTTGGAAATTTCGGTCCTGCTTTCGATGATAGGACGTTAGTGCAAGGGTTGATTCGAATATTAGATAGGCTGACTGCTCCTCGAATTTCTCAAGGTTTTGTTCGGAGCATACCTCAAAAAAGAAAAGTGTCGAGTAAAGAGGTGCCAGCGGGTAAGAGGATTCGAGAACCTCCAATGTGTCAACATTGTCAGAAGCAACAATGAGACAAGTGTAAAAAGATTACGAAATCGCCGATATGCCAGGACTGTCGAAAGCAACATTGGGGTTCGTATTAGAAACTCATAGGTGCTTGTTTCAGATGTGGTAGCACGGAACACCAAATTATTGATTGTCCTAAGACCAGGGAGAATCTAGCTCGGCAAGCTAGGAAGGATGTGGAGGAATTGCTACGAGTTACTCGTGTACCATCGGAAGTGGTTACGCACCGTAGTGGAGTAACAGAGCCTGTAAAGCCTTCTGGTAAGTTTTGTTTTGATATGTTCGAGTAAAGTTTTTTTTTTAAAAATATTTTGAGATGGACGAGTATTTGGATTCTGTAGGGTTTTTGTAGTACTCTATATGCCTATCAGCTACCTCAAGAAAAAGTGTTTGAATAAAAGCATATTGAATCATGGGGATAGGACAAAGTGCATAATTACAGCATTAATTACATTTCTTCAGCATCACTTTGCATACATGAGTCATCACATTCTCATTGCATCATCATCCCTTTGACCATACATGATAAACATTTGCATATGTGTTTTGATTGAGAAAAAGCTGACAGGGTATACATGTACTATTTGATATTAAGATTAAGGATGGAAATGGCGAGCATAACAACGGTTAAGGAAAGTATTCTGCGTTTGGTTAAAGTTGGGCAGAAAGTGCTTTAAGAGTATAGTGATGGCGGTAAGTAGAAGCAAGTGAGTAGTTTGAAATAAAGTGTATGAGTTTGATGGTGGCTTGAAGTATAGTGTTGGGATTTATTTCCGATGTAAGTGAATTTCGAGGATGAAATTCTTTTAGGAGGGAAGATTTGTCACACCCCAAATCGGGCCTAGTCGGATTTGGCATGCTAAGTTGGGATTTCAAGGGTGATTCGGTAATTTGTGCATGAGAATATTGGACATTAAGGAATTGAGTGCTCCAATTAGTCTAATATGTTGATTGGAGGAAGAATCTAATGAAGTGTGAGTATTGTATCAAGGTATTAAATATCTATGTAAGTAATTATGTGGTGTATGTATGTCTATGGTGCCTTGGTGTTTGAAAGTCAAAAGAGGAGTTATTGGTCCTATGAGAGCTTGCCAAGTGGACTTGGTTGGTGGACATTGAATGTGAAAGAAAGAAAAGAGAGAGAGAGAGAGAGAGAGAGAGAGAACATAGAAAATCTGCATTCCCGTTCTCCTCCCTCTCATGTCTCCTCTTCTTCTTCCTTTTTTCATTTTCTGCTCTTCCTCCTTGCTTTCATTTTTGGCTGGAGTTTGTGCTTGCTTAAAGGTGATTTTGATAGAGATTTGGATCAAGATTGAAGAGGTAAGTTGGGGTTTTAGGGTTCCTGCGTTTGGGTTCTCCTTCTTCTTTTTCTTCTTCTTTTGGTTTTATTTGAGTTAGGGTTTGGATTAAGAGACTTTCTGGGTTTGTTTGTGCAAGCTTTGGGTGGCAAGAGGAAGCTTAAGGGCAAGGAAAATATTGAGGATTGAGGATTAAAGCTTGAAGAGGATAGTGGGTGGTGCTTCAAAGAGGTTTGGGAGTTATTTGAGTTGTCTTTGCCTTTTTTCTCATTTTGATTGTGTATGTGTCTTGTAATGTTAATTTCTAGAATTTTGAGTGTCTTGGCATGTGTATGTGCATGAATTTATGTGGGTAATTGTGTTAGTAATGCATGATTTAGGATGGAGTCGTATGTATGTGGGATTCGAAGGGAAAATGCATGAATTGGGTAAGTTTGTTCTTGGTGTTCTTGATCTGCAATTTTTGAGGTTTCCTTGAATTGATTGTTGAATCTTGTGATAATTGAGTGTCTTTTGATCATGAGCATGTGGTATTAAGCATTTGAGTGATAAGGTAACATTTTGTGCATGATTGAGTGGTTTTTGAAAGGTTTTGAAATGGTTTTGGAAAAAGGAAGAACTTTCTGCGTTTTGCCGGGAATTTGGAGTCTCATCTATTTCGCGAGCACGACAGAGAGGAGCTTACCGTTCTCGTATTCAAGCTCACTGTAGCGTTGCCTGTGTCCGACTCGGATGGAGAAGCACGACTCGTGCTCCTTTGGCATACAAGTCGTGCATCTCAGCTGGACGTCATCAGGCAGAGAGGATCAGCACGACTCGTGCTCATGTAGCACGAATCGTGCTTGCTCAGCATGAATCATGCTGCTGTGAGTTCTCCTCTATAGCATGCTTTGGAGCACGACCGAAGATAAACAACATGGACACGAGTCGTGTCCCTCAGCACAACTCGTGCTCATGCCGTTTCCTCTGCATGTCGTGCTTAAGGAGCACGACTGGGATGAGTCATTGACACGAGTCGTGTCCCTCAGCATGACCTGTGTCCATGGCTCTTCTGTCGCGAGCACGACTTGCTCGTGAGCGCAACACAGGCCCTGATTTGCTCTGTTTTCCTGCTTGCCCAGTTTTTCGAAAATGAGTTTTAAATGTCCTTTTCATGGTTTTTCCTTACTGTATGCTATATGAACTTGTTTATATGCCCATTATATTATGGATTATGGTTGATGGATTATATGTTATGACGTGGGATATGATTTGTATGATTATTCTGAGATGTGTGTTTACTGAAATGATAACATGTCAATATTTGATTCAAACTGTATGATTTGGTTTATTTATGTTAATTATTGTAAACGGTATCGCATGTTGTAATTTGTATACAAGTGAGTTAAGAATGCCACACTTCATGGTTGGTTATTATGACCATGTCATATGAAAGCATGAGGGGTATTATTGTATGAATAAGGTTTTGTATTGAAAATCGATAGTGTGACACCCCAAAATGGCCCTAGAAGAATTGCAGAGTTTTTATTCGAAAAAGGTAAGTTTTATGTGTGAGCGTTCTGTCGCGAGCGCGATAAGTGTCTTGGGCACGACAGAGCCCTCCAGCAGTTTTCGAACTTCAGCTAGTTGGTGCGGGCATGAGCGTTCTGTCGCGAGCGCGACAGAGCCCTCTCGCGAGATGTGTGCATAAGTGGGACTAAGAGACTTGGAGTTGTAGGAAGTTGACACATGGCATCGTATAAGAGCGACAAGTGGCGGCATAAGAGTTTGACAAGTGGCATTGTAGGAGTATGCCAAGTGTCAAGGTAGGGAAGAGACACTTGGTTTGGCTTGGCTTGGCTTGGCTTGGCTTGGTTTGGCTTGGCTTGGCTTGGCTTGGCTTGGGATATGCATGAATTAAAAGAAAGGGGTTGGCATTTAGTGAGGTTGGTGGGCTTGAGATGAGCATTGACCGGCCACTTTCCTATTCTCACTTTAATTTTCTGCTCTTGGCCTTTTCTCTTCATTATTCCTTTGCTTTTCTTTGGTTTTGCCGTGCTCTTCCTCCCTTTATCTTTTGTTGCTTTTCTTCTTCAATTGTATTTGCTTCTTAAGAGAGAGTCACTTGAATGGTGTGAAGAGGGTAAGAGAAGGGTAGAGTTGGGTTTCTTCAGAAGGTTAGTTTAAGTTGTTTTCCGATCTGACCTCCTTTTTCTCTTTGGTTGTGATTTAAAGTGAAAAGAGGGTTAATCTAAATGTTTTGGTCTTGTTTTGCATGAGAGTTATGGACAAGGAAAGGAGGAGCTCGAAATCAATTAGAGAGAAGCGGTTAAGCCACCTAAGGTAGGGATCGAGTGTGATCTTGTTAATTTTGCATGTGTTTAGATGAAAAATGTTTGATTAGAGACATGTTGAAATAGAGAGATGCTTGATGAGCTTTAATTAGCTCAAGACGTTCATTTTGATTGCTTGCAGTGCTCATGACATGTGTATATATGTTTATCAATATGTAATATGATCATTTGAGTGTTTGTGTTGATGATAGAGTTTGATTTTGTGAAATTCTGCTTATTTGTCATTAGACCCCTGTGTATCGTATTTATTATAAGTATAGCTATAGGACTCCAATTGTGTTGATTCCAATTGAATCTGAAAGATAAGAGTCGTATCTAAACATTTCTAAGAGGGTGCTGGATCTAATTCTGGCTCTAAGTATCCCGAAAAGTAATTAGAACGTAGTTGACCCTGTTCTGGCGGGTTCACTGGAACAGTATAGATTTTTTGAGTCATATTTAGAGTTCTAAATGTCTAAATGACCTGAAAATTATCCCATTTGAAAGCTAATATCCTATAGAACAATTGTTAAGAAGAAAGTTTTGCCTAAAAATGAATTTTAGAGGTTCATTTAGACGACACAAGTTAAGGGTAAAAAGCAGTCTTGTGAGGCACCAAAGCGGAGCCTCTGTCGCGAGCGCGACACATGTCGCGACCTCGCGACAGAACAACCTATATTAAACTCTTTTTTCTTCATTTTGAGCCCATGGTTGGCACGGGTAAACCCCTTGCCTTTCCCCTTAACGTTTTATACATGATTAGGGCTCCTAAATGATTACAAATTAGTTGTTAATGGAAAAATACATGTAAGTATGATTAAAGATGGTAATTTAACTAATAAAGTAACAATGTATAGTTGTGTGAAGTATAGTAAATGACATGATAAATATGTATGAACTTAGGAATTGTTATACAATGCATTTGGTATGGAGTATAGAGCCTTTTTGTAATCTAGCTTCTGCCGCGAGCGCGACCTCTTGTCGTGATCGCGACAATGAATTTGACTTCTGTCGCGAGCGCGACTTCCTGTCACGATCGCAACAGTGAACCTCTTCGCATCCTGTTTTATTTGTTTTGAAGAGAGTGCTTTCTTCTGTCTTGCTTTGCATGATTTATATGTTTATGTAATGAGTTGAACACGTGTATATGATGATTATTAAAGATTGTACATCAATTAAATGTCTTTGAATTTGATAAATGCACTTGAATTTTAGTTGATGAGTTGATGTCCGTGTATAGTGTGTGAGTCAGTATTGAGCCTGATTACCGTTATAGTGGATAGATAAGCATGCTTATAAAGGGATTAGAGAGTGCAGCTGCCAACGTTCCGCCCCGTTTGGGTGAAGCGGGTCGACCTCCGAGAATGGTCATTAATAGAGATAGATGAAAATGTTTTGTGACTGCGGTCTATCGAAAATGTTTTTATATAGAGCGTCCCGTATCCACCATGAAAGGAATTCAGGCTTGTTTTGTTAAATGTTATGCAGTGAACTTGAGATGATTATAGTGTTGCTTCGAATAAAGCTATAGTACATGAAAGTAATGTTTAAGTACATTACAGTTCTGTATACAAGTACATGATTACATGAGTGTATTGACATGAATGCGGTTACATGATAATGTATATTTGAATAAATGAGATGTACAAGATGTAGTGTGCATAAATTAGTGAAAGAGTAGATGTTACTTATATGTGAGTTCAGAGTAGTTGATATTTGAGCATGCAACCTATATACGTATAAGAGCTATATGCATGAGATATATGATTGTGTGATTTATTTGTGACTTCGTAAAGAAGTCCTTTGCATATTTTTATCCCCACTAAGCGTTATCGCTTAGCACGGATGTTTATTTCCGTGTAGGTTACAGGTTCGGATCAGTGAGTGGACATCTGCAGGTCAAGGCCACTAGGAGTTTTATTTTGATCTCCTTTTTGTATAAGTTAGAGATAGAGTTTTTACATTTTGAGTAACATCATTATGTAGATAGAAAGTGCAGTGTTTATATGTAAATGTATATGTAAAGCTAAATGGGAACAGATGTATTATGAACATGTAAATGTATATGTAGTTAATATGAAATGCAAGTGGGCCCTAGTATAGTAGTAATTCATTTTACTATTCTTAATTTAATATGTATAATGCTATCGCTTCCACTAATACATGTACATGTATACGTAAGTGTCCGCGTAGCGCCCCGATATTCCTTACCGGGGGTATGGGGGTGTTACAGATGGCATGTTAGTGTCTCCCACAATTGACTCTGATATGGTTTAGAATATTGGTCAGTGTTAAAATGTGATTACTAAATTATATATTTCATGCTTTGCATAGGAGTTGTATAGCGCATGACTGACATTATGAACTTAGTAATATCTCTACACTCTAAAATATGTATGATGATATATATATGTATGTATATATGTATTTTGTGATTTGAAACGTGAATTGTTTTAGAATGACCTGCGAGAGTTAGTCTAGTGGATAGTTAGGCATGCCTAATAGAGTTATGTAGCTGCAGCGCCCTTTGAACGAATGGACCCCGATCAAGTCACTGGCTAGTTCCTCACGAACCTTTATTGTGGATGGATCTTGTTTAAGGTCCTTTTAGCGAAATGTTTTTGAATGTGGAAAATGATATTGCTTTTCGATTCGTGCCTGTAAGGTATGCTACCGTTCGATTCGTACCCGTAAGGTACGTTATCATATTTTCTCATTATCCACTAAAGTGAGTCAGCAGATAGTCTATTTGCTTTGTCTGATATGAATATGAGAATATGATTTTCGAATTAGCATAGTTAGGCATATGAGCTAAAGCTTCAGCAAATGGTAAATTTATGTGCAGTTTCTTAAACATCTCTAGAAACCTAGCTTTTTGCTCATTTTTCTTTTCCTGTCTAGCAATAGCAGGAAATGGCAGTTTATTAATATCAAGATCCTCTATCTTAGGATTCACTATACTCTTTCCCTTGTCACTTTTAGGAGCATTTTCTTTAATTTCTAACTTAGAGTTAGAGTTACTTACCGTCCGTGTCGGCTCCTCCTTTTCTGATAAAAGATTTTTACCTTGATCATCTTTCGGTTCCACTTCCTTACCACTCCTCAGTGTAATTGCCTTAGCCTCCTCTTTTGGATTTCGGTCTACATTTGAAGGAAATGTTCCTGGTTGTCTCTGGGACATAGAATTTGCAAGCTGTCCCACTTGAGTCTCCAAATTTCTTATGGAGGCATCCTGGTTCCGGTTCCACTGCTCTTGAGACTTCCATCTAGACTCTTGATTTACCATGAATTGCTGTTGGTTATTCATAAACTGTTGTTGACTGTTAATGAATGTAGCCAACATGTCTTCCAGATTTGGCTTTCTCTCTTGAACAGGTGGCCTGGGTTGATAACCCGGTGGGTGGTACTGCTGCCCTTGGTCCTGAGGAGGTGGATATGGTGGTTGATATGGCTGCCCGTGGTTTTGATGGATGTTTTGGTTGAAGGGAGCTCTTACTTGCGGATTAGAGGATGAAGCATTTGGATTTCCATCTTTCCAGGAGAAATTTGGATGATTTCTCCATCCCGGGTTATATGTGTTACTGTAAGGGTCATTCCTTCTGAAATCTCCCACAGCATTGACATCACCCATTGATCCTCCACTTTCTTGCCCACCTTGCTCCTGTTCATACCATCCACTCTCTTGGCCCACAGCAGCTACATTCTGCACTTTTAAACTACTCATCTCCTTCCTCATAGATTCCATCTGTGCCTTCAGCATCGATACCTCATCCACAGCATGTATCCCTTGTCTTCTCGGAACTGCTCTAGGATTAGACCATTGAGCATCATTAGCTGCCATTTCATCCAGTAATTGAAAAGCTTCCTCTGGTAACCTATTCATAAATGACCCTCCTGATGAAGCATCTAATAAGGATCTTGTCTGTGGTGTAACCCCAGAATAAAAAGTGGTCATCAAATGGTAAATTGCTATCTCATGGTGTGGACAGCTTCTCAACAATCTTCTAAACCTTTCCCATGCTTCATGGAAGGGCTCCTCACTCATCTGACTAAAGCCTAATATATTATTTCTGATGTTTGCAGTCTTTGTGGGAGGGAAGAATCTCATCAAAAAATTTTCTTGCAACTGATCCCAAGATCTAATTGACTGTCTAGGTAGCATTTGCAGCCATTCACGAGCTTTTCCAATCAATGTAAAAGGGAACAGCTTTAATCTTACCGCGTCATATGACACTCCAGGAATTTGAACCGTATCACTGATCTCTAAGAAAATGTCCAAATGTTGTGCAGGATCTTCGACATCTGCACCCGAAAACTGATTTCGCTGTACCATACCGATGGTGGCTGGTTTAAGTTCAAATTGCACTCCCCTGGGCAGCACAATTGTCCTATTATCTTCATTCCATCTAGGCACCGCATAGTCCCTAATTGTCCTCTGCCTAGGGATCTCTTCTCTATTATGCCCCGGATTCTGGTTTTGTGCCCTCGGCACTTGTTCATTTCCAGAAGGAATTTCACCAATAGGAAGCGGATTTTCTTCCATGTTATTAATCCTGTTGGCTCTTAATTGTTGGTGTAAAGTCCTCTCGATTTCAAGGTGCTATTTATTCTTGTCTTCTTCTGCTCATACACCTTTAACAACCACCTGAAAAGAATAAAGAATAAATAAAAATAAGATAAAATAAAATAAAAATAAAAACACACACAAATAATAATCAAGACTTAAAACAATGCCAGTCCCCGGCAACGGCGCCAA
The DNA here is from genome assembly GCA_947683425.1 of Excoecaria cochinchinensis. Lineage (NCBI taxonomy): Eukaryota > Viridiplantae > Streptophyta > Magnoliopsida > Malpighiales > Euphorbiaceae > Excoecaria > Excoecaria cochinchinensis. The sequence goes on from CANTUQ010000013.1 coordinate 3,553,586, forward strand.
AAACTTGGCACGACCTCAGCAAGTGTACTGAATCGACAAGTAATATAATGGAATAAAATTATGACTCCGAGTTATCGTACCCAAGGGACTGAACACGCAAGTTATGAAAATTAAATGTATGCTAAAAAATTCCCAATTAATTGATTTGATTAAATTAACTAAACTAAAACTAATAAATTAATCGACTGCTGTAATGATTAAGCAAAAACAAATTAAGATGACAGTAAAACTAACAAAGATAAAAGTAAATAAAAACGAGAAAATATATCAAATTATAAAAGCGTTGTTCAAGTTCACTCATCCACCCCTTACCCAAATATGAATAAAATCAACCTATGAATCTTATATGAAAGAAATCGGGATAACCCTCTTAACCCAAGCGTCCCATTCCGGAGCAAGCTATTCTAATTGCATAACGTCCCATTCCGGAGCAAGTCATACAACTAGCCTAATCACGGGTCTAAAATCCTAGGTTCGGTTTGCTTTCCCATTCCGGAGTCAAACATCCCAAAACCTCATTATTTCACTCATCACTCAAATCTTAAATCATAAAATCCTGTCCATTTAGATTCCCATTCCGGAGTAGTCTAAACATCACAGCAAACATGATAGAAAATTCTGAGAATAAAATACATTCATGGCATCCAATTAATAAATTCAATAACCAACATAGACATATGTAATAAATCATTCATCACAATTGGAAATTGAACTGAAAAACTAAAATCCATAAAACAATCAATAAACACCAGCAAAATAAACCAATCTTTCATACATAAACTCAACAGATGTTCATAATTCACATCTTAGGTATAGGAGATACAGAGATCCCCCGAACAACTAAACGACTACTCACAATCCATTATAAAATCAAAAGAGTAAAAGAAAGAATAAACCCTGAAATTCATTGAGAAAATCCCGGTTGAATTGCTCGATCTTCGATCTCTTTCTTCAAATCTTCAATGGAGAAAATAACTAAAATTCTGGAAAAAAAAACTAAGAACTAGCAAAACTCTTGAAATTGAACTATGAAACTAAAGCAAATTAATCTCAATTACTAATCGAAAACCAAAAACAAGAACGAAAATTGAAGTTTAGGACCGAAGAATATCTCTCAAAATCTCAGCTGCAAAAACTAATAACAAAAACTAACTAAAAAAATCGGAACCCTAGCCAAATAGAAAAGTGCGTTTTTATAGTTCCAGATGGGTCACGGTGACAATGAAATTCATTGTCACCGTGTTCAGTCGAGAATTTCAAATTCGTTCACGCACAGGAAATGGGTCACGGTGACAATGAAATTCATTGTCACCGTGAGGTCTTCGAAGTTTGCTTCTGTCCAGGATTTAGCAATGTCACGGTCACAATGAATTTCATTGTGACCGTGATGTATGTGCTTATTTGATTCTGCCTTGAGGATTTTTATGTCACGGTCACAATGGAATTGATTGTCACCGTGACATACCTCCTACTTGCATTCTGCCTAATCGTTCACTATGTCACGGTCACAATGAAATCCATTGTGACTGTGACCCCTCTAGGTCAGCTCCTGACTTCCACTTCTCTTCATGTCACGGTCACAATGAATTTCATTGTGACCGTGATGTAACTAGAACCTCACCTGCAAAGTGTCATAAAAATCAATCAAAAACTATTTATAATACATCAAAATTCCAATTTGACTAAAATTAATAAAATCAACCAAAAAGAAACAAAACCTAACACAAAAACACAACTAAACACCTAAAATCATATAAAAACACTATGAAAACTAAGCACTATATTGAAGTTATCACCCAATGAAGAGACTAACGTCTGTTTTCAAATAAATGGTTGAAAGTTGAAAGTTTTCATTCTCCGGTTTTACAAGGATTGAGGATTTTTCTCAGTAACGGGAGGTTTCGGATGGTTAAAACTTTGAAAATGGGAATTTTGGTCAACAGATGGGTTACTCATTGGTGGTAGGACGCCCTTCACTCACGCAAGAGACCCGTCTCTTGCGATGAGCGCCGGCTGTCGCTCAGAAGTGGGGCCTATCTCTCGCGATTGAGCGGCGCATGTCGCTCATTCGAATGACACCCGCTCCTCGCGGGAGACAAGCGTCGTTCGCTTCCGCATCTCGTGTCTGGATTGCCGGTCAAAAGACCTAGTGTATCCCTCCAACCGACACCCATCGATAGCCCATAAACTCCCATCAATCGGTGATATGTCAATTAGTCTCACGGGATTTTTTGGGATTTTGTTAAGATTTTCTAGATTTATCAAATATTTTATAAATCTTATCCAAATTCCTCTAAATCTTTTCAAATATTTTTAAATATTAGATTTGATTTTGCGAATATTCTGGAAATCATTCGGTTTTGATTTGATTTTAGAAATCTTTTTCAAATTTAAATCTTAAATTTAAATTTATTTGAATTATCTTCAAAACTCTATAAATCGGGGATTAAACCTCATTATTCGGGGTTAGAAAAATTTGGGTTTCACCGGTGGTAACTAAACTTTCGAACTTGTAACGTTGTGGTCACTGATCTTCGATTTGTATCGAAAAAATAACTTAACTTTTATTTTGTAACAGAATTGTCACAATGACCAGATTTTGACGGATCCGATCACCGGCGTTTGAGAAATACGACGAGAACCATTGCCACGTCGGATCTGACGTGGCATATTTTTAAAAAAAAAAAAGAAAAATATTTTTTTGTCAATCTCTCTCCGTTCTCCCTTCTCCCTCTCTTCTCTATCTCTTTCTCGATCTATATTTCCAGATCATTGTGGCTGACCAGCAAGGGGCGGCAATCGGAGTCGAAGAGGCGAGCGGCGTTGGGGGGAGGCAAGCAGTGGTAGTGGGGGAGCGAGGGAGAACGGCGGCCGAGGGATTGCAACCAAGGGACCGAGAGAGAGAAAGCGAGAGAAAGAGAGGGAGAGCGTGAAAGAGAGAGTGGCGGTGGAGAACCGAGCGGAGGCAGCAGGGGAGCGAGCGGAGGCAGCGGGGAAGCAAGCTGAGAGTGGCGGCCAAGGAACCGAGAAAGAGAGAGACAGTGCACAGACAAGGGACTGAGAGAGAGAGAGAGACAGCGTGGGGAAGAGAGGGAGAGCACGAGAGAGAGGGCGGCGGCCATGGCATCCAATCCCCCACCCACCGTTGCTTGGCCCCCCGCCGAAGCCACTCACCCCCTGCCGACGTCGCTCACCCCCCGCTGCCCCTTGCCGCCGGTTAGCCACCACGTTTTGGAGATACAAATCGAGAAAGAAAGAGAGAAAATGAATGAAAAAAAAATTACTTTTCTTTTTTCAAAAAAACAAAGAAAAAATCTCATTGTACTGGTTGCCGGATCCGTCAAAATCCGGCCATTGTGATAATTCTGTTACAAAATAAAAGTTGAGTTATTTTTTCGATACAAATCGAAGATTAGTGACCACAACGTTACAAGTTCGAAAGTTTAGTTACCACCGGTGAAATTAACCCCAAATTTGGGTTAGAAAAGTTTGGAAGAAAACTAAATCTTAGCATTTTTCACAGAGATTTTTAATTTTCCTTTTGCAAAGGAATTATCTCTCAAGATTTCTTCTTTCTTTCATTTTTATTTTCGAATTAAGCTAATCCGAGGTAACGAAGTCCATTCGTTTCCATCGATCTAGCTATTTCCAACATCTAATTGCTGTCAAAATTTCAAGAGAGAAAAATGTAATTTTCTTTTCTTGATTTATTTTCGAAATACGATTTTTGTAATAAAAAATCTCCAAAAATCACGCAATCACTGATCAATCCTTATAGAACTCGAGGAACCAAAATCACTCAATGTTCACCTTTAAAGGTAAAATCTGAGGGTAAACAATCTGGATTTATTATCTATGTAGTTTAATTATTTTACACTAATTTATAAATAAAATTTTCATTTATTAAAAGATCGAAATTGATTTTTTGGATTCTTTCGTCTTTTTCAAAATCTAGGGTGACCGACGGGCAGAAGGGTCACCGACGGCCCGTCGCTCGATATCTTCTTCGGCCTGCAAGTCAACCCAGGGATGCCCGTCGGTCGTGAGTCTAGGGCTGTCCTTGGGCCTTCTTGTCTCCTTTCTTTAAAATTTATTTTCCCATCATTCCTTTTGCCAATTTCTCATGGATTTTTATTGTTATTTAATTTCTAACATTTTATTACTCTCTTAATTTTGGCACTAACATGATTGTTGTTTTTTTTGTGAGTTTTATTTGACTATTTTTGGTGGATTTGGGATTGTTAAATGGCGATCTTTGCAATGATCTGAGGGCCTTCACCCATGTTCACTCTTTAGCCTTATCCTTATCCTTTTTATTTATTATTTTTTATATATTATTTTAATCCCGCTAACACAAAATGGTCAAATATTTTATAGTAATAAAATTGGGATTTTCATTAATAACTGAAGATCAATTTCCCGTTTTAAGCCAAAAAAAATTGACATTTTAAACTTGTTTTGTTAATAAATATGCATGCGAGGACCAATGTCTTCATTTTTAATGAATATCCCGATTTATGTATGGTTCGCACGTTATTTATAGTGGGGGTTGTATTCCGCCCCTAATTTTGTTGTAATTTATTTTCATAATTTTTTTCTTACGCCTATTTATCGCGTTCCTTATATGGATGACTTGCGCTTTAATTAATTGCATTGAATGAGAAATTGAAATGAAATGATGAATTCAAAATTCAGTTATAATATTAACCAAGGTATGAATAAATGAGAAGTCCCGAACCTACTCTGGTCTTAGGCTCAACGAGGTTAGAGGACCATCTCAATGTTCTATTGGGATAGGGCCTGCAAAATATCTCTTGTTTCCCACCAAAAGGCCCAATTCGTGTAATCCTAGGCTCCACGAGGTTAGAGGATCACTCTAATGTTCTACTAGGGTGAGGCCTCCAAAATGTCTCTAGCTTGCCCAAAATGGATGTACATGCGCTGTCTTAGGCTCACTGAGGCTAGGCGACCTTTCCCAATGTTCTATTGGGAGGCAACTCCAAAAAACCTCCTCATTGCCCAAAATTGACGCACTTGTAATTTCTTACAAGTTTTCATAAACCTCTCTCGAAAGCCCTAAAAACGGGTGTTTGGGGCGCCCCGGGGTTCGGCGCGCGTCACATTAGCGACTCCACTAGGGACAATACTCGAGACTTCGCTTCGAAAGTACCTTGGTTAAAACTTACAATTGAGTTTTAATTTAAAAATTTCATCCTTTTTCAAAACTGCATTGCATCTCATTAGAGCCTTAGATCTATGCTAGTTTGGTCCCTCTTTCAACCCCGATGCGTTCCCAAAGCACAACCCTATGTTCACTCAATGTAGGGAAGTGTTAAGGATAATCACCAACCCAAGCCTCGTACCCTCATGGTATATTAAATGGAGACCCGACCGGTTGTTATGATCGTGATGAGTTATACCCATCGGCAGGGACCATGCTTGGGTAGATCTAAAGTATCACCACCTTTAGCCAAAGCTCATGTAATGGCAATAGATACTTCCCCTAGGTGGTATGAACCATAATATTATGCTTCCTGTATGGATCATTATGTATTAGACAAACCCAGATCAATTGATTGGTCACCTAATCAACGGCTTTCATGCCCGATAGGCCCATGTTGATTTAGTTAGACTACCTAAATACACAATGGTCAAAACTCATGTGTATGCACATTAGCTAAGAGGGGTTATGCTGCCGGTTTCTCACCGTGCACCATACGTGTCCATTGGGTTCCTTGTCAACCTGTGGATCAAACCCACCTAGGAAAGAGACTGCACGACCTCATGTGTGGGAGAGATAAGGTTGGAAGGATCTACTTGCTTGCATGTGGTTGTGGATGTTGCATTGCATATTTATACCTTACGTGATATTCAATTCGCGTGTGTACATTTTATCCTGTGCATATAGTTTTCGTGTGTACATATCACCCTGTGCATAAATTTATTCCATACGTTACATACATCATTCTAACCTCTTTGATCTTTTTAGCCATTGTATGCCATTTATTGTACAACACGACCATCCTAGCATGTTATTCATACATCATTCTAACTCTTTGCTTTTCAGACATTGTAGACCATTTGCTTGGGTGGTTTAGAGATGTCGATAGTTATCTAAAGAGTGATCAGAGTTTAAGTTGGTTGACAAAGATTTAGCATCCATGCTAGAGCATCCAAAGATATTAAAAATGTCTGGCCCTTCACAACAGACTGAAGAGACTCATACCCTAATAGCACAGGAGATAGATAGAAGGTTCAAAGAGCTTGAAAAAAGGTTGTTGGCCATGATTAAAGAGAGAATGGATGCCATGGTGTTGGTTCTTCAAGCTCAGCTTATGGCGGCAGCTCTTAACCAAGTAGAGACGGCCACGATCAAGAAGGCTCGTACGGTGATAGCTGTAGTACCTCCTTTTCCTTTCGAGACCAGAGACAGGGGGCCATTTGATTCACCAGTTGAGCAAGAACGAAATATGAGGCCTACTCTAGAATATAGCATTGTGCCTGAAGAGGGAGGGGACCCCGCAATAACACATATTTTGAACAATGAAAGCTTAGGAAGCCACAACAATAGTGAGGCAAATGTTAGGGCCACAGAAGTCTCAGCCCCTAGAATAGCTCGGTGCCACCTCACTATCTCAGGTAGACCATTTTCTTGGCACTTCACTCATCTCTTCAAGGAAGGAAAGCTACAACCCTTGCCAGCTGGGCCTGCCCCAAGTCTAGGACAACCTAGACATAGAGCAGATTGGTATTGTACATATCACCAGTATTCAGGGCATAGAACAGACTACTATCGTCGCCTAAGAGATCGCATTCAAGAATTGATGCCGGACCCGGAAAAGGAAAAGATAGTAGAAGCTCCAACCATGGAAGTGAATCAAAGGCATTATTCTAATTTGGGCAGATCCTTGTCTTGGGTCCTTAAGAGGCTAATGAAGGAGGGGATGATACAACCATTGCCGGCTAGGCCCGCTCGAAATCAGGGACAACCCAATCACAAGGGGGATTAGTATTGTGCCTTCCACCAGCACACCGGGCATATCATAAATGATTGCAGGACCTTGAGACATGTTATTCAAGATCTAATTGACTCCAAACAGATCTCTGACCCAGAAGAGCGAAGGATAAAGAATAAGACAGATTAAGTGCCTAAGTGGGAAGGGGAGGATGGTTGTTAAAGATTATAATAGACCACCGACTGCAATATCTATGTTGGCAAGAATGACAAATGATTAGCTATTTAGAATGTTCTTTTTATTTTTGAACTGTTTAATAATGACATTCTGTTTCATTAATAAGATGAACGTTTTTGCTTACTTGTGTGATATTTCTTATAATTTCACTATGCATAATGATGATCATGACTCATTCATATTTGACATGGATTCAATTGATTCCATTCCATTTAATCTCAGAACTTTGGAGAATCCAAAGAAAATCTTGATATCATCTAATATAACTCCTGAAGAGAGATCAAAACTTGAGAGAAATTCAAGAAAATATGAAAAAGTCTTTGCCTGGACCTATGAGGACATGCTAAGAGTTGATCAAGAAATCACCGAGCACACCATTCCAACATACCCCGATCATGGACCAATCAAGCAGAAGCTCAAAAAACCCAGGCTAAAATGGGCAGAGAAGGTTAAAGAAGGGATCCACAAGCATAGATGAAGCCAAATTCTTTATACAACACCCGACTTCATTGGTCAGGATCATCCCAAAAGTCAAGAAAAGCGAAAAAGTACGAGCTATTAGGATTTGAACAAAACTTTTCCATAAAAAAAAAACTATTGATATGGGGGCAAAGGAAAGTCATCTTGGGAGCAAGTGTTGTTCTAATCCCATTGATCTACACATGCTCGTGCTTTGCCATTTTTCTTGACTCCCAAAAAGGACCAAAAGGGTTCTATTAACTTACAATGGATACATGGTGCTCGAGCTTGGGTATAGACACCAGAGGGGAGGTACACCCTACGGCCTCCAACGGACAGGGTCATCAAAAGGAATTCGATATGTTAATATGGTCTCCCGCACCATGCCGGGTTTAAGAACGGAAGGACAATTTATGGCTAAGGCTATTGAGTTGCTCCAAAGGTATGGCATTAAAGACCACAAGTCCTCTCTGTATTGCTAATGGGGCAAAAGAGGCTGCTAACAAAAAAATCTTGGTCAAGATGGTTCGAAACTACAAGGATTGGGCAGAGAAATGACCCTTTTGCACTTCAAGACTAGAGAACCACAGTTGGAACCTCTACATGAGTCACCTTTTATTCCTCGATACATGGGGGCAGAAGCAGTATGGCCGGTCGAAATAGAGCTCAAATCTTTAAGGACAGTCATGGAAGCCCATATTCTGGAAGCCGATAGGGCACAGCAATAGCAGCAGTAGTTAAACATGTCAGACGAGGACATGTCATGGGATTAGCGCCACAGTCAAATCTATCAGAAAACACTCTACTCAATCATTCCGGAAGGAAGTCAGAAAGCACCTATTAAAAGAGGGAGATTTTATCTTTAACCAACTGAGTCTGAATGTTCCAGACGAATGAGGCAAATTTAGACCAGTGTAGGAAGGCCCATTTGTTCTTGAGAAGTTATTGTCCAAGGGAGCAGCATTTTCGACAGACAGCGATGGAAGCAAATATGAAGAACCGGTCAACATCAACAGATCCAAGAAGCTCCATCGCTAAAGTCTAAAAATCAAAAGAAGGGAATAAAAGGCCCATCAGGGTGAAAACCGAAAAAAGGCATCCTGAGCAAAAATTAGAGGCTTGAGAGAAAATATCCAATCAAGAAAACTCGAGAGGGCTGATTGGAGACAAGAGTTTGATGCTTACAAGATCTACTCTGAGATTAGATGCAGTTTTGCATTTTGAATCGATGTTAGATAATGATCATGTATAGAGAAATCATACCCAAATGTACATAATCTTTGCAATTACATGTGTTCCTTATTTTCTAGTTCGTTTATAAAAAGGAGAAACGTCATTCATTACTGAATGCATAAAATCTAAATGGCTACACTCTGCTACTGCTCTCACCATCCAGATGTCTAAGTCGATGAGTTTTAGTATCGATTGAGGGACTAAGCACCTACCTCTTGAATGCATTAGTGGGAGAGAAAGAATAACCCTCGATAGATGGCATAATAGTCTTCACCGACAGCTTGCCTAGAGGCCATGATATCCAGAGGTAAAAGCCAAAGATAAAGGTCCACCTTAGAAAGGTATGGATGCCTCACTACATCATTAATCCCTTTGAACTATCGAGCACAATGGGTGGTAATATAAATGGAAGCCTCATTAAGCCCTATGGAACCCAATTCTCGTCCGCCATCTCACCTAATCTAGCGACACATTCATAGAGAGAGGCAAAGGAATGGAACTGATGTCTAGGAAGAAAACGCCTCAGTGAATAACTGTTGATTACTCTAGAAGGGGGCTTTGATAATAGCTTCAACTTTTCTCGCCATCATAGCATTAAAAAAAAGAAAAAAGAAAAAAGAAAATGCCGTTAGAGTTGAAAACCATAATTGGCTCTCTAAGCAAAAGTTAGGCCAAGGGCAGGGTGAAAACCTGGAAATGGGCAGTCTATCCTACAAAAAATGAACGAAAACTGCTGGAGTGGGTTGGGTCCATTCCAGGCAAAAATTAGGCATAGGGTTGTGTGAAAATCCCTGTATGGACGCATTTTCCGCTAAGAAATGCTTGTGTGAAAATCCACAAGGGACGCACTACCTTTAAAACAATTACTTGTGAATATTAGAGCGATACGGCGGCATTACTCTGAATAACTTCCCTTTAGGCAGGTAGTGCATAATGCAGAACTTAATTCAGAGTCCTAGGGGCAAAATGCTCATTGACCGGGGGGCAAAGATGCACACGGGTCAATTCTCTTTGAAAAGATTATGGGTCAAAGTCCCTAAAGCCAAGACAATGCTTTTCTAGATCCTTGGGGGCATCAAAAAATGTGAGCAGCAGAGCAGTACCCTCAACGAATCCCTTAGCCTCCTAGGATGTGGTCTATCCATTTTTGCATCTCACATGCATAAATATCTTGCATATCCCCTTGTATAGCTTTACGCATGCATAGCCTTTTATGATGCCCAATATGTGTTCCCATATGCTTGAGCTTGGTATATATTTTGCATATGTGATTCTTCACGCACATTCCGTGTACATATTTTTTTCAATCCTTTACACGTGTAATTGTGTACACATAATTTTTGTACATTAATTTTTTTTGCGTGTGTTTCCTGTATATATTTTTGTATGTATATTTCACACACATTGATTCCATATGCACACACAATATTTTATATATGTTGTTGTGTTCATGACTCAAGAGAAAGGTCCGAATAGACCTCATATTTAAAGGTGATCCAAGGGATGGGTTCAGCTCAACATCATCGGACACTATATTCGGCATTAAATCAAGTGCATCTGTATAGAGGGGGAACGCCCAGAACAAATAAGCCTATTTATGCACACCATGCCAGAGGCAATCAGGTAAGTTTCTCTATCATAAGCTGTATGCTCACACACATCACACAATAAGTGTACAAAATCCAACTTCAAATATACCAATGGTACAAATTCTCAAACAAAAACAAACGAAACAACAAAAACAACAAACAAAAAAAAAAGAAAACAAAAAGAAGAAGATATTTTCAAGGCCTTGAAAATCCAACATACTGTAAAAATTCAAATACATCCAAAATGTGAAAATCCCAAAAATCATGTTAAGAGACATCAAAGACATTGAAATCTATCAGCCTATAGGCAAGCAACAAAACCTCCAATCTAATTTTCCTCTGAGGAGGGTCAAATCTAATTTCCTCTGAGAAGGCTCAAACCTATTTTCCTCTCTAGAGGCTCGATATTAAAGTATCTCACCCTTTCAAGAGGCATGCAGGTCTTTTCAACAAAGAGGCTCCGATTAGAGAGGATAGAGGGATCGATATCTGATATACACAGTCGATAAGGGATCTTTAAGGGGAAGATATCCAAACCTTGCAAGAAGATGATATCCGAACTTTGGGAAGTCTAGAAAATGACTCGATACAATCAAGGGGAAGATGTTCACATTCCACAAATCCTTCTCTAGCGGAACAACCAACCGTCTTTCAGGGGGCACCCGTCCGACATCGACCCCAATAGGTATGTACTGCCACAAGTAAGCATGTATTTTATATACCCTGCACATTTGCTTTTCCCTTTTTTATAGAAAAATAAGAAGAGGTTCAGGATAAGCGACAGTAAAGAAAACGTCGAATGAGTCATCATGCCGACCCAAGGATGGTCAATAGCCAGGCACTGGGTTTAATTGAATGGTGGATACCAAATTAGACACTACATCATTCAGATAGGTATAAACCAAGCAGACCGGATGGAGGTCGACAGATCCAAAAATCATGTCTTACAGACCAAATGGGTGTAACACCCCAACCCATACGTAGGCAAACCCATCCATGAGGGAGTAGGAAGCCGTACGAGTAGGTGTGTTACCGTACAAAAGCGATACAAAGCGCATAAAAATACAGAAGAATTTAAAACTTGAGGAGTACAACAGAACATACAGACTTCACAAACGCACGTACACCAAGCAGAAACATACAGATATGTAAATTCCCCACCATGCAATAGACGTTACAGACATACGATAAAATAGGGGAAATTCTTAATAACAAATATTTACATCGCCCAAAATACTACTTCAGTCTCTTTACATATTATTACATATACATTTTATACAGAATTACAAAATCCAACATAAAGAAGCTGGACAAAAACCAAAACTCCTAGCTCCTATGTGGCCGACCCTTGCAGATGTACAACTCGAACCGGACCAGACCTGCCACCTGCACGGGAAAAAGAACCCGTGCTAAGCGATAACGCTTAGTGGGGAGAACATACAAGCAATATGGACGACCATTCACAATGGTCGCCAAAGCAAGTCACATACGTAAATGGCACATGCAAATAACCATAACAGGTGGATATACAAGCTTGTATAAGAAAGCCATGCATTCAGAAGATTATACCCACATACTTATACATATTACCTAAGTACTCATCTCAATATCATATTAAGCAAAGCCCCAAGTAGACAAAGGATCACAGTAGATATAGCTATTCATGTAAAACTACCTACAAATTCTCATGCATATACTTACCGGGCTCGCCGAAAGATCAGCTAGCAACACTTCACCATATATAATCTCGTGAACAATTACACATGCAAATATCATACCAAGGTAGCATTACTTTAGCTGAAACCCATTCTCATGCAACACAGTTACCAAGCAATAATACACTCAACTACCATACATCATTACCAGGTATCAACACATACTTTAATCATGTCACAAGACGCATACACTAAATGCAACCCAAGGTATAACATCAAATCACCACACTAGGATAAACTAGAGAGAGAGAGAAAGAGAGAGCGCACGCAACATAACACCATACATATATAACATTCCAAGGTCAAGAGCACATTCATACGTATTTTGATTCAGATACTTATAATCACAATTGATTATATTCAAACACAGTCATAATACGGTATATATGAATAATCGCACATAATAGAAATGTTTGAGTCACATTTAACCCAATCAGAGATTCATAATCACATTCGAATTCATAACTGATTCGCATGACTGAAATCTTACACATTTGGATATCATATTCTCATATTCATATCAGATAAAGCAAACGAAATACCTGCTGACTCAAAATAGTGGATAACGAGTAACAAACTGTACCTTACGGGTACAAATCGCAAAGCACAATCACTTTCCACATTTCAAAAGCGTTTCCCTGAACAGGATCTTAAACAAGATCCATACACATACACATAATAGGGTTCGCGAGGAACCATTCGGGGACCTGATCAGGGTCCAAATCATTCAAAGGGCACTGCAGCTACACTTATATAGACTCTATTAGGCATGCCTAACTATCCACTAGACTGACTCTCGCAGGTCATGCATAAAACAGATCATGTTTCGAATAACATCATATATATATATATATATATATATATTATCATACATAACCTATAGTATGATAGACTCATAAATAAATTCATAATGTCAGTCATGCATTGAACAATTTATATAGCAACCCAATCACACACTTTAACATTGTTCATTATTCAAGGCATATCAATATCACATGTAAGGAACCATATTATACCACCAATGATCGTAAATACTAATTCATACATCGACATGCAGAATCACCAAACATTCACCTTCTAATACCTCATGCTCAATATAAACAGTCATAATATTTAATATGCATAAACCAATTATATAAACAAAGCACATTGAGCTCATGGGCTAGGCATATTACTGCAATCAGACATTAACCATTCAATCCATATTTCAGAGTACAGCATACTATTCATCTAAAGGATCATGATATGACTTATATAAAAGCACATAAAAGAATGACATGTATCATACAATAGTATAAGTTCATTCAGAAGAGATACGAAATTCATTTAAGTTAAAACTGAGCAAAAATTCCAGAAAAATTGGTGGTGACAAACAAGGTTGGTCGGTCACGAGTCGTCACGGATGTCACCACTCATGACAAGCCTCCTCTGTCACGAGTCGTCACGGTCGTCACCACTCGTGACAGACCTCTCTTGGCTAGTCACGAGTTGTCACGGTCGTCACCACTCGTGACAAGCCTCCTCTATCACGATTCATCACGGTTGTCACCACTCGTGACAGACCTCTCTTGGCTAGTCACGAGTCGTCACGGTCGTCACCACTCGTGACAAGGCCACGGAATTCCAGACAAAAACCCAACAACATCAATTTTGTTCAGACTAAACGGACATCGAAACAACATTTTTAGGCAAACCTTCCTTCTTAACACATGTTCCCTAAGCTGTTAACTTTCAAATACAACAAATTTTAGGTTAATTGGACATCTACAGATTCAGATAGGATCTAAACAACCTATAATGCTCCCCTGAACCCGGCAAGAGAAGATAGCTCTACTTCATGACAATTTCAGAGATCCTTACAGGTAAAATTTGCTCAAACCTATTTCCAAGACATTTGCAGGAATATGTCTTATCTTTTAAACAACACTAGTCTCATATCTATTGGAGTTGTAAAACTCACAATACGGCCTAATAACCAAAGAAAGGTCAAGTGCATTCTAACCCAGTTTTCACCTAAAAACCTATTCACATGCACAAATGAACAATTTAAACAACACTCACTACCATCATCCTAAATCATCAACAACAAAGCTTATATCATACATGAATATACAAAGATTCATATATATAAAGAAAATTTCACAAACCTGGAAATCAAAGATCCAAAGTCACTTTCTAGCTTCTATCTACAATCTTTTCCTTTCCCTTGAGCTTCCTCTTGTTATCACCAACTTGCACAAACCAAAATCCAGAATTCTTAGTTCAAACCATAGCTTAAATAAAACCAGAAGAGGAAAAAGAACTCAAACGTAGAAACCCTAAAACCCCTACTTACTTCTTCAATCTTACTTCCCAAGCTCCACCAAATCAATTCTAACTCACTCAAAACCAAGTGATTGAGCAAGGAAAGGGAAGAAAGGAAAAGAAATGGAGAATAAGGAAGATGAAAGGGCAAAAACGTGGACTCCCTCTCCCTTACACTTAGTCTTCTTTTCACACTAAATGCACACCTACCAATTCCATTTGCCCACTTCCTATAGGTTCACATGTCATAATCTTACAAGCCCACTTTAACTTACCCTTACATGCACCATACACCAAACACACACAAGCACCTCCTACAATAATATCTCCATGGTACCAAACCTAAGTCACACCCTAACATTTCCTTATAAACCACTTTTCATCCAAGGCACCATGCTCATAAATCACTCAATAAAATCTCTTAGCCCATTAACATCCTACTACCATACACTACTAGCACACCATAATAATTCCTTCACTTAATTTATTTAATTAATTTCTTAGCAAATAAATCCTTATTATCCATATTACTCATGCATAAATTATCGAAATACCCTTCACTTAACCGACTTAGCTTGCCGATTCCGACTAGGCCAGATTTGGGGTGTTACAATGGGGGTTAGCAAGATTATACCGTGAAAGCCCAAAAGCGGCCAACAAGACAGAACGTTCAATCACATGCCTTGCAGATCGGATGGGGGTTAGCAAGGACACCGTGCAAACTGAGATGAGGCTAGTGGGACATATGCGATAGAACAGATCGCAACGGGATTGTAGTTAGAGAATACTGCATCTCACAGACACTGTACAAGCCGAGACGAGGCCAACGGGACACATGCGATAGAACAGATTGCAATAGGATTGTAGTTAGAGAACGCTGCATCTCACAAACACCGTGCAAACCGAGATGAGGCCAGCAGAACACCTGCGATAGAATATTTGCAACAAAATTTTAGTTGGAGAATACTGCATCTCACAGACACCGTGCAAGCCGAGACGAGGCCAACGAGAAACATGCAATAGAACAGATCGCAACGGGATTGTGGTTAGAGAACACTGCATCTCTCAGACACCGTGCAAGCCGAGATGAGGCCAGCGAGACACACGCAATAAAACAAATTGCAATTGGGTTACAGTTGGATAACACTGCCTCTCGCAACACTCAGGCACCGAGCAGGCCGAGATGAGGCCTGCCGAATGAATGATCACATGCTTTCGCGAAACACCAAGAAAGTAAGGACTGTATCAGGTACGCATTTTTTCCTTTCTTCTCTGAATTTTGGCTCATCCAGCCACTAGTGTACTAGTTTTCCCAAAATTGGGGGCAACTATAGACACCGGGTCCTGAGACAGTCTAGATCAGGGTTAACCAATGAAGAGACTAACGTCTGTTTTCAGATAAATGGTTGAAAGTTGTAACTTTTCATTCTCCGATTTTACAAGGATTGAGGATTTTTCTCAGTAACGGGAGGTTTCGAATGGTCAAAACTTTGAAAATAGGAATTTTCGTCAACAGATGGGTTACCCGTCAGTGGTGGGATGCCCGCCTCTCGCAATGAGAGCCGGCTGTCGCTCGAAAGTGGGACGCCCATCGCTCGCTCGAGAGACCCGTCTCTCGCGACGAGCGCCGGCTGTCGCTCGAAAGTGGGGCCCGTCTCTTGCGATTGAGCGGTGCCCGTCACTCATTCGAGCGACGCCCTCTCCTCACGAGAGACAGGCATCGCTCTTTTCCGCGTCCCGTGTGTGGACCGCCGGTCAAAAGACCTAGTGTACCCCTAGACGCCCGTCGGTAGTTCTGGTGGTTCACGACGACGGTCAGGGTATTACCGACACAAACATGTAAATCTTA
This sequence comes from Excoecaria cochinchinensis, assembly GCA_947683425.1. Lineage (NCBI taxonomy): Eukaryota > Viridiplantae > Streptophyta > Magnoliopsida > Malpighiales > Euphorbiaceae > Excoecaria > Excoecaria cochinchinensis. The sequence continues at coordinate 3,569,928 of CANTUQ010000013.1, forward strand.
TAAACTTTTAAGCTGAAATCTGAGTTATAAAGTTTCTTTCATTTTTAAAAACACATTATAATTATCTATAAATTCATTACACAATCACACTATAAAGTATACTTCTTCAGAATTTACTATACATAGATCATTTACATAACCAATATCACTTTTACAAAACTTATAATTTAAAATTACAACTCTTGCATACATTCCGAAGACTATACAAATCCTATCCTAAAATCTCTTCATAATCTTGCATTGGCCTGGAGCTGCGAAAAGACTCTCGAACGATCTGATTAATATTACCTACACGGATTAAAAGAAAATCCGTGCTAAGCATAAAGCTTAGTGGGAAACACATAAATATGGACGACCACTAAGAATGGCCGTCAAATAAGTTCAAAGAAAAGCATAATATAGAAAATATAATCATATCAATAATAACAAATTAGATACTTTCAAGGAGGTCATCAATATAACCACTTACTTCGTATATCAACTTTAATAAATCACCTATACATTATCACACTTTTTTACATCGTATACATGTCACTTTGTTCACTTATTCACATTCCTTTCGATTTTCAGAATTCATTTCACACATCTTGCTTAGCAGATGCATTATCATGTAATTTATACCATCAACAAGGCATTTAGATTACAATAATAAAATATATACTTTCATACAAGTGTTCACATATATTCATTAACTCATAACTTACTGTTTGATTCACATACTCTTGTTCATTTAATGCCTGCTAAGTCAAAGGGGTGGATAACGAGTAACATATAGATACCCGAAGGTATCAACACTATTCTCATAATGCATAAATACCCGTAGGTATTAAAACAATCTTTTCTTGTTGTTCCAAAAATATTTTCGCATACACAGGGATCACGAAGATCCAGTCGGGGGACCTGATCAAGGTCCAAATCATACACAGGTTGCAGCAACACTAACTCTATTAGACATGCCTAACTATCCACTACTCGACTAATGCAGGCTAAACACATATATGTTTCTTTTAGTGATGTACATGATATTTTTAATACTTTTCATACTTTCATTATAGTCGCATAATAATCACACGCATAATTCATTTATAAGCTAAAGCAAAGGCTCATATACCATATGACAAACCGTAACCTTTTTATTACAATCCCATCATAATTTTTACCATATTCCTAAACATTCATTTTAACTATAGCTTATATGGTATAATATATCCAAGTTTACACAACATGACATATGAAAAGCATAAGTAAAACCCATGCCAAATAGCTCGACAACATACATTCATAGCATAGAAAGAGTTGTGCTCGCAACCTTAGTCGCGACTACGATAGAAAGTTGGATGGCCTCTGTCGCGCTCGCGACAGAGCCAAGCATCACACTCCTATCGATTCCCAATTGAATACAACTTCACATAAAAATATACCTACTCCTATATTATCCATAAATAATTTCATAAACATTGCTTTCCCCAAATTCATGCATTAAATTCAAGAACTTTAACATAAGCATCTTAAACTATTCAATTTATTAAGAATCATTCTTAATGTCCCATATAAATTCTAAACTATATATAAGTCTCCTTAAAACTTGAATTATTAACGGTTCAACAAGCTTTAACAAATTCGTGCATATAAGCCACATTTATTTTTAACAAATACTAAGGCATCACTAGAGCTCAATTGGTACATTATCTTTCATGTCCGAAATAGTTTTTATACTTTGGTCTGAACCTAGAATAGTGTTCTAAACTTCCTATGTATCCGAAGAGTTGGGAATTCAAACCCAAAAATTCTACTAGTTTAAACCGAAAGTTATAGAATTTCACTTCAAATCGCCTAACATAATATAAATCTAGTCAATATTGAACATACTCAAAAATGTTCAGCTCTTTAAAATTTTAAGTAACTAAGTCAATATTCTTAGTTATAACCACAAACACTTGTATCCCTAAGTAATAGCCATTTATTTACTCATTTATAAGCTCTAAACATATGATGAATATGTCTCGAGGGGTTCCGAGGAAGTTCGGATGTATTTCGGAAGGAAAAATATTACAAAATAAACAAACTAGAAGAGGGTAAGGTAGGCAAGGTTTCCTACCAACCAAAAGGTTCAAGAGAATAAGAAAAACACTTGTTAAGCAGGTTATATCGCGCTCGCGATAGAAGCCCCCTGCAGGTTTCTCACGAGAGAAAGTCACAAGACTGCTTTCCCACTTTAAACTTCAACCGCCTGAAACGACCTCTAAACCTCATTTTTGGACCAAATGTAATTTTAATAAATTATATTTAGGATGCTAGCTTTAATCTAGAAGAAGTCTCATGTCGTTTGGACACCTAAATCATCAGATATGATCAAAACAATCTAAACTGCTCCCATAAACCCGGCCAGAGAAAATACCTCTACTTCCTGACCACTTTTGGGATACTTAAATTTAAAATTAGCTCAAGCTTATTTCTAAGACATTTATAGAGATATGTATTATCTTTCAAACGGTACTGGTCTTGTACCATTTGGAGTTCTAAGACTCCAGATACAACCTAATAACCGAAGAAGGGTCAAGTGTGTTCTAACACAGTTTTTCACCCAAAATCTTATTCACATGCACAATTTAAAAATTTAAACCAACACTCACTACCATCATCATATATCATCATCAACACATTCAAGGAACTTATATAACACATGAGTATATTAAAATTCATATATAATAGAGAGTTTCCAAACCTCTTTTCCTTTGCTCGCAAATCGCTCAAATGTCTGCACAACCCCTTGTTTTCTTACTCTTACTTTAACTTCTCCTGTTCCCTCCAAATAAAACATCCAAAATTCAGAATTACACATACTCCTACTTATCTTTAAGGTGAAGAGGAGAGGAAAAGAGGAAAGAACTAACCACTTACCTTTCTCAACCACATCTTGCATCTAATTAATTAAAACTTGGAAAGTCCACCTTGGCCTTGAATTAGGGGATTTGGCGTGAAGAAGGAGGAGAGGAGTCCTCCCTTCTTTCTTTTCCCTTTCATTTTCCCGTCCATCCCTTGACCCTAGAATAGTCAAAGGGCTGAATTAAGGCAATTAATCCATTCTTATCCCCATTTGCCACATGTCACAATTTTATTGGTCCCAAAAAGATTTTTATGTATTAAGCTTATCTTCTAATTCCTAATTTTTCTTCGTTTCCTCTAATTGGCATTCAACTCTTCTATTACATACATTGGTGCATATAATTTAATTAATTCATTCAATTTAATCCATAATTACAAAATGACCAAAATACCATTACCCTATATAAATAAATCCAGTCACGTTCTTTACTACAATTAATCACTTCAATCATCCAATTACACATTTTTAATCACTAAATAATTCTTTTGACGTCATTTAAGGCACGAAGATATAACTATCCAATTTACCAAAACTTATCAAAACTTTCGAATTAATGATGGTTGTGTCCCTTTTGGACACTTTCGTCCCTATCTCTAGCATATTCGGTTTCCGTTTATCCTAATCCGACTAGGGTGTATTCGGGGTGTTACATTACTTCCACATTAACTTCACTTTTTCTTGCTTTAATCATTCATTTAATTAGATACCATGTTAAACATTATCTAAACATCATTTATAAGCCATAACAATCTAGTATACATGAAGTAAACCTAGGTATACCATTCGGCCCAAGTGTGAACACTCTACCAAAGTTTTATCCTTTAAATCTAAGCATTCAAAACATCATTACTAACCTTCCCTAACATGACTATAAGGTTAGATTCATTTATACATGCATATTTTTCATACTTTATGTTTAGCCATAACCTAAAATCATGTTTTTTCAATGGAAAGAGGAGGATATTATATCCACTAAGCTTATTTCCTTGATCTCCACACCTTAAACTTCCTTTGCATAGCCTTTAACCCATGAAACAACTTATTTCTCTTTGAATACCTAAGCTATCAGAATATGGTCATCAAGATCTACTCAAAATCTTGCTTCCTTTCTATAATATAATTACATAAACATACTCTACACATCCTAAAGTACCTATTTGAACCTTTAAATAAAATTATAGAACCCTAAATCACTTACCTCATTTTTGAGACATAACCTTTATCACTTGCCTTTTCCCACTTCTAACCCACCAAATGGACTCCAATCACTATCACCATGTTATAGAGGCATTGATCTTTGCTTAGGAGGCTTAGATTTGAGGAGAGATGAAGAGAGAATGGAAGAAAATGGAGAAAAAGATGAAGAATTCAATTTAGCCTAGGTAGGAAGAAGAGAGGCAGTTTCTCTAGGGATTTATCTAGAGAAATATGGTCTTAAGGGGTTTATATAGGCTAAATTTTAATCGAACCGGTCCAAGCAAAGTGGTCAAACCTGTTTGAAACAAAATTATGGTTTTGAAGCCAAAATTCACTATTCCATGGTAACTATAAGTTCTTCAACTTATTTTCACTCCCAACCAATTCCATCATTCTTATAATATGAAAAATATCTTCCCTACAAAATTTTAACTCAATCGGAGTTCATTTGGGGCCCGGTTCACTTAAATCGGTCCAATTCAACATTATTCGGTTTTGCCTTAATTCACTAATCTATTACTGTCAAAAATTACTAAAAATTATTTTAAACCATTACACAACCCACAATACATCACTTAGACTTCATTTACTATTTTTAAAAATTAAGTCAAAGTTCAGTCAACCCTGGTTACTATTGAACTGAACAAGATGCAAACTTCAACTTAACCTTCGGAGACCCAAATGACATCATTTCCACTCCAAATATTACCACTAGACTCTTGACAGTCTAAAATCAATTTTACCAAATAAAAACTTTCCAGTAACTACTGTCATTCTCAGTTGTATGACTACCCCGAGGTCACCTATCTAGGATTGCTATGCCTCGAGCATGCTTAACTCTTTAACTTTACCGAAGTTAAAGGTACTAATACCGACATCTCATGATGGAATTACACTATAGACTCTACAAAGTTCACTGAATACTACTAGGCTAGCATTCGGGCCATTATAACTCTCCCCACTAATAAAAATTACATCAGCCATTATACTTTACATTCTTTTAAAATTCTATAAACCTATACTATCCTTATATCTCCTTCGATACCTTTACTCGCTTCTATTATCAACACCTATTCATGGCATGTATACGTATCACTTTGTCCTCATTACACTATCTCTAATCTGAGGACCACCTAAAACTTTTCTCTGATACTAATAAAACTGTAGCACCCGATTCCTGTAAGTAGTTCGGATATCGGATGTTATAACACTGCACTAAAATACACTGTAATGCACTCATTAGATTCAGTAGAATATTTCTTTCTCTACAACAACAATCACAACATACATATACAAACTTAACAGTACATGTAACACCCCGAATACACCCTAGTCGGATTAGGATAAGTTTAGGGTGTAACGAAAATCGAATGTGGTTGAGATATGGACGGAAGTGTTAAAAGGACACAAACGTCATTAATTCAAAAGTTTTGATAAATTGGACAGTTATATCGTCGTGCCTTAAATGACATGAAAAGAATTATTTTGGTGATTAAAAATGTGTAATTGGATGATGAAAGTGATTAATTGTAATAAACGACGTGACCGATTTTAATTGTAAAGGGTAAGGGTATTTTTGTCATTTTATAATTATGGATTAAATTGAAGGAATTAGTTAATTATGTGGGCCAATGTATGAAATAGAAAATTTTAATGCCAATTGAGGGAAAGGAAGTAAGATAAGAGATTAAAAGATAAATTTGGCATAAAAAAATCTTTATGTGACCAATAAATTTGTGACATGTGGCATTTGGGGATAAGATTGGATTTATGGCTTGTATAACTCCTTTTGACTGCCTTTAGGCCATTCTTGGCCGGGTAAATGAGGGAAAAAAAAGAGAGAGAGAGCCTCTCCTCCTCCTTCCTCACGCCAATTCCCTTAATTCAAGTCCAAGGTGGATTTGTCCAAGCTTCAAGTTTTGGATGGAAAATTTGGATGGGAAAGGTAAGTGGTTGACTCTTTTCCCTCTTTCTTTCCTCTTCTCCTTAAAGACAAGTAGAGGTATGTGTAACTCTAAGTTTTGGTTGTTTTTTTTGGAGGGAACAAGAGAAGTTAGAGAAGGAGTAAAGAAAACAAAGGGGTTGTGCAGTCATTTGAGCGATTAGGGAGCAAAGGAAAAGAGGTTTGGAAACTCTTTATTTATATATTAGTTTGACTATATTCATGTGTTATATAAGTTACTTGAATGTGTTGATGATGATATATGATGATGGTAGTGAGTATTCGTTTAAATTGTTAAATTGTGCATGTGAATATGATTTTGGGTGAAAAATTGTGTTAGAACACACCTGACCACATTTCAGTTATTAAGCTGTATTTGGAGTTTTAGAACTCCATATGGTATGAGACCAGTACCATTTGAAAGTTAAGACATATTCCTACAAATTTCTTAGAAATAAGATTGAGATAATTTTAGCTAAGTGTCCCAAAAGTGGTCATGAAGAAGAGGTATCTAATTATTTAGGTGTCCAAATAACCTGAAAATTGTTCTATACGAAAGCTATCATCCTAAGGATCATTTTTAAGAAGGACAATGGGCCTAAAAATGAGGCTTAGAGGGCGGTTTAGGTGGTTGAAGTTTGAAGTGGACAGCAGTCTTGTGATCTATCTTCATGAGAAACCTGAAGAGGGCTTCTGTCGCGAGCGCGACAGAACCTATTTGACAAGTGTTTTTTTTTCTTATTTTGAACCTTTTTGTTGGTAGGAACCCTTGCCTACCTTTACCCTTTTCTATTTTGTATATTTTGTTATGTTTTTCCTTCCGAAATACACCTGAACTTCATCGGAACTTTATGAGACATATTCATTGCATGTTTAGAGTTTGTAAAAGGGTAAATAGATGACTATCACTTAGGAATACAAGAGACTAAGGTTATAAATAAGAATATTGACTAAGGTACTTTAAAAATTAATGAGTCGAACACTTTCGAATTCGTTCAATATTGACATAATGCAAATTCTGTTAGGAGATTTGAAGTGAAATTCTATAATTTGTAGATGATGTTAAGTTTGAAGTAAATGATTTTTTTAGGTGTGTCATAAATTAAAAATGAAATTAATCTTTTGTGTCTCGAATGGTTTTTATATGATTGTCTAGATAATGAATAATTCCTAATAGATTGAATAGTTTAAGATGTGTGTGTTGGAGTTCTGGAATTTAAGGTATGAATTTGGGGAAGTAATGTTTGTAAAATTATTTGTGAGCATTAAAAGAATAAATAGTTTTTATGTGAAGTTGTATGTAATTGAGAATGGACATGAGTGTGATCAAGGGTAGCTGCCATTGGGATTTGAATGGCGTTGTCGGAGTGTGATGCATGGCTCTATCGCGAGCGCGACAGAGGCCATCTAGTTGTCTGTCACGAGCGGGACTCTTTCCTACGCTATAAATGTATGTTGTTTGAGCTTTTGGACATGGGTTTTGACTTGTGATTTATGGATGACATATTGTGTAAACCAGGATCTGCTATACCGTGTAAGTTATAGTTGAAATGAATTTTAAGCATGTAATAAAATTAAGATATGATTGTAATTAAAGGTATGAACAACTGTAAGGTATTGTATTGCATGAGTAAGTAAGTTAGTAATGATATGATGTTGCTTATTGAAATTACCATGCTATATTATGCGGTTAATTGAACAATAAATTGGACAAATAATGTAGCCTGCGATAGTCGAGTCGTGGATATATAGGCATGCCTATGGAGTTTGATTTACTGTAGCTTTTGTGATTTGGACCCTAATCAGGTCCCCAACCGGATCCTCGTGATCCTTTTGTATCAGATCCTCGCGATCCTTCTGTCTTGAATCTATGTGTTACTCGTTATCAACCCCCTTGACTTAGCGGGCAGTAAATGAAAAAGAGTATGTGATTCGAATAATAAGTTGTGAATTGATAAATATATGTGATGACTTATACGCAAGTATGAGATTAAGCAATTAATAAGAATGTGATCACATTGTCTATTGTGACCTATGTGTGGCATGAGTTAGTGTTTTGAGCACTCGTATGTTTTTGGGTTCCATATGGATCTTTGTATAAAAATATGATAACAACTCTACATAATTTTTTATGTGTGATCTAAATACTCCATTGATTGGAAAATTATATGGTAAGGCCTTTATTAAGCAAGATGTATGAAATGAATTTTGGAAACCGGAATGAATGTGAATAATTGAACAAAGTGACATGTATAAGATGTGAAAAGGTGTGTTAATGTATAAGTGATCTGTTAACGTTAATATGCGAAGTAAGTGGTTATTTTGATGACCTCCTTGAAAATATCTAATTTGTTATAATCGATATGATTATATTTTCTAGATTATGCTTTTCTTTGAATTCATCTGACGGCCATTCTTAGAGGTCGTCCATATTTATGTGTTTCCCACTAAGCTTTATGCTTTGTACGGATTTTCTTTTAATCCATGTAGGTACTATTGATCGGATCTTTTGAGAGTCTTCCCGCAGCAATCCAGGCCAATGCAAGATTGTGAAGAAATTTTAGGGTAGGATTTGTATAGTCTTAAGAATGTATGCATGATTTGTAAATTTAAATTATAAATTTGTAAAAGCGATATTGGTTATGTAAATGATCTATCTATAGTGAATTCTGAAGAAGCATACTTTATAATGTGATTGTGTAATGAATTAATAGTTAACTATAATGTGTTTTTGAAAATGAAAGAAATTTTATAACTCAGATTTCAGCTTAAAAGTTTATAAGATTTACATGTTTGTGTCGGTAATGCCCTGACCATCGTCATGAACCACCAGATCACGGTATGGTTTACTACATACAGGTAAGGGGTGTTACATTTAGTGGTATCAGAGCATAGGTTTAGTCGATTCTAGATGACTAGAGTTTAGGGTTCAGTCTGTATAGTTTTTGCGTTGGCCAATGCGGAGGTCTTAATTTTTGTATAAGTATTGCAGTAAGAATGGATAGATGTTGAGGATATCAGCAATGAGACGATTAAGTGTGATATGTGATAAGTTGTGATCAGTCTATTATGAATATGTTTCCTACTATTAAGGTATTGGATGTAACTGTAGAGATTTTAGTTAGAGATTGTGTGTAGTACAATATAAGTTATGTATAAGTTTTCCCTAAGGGGAAATATGGAATAAAGGATTAGACAATGCTGGATTTACTATAATTGGAAGTATTTCGATGATTGTGACACTTTGTACACCTATCAGCTACTTTACTGATGAGAGCAATTATTTGAATGTGATACATAATGGGGGTTAGGCAACTTGTATTGCCATTATCTGAACTGCATTAATACATTGCATCATTCTGCATACATAAATCATTCAGCATCCATTATATTTACCTCTGCTATTCCTTCTGAATGAACATCAGACATGTGCATTTGCCTCAAGTGATAGGAAGCTGATAGAATGTACATAAAGTGTAACAAAGTTGAGTAAGCATAATAGGGTATTAAGGATTCAAGCTAGAAATTGCAAAAAAAAAGAAGAGGATCACCGAAAGCGTATAAGTAGGAATAAGAAATTCGTGTTTATAGAATTTGTAGGTTTGACCCTTCTTTGTTAATGAATTAAGGTATATAATGTGGTAAGGTTTCAACATATTGTGGAAAGGAATGGAACTGTATCTGATTAAATTGACTATTTAGTTATAGATTTGAAAGTGCTTATAAGAGTGAATAAAACTGTGAACTTTTGTGCAAAATAGTCAAATAATAAATACTGTAAAATCTATATGATGTTTTAGAAGTAATAAACAAATTATGACTAGTGATACTGGTAATTTAGGAGGGAACTATTATAGTTATTTTGATCAAGAGAAGAGTTTAGTGAATGTGTGAACGATTCTGTATTTAAAAGACAAGATGTTTTATGAGGAAGGAGTTAAGTGAAAAGATTAACATGATAATCATCGGATGAAGGTATATATAAAGATATATGATGAATTGAATATTGGGAATATGTGTATGTCATTATTGTATTGAAATTGAGTAAGGAGTAATTCGATGGAAAGGGTTATATGTACATATGATTTGATAGGGTGGATTGAGAATGACATTTGGGACACGATAGTGATAGAATGCAAACGATCTGTAACTCAAAATTTTGGAGATGCTTATTCTGTAAGAAGGATTTTCTAGTATATGTAATGATACTAGTAAGAATGATTTGGACTGTATGATGACTATGCAAGGTGGCATATTGTGACAATGACAGTTGATACTGATATTAGTGAGACAATTTGCTATTTGGATAGCAACGTTGATGATTTCCCAAGCATGTTACTATTGTTTCTAGATAATAACAATTAGGAACAAGGAAAAATCAGAAGTTTAAGTAAACATTGAAAAGCTTTATAAATTATACTATATGACAGGAAGTAATAAGATGGATTTACGTGAGAAGTGCAAATATTATATGATAGTATAATGTTAGTGTGTGTGAACGTTAGTGATAAGGATTTTGATATTCAGAAATCGGATATAAGTGAATTTCGAGGACGAAAGTCTTTTATGGAGGATAGATTTGTAACACCCCGAATACACCCTAGTCGGATTAGGATAAGTTTAGGGTGTAACGGAAACCGAATGTGGTTGAGATAGGGACGAAAGTGTTAAAAGGACACCACCGTCATTAATTCGAAAGTTTCAGCAAGTTTCGGTAAATTGAACAGTTATATCGTCATGCCTTAAATGATGTGAAAAGAATTATTTTGTTGATTAAAAATGTGTAATTGGATGATGGAAGTGATTAATTGTAATAAAGGACGTGACCGGCTTTAATTGTAAAGGGTAAGGGCATTTTGGTCATTTTATAATTATGGATAAAATTGAAGGAATTAGTTAATTATGTGGGCCAATGTATGAAATAGAAAATTTTAATGCCAATTGATGGAAAGGAAGTAAGATAAGAGATTAAAAGTTAAGTTTGGCACAAAAAAATCTTTATGGGACCAATAAAGTTGTGACATGTGGCATTTGGGGATAAGATTGGATTTATGGCTTGTTTAACTCCTTTTGACTGCCTTTAGGCCATTCTTGGCTGGGTAAATGAGGGAAAAAAAAGAGAGAGAGAGCCTCTCCTCCTCCCTCCTCACGCCAATTCCCTTAATTCAAGTCCAAGTTGGATTTGTCCAAGCTTCAAGTTTTGGATAGAAGATTTGGATGGGAAAGGTAAGTGGTTGACTCTTTTCCCTCTTCCTCTCCTCTTCTCCTTAAAGACAAGTAGAGGTATGTGTAACTCTGAATTTTGGTTGTTTTGTTTGGAGGGAACAAGATAAGTTAGAGAAGGAGGAAAGAAAACAAAGGGGTTGTGCAGTCATTTGAGCGATTAGGGAGCAAAGGAAAAGAGGTTTGGAAACTCTTTTTTTATATATGAGTTTGAGTATATTCATGTGTTATATAAGTTACTAGAATGTGTTGATGATGATATATGATGATGGTAGTGAGTGTTGGTTTAAATTGTTAAATTGTGCATGTGAATAGGATTTTGGGTGAAAAATTGTGTTAGAACACACCTGACAACTTTTTGGTTATTAGGCTGTATTTGGAGTTTTAGAACTGCAAATGGTATGATACTAGTACCGTTTGAAAGTTAAGACATATTCCTACAAATGTCTTAGAAATAAGATTGAGCTAATTTTAGCTCTAAGTGTCCCAAAAGTGGTTATGAAGAAGAGGTATCTTCTCTAGCTAGGTTCCAGGGAGCAGTATAGGTTGTTTTGATCATATCTGATTATTTAGGTTTCCAAATGACCTGAAAATTGTTATATATGAAAGCTATCATCCTAAGGATCATTTTATGAGAGGATAATTGGCCTAAAAATTAGTTTTAGAGGTCAGTTTAGGCGGTTGAAGTTTGAAGTGGAAAGCAGTCTTGTGATCTGTGTTCATGAGAAACCTAAAGGGGGCTTCTGTCACGAGCGCAAGCAGGGTCACGAGCACGGAAGAACCTGCTAGACAAGTGTTGTTTTTCCCTATTTTGAACCTTTTGGTTGGTAGGAACCCTTGCCTACCTTTACCCTCTTCTAGTTTGTATATTTTGTTATGTTTTCCCTTCCGAAATACACCTGAACTTCATCGGAACTTTATGAGACATATTCATCGCATGCTTAGAGTTTTTAAAAGGGTAAATAGATGGCTATCACTTAGGAATACAAGAGACTAAGGTTATAAATAAGAATATTGACTAAGGTACTTAAAAATTTAATGAGTCGAACACTTTCGAATTCGTTCAATATTGACATAATGTGAATTCTGTTAGGAGATTTGAAGTGAAATTCTATAATTTGTAGTTGATGTTAAGTTTGAAGTAAATGATTTTTTTTAGGTGTGTCATAAATTGAAAATGAAATGAATCTTTCGTGTCTCGAATGGTTTTTATATGCTTGTCTAGATAATGAATAATTCTTAATAGATTGAATAGTCTGAGATGTGTGTGTTGGAGTTCTGGAATTTAAGGTATGAATTTGGGGAAGTAATGTTTGTGAAATTATTTATGAGCATTATAAGAATAAATAGTTTTTATGTGAAGTTGTATGTAATTGAGAATGGACATGAGTGTGATCAAGGGTAGCTGCCATTGGGATTTGAATCGCATTGTCAGAGTGTGATGCATGGCTCTATCGCGAGTGAGACTGGTGTCGCGAGCACGATAGAGGCCATCTAGTTGTCTGTCGCGGTCGCGACTAAGGTTGCAAATGCGACTCTTTCCTACTTTATAAATGTATGTTGTTTGAGCTTTTGGACATGGGCTTTGACTTGTGATTTACATATGATATATTGTGTAAACCAGGATCTGCTATACCATGTAAGCTATAGTTGAAATGAATTTTAAGCATGTATCAAAACTAAGATATGATTCTAATTAAAGGTGTGAACAACTGTAAGGTATTGTATTGCATGAGTAAGTAAGTTAGTAATGCTTATTGAAATTACCATGCTATATTATGCGGTTAATTGAACAATAAATTGGACAAATAATGTAGCCTGCGATAGTCGAGTCGTGGATAGATAGGCATGCCTATGGAGTTTAATTTACTGCAGCTTCTGTGATTTGGACCCTGATCACGATCCTTCTGTATCCGATCCTCGCAATCCTTCTGTCTTGAATCTATGTGTTGCTCGTTATCCACCCCCTTGACTTAGCGGGCAGTAAATGAAAAAGAGTATGTGATTCGAATAATAAGTTGTGAATTGATATATATATGTGATGACTTGTACGCAAGTATGAGATTAAGCAATTAATAAGAATGTGTTCACATTGTCTACTGTGACCTATGTGCGGCATGAGTTAGTGTTTTGAGCACTCGTATGTTTTTTGGTTACGTATGGATCTTTGTATAAAAATATGATAACACCTCTACATAATTTTGTATGTGTGATCTAAATACTCCATTGATTGGAAAATTATATTGTAAGGCCTCTGTTAAGCAAGATGTATGAAATGAATTTTGGAAACTGGAATGAATGTGAATAATTGAACAAAGTGACATGTATAAGATGTGAAAAAGTGTGTTAATGTATAAGTGATCTGTTAACGTTAATATGCGAAGTAAGTGGTTATTTTGATGACCTCCTTGAAAATATCTAATTTGTTATAATCGATATGATTATATTTTCTATATTTTGCTTTTCTTTGAATTCATCTGAAGGCCATTCTTAGTGGTCGTCCATATTTTTGTGTTTCCCACTAAGCTTTATGCTTAGCATGGATTTTCTTTTAATCCGTGTAGGTACTATTGATCGAATCTTTCGAGAGTCTTCCCGCAGCAGTCCAGGCCAATGCAAGATTGTGAAGAAATTTTAGGGTAGGATTTGTATAGTCTTAAGAATGTATGCAAGATTTGTAAATTTAAATTATAGATTTGTAAAAGCAATATTGGTTATGTAAATGATCTATCTATAGTGAATTCTGAAGAAGTATACTTTATAATGTGATTATGTAATGAATTTATAGTTAACTATAATGTGTTTTTGGAAATGAAAGAAATTTTATAACTCAGATTTCAGCTTAAAAGTTTATAAGATTTACATGTTTGTGTCGGTAATTCCCTGACCATTGTCGTGAACCACCAGATCACGGTATGGTTTACAACGTACGGGTAAGGGGTGTTACAATACACTAATATACAATTCAAATACTTATACCATACGCCATTGCTTTCATCTACTGCGGTCATATACATGCCATGACAGTCCTTTTATCCTAACTATTGAATACTTCTTTCGGTAGTCTCTATATCATCGGCCACTTCAAATCTACCATAAACTACTTGCAGTAACACTCTACGTGCTGAGCATTAAAAATGTCCAATGGTGGATACATGTCAAAAATTTTCCATAGCCAAATCTATATGCATGCATAATCAAGCTTATTTCCGTAATTTTATCTTTTGAACATTAATTACTTTGATCATTTATTATTCTTATATCCTTTATTGTCTTTTCTGTCACTATACTTTAACATTTTAAATTCTATTATCAACGTCATTATTAATTATACCAATACTCTTAACAATAATATTAATTTTAACAATAACCTTGTAACACCCCTTCCCATATGTAGGGAATCCCATCCGTGAGGGAGTGAGAACCCGTATGAGCAGGGGTGTCACACCAAACAGACGGTACACAAACATTCATTCACAATATAAAATACATATAAATAGCGGAAATTAAAACTTTAAAACCAAATTAATCATTCATTGATGGAATAATAATATTCAATACATAATTGTTCTGATACCAACATAATAACAACTTTTAAAGATACAAAGCGGAAGCTGACAAAATACTAATTACAAGAGAGATCACTATTACAAAATAATCATGATACAAAAAGAAGCTAAGTCCTATCAATAATCCCACTGTGTTGGCTTGACTGGCAGCGACTCTCCCAAAAGCTATACACCTTCTGCACCTGCACGGATGAAACACTGTGCTAAGCGATAACACTTAGTGGGGAAACAAACAACAATAGTATGGACGACCATTCACAATGGTCATCAAGGTAATCACATATGTAATGGCATAAGCTGTATATCATAAGATATAATCATAAACAAATCACATTCATAACCATTCAAAGGTTCATAATAATATTCATATGCCCACTAATTCATATGCTCATAAATAGAGTCATTCAGATTCACATACTTATAATCATATTCATTTAAATCCACATTCTCATAAACATATCAGAACAAATCACAACACCTGCTGACTCACAGTAGTGGATAACGAGTGAACGTATAGCGGTACCTTATGGGTATGAATCAAATGCATGGCCGTACCTTACGAGTACGAATCGAAAAACAATGTCATATTTTCTCTTTTCAAAACATTTTACAAAGGGGATCTTAAACAAGATCCGTACACATTGAAGTTCGCGAGGAACTAAATTGGAACCTGATCAGGGTCCAGAACAGAACAGAGGGCTACAGCTAAAGGACTCTTTCAGGTATGCCTAACTATCCACTAGACTGACTCTTGCAGGTCATGCAAAATCCATCAAATCACATTTATATAATTCACGAGATTATCCGTGCATAATTCATCCAAATATATTCATATACTTCACAAAATAGTCCAAATATAATTCTAAAAGTATCACAAGTTCGGAAAAGAAACATCGAAAATCACACAAGCAAACTCAATTTCGAAGCCAAGGGTATCGCGCTCACGACAGAGGCTGAGCTGGCTCCAGGTCGCAATCGCAGCAGTCTTCGCGCTCGCACGGTGACAGAAATTCACCTCAATGTCGCGGTCGCGACGATCATCGCGCTCGCGATAGTGAGATGCCAACAAGGGCTATCGCGCTCACAATAGGGAAATGCCCCAAACAGCTCGGTAACCGAGCTCTCTGTCGCACTCGTGACAGTGAACTCCGCTGCAATCGCTCGGCAAAACTGTCTGTTCGGCAGCCAAATCCGCTCGGCAGTTGAACGCACTGTCGCGCTTGAGACACGCATCGCGCTCGTGATAGTGAGCTCTCGCTGTGGTCGGCTTGGCAGCCCAAATCTGCTCAGTCGCGTGCCAGAGCTGACTTCTCCGAGCTCTGTCGCGACAGGGTTGGGATTTCCAGCCCTTACGCAATTTTTTTGCAGAAATTCACATCTCCAAACACCCAAACTTCTAAACTCAAACACAATTCAATCCACACTTCATCTTACCTCAAACTAAGCCTTCCACCATCACATATAACATAAAACACAACATAAATCAACAATTAACACAATCAAAATCACGCATTAACAAAATTCAGCTTCTCAAGAACACAAACCCAGAAATTTCAACCTAAAAACTTATCAAACTTCAAATTGGCTTCAATAGTTTAACATCCATGCATTATAACTCAAATCAATTGAGTACCCATAACATTAACACTATAATATGCCTCATCAAACATCAAATTTCCAGAAATATCATTCAACATGCCATATCACAAAAATGTATAAATTCAAGAAATTCCCAAACCTGCAAAATCCTATACTCCAAATCGATGAGCACCACTCCCACTAGCCTTCTCCTTTCCCTTGGGATTACGGGGAGGCTCAACTAACCAAAAACACCCAATAATCATACAAACACAAAACCTAAATTAAAACCCAATCTAACCAAAATCAAGAACAAAGGATGAAGAGGAAGAAGAAGATGATGAAACTCAAGAAAGACTTACCAATCAAAGCTAAGGAGATGATCACTTTCCACCACCAACACTTGGATCCAAGCTAGGGCACACAAATGAAGAGAAGAGAGGAAGAAGGAGATAAAGAGAGGAAGAGGGAACGGGAAAGGGACAGTAATTGCTGTTCTCATTTCTCTCTCCTTCTCTTTATTACCCCTTTCCTAATTTCTAGCCACATGTCACTCTTTGATTGGTGGAACTTGACCACTCACACCCAACAAACACACATGATACTACACACAAGACCAACCCTCATAATACACACACTACAACCATATGAACATGCACACACTAGCACAACTCAACACACACACCCTACTAGCATATATGCACTCACACTCTATTAAAGCCCACAAAACATGCATTTTGCCCAAAATACCCTTAACACATCCCAAAACACTCACACATGCACACATACACATGGCAATCCTGGCTCAAACTACTAGGGGGGGAATCGGGGTGTGACAACTCCCCCCTACTAATAAGAATTTCATCCTCGAAATTCTCACTTGAATTGAATAAATGTGGATATTGAATCCTCATCGTCGCCTCTGGTTCCTAAGTCGCTTCCTCGACTCCGTGATGCTGCCAAAGAATCTTGACCAGAAGGACCTACTTGCTTCTTAACTGTCTCACTTCCCGAGCTGCAATAGTCTTCGGCTCTTAATCATAAGAATAATCCGACTGAATCCGAACGTCTTGAACTGACAACATATGCAACGGATCCGATCTATATCGATAAAGCATGGAGACATGGAAGACGTCATGCATCTTAGCCAACTCCATCAGTAAAGCCAACTTATAGGCTACCGGACCAACTCGATCAAAAATCTCAAAAGGCCCAATGAACCGAGGACTAAATTTACCTTTCTTGCCAAACCGCAATACTTTCCTCCAAGGTGAAACCTTAAGGAAAACTTTATCCCCAACCTCAAACCGAATATCCTTCCTCTTCAAATTGGCATAGGATTTCTGCCTATCCTTAGCCACCTTCAGATTTCGTTGCACAACTCTAATCTTCTCTTCGGTATCCCTAATCATCTCTGGCCCAATAAAATATCGCTCTGTTAATTCTATCCAATAAACTGGAGTCCTACACGGTCGACCATACAAAGCTTCAAACGGTGACATCCCAATGCTCGACTGATAACTGTTGTTATAGGCAAACTCCATAAGTCGCACATACTTATCCCAACTGTCAGAAAAATCCAAAGCACAAGCCCGAAGCATATCCTCTAAAATCTAGATAACCCGCTCAAACTGACCATCTGTCTGAGGATGAAATGCCTTGCTGAAATTCAACTTAGAACCCAAAGCTCTCTGCAATTCCTTCCAAAACTTAGAGTTGAACCTTGGATCCCGATCCGACACTATCGACAACGACACACCATGCAGTCGAACCACCTTATCCACATACACACTGGTGTAGACACCGAGTCCCGAGGCTGTAACAACCCAAATAGGGCCTGGTTGGAATTTGTGCGGTAAGTCGGTAAAGTAAGGGTATTTTCGTAATTTGAGTAAGAGGAATTTTGGTTATTAAGGAAGTATGTATTAAAGGAATTAATCAATTAAGTGTTAAGTGAAGTGAAGGGAATAATAGTGTGTGCTTGTAGTGTATGGTTGTAGGGTGTTAGTGCTCTAAGGGTTGTTTTTGTGTGGGTTGTGGGCATGGTGCCTTGGATGTAAAGTGGATTTATTGGAATTGTTATGGTGTAAGTTAAGTTATGGTGCATATAAGATATTTGTGTAGATAGGCTTGTGTGTGGTTAGTGTATGGTACCATAAGTGGTGTTGTTAAGAGTGATGGCTTGATTCTCTAGGATAGTGACATGTGGCTTAGAGGTTGGTGAGTAATTAATGAAAAGTAAGAGAGAGAAGGGAAGGGCAGAAATTGCCTAGCTTCCCGTGGAAGCTATCTCAATTTCCCTCTTTCTTTCTCATTTCCCGTCCTCCCCTCTCTCTTGCTTTCATTCTTTTACTCTCATCTCTCTTTTCTTGTGTTTTCTTGAGTCTTGAGTGGGATCTTTGAAGGTTTGAGCTGGAAGTGTTGAAGGTAAGTGTTTGAGTTCGGATTGAGGTTCCTTTATTTAATTAGTGTTCTTTGGATATTGGTTTTGGTTTGTGTTTGGGTTTGATTTAAGTGTTTTTGGTTGGGTTGTGCAAGAATCGGAAGAGAGAAGGAAGAGCAAGGGCAAGGATAAAGTGGTTTCGTGAGGGGTTCGGTTGAAGCTTCATTTTTCCAGGTATGGGAGCCTGATTTGTAGTGCTTGAGTTTGTGGTTGAGTGCATGTAAGTGTTGTGAGCTGTGTTATGGATTATGTTTTTCCCTAATTTCCTCCTTGGATCAACTCTATCTTATGTTTGCAAGTTATTTATAATCTTGAGTATTTTATGAATGCATGCTTAATTCAAGTAGTGATTTATACTGAAGTGATAGTGATTTATAGTGAAGTGATAGTGATTTATAGTGAAGATGTTATGTGTTTTCGGAATTTGAACATGCCACGTTAGTGTATTTGAGTTTGGTTGTGAGTGATTTCATGTTGAAATTATAATTAATTATTGTGTAAATGTGATTATGTGGCTTGAGAATGATGCGGAGATGTGCTGGAGGCGAGAGGTAAGTGTTTTGAGCATGTTGTGTGCATGTACGAAGAGTTGTGTGTGAAAAGAGTAGGAAAAGAGCAGAATTGGGTGAATCTGGGTTCTGTCGCGATCGCGACAAGTGCCGCGATCGCGACAGAAGGCGGACTTGGCCCCTTGTTCTTGAAGAGCCCTCTGTCGCGATCGCGACGCTTGTCGCGAGCGCGACAGAGAGCTCAGTAGCGGAACCCTCCGCGCGAGAGCGCTGCCGAGCGTGCGCGCGAGGAGGAAGGAACTGGTCTATGTCGCGATCGCGACGCTTATCGCGAGCGCGACAGAGCTCGGCCTCGTGAATTCTGCCGCGAGTGCTTCGTCGCGACCAGGCCTTTTGGCGCAAGGACGCGACGAAGTATCCCGTGCTCTGTTGCGAGCGCGACATCTGTCGCGATCACGACAGAGGTCCTTCCTGCTTGCCTTGTTTCTGAATGTGTTTTCTTTGGTCCGCTTTGCACTGTTTCTCACTAGTGCATGAAATATGTTTGTGCTTATGACTCGTGATGCCATTGTATTAGTGTTTTAGTTATGAATTCTTTTGATGTTAGATTCTGAATTTGAATCTTGCTTTTGAATGTGTAACGTTGTGTGAGTCAATGTGTTGTCGAGCCTGAAGTGTCAAGGTATAGGATAATTAAGCATGCTTAAGAAGGGTTAGTGTACAGCTGTTCTGTCCGCCCCGTTTGGGCGAAGCGGTCGGCCTCCGAGATGGTCATCTTCCGTGTAGTGATAAAATGTTTTGAGACTCCGGTCTCCCGCGCTACCTTCGGGTATTAAAGTGTTTTTGAGGCTTCGGTCTCCCGTGGCGTGTTCCCGTATCCTCCACCATTGATTTCAGGGTATAGTGTGATCTGTCTAGTATTGGTTTAGTGAAGTGTTCTGATTATAGTGTGGCTTTGGATAGCGTATTGGTTTAGTGCTTTCTCTTATTTATTATGGATATATTTATTTATATTTCTATACTCTGATGCATAATGATTTATGTATGTTAGTGCAAGTTTCCTTGTATAGTATTCTGTTGTGCTTGTTTTTCCCCACTAAGCGTTATCGCTTAGCACGGGCTTTTATCCCGTGCAGGTAGCGTGAAGGATTTCTGGGAGTTGCTCGTGTCGTGCATCTGCAGGCTGGCCACATAGGAGTCGAGTTAATTATTTTGTCTCCTCCTGTAATTATTTTGGATATGTATTATTTTTTTGTAAAGGATTTAAAGTGGTAATCTTTTGGGTTTTGTATATATAACTTTATATATTTAATTATATGATGTAGTATATTTTCTATGAGTATTTTTTTATTTATTGGTTATTGAATGCTTTCGCTTAGTGAATGTATGCTTCCGCTGTATGTTTTATCGCGTCGTGAGTGAGTGTAGTGTAGCGCGCCCGCCGACGCCCTTCCAACGGGGGCGACGGCGGGGGTGTTACAGGTTTTGGTATCAGAGCCCCGGTTTAGGCGGTTCTGGATGCCTCTGTTTGTTATGTGTTGAGTCTTTGTATGTTAGTTGGTTTTGTGTCGTGGCCTAATGCAGATGTGTCTTGTCTTGTGTAGTGTCTAGATGGAGTCTGATCCAAGTGAGCATGTGGGTGAGACGGTTGGTAGTGCAAGTGTAGTGAGAGGTGAGCAGCCTGCTCCGCAGCGTCAGCAAGAGGAGATTCCTGGTGTGGGTTTTGGTCAAGAGAATCCAATCCTAGTGCAAGGTTTGCTTCAGTTGGTAGAGAGGCTGACTGCTCCTAAGGCTCCGACTGAATTGCTAAGAAAGAGAGGAGCCGAGGATTTTCATGGGACTGCTTTGGACCAATCGGATGTGGCCGAGTTTTGGCTTAAGAGAGTAGGTCGGATTTTACAAGAGATTAGATGTCCTGTAGAATAGAGGGTGCTTTGTGCAGTGTCGTTGCTTCAAGGGTCAGCATACGATTGGTGGGAATTGGTGATGCGCAATCCTCAGCGACCAGCCGAGTTGACTTGGGATTTCTTCAAGCAAGAATTTGAGCAGATATATGTGACAAAGGCATATCAGGAAGCTAAGTGGAGAGAGTTCATCAGTCTGAGGCAGCGAGGTATGACCGTGAGTGAGTGATAAGGAATTCAGCCGGTTGAGTAAGTATGTGCCTGAGGCTTTATTGACTGATGAGTTTAGAAGTAGGCATTTCTTAGAGGGACTGCGTGAGGTGTTCCGAGGTCCTTTGTCAGCATTGTCAGTCTTGCAACCAGTGGGGTATTATCAGCTTGTGGCGGCGGCAATGAAGCTAGAGGAATCTGAGGTGATTAAGCAGAGGATCAAGAGCAAGAGGAAAGCACCAGGTGATGGGGTAGGAAGTGGCAAGAAGTCGAGGGGAGTTCCGAGTGGTCAAGGTGGGAAGAGTTCGGTTCCGGTACATTCGGAAGTTGGGAGTGTAGCGCCACCCTCTAGCAAGGGAAGTGTTATCCCGGAGTGTGAGCATTGTTATAAGCGCCACTGGGGCGAGTGCAGAAGGATCTTTGGAGCATGCTTCAGATGTGGAAGCCAAGAGCACATGGTGGCGAATTGTCCGGATCGAAGAGAGCTTCAGGATAGACCTGAGAGTAGAGCCAGTGGTCATAGAGCGAGAGGGAATCAGAGTGGAAGAGGCAATAGACGTCCTTCGCAAGCGCCGTCAGAGACAGTGCAGAAGTCGCCAACCGAAGATGTGCCCCCGCATCCAAGAGTTTATGCGATGCAGGTAGGGGATATAGCAGATCGAGCGGGACCTTCTGGTACGTTATGTTATTAGTTTTCAGTTAAGTTTCGGTTTGAGTTTTGGGTTGTTGGATATAAAAGATTAGCGTGGAAATTTCGAGGACGAAATTTCTTAAGGGGGAGTGATTGTAACAACCCAAATAGGGCCTGGTCGGAATTTGTGCGGTAAGTCGGTAAAGTAAGGGTATTTTCGTAATTTGAGTAAGAGGAATTTTGGTTATTAAGGAAGTATGTGTTAAAGGAATTAATCAATTAAGTGTTAAGTGAAGTGAAGGGAATAATAGTGTGTGCTTGTAGTGTATGGTTGTAGGGTGTTAGTGCTCTAAGGGTTGTTTTTGTGTGGGTTGTGGGCATGGTGCCTTGGATGTAAAGTGGATTTATTGGAATTGTTATGGTGTAAGTTAAGTTATGGTGCATAGAAGATATTTGTGTAGATAGGCTTGTGTGTGGTTAGTGTATGGTACCATAAGTGGTGTTGTTAAGAGTGATGGCTTGATTCTCTAGGATAGTGACATGTGGCTTGGAGGTTGGTGAGTAATAAATGAAAAGTAAGAGAGAGAAGGGAAGGGCAGAAATTGCCTAGCTTCCCGTGGAAGCTATCTCAATTTCCCTCTTTCTTTCTCATTTCCCGTCCTCCCCTCTCTGTTGCTTTCATTCTTTTACTCTCATCTCTCTTTTCTTGTGTTTTCTTGAGTCTTGAGTGGGATCTTTGAAGGTTTGAGCTGGAAGTGTTGAAGGTAAGTGTTTGAGTTCGGATTGAGGTTCCTTTATTTAATTAGTGTTCTTTGGATATTGGTTTTGTTTTGTGTTTGGGTTTGATTTAAGTGTTTTTGGTTGGGTCGTGCAAGAATCGGAAGAGAGAAGGAAGAGCAAGGGTAAGGATAAAGTGGTTTCGTGAGGGGTTCGGTTGAAGCTTCATTTTTCCAGGTATGGGAGCCTGATTTGTAGTGCTTGAGTTTGTGGTTGAGTGCATGTAAGTGTTGTGAGCTGTGTTATGGATTATGTTTTCCCCTAATTTTCTCCTTGGATCAACTCTATCTTGTGTTTGCAAGTTATTTGTAATCTTGAGTATTTTATGAATGCATGTTTAATTCAAGTAGTGATTTATAGTGAAGTGATAGTGATTTATAGTGAAGTGATAGTGATTTATAGTGAAGATGTTATGTGTTTCCGGAATTTGAACATGCCATGTTAGTGTATTTGAGTTTGGTTGTGAGTGATTTCATGTTGAAATTATATTTGATTATTGTGTAAATGTGATTATGTGGCTTGAGAATGATGCGGTGATGTGCTGGAGGTGAGAGGTAAGTGTTTTGAGCATGTTGTGTGCATGTACGAAGAGTTGTGTGTGAAAAGAGTAGGAAAAGAGCAGAATTGGGTGAATCTGGGTTCTGTCGCGATCGCGACAAGTGCCGCGATCGCGACAGAAGGCGGACTTGGCCCCTTGTTCTTGAAGAGCCCTCTGTCATGATCGCGACGCTTGTCGCGAGCGCGATAGAGAGCTCGGTAGCGGAACCCTCCGCGCGAGAGCGCTGCCGAGCGTGTGCGCGAGGAGGAAGGAACTGGTCTCTGTCGCGATCGCGATGCTTATCGCGAGCGCGACAGAGCTCGGCCTCGTGAATTCTGCCGCGAGTGCTTCGTCGCGACCAGGCCTTTTGGCGCAAGGACGCGACGAAGTATCCCGTGCTCTGTCGCGAGCACGACATTTGTCGCGATCACGACAGAGGCCCTTCCTGCTTGCCTTGTTTCTGAATGTGTTTTCTTTGGTCCGCTTTGCACGGTTTCTCACTAGTGCATGAAATATGTTTGTGCTTATGACTCGTGATGCCATTGTATTAGTGTTTTAGTTATGAATTCTTTTGATGTTAGATTCTGAATTTGAATCTTGCTTTTGAATGTGTAACGTTGTGTGAGTCAATGTGTTGTCGAGCCTGAAGTGTCAAGGTATAGGATAATTAAGCATGCTTAAGAAGGGTTAGTGTACAGCTGTTCTGTCCACCCCGTTTGGGCGAAGCGGTCGGCCTCCGAGATGGTCATCTTCCTTGTAGTGATAAAATGTTTTGAGACTCCGGTCTCCCGCGCTACCTTCGGGTATTAAAGTGTTTTTGAGGCTTCGGTCTCCCGTGGCGTGTTCCCGTATCCTCCACCATTGATTTCAGGGTATAGTGTGATCTGTCTAGTATTGGTTTAGTGAAGTGTTCTGATTATAGTGTGGCTTTGGATAGCGTATTGGTTTAGTGCTTTCTCTTATTTATTCTGGATATATTTATTTATATTTCTATACTCTGATGCATAATGATTTATGTATGTTAGTGCAAGTTTCCTTGTATAGTATTCTGTTGTGCTTGTTTTTCCCCACTAAGCGTTATCGCTTAGCACGGGCTTTTATCCCGTGCAGGTAGCGTGAAGGATTTCTGGGAGTTGCTCGTGTCGTGCATCTGCAGGCTGGCCACATAGGAGTCGAGTTAATTATTTTGTCTCCTCCTGTAATTATTTTGGATATGTATTATTTTTTTTAAAGGATTTAAAGTGGTAATCTTTTGGGTTTTGTATATATAACTTTATATATTTAATTATATGATGTAGTATATTTTCTATGAGTATTTTTTTATTTATTGGTTATTGAATGCTTCCGCTTAGTGAATGTATGCTTCCGCTGTATGTTTTATCGCGTCGTGAGTGAGCGTAGTGTAGCGCGCCCGCCGACGCCCTTCCAACGGGGGCGACGGCGGGGGTGTTACAGAGGCGGTCCAAGATCAGGATCACCCGATGATGAAAATAATACCGGCTCATAGACAAAGGTGTCGAAAATGATGTTTTCCTTGTCGAGACCTTCATTGTTTTTAAATAAAAAATAAATATATATATATAAAATATTATTATAAAAAATTACTTAAAAAAATAAAATAATATTATTAAGAAGTATTATTTTTGATATTTAAAAACAAGAGAATTAAATTAGTTAATTAATTTAATTATAAAAAAAAAAAAAAGACGATTTAATATTAAAAAAAAAAAGAAAAAGGAAAAAAAAAAGAGACAAGAGATTTACGAGAAAAAAAAAATAATGTAGATTAAAACATTCCTTATAAAGTGGCCTAATATGGCCACTTATAAAGTGGCCTAAAGTGGCCACGTCTCAGCTTGGTGAGACACGGCCATATGGGGCGCGTCTCGCCAAGGTGCGCGCCACTTGGGGCGCGTCTCACCGCGGGTGTGCGCCCATGCGAGCGCGCATCCCCTGCCTCTAGACGCGGGCATTTTGCCCGCCCGGCCGCTTTCGCGTGCATTTTCCTGCATGTTTTGGTCATTTGCAGTCCGATTTTTCCATTTTCTTTCATGTTTTTATGGTTTTTCGATTAACTAAAAATGAAATAGACTTTGTCCCTTTCCATTTTTGGATGAGGCAGAAATTAAAAGGAAAACTGGGTTTCATTTTCAAGGGGCGGCATTATTATTCGAAAAATAAAAACCTCATTT
The DNA here is from genome assembly GCA_947683425.1 of Excoecaria cochinchinensis. Classification (NCBI taxonomy): domain Eukaryota; kingdom Viridiplantae; phylum Streptophyta; class Magnoliopsida; order Malpighiales; family Euphorbiaceae; genus Excoecaria; species Excoecaria cochinchinensis. The sequence continues at coordinate 3,595,528 of CANTUQ010000013.1, forward strand.
TCTCTCAACCAAGAACAGCAGCCAGGATTTTCTATGCAAAAATCACAAGAAATCTCCAAGTCTTAAATTTTCTTATTCTTTTTTTCAAGAATATTTTTAGTTTCCCGGATGATCTTGCGCTTGGAAAATCAATTTCCTTTGCTCAAGCTTCCACCAAAAATATTTTCATCATAATATTTTCTTTGATTTAATTTGTTACAAAACACAAATATTTATATTTTTCTTTGAAATATTTATCACCATAAATCCGATAAGGAGGACAGATCAAGACACTGTTTTCTCACATCTACAATCTCTGAGGGTAAACACTTTGAACCCGTTCTCATTTAATTTTGTTTGTCATTTATTGTTGTTAATTTCGATATTTTTGTTATTATTATCATGTTTCTCATTTATTCCTAGTATTTTTAGTTTTGTTGCTACTATTGAAAATTTTGTGGTTTTTAATTTGATTTTTTGTGGGTTCAACTTGATAATTATGGTCCTTGTCAATCTCCTTCCTTTTCTTCTTCTTATTATTACTATTGCTATTATGATTTCACTATTGGTTTTTTTTTTCCTTTTGGCTACTGTCAGTATTTTACAATTACAATATTATTATTATTACTACTATTATGTTTGTATTTATTATTATTATTATTATTATTATTATTATTATTATTATTATTATTATTATTATTATTATTATTATTATTATTATATTTGTGTTTATGTTTATTATTATTATTATTATTATTATTATTATTATTATTATTATTATTATTATTATTATTATTGTGCTTATGTTTATTATTATTATTATTCCGCCACTATTATTATTATTATTATTATTGTTGTTGTTGTTGTTGTTGTTGTTGTTGTTATTATTATTATTATTATGTTTATGTTTATGTTTATGTTTATTATTCCGCCACTATTATTATTATTATTATTATTATTATTATTATTATTATTATTATTATTATTATTATTATTATTATTATTATTATTATTATTATTATTATTATGTTTGTGTTTATGTTTATTATTATTATTCTGCCATAATTATTATTATTATTATTATTTTTATTATTATTATTCTGCCACTATTGTTGTTATTATTATTGTTATCATTATTATTATCATTATTATTGTTATTATTATCATTATTGTTTGATTTGTTTATCATTAGTATTAATTCATGTCATCCATGTCATTGTTATTATTTTCATTAACTGTTAATATTATTTATATTATTATTGCTAATGTCATTTATTTTATTGTTATTTTTTTTATATTATTATCACTATTATTGCTGCATTATCATTATGATTTATTATTATTGCAATTATTATTGTTATTATTTGGTATATTAAATTGATATGTCATGCATTTATTCTGTCTCTATTTGCTTACTCATTAGAATGGTTGCTAATATATTTTTGTATGTTATTTTTCCTGTCTAAGATTTAAATATGAGTCGCACTGTGTGAGCGTCCCCGTGGCTCCCCGGATGGGTCACAATGCGTGGAGGGTCATGTCGGTTTGGTGAGATCTTTCTATGCCCTCTCTTTTTGTTGTGCTTCTTTGTAAATAAATGTTTTATTTATGCACGCGTAAGATAAAAAGTCACAAAATTATTTCTATAATCAAATTGAGATTTTCACTAATAAAATTGGGACCAATGTCCCTTGTTTTAGCCAAGGAATGAAAAACAACACAAATAAAATGAAGAGTTAGTTTTCTGCAAAAATGGGATCACTCATCCCTACTTTTCAAATCCAACAATCAAATAACTATTCGAACCTTCTTTAAATAAACGCGAAGGAACCAATGTTCCTGAAACAAACGAATGTCCCGATTTATGTATATTTTTCTCATATTTGATTTTGTTTGTTCGTTTTAAATTTATTTTCACGTATTTCCTTTTGGGTTCCTTGTAATTAATTTTGGGGCAATGTCATTTAATTTTGGGATTGTATTCCGTCCCAATTTATAATTTTAATCTCCTTTCAATGGGGTTGTATTTCGCCCCAAGTTCCCTTATAATTGTGTGCTTGATGTGTTATCACTTCATTTACCGTTTTCCTTTACAGCTTTTATCAAATTATTTATTTATTTACTTTAAGTGTTTGCAATGTGCTTTTAATTTACTTGCATAAACCGTGTGAGATAAGAGGTAGAATTTTGGGAGTTTAAAAACTCATTTATAATTAATCGAAGCATAAATAAAAGTGAAGTTATAAACACCAATCTCTGGTCTAGACCACTAAGAGGTTAGAGACCTTTCCCAATTTCTTGTAAATTAGATGGCGACTTCATGATACCTCAAAGGTGCCTAAAGGGGTCGTGAGGCTAGATGATCCTTCCCAATGTTCTATTGGGTAGGAGGCGTCCAAAATGTCTTATGGCACCCAAAGATCAAAACGACGGGAACCAATCCCTCGAATCCTAAAAGTGGATTCAATGAGGGCCCTTGCTAAGTTCGGCACGCGTCACAGTGGCGACTCTATTAGGGACTATTTGTGACTTTGCTCTGAAAGTGTTTTGGTTAAAATGTATAATTGAGTTTTTAAAACTTAAAATTCTATCTCTTTTCGAAAAATTTGCATTGCATTTTAGAGCATTAGAATTATGTTAGTTGGTCCCCTAACTTACCCCAGTGCATTCCCGAAATACGACCCTACTTTCACTCATTGTAGGGAAGTGTTAGGGATAATCACCAGCCCAAGCCTAGTGTGACGCCCATTCCCATCTAACAGACTAGCTTAGCTAATATAGTTAGGAATGACCGTTACACAAATAGAACACATGCACATTCACTCATCATGCATCTCATGCTAATTATCTATAGATCCTTCACGGTAGTCATATTCTTACTATGCATACATATATAGCCAAAAGTTGACCTACTTGGTCATCATATTATTACATGCCTTTACATACTTATATACATATTAGTTATACAAAAAAATTTTCATAGTTATACAAAATTCCCATAACAAAAATCCCCAAAACCTACACTAGCAGCTTCCTATTATTGACCGTTGCTATACGGAAGCGTCCTTCAAATACCTCTCATCCGTACCTGCACGGATTAGAGTAAACCCGTGCTAAGCGATAATGCTTAGTAGGGAACACATAAACATAACAACCAAAATAACATGCAAATAGCAATATCATACATTACATGTAAAAGATCATGCTTAGCTTGTTATTATAACTCTTAGGTATCATGATAGACATGGCATAATTCTTTAGCATCCACATGCATAGAGCATTATTCAACACAATCACATAATTCTAGAATATAACATACATAATGAATGTATTATTATCATTTCCATTTATTAAATTGCCTGTAATTCAAAGACGCAGATAACGGGTCTCGCATTGGTACCACCAAGGTACTATAATCACATTGAAATCTCATTTATGCATTGGTACCCTAAGGTACAATAATATCATTCCACATATAATAAAATCCAATAAGGATTATATGTATTGTAATCGTATTGTGATTCCCAAGGAATCAGACACATTAAACACATTGGGCTGCAGCACTTTGACCCTATAGGCATGCCTATCTATCCACTACTTGACTCGCAGGCTTAAGTTATTTAGTTATGTTATCAATTTCACATTGATCAATCTTCATAACACATATGTCACCCCTCATCACATTCTCTTTTCCACATGGACTTTAACACATCAAACTATTCACATCAACTGTACACATTATATTTCTTATATGACCCATTGTTTGTCAATCAATTGGACCCTTGATTAAGTTCAATAATCATCTTTGTCATAGGCATACACACATCATTTGAGCCTAACATAATACTCACACACACATATTTGTCATTCCATTTGCTATCCTTCACATAATTATATATTGTTACTTTATTAGTTAAATTACCAATCTTAATCATACTCATAAGCTTTTCCCAATGATAACTACTTTTATATTCATTTAATAGCCCTAATCATGCATAATAAGTTGAGGGAAAGATAGGGAATTGATCCATGCCAACCATGGGCTCAAAATTAAGAAGAAAAGGCTTTATATAAGTTGTTCTGTCGCGAGGTCGCGACCTCTGCCGCTCTCGCAAGAGAAGTTCACCTCTGGTGCCTTACGAGACTGCTTTCCACTCTAAACTTACATCGCAGAAACCAACCTCTATACCTCATTTTTAGACAAAGTGTCCTTCTTAACAATTGTTCCCTAGGAGGTGTAGTTTCCAATGGAAGAGGTTTCAGGTCATTTGGAATCCTAAATGAAGAGATATACATTAAACACTACAGACTGTTCAAATCAACCCGACTAGACAGAAACTTGTCCGTTAATTGACATTTTTAGGCCTCTTAGAGACAGAATTAATTTATGGTCTCTCTTAGAATTTTAAAGGTATGGAAGTTATGGTTCAAATGTCGTAGCAAAAACTCAAATTGGTGTTATCAAACTCTAGATATGATCAAAACAATACACAGAGGTCTGGTAGGACGTAAACAGGATTTTCCCTAAACTAAGGTTCATGCTTGCTCTTTGTTTTGCACATGCTAGTTCTTCATTCTCACCACAAAGTATTCATAGCAATTCAATTAAATGTAATCACATAACACATAATCATGCTCAATATCTCAAATCTCACATTCATGCATCATTTACACATCAAAGGCAAACTAATCAACATACATATTTATAGACACTGGGTCCCGAGTAGCCTTGATTAGGATTACCCAATAATGAAATTAAGCGTGCCGATTTATAGGCAAAAAGAATGAAAGTTAAAAGTGACAATTTCCTTGTCGTTTTGATTTGTTAGGAATAAATAAAAATGAATTTTAAAAATATTTTAAAAATTATTTTTGGGGTAGAAAAAGTGAGTTTCTAATTTTTTGTATTTTATAGAAAATTTGAAAGAAAAAAATCGCGCGAATGTCAGGCTCCGGCAGCGCTGGGCGCGCGCTAGCGCCCAACGCGCAGCAACGCGAGAAATGCCCTGGGCGTCGCGCACGCACTGGGCGCAGCGACGCCAGTCGCTCGCCCTTCCCCCTTCTTGTTGGTCGTTTTTTATGATTTTTGCCCCAAAAATTCATATTTCTTCAATTTTTTTAGTAGAATTCAATGGTAAAACTTTTAGAATTCCAAACCTTTGATTTTCTTCAGTTTTTTGGTTTTATTGAAATTAAATCAATTTAATTTTTTGATTAAAAAATCTATTTTTTTGGAGAGGAATAAAAGAAATTTTGGAGGAGAATTAAAAAAAAATTTCTTTAGAAAAATTATTTTTCTTCTTCTTTCTTCTTTCAAAAAAAATTCTCTAAACTTTTCTAAAGAATTTTTTTCCAAGTGAATTCTTAAGGCAAAAAGATTTATTTTTATTCTTGGAAATTTTCTTCCTTTCAATTAACATTTTTTTACTTTAGGACAAATAAATTAATTGTTTGTTCTTGGGTAAAAATTCACTTTTGGCATTTTATTTTTCTAGTCATATTCTTCAAATCAAGAAAAGGAATTGGATCTCCTTACCTTCATTTCATCAAGCTAATTTTGAGGGTAATTATTCTTCGCTCCAATTTTAATTTCATTTTTATTTCCAATTATTTGGTTAACATGTAAATTCTTTTAGATTTTTTTTTATTTTGTAAATTCTTCTAGAATTTTTATCATGTAAATTCTATTAGTTCTATTAGTTTCTTCTTATTTTTATGTTCTTATTTAATTGTTCATGTCGTTATGCATGTTATTATTTTATTATAACTATTATCATCACTTGATTATTAGTTTATTATTATTATTATTATTATTATTATTATTATTATTATTATTATTATTATTATTATTATTATTGTTGTTGTTGTTGTTGTTGTTGTTGTTGTTGTTGGTATTATTTGCCATGTTTTAACATGTTTTATTAGTTTGCCATATGTTATTTTATTCTTGCATGCTTAACTTGGGTTGTTCATATTCTTTAATTTCATTGTGTTTATTATTGTTATTATTATAGTTGCAATTGCTAGTTTTATTTTTATTATCCTTGTTTATTGCTAATATTTGATACTAGTATCATTATTATTATTAATATTATTATTTATATTTCTTATGCATGCTGATTTTTATTATTACCTTTGGTTTTTATGCATGTTGGGTGTTAATGCTATTATTTTGTGTTTTTATACATGCTGAATTTTATGTTTATTTTCTTATGTTGTTTTGCATGTTGAGTTTTATAGTTATTATTTTATGTTTGCTTATGCATGTTGGCTTTTATCAATATCATTAATATACTTTATGCATGCCGAATTTTATATGTATTATACTTTTTATGCATGATTGGATATTATTTTATGCTTTTATGCACGTCAGATTTTATTAGCGCTCTTTTGTGTTTTTTTCTGCATGTTGAATTTATTAATTTGTTAAATTGCATATTTTATTATGTAATTTTAATTGATTTGTCACACATGATGCATTTTTATTTGCTCTATTTTTATAGTGTTATCTTTAAATTCATTTTTCTTACTAACATTACTTTTATTTATTTTTTTTATTTTCAATACTTATTTTTATATGCGAGTATTTTCCATACCAAGTGGATACCCATGAAGATTTGAAGATCCATTTGGGAGTTGATTTGTTAATTTTTTATTATTTTCATTACTTTGCTTTCATTATTTTATTTAAAATATGTAATTTGTAATAAATTATTTTTTTTATGCACGTTATTTAAAAAATCACAAAAATATTTATATTAATTAACTTGAATTTTTCTAAATAAAAATGGCACCAATGTCCTAGCTTTTTCATCCAAAATAAATTGTCACTTTAAAATTATTTTCTTTAATTATGCATGAGAAGACCAATGTCCTCATCTTTAATAAAATAGCCCGATTTATGTATGATTTGTATTTTATTTACAAATGGGGGTTGTATTCCGCCCCTAGTTTTGTTGTAATTTATTTTCATGCGCTTTTATTTACTTTATCTATCGCTTTCTTTATGTGATTGACATGCGCTTTAATTAAATTGCATTAAAATTGAATGAGAAATGGGATGAAACGCTAAATCAAAACTCAATTATAAACTTAACCAAGGTATGAATAAATGGGAAGTCCCGAACCTTCTCTGGTCTTTGGGCTCAACGAGGCGAGAAGACCATTTCAATGTTCCATTGGAATGGGACTTCCAAGACAACTCTTGTGTCCCGTAAAAAGGCTTTAACTTGCCTAGTCCTAGGCTCCACGAGGCTAGAGGGCCATCTTAATGTTCTATTAGGATGGGACCTCCAAGACCCCTCTGGCTTGCCCAAAATGGACATAGCAGCGCTGTCTTAGGCTCACTGAGGCTAGACGACCTTTCCCAATGTTCTATTGGGTGGTGACTCTAAGAAACCTCCTTGTTGCCCAAAATGGACGCACTTGTAATTCCTTACGAGTTTTATGAACCTCATCTCGATCGCCCTAAAGGCAGGCTTTCGGGGCCCACAGGGTTCGGCGCATATCATAGTGGCGACTCCACTGGAGACCTAGAGACTTCCCTTCAAAAGTGCCTTGGCTAAAATTTACAATTGAGTTTTAATTTAAAAATTTCATCCCTTTTCGAAACTACATTGCATCCATGCTAGAGCCTTAGATTATGCTAGTTGGGTCCCTATTTTAACCCCGGTACATTCCCAAAGCACGACCCTACGTTCACTCAATGTAGGGAAGTGTTAAGGATAATCACCAGCCCAAGCCTCGTACCTTATGGTATATCAAATGGAGACCCAATCGGTCGTTATGCTCATGAGGAGCTAGACCCGTTGGCAGGGACCATGCTTGGGTAGCCCCAAAGTATCATCACCTTTGTCCAAAGCCTATATATTGGCAATAGATACTTCCACTAGGTGAAATGTACCATAATACCGTGCTTGCTATGTAGGCCATTATATATTGAACAATATCAGTTAAATTAAATGATCTTTCATCAAAGGCTTTCATGCCCCAGTGGGCCCATCTTGATTCAATTGAATTGTTCAAATACATAATGGCCAAACACTCATACGTGTGTATATTAGATAAGAGATGTTATGCTGCAGGTTTTCTACCGTGCACCATACGCGTCCAATGGGTTCCCTATTAACCCTTAGATAAAGCCCACCAAGGAAAGAGACTATGCTACCTCGTGTGTGGGGGCAATAAGATTGGAAGGATCTATCTGCTTGCATGTGTTTGTCTATGCTGCATCAGCACGACCATGCATTGCATTTCAATCATGCATCATCCTAACGAGATGTATTTTTTCAGCCATCATAGATTCGTCCAGGTGGTTCAGGGGTCCCGATGGTTGGTTGAGAAGGATTCCACTCTTTGGATTACAAGAGCTAGTGTCATATCAAAGCTCAGATTCTCTTTCAGAGGGTAGTGAGACTTTCTCTTTAGAATCATCAGCTGATACAAGTATGACTAACCAATCAAGTGGGTCTGATGCAACCAGGGCAATGATTGCCGAGGAAGTAGGAAGAAGAATGGAGGAGTTTGAGGCTAGAATGATGGCAATGATGGGCAACCTTGCAACTACTATAGCTGGGCAACAAGTTGCTACTACTCCTATTAGGGGGCCAAATGAACAAGGGGCTATTAGGGAGGATCCCCCTGCTGTAGTTTACCCACCTGCGGTTGAGCAAAGAGCACCAGCGCCTGTTGAGCATAGAGAAGGCCCTAAGTCTTAGGTTGACCTCTGGGAAGATAAGCAAGAGGAACAGATGGTGGCAAAGGGAAAGTCGCCTAAGCTGGAAGAGGCAATGTGGAGAAAGATGGAGGAGAAGTTTGAGGCTATGACAAGGATGATGACGGTAGGAAAGGGAATGAACCCGGAGGATCGTGAGCTGGATGGGGATGATCTGATCCCCCAGTACTTCAAGATGCCTGATATTCCAAAATTTGACGGCACCTCTGACCCTGCTGCACACATCAAGCAGTACTCACTAGTCATGAAGGGGACAACTTTAACAAGGAAGCAGAAGATAGAGTACTTTTGCTTGAGTCTTACAGGGGCTGCCATTGACTGGTACCATGGGCTGGACAGGAGGTCCAAAGAAGATTGGGACTTGTTGACTAAAGAGTTCCTAAAGCAATACGATTGCAGTACCAGAATGGAGGTCACACTAAAGGATCTAGAGCTGCTGCAGCAGAAGGCTGGGGAGTCTTTCCATGAATACCTCACTCGGTGGAGGAACCGGGTTATGGAGATGAAGCGCAAACCCGATACACCTAATCAAATCCGATTATTCATTCGGAATGCTAGCCCATATCTGAGAGATGGACTGAAAATGAAGGGGCTAAAAGATTGGGAGTCCTTAAAGGACATTGCTATATAGGCAGAGGGAGAATATATGGCCAAAAGGGCAAGCAGTGAGGCTTATGCCAAGAAGGGCTATAACAATCAAGGTGCGACCAAGTCAGCTAGTTCCAGCAGTGGTAACAGAAGTGGGAAGACAGCTGAGGTGTCAGCAACAGGAGTGAATCAGAGGTACTTCTCGAATTTAGGTAGGCCTTTGTCATGGGGATTGAAGAGGTTGATGAAGGAGGGGAAGCTATAACCCCTGCCACCTAGGCCAGCTAGGACTTAAGGGGAATCGGGGCATAAAGAGAACGAATACTGTGCCTTTCACCAACATACTGGGCATCTAACAGATAATTGCTTCCGGCTAAGGCACCAAATTCAGGATCTGATCGATAGTAAGCAGATCACCGATCCTGAAAAGAGGGAGAGCAAGAAGAAGTCCAATTTCAATGTTGTGCCACTGCCTGTCTTTATGATTGGGTCGAGCCTACCCGAATGGTATGTCCTTCAGGATTTGTATGGCAATGAATACATCGCTATCACTTGCCCTGAGGCAAGTGAAGAAGGGATTCCCGTGGCGGCGATAGACTGTTGGTCCACTAGTGAGAGTGGAGACGAAGATGAAGAGGAGAAAGATGGAGAGTTCACGGATCCATGGGATTCGGAGGAGGAGGAGAGAGTTGGGGCTGTAACAAGATGTGGGAGAGTGGTCCTCGAAGTTGAGAAGCAGCAGGACTCAGTGCAAGCACCTGTGGAGAAGGAGCCGGAAGAAAATTCCATAATAAAGCAGCTGAAAAAGACCACGGCTCAGATATCTATTTGGGACCTTCTAAGGCAGTACCCTTCTCATAGACAGAAGTTAGTTGAGGCATTCAGTGAGTCCACCATAGCCACCACAATTTCTCCATCCGAGCTGCTAGATCTCATCAAGGGGGAATCAGGGGAGAGACTGATGTTTTGTGATGCTGATTTGTCAGCTGAAGGCCGCAATCACAATCGGCCGCTGTACATCGAGGCTCAAATTAATGACAAGCACACCGCTTGTATTATGGTTGATGATGGCTCATCCATAAATGTTTGCCCCCTAGTGGCACTTCAGGCTTTTGGGCTAAATGAAAGCATGCTGAGCAAGTCTAATTTAACCATTACAGCCTACGATAATTCCCGGAGACAAGCATCGGGAACTTTCAGAGCTCTAGTTAAGACTGGGCCCATTGAGACAGAAGCAGAATTTGTGGTCTTGCCTATCCTAGCAAATTTCTCAACTCTGCTTGGAAGGCCATAGTTCCATAAATTGGGAGGAGTGTCGTCTACCCTACACCAGATGATAAAGATACCTCATGAAGGAGAGGTGGTGACTGCCAAAGCAGCGAGAGAAAACTAAGTGTCTGCTTTGGGGATTTCTAACTAGCCATTTAGTGGCTTTCACATATCAATGATTGGAGAGGAGCAGGGCTTGGCAGGTATCCCTCAGGTAATGAAAATGATGAAGAAGATGCACTTCCTTCCAGGTGCTGGTTTGGGACAAAACTCACAAGGGCTGCAGTCTGCTATCACAACACAAGGCTAGAAAGATCGGAAGGGTCTGGGCTATAAAGGAGAGCATGGCAGGAAGAAAGTGTCAGAGAAGATCCCCCACATTTCAGAGAGTTTTGTTCCCTCATCTTCGATCTGTGTTTATACTGGAGAAGAGGAGCCTCAATGGGTAAATGGAAAGATTATTCCAGGGCTTGAAATCTTCAATGATGTCTTCGACTGGGATGTTGGAGTTATCAAGTTCGCAAAGAACTTCTGGGATGAGGAGATCATGACTCAGTGCAGTGTCTGGGATAGGGTTGGGCCTGAGGAGATTGTCACTGATAAGCTGTTAGCTACCAGGTTGAAGGGAAAAGAAAATATGGCAGAGTCAGATTTGAAGATTGAAAATTTGAAGATTTCATCAGAGGTAGTTAAAAAGCCTCCACCAAGCCAAGAAGTCAAAGCCCAGTCGGCTACAACATCGGTATCGACAGAAGATGAAGATAGTAGTTGTTTAGATAGTCTTTTTATGCCAGAACTTTTTAATGACAATGTTAATGTTTTTTATTACATCAATGAGATGAATAACTTTGCTTACTTGTGTGATGTTTCTGATGATTTTATTTCTCATGATCATAAACATGATGCATTCATCTTTGACATTAACTCAACTAGCATGACTGCATTTAATCTCGGAACTTTGGAGAATCCAAAGGAAACTTTGATAGCATGAGATATAACTCCTGAGGAGAGGATAAAATTTGAGAGAATATTAAAAAAAATATGAAAAATTCTTTGCCTGGACCTACGAGGACATACCGGGAATAGATTGAGATATAGCCGAACATGCCATTCCAACTTACCCAGAGAGTAAACCGGTCAAGCAAAAGCTCAGAAGACTTAGGCCAGAATGGGCTCAGAAGGTGAAAGAAGAGATCCATAAGCAGATTGAGGCTAAGTTTTTACTGGAGGTTAAATACCTGACGTGGCTGGCTAATGTAGTTCTTGTGGCTAAAAAGGATGGAAAGGTTCGAGTATGTGTGGACTATTGGGACCTAAACAAAGCCTGCCCAAAAGATGATTTTCCTCTGCCTTATATTGATGTGCTGGTATATAGTGCCGCTGCTTGCATGATGTACAGTTTCGTAGACGGGTACGCAGGGAACAATCAAATCCTTAACAAGATAGTGGATCGGATTAAGACAACCTTCATCACTGAATGGGGTACATTTACTTATCGAGTCATGCCTTTTGGACTAAAGAATGCAGGAGCGACATATTAGAGGATGGCCACCAGAGTTCTCAATGATTTGATCAACAAGGAGGTGGCGGTGTATGTTGACGACATGATGATCAAGTCAGCTACCAAAGAAGGTCACTTCGAGGCTTTGGAAAAGTTCTTTCAAAGGATCAATAAGTATGATCTGTGCCTCAATCCCAAGAAGTGCATTTTTAGAGTTACCTCGGGTAAACTGTTAGGCCATGTGGTAAGCCAGAGAGGAATTGAAGTGGATCCTGATAAGGTTAGGGCCACCAGAGAGATGCCAGTGCCTCAAAAAGAGAAAGAGGTTAGAAGTTTCCTAGGAAAGCTTTAGTACATCAGCCGATTTATTGCCAAGCTGGCTTCAGTATGTGAGCCCATCTTCAAGCTTCTTAGGAAGAATTAGCCGGTGATGTGGAATAATGATTGTCAATTGTCCTTTGATACCATTAAGGATTATCTCTTGAATCCACCAGTTTTAAGACCACAACATTGTGCCAAACCATTAATCTTGTATCTGGCAGTAGAAGACAATTCAGTGGGTGCCATGATGGCCCAGGAGGATGACTTTGGGGTGGAGTTTGCTATTTACTATCTTAGCAAGAAATTCCTGACATATGAAGCCAAATATGTTGAAGTAGAAAAGATTTGCTTGGCAATTATTTGGGCTTCTAAGAAGTTGCGGCACTACTTTTATTCCTTCAGTGTACAAGCGGTTGCCAAGTATAACCCGCTCAGGTATCTTCAAGAAGCACCCTTTCTACTAGGAAAAATGGGAAGATGGTTATTACTGTTGCAGGAGTTTGATATCGAATACATCACCAGGAAAACCATTAAGGGAAGAGCTCTAGCAGAGTTCTTGGCTGAACATCCTATTGAGGGAGACCAGTTCGATTACAATTTCCCAGATAAAGATGCCACGGCCATAGCAGTACAAGGGTGGCAATTGTTCTTTGATGGGGCAGTTAACAATAAAGGGGCAGGAGCAGGGATCATTCTTACAACCCCGGATGGTGAAAAGCTGCCATTAGCCAAGAAGTTGAGGTACAAGTGGACCAATAATGAAGCAGAATATGAAGCTTGCATCTTTGGATTAGAAGCATTGCTGGCTCTGGGGGCAAAGACCGCAGAAGTCTTCGGAGACTCTTCCTTAGTAATTCATCAGATCAGAGGGGAGTGGTCAGTTAAGGAAGAGAGGCTGTTGCCTTATGTGAAGCATTTGAGAATGTTGAGTAGCCAGTTCGAGACTTGCACCTTTCACTTCACCCCTAGGGATGAAAATCAATTGGCTGATGCTCTAGCAACATTGGTGTCCATCTGGGATAATCCAACAGGGGTTACTATGAAACCCGTGCTAATCTCGAGCTCGGAAAAGCCTTGTTTTGAAGCTGAACATCCACTGATGGAAACCCTTGGTATTACGACATTCAGAATTATTTGGAACGGTCAGTTTTTCCAGAGGAAGCCACCGAGAAAGACCAAAGGATGATTCGAAAGTTGTCCACTCAATTCATTAGTATAGAGGGCACTTTGTATAAAAGGTAAGACGATGGTATCCAGTTAAGGTGTTTGGCGGAGAAAGAAGCTGAAAAGGTTATGGAAGAGGTTCATGCCGGAGTCTGCAGAGCTCACATGAATGGCTTAGCCTTAGCAAAGAAGATTATGTGCCAAGGATTCTATTGGCTCACAATGGATACGGATTGTTCAAAATATATGAAGCAATGCCAGTTATGCCAGTAATACGCGAATTTGAGGCATGTGCCAGTTTCAGAGCTACATAATTTGACATCTCCATGGCCATTTGCAGCTTGGGGGATAGATATCATAGGCGAGATATGTCCTATAGCTTCTAATGGGCACATGTTCATCATAGTTGCCATTGATTATTTCACCAAGTAGGTTAAAGCTGAATCTTTTAAGAAGATTGATGCTAGGGATATGGCTAAGTTCATCAAGCGGAATTTGATATGCAGATATGGCCTCCCACACCATATTGTATCTGATAATGGGGTACAATTCTTAGCAGAAACTAAATAGATGCTTCAGAAGTATGGAATCCAGCATCACAAGTCTTCTCCTTACCGTCCCCAAGCTAATGGTGCGGTTGAAGCAGCGAACAAGAATGTAAAAAGAATACTGGCCAAGATGGTTCAGAGCTATAAAGACTGGGCAAAAAAAATACCCTTTGCACTCTGGGGTTATAGAACCTGTAGACACCGGGTCCCAGAGCGGTCCAAGATCAGGATTACCCGATGATGAAATAGAAGACCGATTTTCGGCAAGAAATGTGAGAATCGATCGTTCCCTTGTCAAAGATGTGTTTTTCGGAAAATAATTAAAAAATATATTTTTGGGGAAATTAAAATTAAAATGGAGTAAAAAATATATATTAATTTTGTGTCAAAATTTAAAAAAAAAAAGTCGCGAAGGCCGCCTGCGGCAGCGCGGGGCTGCCTGCGTGGCAGGCCGCCCAGCGCGCAGGGGCGCCTGCGCGCAAGGCAGGCGCCTCGCGTGCAAGCCCCCCTGCGCGCGAGGCAGGGGGCCTGACGCGCAGCCCCTGCACGCGAGGCGGGGGGCGCCGCGCACCCCCCCTGCGCGCGAGGCAGGGGGCCTCGCGCGCGAGGCGGGGGGCTGGGGGGGGGGGGGGGGGGGGGGGGGGGCGCGCCCCCCCTGCGCGCGAGGCAGCTGCCTGCTGCGCGCGGTGCGGGGGCACCACGCGCGCAGCTGGCTGCCCCGCGCGCCCTTTCCCTCTCCGCGCGACCTCCTGGTCTTCGCCTGTCCGTTTTTTTCGCTGTTTTCAGTCTGAATTTTTTTCAGTCTGACATTTTCCATTGTTTCACCATTTTGTGATATTTTGGATTAACTAAAAATAAAAGTTTTTTTGTCTTTTGCCATTTTTGGCCAAGACAAGCATAAATGAGGATTTTTTCCTCATTTTCAAGGACGGCAATTATTTTGATGGTTTTTTTTTCTTTCAACCTTTTCTCTCCAGCAGCTAGTCCCTTAGCTTCTTTTTCTTTTTCTCTCAAGCTTTAATCTTGGATTGCTCTTAAAACATACATAATCCATTTTCTTGAGTGATTTGGGCTTTGAAAAATTAATTTCTTTTTGCTCAAATCATCCACCAAAAATATTTTTACCAAAATATTTTCTTGATTTTATTTCAAAATATTTGATTCTACATTTTCTTCAAATATTTATCATTACAAATCCGACAAGGAAAATCGATCGTGACACCGTTTCCCCAATCTAAAAATTCTGAGGGTAAATATTCTTGAACTCATCCTCATTTATTTTTTGTAAGGTATTTATTGTTGTTAATATTTTTTTTGTTGCTATTATCATATTTATTCATGGTTAATAGTCTCTATTTTTGCTACTGTCGACATCCCTAGCCTTGCTTTTGGTCCAACTTCTCTATGTGGATTTGATTTGATTTTATAGTTTAATTTTTACTTGTTTTGCCGTTGGTCACCAATCCCCATTTATATTATCATTACCCTTGTTATTTGATATTATCATCATGTAGTAATATTGTCATTATCACTATTACCATCACTATCTGGTCCATCCATTGTTTTTATTATTATTACCATTGTTAATATCATTTCTAATTGATTATTCTGTTTTCATATTACATATCATTCATTATTATTATTATTTGCATTATTACCATCCTATTATTATTATTATTATTATTATTATTATTATTATTATTATTATTATTATTATTATTATTATTATTATTATTATTATTTCTAGTTGATTATTCTGTTTTCATATTACATATCATTCATTATTATTATTATTTGCATTATTACCATCCTATTATTATTATCATTATCATTATTATTATTATTATTATTATTATTATTATTATTATTATTATTATTATTATTATTATTATTATTATTATTATTATTTCTAGTGGATTATTCTGTTTTCATATTATTTGTCATTCATTATTATTATTATTTGCATTATTACCATCCCATTACTATCATTATTACTATATGGTTTTATTATGATTATTATATCTATTATTCATCTTATTTATTGTCGTAGTGTTATTTACTGTCGATAATTTAACCTATTTTGTTGTATTACCATCGTCATAATTTTTATTATTGTTATTATTTCGCCTTCATTTGATTAATTTTTAGAATATTTGCTAATATATTTTTAATGCTAATTTTTGTATGAGTTTTAATTTGAGTCGGGCTATGTGAGCGCCCCATGACTCCCCGGATGGGTCGCAACGCATAGGCGGGTACTCCGGTTCGGTGAGATCTTTCTTAATCCTTTCTTTATGTCGTGTTACTTGTAAATATATATTTTTTATTCGTGCACGCGTGTGATAAAAAATCACAAAAATATTTCTATAATTAAATTGGAATTTTCACCAATAAAATCGGGACCAATGTCCCTTATTTTAGCCCAACAATAAAAATGTCACAATTAAAACGAAGAGTCAACTTTTCTACAAAAATGGGATCACTCATCCCGGTTTT
Organism: Excoecaria cochinchinensis; assembly: GCA_947683425.1. Taxonomy (NCBI): domain Eukaryota; kingdom Viridiplantae; phylum Streptophyta; class Magnoliopsida; order Malpighiales; family Euphorbiaceae; genus Excoecaria; species Excoecaria cochinchinensis. The sequence continues at coordinate 3,612,128 of CANTUQ010000013.1, forward strand.
TTAATTCAAGCAATCAAAAATGACTCTTCGAACCCTCTTCAAATTAATACGAAGGAACCAATGTTCCTAAATTTCGAACAAGTGCGAAGGAACCAACGTTCCTTAAATAATGCCCCGATTTATGTATGTTCTTTTATTTGGGTGAGTGTTTTAAATTCAAGTTCATTTCTTTTTTGGGCCCTTGTAATAATTTTGGGCAAATTTATTTATTTTTGGGGGTTGTATTTCGCCCCTATTTCTCTTGTAATTGTGTGCTTGGGTGTTTACGGCTTTCATTTATCGCTTTATCTGTTGCTTTTATTTTATTTTATTGCTCTCGAATGATTGATATGCGCATTTTAATTTGAATGCATCGATCGTATGAGATGAGAGATATAATTTTAAGAAGTTAAAAAACCATTTATAGTTAATCAAAGCATAAATAAGAGGGAAGTCCCGGACACCATATCTCTGGTTTAGACCGTTAGAGGTGAGAAACCTTTTCCCAATTTCTCGCAAATTGGGTGGCGACTCCAAATACCTCAAATGTGCCTTTAGGCGTTAATAGGCTAGGTTATTCTCCCCAATGTTCTATTGGGAGGGATACACCGATGATGTCTAATGGCGCCCATGATCAAAAGACGCGAACCTTCATACCTCGAATCCTAAAGCGGATTCAAAGGAGGGCCCTTTCTGGGTTGTCGGGTTCGTCGCGCGTCACAGAACCACAGTCAGAACCTCTACAGGAGCAACACCATTCTCCCTAGTATATGGAACCGAAGCAGTTTTACCAGTTGAAATTGAGCTGAAATCTTTAAGGGTAGTCATGGAAGCCGAGATTCTAGAGACAGAATGGGCACAATAGCAATTGTTTTAGTTGAATCTATTGGATGAAGATAGGATGAGAGCCTATTACCACAATCAGGTTTATCAGAAGAGACTAGCTCGGTCCTTTGGCAAGAAGGTACGAAAGCATCCATTGAAAGAAGGGGATTTGGTCTTTAAGATGATGAGGCCGGGAGTGCCAGACACGTTCATTTTGAAAAATTTACTAACAAAAGGTGCAGCAAAACATGGCAGATAGCGATGGGAATGAGTTTAAAGACCCGGTCAATGTCGATAGACTAAAAAGGTTCCATGGCTAAAGACAAGAAAATAAAAAGAAGAGAATAAATGCCCTGCAGGTCGAAAATCGAAAAAAGGCGGCCTTGCTAAAATTGAGCGCCCTGTCAGGGTGAAAACCGAAAAAAAGGCATCCTGGGCAAAAATTAAGGGCCAAGAGAAAAGAGGACATTTCCTGCATTTTGTAGTCTTGTCAGCGACTCGACGCCTCGTCATTTGAGGATGGCTCCGGAACTTTTAGTAGTCTGTAGCAAACTCGGTGCAGTCCTCTGAAGAGGACATTTCTCGCGTTTTGTAAGTCTGTAGCAGACCCGGCGCATCACCGTCTTAGGATGGTCCCTAGCACTTTGTAGTCTTGTCAGCGACTCAGTGCAATCCAAGAGGATACTCACAGTTCAAATCGCAGCACTGTTCCCGAGGGAGCAGCTGGAAGGAGGCAGCCTCAAGTACGCGCTTCTTTCCCTTTCCTGAATTTTGGCTCACCTAGGCACCCACGTACTAGCCTCCCTAAAATTGGGGACAACTGTAGACACCGGGTCCAGAGTAGCCTTGATCAGGATTACCCAATGATGAAATTAAGTGTGCCGATTTATAGGCAAAAAGAATGAAAGTTGGAAGTGATAATTTCCTTGGCGTTTTGATTTGTTAGTAATAAATAAAAATGTATTTTAAAAATATTTTAAAAATTATTTTTGGGGTAAAAAAAGTGAGTTTTTAATTTTTTGTGTTTTATAGAAAATTTGAAAAAAAAAATATCGCGAATGTCAGGCTGCGGCAACGCAGGGCGCGCGCCGCAGCGCCCCGGCGTGCAAGCGGAGCATGCTCGCCCGTGCCGTTGACGCGCGCGCCAGCGCCCAGCGCACAGCAATGCGAGCGAGACCGCGCGAGCGATGCCCGTCGCTCGCCCAGCACGCCCTTCCCCCTTCCTTTTTGTTGTTTTTGACGATTTTTGCCCAAAAAATTCATTTTTCTTCAATTTTTTTTTTAGAATGCAATGGTAAAACTTTTAAAATTCCAAACCTTTAATTTTCTTCAGTTTTTTGGTTTTATTGAAATTAAATGAATTTAATTTTTGATTAAAAAATCTATTTTTTTGGAGAAGAATTAAAAAAAAAAATTCTTTAGAAAAAATATTTTTCTTCTTGTTTCTTTTCTCAAACAAAATTTTCTCAACTTTTCTAAAGAATTTTTTTCCAAGTGAATTCTTAAGGCAAAAAGATTAATTTTTGTTCTTGGGAATTTTCTTGCTTTCAATTAACATTTTTTTACTTTAGGACAAATAAATTAATTGTTTGTTCTGGGGTAAAAATTCACTTTTGACATTTTATTGGCTTTTATCAATATGATTAATGTGCTTTATGCATGCTGAATTTTATATGTATTATACTTTTTATGCATGATTGGATATTATTTTATTCTTTTATGCACGTCAGATTTTATTAGCGCTATTTTGTGTTTTTTTCTGCATGTTGAAGTTATTAATTTGTTAAATTGCATATTTTATTATGTAATTTTAATTAATTTGTCATACATGATGCATTTTTATTTGCTCTATTTTTATAGTGTTATCTTTAAATTCATTTTTCTTACTAACATTACTTTTATTTGTTTTTTTTTTTATTTTCAATATTTATTTTTATATGTGAGTATTTTCCATACCACGTGGGAGCCCATAAAGATTTGAAGATCCATTTGGGAGTTGATTTGTTAATTTTTTATTATTTTCATTACTTTTCTTTCATTATTTTATTTCTAATATATAATTTGTAATAAATTATTTTTTTTTATGCACGTTAATTAAAAAATCACAAAAATATTTATATTAATTAACTTGAATTTTTCTAAATAAAAATGGGACCAATGTCCTAGCTTTTTCATCCAAAATAAATTATCACTTTAAAATTGTTTTCTTTAATTATGCATGAGAGGACCAATGTCCTCATCTTTAATAAAATAGCCCGATTTATGTACGATTTGTATTTTATTTACAAATGGGGGTTGTATTTCGCCCCTAATTTTATTGTAATTTATTTTCATGCGCTTTTATTTACTTTATCTATCGCTTTCTTTATGTGATTGACATGCGCTTTAATTAAATTGCATTAAAATTGAATGAGAAATGGGATGAAACACTAAATTCAAAACCCAATTATAAACTTAACCAAGATATGAATAAATGGGAAGTCCCGAACCTTTTTTGGTCTTTGGGCTCAACGAGGCAAGAGGACCATTTCAATGTTCCATTGGAATGGGACTTCCAAGACACCTCTTGTGTCCCGTAAAAAGGCTTTAACTTGCATAGTCCTAGGCTCCACGAGGTTAGAGGGCCATCCTAATGTTCTATTAGGATGGGACCTCCAAGACCCCTCTGGCTTGCCCAAAATGGACATAGCAGCGCTGTCTTAGGCTCACTGAGGCTAGACGACCTTTCCCAATGTTCTATTGGGTGGCGACTCTAAGAAACCTCCTTGTTGCCCAAAATGGACGCACTTGTAATGCCTTACGAGTTTTATGAACCTCATCCCGATAGCCCTAAAGGCGGGTTTTTGGGGCCCATGAGGTTCGGCGCGCGTCACAATATTCATGTAAAGTCAACATATAACACATATATGTCCCAAACCTCGTCGCCTAAGCTCCTAATTCTGTTGAGCGCTCGGCTCTCCAACTTTGGCCTTTCCCCTATCTTTCTGCACCTCCTCAACTACCAAAACCTGTCCAATTCCAGGATAAACACAATCCATCAATACCAATCCAAACAAATTCAAAGCCAAGAAAGAATGAGTAGAAGATGAGAGTAACAATTACTTAATCACTTACCTTTAGAATTTTAACTCTTAATTCTTGTTCCTCATATTCAATACACATACAATTGGTAATATGACCACTCCACCACCTCACTCACGGCAAGAGAAAAGAAAGCAAACACAGAAAATGCTAAATTGCTCTCAACTGAATGTTCTCTTCTCTCCCTCAGAATTCCTTGCATTCAAAGAGGTGGAGGTGGCAGCTTAATATTAAGCCAGCAAATTCCACTATAAAAAATCTGCCTCCACTCACTTAGTTTAGCATTATTTTATTCTTTAATTAATCCTTGCCTTTCTTAATTAATCAGCCACTAACTCACTATTAATTCAGTCATGCATAATTGCTATTTGGCCACTAAACTTCCACTCATCTTTTCAATCAAGTCCTTCCTTCTTTTTAATTAAGTCCAAACTTCACATTCAATCACACACATCCCAAACTAGGTCAATACCACTAGGGTACATTCCCGGCCATTACAACTCTCCCCTCCTTAAAGAATTTCATCCTCGAAATTCATACCTGTATCAAACAAATGAGGATGTTGTTCTTGTATAGTGGCTTCTGGCTCCCATATCGCCTCTTCTACACCATGATGCTGCCAAAGCACTTTCACAAGCGGTATTTGCTTGTTCCGAAGTTGCCTCACTTCCTTCACTAGTATTGCTTTCGATTTCTCGTCATATGTGAAGTCTGGCTGAACTTCGACTTCTTTCATAGGTAACACATGAGATTCATCTGATCTATACCTTCTCAACATGGATACATTAAACACATTGTGAAGCTTGGCTAATGCTGGAGGCAACGCCAATCGATATGCCACAGGGCCCACTCTTTCCAGAACTTCATACGGCCTGATAAACCTTGCCAAATCTCAGTACCTTTCTCCAAGGAGATACCTTTAGAAACACTTTGTCACTACCTCAAATTCAATATCTCTTCGCTTTAGATCCGCATATGACTTCTGTCTATCACTAGCTGCCTTTAATCTTTGCTGAATAAGCCTTGCCTTCTCTTCTGTATCGCGAACCAAATCTGGCCCTACAATTCTGTGCTCATTCAATTCTGTCCAACAAATCAGTGTATGACATTTCCTTCCATATAAAACTTCATACGTTGCCATGCCAATACTAGTCTGATAACTATTGTTATAAGCAAATTCTATAAGTGGAAGGTACTTATCCCAACTCTTAGAGAAATCCAAAACACATGCTCGAATCAAATCTTCCAAAACCTATATAATTCTTTTTGACTATCCATCGGTTTGTGGATGGAAAGCAGTACTGAAGTTCAACTTCATACCCAATGCAACCTGCAAACTCTTCCAAAACTTAGAAGTAAACCTGGGATCCCTATCAGAGACAATAGATAAGGGTACCCCATGTAGTCGAACAATCTCCCTCACATACAATTCTGCCAATCGATTCAGAGAGTAATCCATCCGAACCGGTATAAAATGAGCTGACTTGGAGAATCTATCCACTATAACCCACATTGCATCTTGCTACCTCGAAGTCAAAGGCAAACCAGAAACAAAATCCATTGTGATATTGTCCCATTTCCATTGTGGAATAGGGAGTGGGTTCAACATTCCTTGTGGAACTTAGTGTTCCGCCTTAACTTGTTGACATACCAAACACTTGGACACATATTCCACTATATCTCTCTTTATACCTGGCCACCAATACAGCTTTCTCAAATCTTGATACATCTTGTTTTCGCCTAGGTGCATAGTGAATACTGTATTATGAGCCTCATGCATCAATTTCTTCTTCAATTCTTTATCATTTGCCACACACATTCTATTCTTGTATAACAATACTCCATTCTCGTTCACTAAATAGTCAGTCTTGTCCCCATTACCGACTAACTGCAGTATCTGTTGCAACTTTGCATCATTCCTTTGTGCAACTAATAATTCATCTCTCAAAACCGGTCTCGCTTTCAACTGTGCTAGCAAATCTCCATCCGCGGAAAATCTCCACTTAATCTGCTTTAACTGTAATGCTGAAACTGATTTCCTACTCAATGCATCCGCCACCACATTAGGTTTCCCTGGGTGGTAATCCATAATACTGTCATAGTCTTTAAACAGCTCAAGCCATCTTCACTATCTCAAATTCAATTCTTTTTGAGTAAGCAGATATTTCAGGCTCTTGTGATCAGTGTAAATTCTACACTTCTCACCATACAAGTAATGTCGCCAAATCTTTAAAGCGAACACTACTGCTGCCAATTCCAAATCATAGGTCGGGTAATTCTGTTCATGCGGCTTCAACTGCCTTGACGCATAAGCTACCACTTTTCCATCTTGCATCAATATGCAACTCAATCCTATTCCTGAAGCATCGGTGTATAGAACATACTCTTTACCAGTCATAGGCTATGTAAGAATCGATGCTTCAACTAGCATTCTCTTTAACTGATCAAAACTCTGCTGACAATTCTCTATCCATTCATACTTAACTCCTTTTCGTAGCAATCTTATCAATGGAGAAGCTATCACTGAAAACCCTTTCATAAACCTCTGATAATATCCAGCCAACCCTAAGAAACGAATTTTAAGCACGTTCTTAGGTGGCTTCAAATTCACAATCGCTTCTATTTTAGCCGGATCCACCTTAATACCTTCAGAAGATATAACATGACCAAGAAAAGACACCTCTCGTAACTAGAACTCGTATTTCTCAGTTTAGCATACAGCTGATGTTCCCGCAATGTTTGAAGCACCATTCTCAAATGTTGTTCATATTCCTTCTCATTCCTTGAATATACTAGAATGTCATCTATGAACACTACAACAAATTGATCCAGATACGGTCTAAACACCCGATTTTTTAAATCCATAAATGCGGTAGGCACATTAGTCAACCCAAATGGCATTACCAGGAACTCATAATGCCCATATTGAGTCCTGAATGCAGTTTTGGGTATATCTTCTTTCTTTACTTACAACTGATAATACCCAGAACGTAAATCAATCTTCGAGAACACCTCTGCTCCTCTTAATTGATCAAGCAAGTCCTCAATCCGAGGTAAAGGATACCGATTCTTTACTGTCACCTTGTTCAGTTACCAGTAATCTATACACATTCTCATGGTGCCATCTTTCTTCTTAACAAATAAGACCGGTGCTCCCCAAGGAGAGACACTAGGCTTAATGAAACCTCTGTCCAATAACTCTTACAACTATGTCTTCAACTCCTTCAACTCAGTAGGAGCCATCCTGTAAGGCACTTTAGACACTAGGACAGTTCCAGGTACTACATCAATAGACAACTCAACTTCTCTTACTAGTGGCACACCACTCAGTTCCTCAGGAAACACATCAGGGAACTCTCTTACCACAGGTATATCCTGTATCTTCACATGTTCCCTCTTACTGTCTAGTACTAAAGCCAAATACGCCTCGCATCCCTTCCTCAAACATCGGTATGCTCGCATCGCTGAAACCACATTCACAAGAGGATTCCCACAAATTCCTCTTATTGTTACTTTATTACCCTTATCATCACTGAGTACCACAATCTTCCTTTTATACTTAACTACTACATTGTGCTTTGTCAGCTAATCCATTCCCAATATCAATTCAAATTCATCAAATTGCAACTCAATTAAATCCACTGGGAACACACTACCCTGAACCTCTAATGCACAATCCCTATACACTTTATTCACATTCACATTATTCCCCAAAGGACCCGCTGGCATTTTATTCCCAATACTGGCTGGCTGAGACTGACCAGACCCCATCACTTCTACTTCTCAGGGATTTATGCTTTCAGCGGTTTCTTCTCTGGTGTCGCGTTCAGGATCCATCGTTACAACACTGATTAAACAATGACGTCCACATTAGGTCAACATAACTATACACAATCTAGCTACCCAATTTCCCAGAAAAGACTGAACTTAAGCTCTGATACCATAACTTGTGACGCCCATTCCCGTCTGACAGACTAGCTCAGCTAATCTAGCTAGGAATGACCGTCACATACATAGAACACATGCATATTCACACATCATGCATCTCATACCAATTATCTATAGATCCTTCACTGTAGTCATATTCTTACTATGCATACATATATAGCCAAAAGTTGACCTACTTGGTCATCATATTATTACATGCCTTTACATACTTATATACATATTAGTTATACAAAAACATTTTCATAGCTATACAAAATTCCCATAACAAAAATGCCCAAAACCTACAATAGCAGCTTCCTATTGTTGACCGTTGTTATGCGAAAGCGTCCTTCAAATACCTCACGTCCGTACTTACACGGATTATAGTAAACCAATGCTAAGCGATAATGCTTAGTGGGGAACACATAAACATAACAACCAAAATAACATGCAAATAGTAATATCATACATTACATGTAAAAGATCATGCTTAGCTTGTTATTATAACTCTTAGGTATCATGATAGACATGGCATAATTCTTTAGCATCCACAAGCATAGAGCATTATTCAACACAAACACATAATTCCAGAATATAACATACATAATGAATGTATTATTATCATTTCAATTTATTAAATTGCCTGCAATTTAAAGACGCGGATAACGGGTTTCGCATTGGTACCACTGAGGTACTATAATCGCATTGAAATCTCATTTACGCATTGGTACCCTAAGGTACAATAATATCATTCCACATATAATAAAATCCCGCAAGGATTATACGCATTGTAATCATATTGTGATTCCCAAGGAATCAGACACGTTAAACACATTGGGTTGCAGCAATTTGACCCTATAGGCATGCCTATCTATCCACTACTTGACTCGTGGGCTTAAGTTATTTAGTCATGTTATCAATTTCACATTGATCAATCTTCGTAACACATATGTCACCCCTCATCACATTCTCTTTTCCACATGCACTTTAACACATCAAACTATTCACATCAATTGTACACATTATATTTCTTATATCACCCATTGTTTGTCAATCAATTGGACGCTTGATTAAGTTCAATAATCATCTTTATCATAGGCATATACACATCATTTGAGCCTAACATAATGCTCACACACACATATTTGTCATTCCATTTGCTATCCTTCACATAACTATATATTGTTACTTTATTAGTTAAATTACCAATCTTAATCATACTAATAAGTTTTTCCCAATGATAACTACTTTTATATTCATTTAATAGCCCTAATCATGCACAATAAGTTGAGGGAAAGATAGGGAATTGATCCATGCCAACCATGGGCTCAAAATTAAGAAGAAAAGGCTTTATATAAGTTGTTCTGTAGCGAGGTCGCGAGCGCGATGAAGCTCACCTCTGGTGCCTTACGAGACTGCTTTCCACTCTAAACTTTCATCGTAGAAACTAACCTCTAGACCTCATTTTCAGACAAAGTGTCCTTCTTAACAATTGTTCCCTAGGATGTCTAGTTTCCAATGAAGCAAGTTTCAAGTCATTTGAACTCCTAAATTAAGAGATATGAATTAAAAACTACAGACTATTCAAATTAACCCGGCTAGATAGAAACGCGTCTGTTAATTGCCATTTTTAGGCCTCTTAGAGACAATTAATTTATGGTTTCTCCTATAATTTTAATGGTATGGAAGTTATGGTTTAAATGGCACAGTAAACACTCAAATTGGTGTTGTCAAACTCCAGATATGATCAAAACAATACACAGAGGTCTAGTAGGACATAAACAGGATTTCCCTGAACTAAGGTTCATGCTTGCTCTTTGTTTTGCACATGCTAGTTCTTCATTCTCACCACAAAGAATTTATAGCAATTCGATTACATGTCATCACATAGCATATAATCATGCTCAATATCTCAAATCTCAAATTCATGCATCATTTACACATCAAAGGCAAACTAATCAACATACATATTCAAGTAAAGTCAACATATAACACATATATTTCCCAAACCTCATCGCCTACGCTCCTAATTCCGTTGAGCGCTCGGCTCTCCAACTTTAGCCTTTCCCCTATCTTTCTGCACTTCCTCAACTACCAAAATCAGTCCAATTCCAGGATAAACACAATCCATCAATACCAATCCAAACCAATTCAAAGCCAAAAATGAATGAGTAGAAGATGAGAGTAACAATTACTTAATCACTTACCTTTAGAATTTTAACTCTTAATTCTTGTTCCTCATATTCAATACACATACAATTGGTAATATGACCACTCCACCACCTCACGCACGGCAAGAGAAAAGAAAGCAAACACAAAAAATGCTAAATTGCTCTCAACTGAATGTTCTCTTCTCTCCCTCAGAATTCCTTGCATGCAAAGAGGTAGAGGTGCCAGCTTAAGATTAAGCCAGCAAATTCCACTATAAAAAATCTGCCTCCATTCACTTAGATTAGCATTATTTTATTCTTTAATTAATCCTTGCTTTTCTTAATTAATCAACCACTAACTCACTATTAATTCAGTCATGCATAATTGCTATTTGGCCACAAAACTTCCACTCATCTTTTCAATCAAGTCCTTCCTTCTTTTTAATTAAGTCCAAACTTCACATTCAATCACACACATCCCAAACTAGGTCAATACCACCAGGGTACATTCCCGGCCATTACACCTAGTACCTCATTGTATATTAAATGGAGACCCGATCGGTCGTCATGCTCGCGATGAGCTAAACCTATTGGCAGGGACCATGCTTGGGTAGCCCTAAAGTATCATCGCCTTGACCAAAGCTCATGTAATGGCAAATAGAAACTTCCCCTAGGTGGTATGAACTGTAATACAGTGCTTGTGATGTGGGTCATTATGTATTAGACAAAATCAAGCAAATTGAGTGATTTTCTATCAAAGACTTTCATGCCTCGATAGGTTCACCTTAATTTAATTGAATTGTTCAAATATGTAATGGCCAAAACCCATATGCATGTGCTTTAAATTAAGAGTGTTATGCTGCCGGTTTTCCCCCGTGCACCCTACGCGTCCAATGGGTTCCCCGTTAAGCCTTGGGTAAAGCCCACCTAGGAAAGAGATTGCACGACCCCGTGTGTGGGAGTGATAAGGTTGGAAGGATCTATCTGCTTGCATGTGGTTGTGGATACTGCACAGCATGCTCATGCATGGCATGTCATTCATGCATGTTAAAAATAAAATAAAAAAAAAAAAATATATATATATATATATATATATATATATATATATGCATTTTATTTTTGTTTGTGTGTATCCTTTTGTTTGCGTATTATTTTTCGCATGTACATATCATCCTGCGTATAATTGTTCTCATGCATCGCATCATATAATTGTAATCTGTTGATCTTTCACTTATCGAAGACCATCTGCATAGCATGATCATGCATTACATCTCATCCATGCATCATTCTAACTCCTCAATTTTCAGCCACTGAGTACCATTTTCTTGGGTGGTCTAGGGGATCCTAATGGAGGATTGACTGGAAATCCAACAATTGAACTGCTAAGGATATCGTCCTTATTAAATTCAGGTTGGGACAGAAATTTAGATTCTTCTTCAAAATAATTTTCTGAATCGGTAATGGCAGATCTATCACAAGAAATGAGTGCTTTGATGATGTAAGATTTGGACAAAAGATTTGAGGATTTTGAGAGGAAGATGTTAGCTATGATGGAGAGCATCGTCGTCCAGATAGCACCAAGTACCGAGCAACCATCTGTGGCTCCTATCATGCAGCAAGGTGAACCAACTATTTTGGAGGAGGCTCATATAGCAGCCGCTACTATACAACCACCAATTGTTGGGCCTAGAGCAATGACACCTGCTGAGCAGAGAAGGGTGAACAGTTCAGGTCCGATAGATGACTTCATAGAGGAGGAGGAGGATGAGCCGGTAGTGCCTCAAGTTATGAGGGGAAGAGTCCCCAAAGTGGAGGATGACGTGGTAAAGAAGATGGAGGAAAAGATTGAGGCTATCTCCCATCTACTGTCAGCTAGAAGGGGTGTTATCTCCAAAGACATAGATCTGGAAGAGGAGGAGCTACTACCCCAGAGGTTCAAGATGCCGGATTTGCCAAAGTTCGATTGTGCTTCAGACCCTTCTACGCATGTTAAGCAATATGCCCTAATCATGAAAGGCACATGGCTAACAAAAAAGCAGAAGGTGGAGTATTTCTGTCTCAGTCTAATGGGACCGATAATCGATTGGTACCACGGGTTGGATAGAAGGCCTAAAGAAGATTGAGATTTATTGACAGAAGAATTCCTTAAGCAATATGACTGTAATACCCGGATGGAGGTTACCTTGAAAGACCTTGAGCTATTGTACCAGAAGCCTAGCAATTCCTTCCATGACTATCTCGCTCGGTGGAGGAATCAGGTGATGGAGATGAAGAGGAAGCCTGATACGGCAGATCAGATCAGGCTGTTCATTAGAAATGCAAGCTCGTATTTGAGGGAAGGGCTCCAAATGAAAGGGTTAAAAGATTGGGAGTCTTTAAAGGACATCGCCATAGAGGCAGAGGGTAATATATGGCCAAAAGGGCAAGCAGTGAAACTTATGCCAAGAAGGGCTATACCAGTCAAGGGACAACCAAGTCAGTGAGCTACAGCAGGGGCAATAGAAGTGGGAAGATAGCTGTGGTATGGGCAGGTGGTGCACCGAGTCAGAGGTACTTCTCGAATTTGGGTCGGCCTTTGTCCTGGGTATTGAAGCGATTGATGAAGGAGGGAAAGCTACAACCTCAGCTAGCTAAAATCGAAGGACAATTGGGTCATAAAGACGATGAGTATTGTGCTTTTCACCAACATACGGGGCATATGACGGACTGATACGCGAGACTAAGGCATGAAATTCAGGACTTGATCGACAGCAAGCAGATCACTAATCCTGAAAAGAGGGAAAGTAAGAAGAAGTCCGCGTATAATGCCATGATTAGTTCAAGCATGCCTGAATGGTATGTACTACAAGACTTGTTTGGTAACCAATACGTTGCCACCACCCACCCTGGGACAAGTGAAGGAGGGATTTCTGTACCGGTGATAGATTATTAGTCCACCAGCGATAGTGGTGAGGGAGATAAGGAAGGAAAACCAGGGGGGTTTAACCAAGCATTGAAGATGGCTATCCCTTCGCGGTATGGTGAAGAGACTCGTGTCTTGACGGCCCAAGAGATGGATAGAAGGTTCGAGGAGCTTGAAAGAAGGTTGTCAGCCATGGTTAAGGAAAGAATAGATGCCATAGCACTAGTTCTTCAAGCTCAATTGATGGCGACTACCTTCAATCGGGTTGAGCCGGCTGCTGCCGAGAAGGCCTATACGGTGATGACCGTAACATTTCCTTGTACTTCCCAGTCCAGAGACAAGGAGCCGCTTGAGTCACTAGTTCGACAAAGAGGAGATAAGAAGCCCATTCTGGAGCATAACATCACGCCCAAAGGGCGTGATCCAGTGAGGATGCATGCCCTGAAAAATGAGAGCCAGGGTATCTACAGCGACAATAAGGGCAATGTTAAGAAGACGGGAGTGCCCACCACGAAAATGAATCAAAGGCGCTATTTTCATTTGGGTAGATCCTTGTCATGGGTTTTTGAAAAGCTGATGAAAAGGGAGATGTTACAGCCAATGCTTCCTAAGCCTGCCAAAAGCCAGGGGCAGCGCAACCATAGAGCAGATCAATATTGTGCCTTCCACCAGCACACTGGACATTTGACAGACTATTGTCGGACTTTATGGGATCAGGTTCGAGACCTCATTGATAGTAAGCAGATCTCTGACCCAGAAGAGCGGAAAAAGGAGAGGAAGTCAAATTGAGTACTTAAATGGAGGAGGAAGACAGTCCTCATAGATTATGATGAGCCATTGGCCAAAGTGTCTGTGACTGGTGGAAATAGGAAGAGGATAGCTATTTAGATGTTCTTTTTATTTTTTGAACTATTTAATGACGATGTTTTAATTATGGTTTTATTAAATGAAATGAATGATTTAATTTTGTTGCTATTTTTTAAAGCAAATTTTTAATACTTGCTATATTTGCAACCGAAAAATATTCGGTTGCTATTTTTTAAGAATTTAGCAACCGAATTAAAATTCCGTTGATAAATTAGCAACCGAATTAAATTCGGTTGCTATTTTTTAAAGCAAATTTTTAATACTTGCTATAGTTGCAACCGAAAAATATTCGGTTGTTATTCTTTAAGAATTTAGCAACGGAATCCGTTGCTAAATTAGCAACCGAATTTAATTCGGTTGCTATTTTTTAAAGCAAATTTTTAATACTTGTTATATTTGCAACCGAAAAATATTTGGTTGCTATTCTTTAAGAATTTAGCAACGAAATTATTATTCCGTTGCTAAATTAGCAACCGAATTTAATTCGGTTGCTATTTTTTAAAGCAAATTTTTAAGACTTGCTATATTTGCAACCGAAAAATATTCGGTTGCTATTTTTTAAGAATTTAGCAACGGAATTAACATTCCGTTGCTAAATTAGCAACCGAATTAAATTCGGTTGCTATTTTTTAAAGCAAATTTTTAATACTTGCTATAGTTGCAACCGAAAAATATTCGGTTGCTATTCTTTAAGAATTTAGCAACGGAATTCAAATTTCGTTGCTAAATTAGCAACCGAATTTAATTCGGTTGCTATTTTTTAAAGCAAAATTTTAATACTTGCTATATTTGCAACCGAAAAATATTCTGTTGCTATTCTTTAAGAATTTAGCAACGGAATTCAAATTCCGTTGCTAAATCAGCAACCGAATTTAATTCGGTTGCTATTTTTTAAAGCAAATTTTTAAGACTTGCTGTATTTGCAATTAAAAAATATTGGGTTGCTATTTTTTAAGAATTTAGCAACGGAATATAATTTTGTTGCTAAATTAGCAACCGAAATAACATTCCGTTGCTATTTTTCGCTCCAAAATTGTCATAAATTTCGTTGGCGCCATATTTACTAAGGGAAAGAAATTTTCCGTTGCTAATATCTGTTGCAAAATATTGGCACTATAATTTCCCTCCACTTTTAGCGACCGAAAATCACCAAATTTTTTTCTGTTGATAAACATACAAAACTTAACCAATTTTAGCAACAGAATTTAAATTCCGTTGCTAAATAGCAACGGAAAATAAATTCCGTTGCTGAATTAATTTTGTTGCTATTTTTTGGTTGCTATTTCTAAATTTTCTTGTAGTGTCTTGAAGTCCTCTGAGGAGGCAAAATCATCTGAGGAGGCAAACCTTAAAGTCCTCTGAGGAGGCAATATCTTAAAGTCCTCTGAGGAGGCAATATCTTGAAGTCCTCCGAGGAGGCAATATCTTAAAGTCCTCTGAGGAGGTAGATCTTAAAGTCCTTTGAGGAGCCAAAACCTTGAAGTCCTCTAAGGAGGCAAACCTTAAAGTCCTCTGAGGAGCCAATATCTCAAAGTCCTCTGAGGAGGCAAACCTCAATGTCCTCTGAGGAGGAAATATCTCAAAGTCCTCTGAGGAGGCAATATCTCAAAGTCCTCTGAGGAGGCAATCCTTAAAGTCCTCTGAGGAGGCAATATCTCAAAGTCCTCCTCTGAGGAGGCAAAATCTCAAAGTCCTCTGAGGAGGCAAAATCTCTAAGTACTCTGAGGAGGCAAAGTCTGAAAGTTCTCTGAAGAGGTGAAATCTGAAGGTTCTTTGAGGATGCCAATTCTCCGAGTCCTCTAAGGAGGTAAATCTCACATCCCTGCACTTCCTATGTCTGGAGCAGACTAGACACAACATAGAAGGATGGCAATCGCTCCGCAGTCTAGACAGTAACTTGAGGAGATGATCCCCTTTTTGTGGCAATAGGAAGGTCGCCGCCTTAGGTATGCGCTTCTTTCCTCTTTTCTGAATTTTGGCTCACCTAGGCACCTAAGTTCTAGGTTTCCCAAAATTTGGGGTAATTGTAGACACCAAATTCCGAGGCGGTCCAAGATCAGGATTACCTGATGATAAAAATAATACCGGCTCATAGGCAAACGTGTCAAAAATGATGTTTTCCTTGTCGAGACCCTCATTGTTTTTATATAAAAAATAAAAAATAAATATATAAAAAATATATTATTATAAAAAAAATAATTAAAAAATTAAAATAATATTATTAAGAAGTGTTATTTTTGATATTTAAAAAAAAGGAGAATTAAATTAGTTTATTAATTTAAATGAAAAAAAAAAAGAGGATTTAATATTAAGAAAAAGAAAAAGGAAAAAAAAAGATTTAAAAAAAAAACAAAAAAAAGAGACGAGATTTATGAGAAAAAAAAATAAATAATAATGTAGTTTAAAACATTCCTTATAAAGTGGCCTAGTATGGCCACTTATAAAGTGGCCTAAAGTGGCCGCGTCTCACCTTGGTGAGAAGCGGCCATGTGGGGCGCGTCTCGCCGCGGGCGCACTCCCATGCGAGCGTGCGTCCCCAGCCTACACAAGAGGGCATTTTGCCCGCCCGACCACTTTCGCGTGCGTTTTCCAACATTTTTTGGTCATTTGCAGTCCGATTTTTTCATTTTCTTTCATGTTTTTATGCTTTTTTGATTAACTAAAAATGAAATAGGCTTTGTCTCTTTCCATTTTTGGATGAGGCAGAAATTAAAAGGAAAACTGGGTTTCATTTTCAAGGGGCGGAATTATTATTCAAAAAAATAAAAACCTCATTTTTTTCTCAACCAAGAACAGCAGCCAGGATTTTCTAAGCAAAAATCACAAGAAATCTCAAAGTCTTAAATTTTCTTCTTCTTTTTTTCAAGAATATTTTTAGTTTCCTGGATGATCTTGAACTTAGAAAATCAATTTCGTTTGCTCAAACTTCCACCAAAAATATTTTCATCATAATATTTTCTTTGATTTAATTTGTTACAAAACACAAATATTTTTATTTTTTTTCAAATATTTATCACCTTAAATTCGAGAAGGAGAACAGATCATGACACCGTTTTCTCACATCTACAATCTCTGAGGGTAAACACTTTGGACCCGTTCTCATTTAATTTTATTTGTCATTTATTGTTGTTAATTTCATTATTTTTATTATTATTATCATGTTTATCGTTTATTCCTAGTATTTTTAGTTTTGTTGCTACTGTTGAAAATTTTGTGTGGTTTTTAATTTGATTTTTTGTGGGTTCAACTTGAAAATTAACCCAAACCCAACAACTCATCCAAACCCACCCAAAAAAATTGACCCAAACCCAATCCAACTAAAAAATTGACCCATTTAAACCCACCCAAAATCTAGCCACATAAAATATAACCCATTTGGGTCATTCTTCCTTGACCCAATGGGTGTTTTTTTATTATTTCTTTAATATT
Source organism: Excoecaria cochinchinensis (assembly GCA_947683425.1). NCBI lineage: Eukaryota > Viridiplantae > Streptophyta > Magnoliopsida > Malpighiales > Euphorbiaceae > Excoecaria > Excoecaria cochinchinensis. The sequence continues at coordinate 3,629,288 of CANTUQ010000013.1, forward strand.
AAAAACTTTTGCCTTAATAAACAATATTTTTTGCTTAAACTGTCCCGCTTTATTATTATTGTGTAATGTGTATGCGTATTTTGTTTGTTAGATTTGTAATGGCCGAGTTATCGGGTTAGTCGTGAATAGTATTTTTCGATGGAAAATAGTGCACTAGGGACAAAAATTACACCCGGAAGTAAAAAATATTTTATTTGACCATCGGAAAATACTAGTTATAAGGAGTCCGATGGTAGAATGTGGAGAAAAAATGAACTCAAATAGATTTTCAAAAGTTAAAAAAAAAAAAAAAAAACCCAGCTCATTTTAAAGATTACCCGGTTTGACCAATATTTGACTAGACCTCTAAAAATAGCAAATGACCTCTAAAAATTATTTTAATGATATATATAGACTTAGATTAATATTTAGAAATTTTTGACAGTGAAAAATTAATTTTTTGTTAACATTGAAAATTGTCAAAACTGACTGATTTAAATGTACCAGATCGAGAAACGGACTCTGTTTGAGCTGAAATTTTGCGGGGAGACTAATTTATATATTTTAAGAATTATAAAATTAATTTTGGGAGAAATTAAGATTAGAAAGTGAGTGAATTAATTTAGAATTACATAATTGGCTTAAAAATAGAAAAATGGCCACTTGGTTTATGAATTATTGTGTTATTGTACTCCTGTGTGTGACTATAGATTGTTTGAATTAAAGGAATGGTATGTTATATATATAGCCGTTATACTGCCAAAATTTTTATCAAATGAATAGTAAATTGGACAGTTATAAGTCAACCGATATCCCGATCCGTTTGGATCTCAACCGACCCATTTGGGCCAATATTTTTATAATAATTTTTTTAGTATTCCGTTATTATATCGATAATTATTTTTCATTAAAAAAATCAAATGGGTCAACCCAAACCCACACAATCCATTTGGGTATTGACCCATATATTTTTGATCCATTTATGACCCACCCATTTACGACCCAACCCATTTATGACCCAATCCAAACCCGCCCAACCCACCCATTTGCCACCTCTTATGGTCCTCGTCAATCGCCTTCCTTTTCTTCTTCTTATTATTACTATTGCTATTATGATTTCACTATTGGTTTTTTTTCCTTTTTACTGTCAATATTTTGCAATTACTATTACTACTACTATTATTATTATTATTATTATTATTATTGTTGTTGTTGTTGTTGTTGTTGTTGTTGTTGTTGTTATTATTATTATTATTATTATTATTATTATTATTATTATTATTATTATGTTTTCGTTTATGTTTATTATTATTATTCCACCACTATTATTATTATTATTATTATTATTATTATTATTATTATTATTATTATTGTGTTTATGTTTATTATTATTATTATTCTACCACTATTGTTGTTATTATTATTATTTTTATTATTATTATTCTGCCATTATTGTTGTTATTATTATTATTATCATTATTATTGTTATTATTATCATTATTGTTTGATTTGTTTATCATTTGTATTAATTGATGTCATCCATGTCATTGTTATTATTTTCATTAACTGTTAATATTATTTATATTATTATTGCTGATGTCATTTACATTATTGTTATTTTATTAATTTTTTACATTATTATCACTATTATTGCTGCATTATCATTATGATTTATTATTATTGCAATTATTATTGTTATTATTTGGTGTAATAAATCGATACGTCATGCATTTATTCTGTCTCTATTTGCTTACTCATTAAAATGGTTGCTAATATATTTTTTTTATGTTATTTTTCCTGTCTGACATTAAATTTGAGTCACACAGTGTGAGTGTCCCCGTGGTTCCCTGGATGGGTCACGATGCGTGGAGGGTCACGTCGGTTTGGTGAGATCTTTCTATGCCCTCTCTTTTTGTTGTGCTTATTTGTAAATAAATATTTTATTTATGCACGCGTGAGATAAAAAGTGACAAAAATATTTTTATAATCAAATTGAGATTTTCACTAATAAAATTGGGACCAATGTCCCTTATTTTAGCCAAGGAATGAAAAATATCACAAATAAAACGAAGAATTAGTTTTCTCCAAAAATGGGATCACTCATCCCTGCTTTTCAAATCCAACAATCAAATAACTCTTCGAACCCTCTTTAAATAAACGCGAAGGAACCAATGTTCCTAAACCTTCAAAGGAGCGTGAAGGAACCAATGTTCCTGAAACAAACGAATGTCCAGATTTATGTATGTTTTTCTCATGTTTGATTTTGTTTGTTCGTTTTAAATTTATTTTCACGTATTTCCTTTTGGGCCCCTTGTAATTAATTTTAGGGCAACGTCATTTAATTTTGGGATTGTATTCCATCCCAATTTATATTTTTAATCTCCTTTCAATGGGGTTGTATTCCGCCCCAAGTTCCCTTGTAATTGTGTGCTTGATGTGTTATCGCTTCATTTACCATTTTCCTTTACAGCTTTTATCAATTTATTTATTTATTTACTTTAAGTGTTTGCAATGCGCTTTTAATTTACTTGCATAAACCGTGTGAGATAAGAGGTAGAATTTTGGGAGTTTAAAAACTCATTTATAATTAACCGAAGCATAAATAAGAGTGAAGTTCCGAACACCAATCTCTGGTCTAGACCAATAAGAGGTTAGAGACCTTTCCCAATTTCTTGTAAATTGGGTGGCGACTGCATGATACCTCAAAGGTGCCTAAAGGGGTCGTGAGGCTAAATGATCCTTTCCAATGTTCTTTTGGGAAGGAGGCATCCAAAATGTCTCATGGCACCCAAAGATCAAAAAGACGTGAACCAATCTCTCGAATCCTAAAAGTGGGTTCAATGAAGGCCCTTGCTAGGTTCGGCGCGCGTCACAACTGGCCAACTTATCCATCGAGTAGTCCACTCTAACCGGTACAAAATGTACTGATTTTGTAAGCCGATCCACTACAACCCATACTGAATCATGCTTCCTCTGAGTCATTGGCAAACCCGACACAAAATCCATGGCGATTTCATCCCATTTCCACTGAGGAACGGATAAAGGAATGAGCAATCCCAAAGGGACTTGATGCTCAGCCTTTACCTGCTTATACGTCAAACACTTCGGCATGAACTCCATAATATCTCTTTTCATCCCAGACCACCAATAGAACTGCTTCATATTCCGATACATCTTCTCACTACCAGGATGCATAGTAAAGACCGTAGTGTGTGCCTCACTCAAAAGTTTCTTCCTTAACTCATTGCTTTCGGGCACACAAAAACGATCCCTATACATGAGCACCCCATCTAAAACCGAAAACTAAGACTACTTACCCTACTGAACCTCTTGCAAAACCCGCTGCAATTTCACATCATCCTTCTAAGCATCCACAATCGACTGTCTCAAAGTCGGCCTCACTCTCAATTGGGCAACCAAAGCCCTATCTGAATCAAATCTTTATCTGAACCTCCTTAAGAACAAAGCTGAAACCGAGTTCCGACTCAAAGCATCCGCAACCACATTGGCTTTACCTGGGTGGTAATCCACAATGCAGTCATTGTCCTTGAACAACTCTAACCATAAACGCCGTCTCATGTTCAACTCTTTCTGCGTGAGGAGATATTTCAAACTCTTATGGTCCATGAAAATCCTACATTTCTCCCCATACAGATAATGCCGCCAAATCTACAAAGCAAAGATCACAGCTGCCAATTTCAAATCATGCGTCGGATAATTCTTCTCATGAGGTTTAAACTGACGAGACGCATAAGCCACTACTTTACCCTCTTGCATCAACACACATCCGAGTCCAATACCCTAAGCATCACTGTACATTACAAACTCTTTACCCAAGGTGGGTTGAGTCAGTACAGGAGCTTCAACTAACAAACTCTTCAACTTCTCAAAGCACAGCTGGTACTTATCTGACCATTCAAATCTGACTCCCTTCCTAAACAATCTAGTCATCGGAGCCATAATGATCGAAAAACCCTTCATAAAGCGACGGTAGTAGCCTGCCAAACCAAGGAATTTTCTCACTTCAGGAACATTCCTAGGCGCTTTCCAATCCACAATCGCCTCAATCGTAGCTAGATCCACTTGAATACCCTTAGCCGACATAATATGACCCAAGAAGGACACTTCTCGAAGTCAAAAGTCACACTTACTAAGCTTTGCAAACAAACGATGCTCCCTCAAAACTTGCAACACTAACTGAAGATACTCTTCATGCTCATTCTCATCCTTCGAGTAAACCAAAATATCGTCAATAAACACTACTACAAATCGATCGAGATATGGCCTAAACACTCGGTTTATCAAATCCATAAAAGCCGCAGGTGCGTTGGTTAAACCAAACGGCATCACAAGAAACTCATAGTGGTCATACCGCATCTGAAATGCAGTCTTAACCACATCTGCATCCTGAACCCGACACTGATAGTAACCCGACCGAAGATCAATCTTGGAGAAAACACCCGCACCTCTTAGCTGATCAAACAAATCCTCGGCTCTAGGCAAGGGATACTTGTTCTTCACTGTGACCTTATTAATTTGCCTATTATCGATACACATCCTCAAAGAACCATCTTTCTTCTTAACAAACAAAATCGGGGCTCCCCATGGAAATATGCTGGGTTTAATAAACCCCTTATCCAATAACTCTTGTAGCTGAGTTTTGAGTTTCCTCAACTCTACAGGAGCCATCCGATAAGGTGCTTTCGAAATGGGAGAAGTACCCGGCATAATCTCTATGGACAACTCCACTTGGGAGGCAAACTAGGTAACTCACTCGGGAACACATCTCCAAACTCCTTAACAACTGGGATATCCTCAATCCTAACTTGATCATGCTTAGAATCCAATACAACTACTAAGAATGCCTCACAACCTTTCCTCATAAACCTCTTAGCTTGCATGGCGAAAATCACATTACTCAAAGAACTCAAACCCAAACCTTTAACCATTACAGAAGACTGATCTCTATCTCGCAACACAACCACCTTTCTATGATAATCCACTACAGCCCGGTGCCTACTAAGCCAATCCATACCTAGAATCAAATCAAACTCCCGAAAAGGAAACTCAATCAAATCCGCCAAAAACTCAACTCCTTGAACCAAAAGAGGACAATTCCTATGCACTCTATTCACATTAACACTATGCCCTAAAGGACTGGTCACACAAACCTCATAATCTAACTGATCAACATCATACAACTTATCAAATAATTTACTAATGCACAAATATGAGTGTGTGGAGACAGGGTCAATTACAGTATATAACTCAGTGTCAAAGAGTAGGAACTTACTAGCAATCACATCCGAGGCATCCTGCTCATCCAGAGCCCTCATGGCATACGCTCTAGCTGGAACTGTCTGAGGACGATAAACAGACTCTGATGGAGCTCCCTCTCTATGTTAACCACCTCGACCTCTACCTCGGCCTCTACTATGGTTGGCTTGCAGAGCATTAGATCCAACTCTGCTAGCCTCACGCTGATCACCAGAAACCTCACTATACCTCGGACAATTAGCTAAGTAGTGATCAGTGCTACCACATCAAAAATAACCACCCGTGAGCCACCTACACTCACCCCAATGGCGCTTACTGCAGTGAGAACACTTAGGCAATGCCTCCGTCCTATTACTAGATCCACCTCTGCCAACACTAGAACCCATGGCAGAACCTTGCCTCCTACCTCTCGTAGCCAGACCTGAAGAAGACTCATCATGCGGGTTCCTTGACCTCTTACCCGATCATGATGACAATGATCCACCACGAGGGGGATTCCTTCTTTGAGCTCTCTCTCTCAAAACCGATTCAGATCTCTCAACCCGCGCTGCTGCTTGCACTATCTAGTAGTACCGAATACCCGGAGTACTCATTAGAGAAATAATCATAGCTCTCAACGACTCATTCAAACCGGCCTCAAAATGCCTACACCGAAACTCTTCAGTCAGAACACCTTCTGGAGCGTACTTAGTAAGACGGTTGAATTCCTTCTCAAACTCAGATACTGACATAGCCCTCTGCTTCAAACTCAAGAATTGTGCCCACTTAACATCCTTGTACTCCCTAGTCGCATACTTATTTGTAAACTCCCTCTCGAAGAACTCCCATGTGACCGGGTCAGGAAACTGGGGATGCCTACGGACCATCTTCCACCAGTCATAGGCAGATCCCTGAAGCAATGCCACAACACTCTTTACTTGCCTGTCTGGAGGACACCTCAGGTGTTTGAGCCGAAACAGACACTGAAGGATCTACTGCTCGAGGATTCACACTCTCAGCGGACCCCTCAAGCGACCCACGAACAGAATCATAATCCATCTAAAACAAACACAAAGACATTGCATCAGCTAACACAGTCCTAATCATATATCTATACACATCAATCACCCAGAAAATGCCTAAACTGGGGCTCTGATACCAAAAACTGTAACACCCCCTTCCCATACCTAGGGAATCCCATCCACGAGGGAGTGAGAACCCGTATGAGCAGGAGTCTCACACCAAACAGACAGTACAAAAACATTCATTCACAATATAAAGATACATATAAATAGCGGAAATTAAAATTTTAAGACCAAATTGATCATTCATTGATGGAATAATAATAGTCAATACATAACTGTTCTGATACAAACATAAAGAGATACAAAGCGGAAGCTGATGAAATAATAATTACAAGAGAGATCACTATTACAAAATAATAATAATACAAAAAGAAGCTAAGTCCTATCAACAATCACGCTGTGTTGGCTTGACTGGCGGCGACTCTCCCAAAAGCTATACACCTTTCGCACCTGCACGGATAAAACACCATGCTAAGCGATAACGCTTAGTGGGGAAACAAACAACAATAGTATGGACGGCCATTCACAATGGTCGTCAAGGCAATCACATACGTAATGGCATAAGCTGTATATCATAAGATATAATCATAAACAAATCACATTCATAACCATTTGAAGGTTCATAATCATATTCATATGCCCACTGATTCATATGCTCATAAATAGAGTCATTCAGATTTACATACTTATAATCATATTCGTTTAAATCCACATTCTCATAAACATATCAGAACAAATCACAACACTTGCTAACTCACAGTAGTGGATAACGAGTGAACGCATGGCGGTACCTTATGGGTACGAATCGAACGCATGGAGTACCTTACGGGTACGAATCAAAAAACAATGTCATATTTTCTCTTTTAAAAACATTTCACAAAGGAGATCTTAAATAAGATCCGTACACATTGAAGTTCGTGAGGAACTAAACGGGGACCTGATCAGGGTCCAGAACATAACAGAGGGTTACAGCTAAAGGACTCTTTTAGGCATGCCTAACTATCCACTAGACTGACTCTTGCAGGTCATGGAAAATCCATCAAATCACATTTATATAATTCATGAGATTATCCATGCATAATTCATTCAATTATATTCATATACTTCACAAAATAGTCCAAGTATAACTCTAAAAGTATCACAAGTTCAGAAAAGAAACATCGGAAATCACACAAGCAAACTCAATTTCGAAGCCAGGGGTGTCGCGCTCGCGACAGAGGCCGAACTGGCCCCAGGTCGCGATCGAGAGACAGAAGTTCACCTCACTGTTGCGGTCGTGATGATCATCGCGCTCGCAACAGTGAGCTGCCAACAAGGGCTGTCGTGCTCGCGATAGGGAAATGCCCCAACTAGCTCGGCAGCCAAGCTCTCTGTCACGCTCACGATAGTAATCTCCGCTGCGGCCGCTCGGTGAAACTGTCTGCTAGGCAGCCGAGCGCCCTGTCATGCTCGCGACAGTGAGCTCTCGCTGCGGTCGGCTTGGCAGCCCAAATCCGCTCGGAGCGCCAGGGCTGACTTCTCCGAGCTCTGTCGCGACAGTGTCGTACTGGCAACAGGGTCGAGATTTCCAGCTCTTACGCGATTTTTCTACAGAAATTCACATTTCCAAGCACCCAAACTTCTAAACTCAAACACAATTCAATCCACACTTCATCTTACCTCAAAATAAGCCTTCCACAATCACATATAACATAAAAACACAACTTAAATCAACACTTAACACAATCAAAATCATGCATTAACAAAATCCAGCTTCTCAAGAACACAAACCCAAAAATTTCAACCTAAAAACTTATCAAACTTCAATTTGGCTTCAATAGTTCAACATTCATGCATTATAACTCAAATCAATTGAATACCCATAACATTAACACTATAATATGCCTCATCAAATATCAAATTTCAAGAAATATCATTCAACATGCCAAATCACAAAAATGTACAAATTCAAGAAATTCCCAAACCTGCAAAATTCTATGCTCCAAATCAAAGAGCACCACTCCCACTAACCTTCTCCTTTCCCTTGGGATCATGAGGAGGCTCAACTAACCAAGAACACCCAAAAATCATACAAACACAAAACCTAAATTAAAACCCAATCTAACCAAAATCAAGAACAGAGGATGAAGAGGAAGAAGAAGATGATGAAACTCAAGAAAGACTTACCAATCAAAGCTGAGGAGATGATCACTTTCCACCACCAACGCTTGGAACCAAGGTAGGGCACACAAATGAAAAGAAGAGAGGAAGAAGGAGATGAAGAGAGGAAGAGGGAACGGGAAAGGGACAGCATTTGTTGTTCTTATTTCTCTCTCCTTCTCTTTATTACCTCTTTCCTAATTTCTAGCCACATGTCACTCTTTGGTTGGTGGAACTTGACCACTCACACCCAACAAACACACATGATACTACACACACGACCAACCCTCATAATACACACACTACAACCATGTGAGCATGCACACACTAGCACAACTCAACGCACACACCCTACTAGCATATATGCACTCACACTCTATTAAAGCCCACAAAACATGCATTTTGCCCAAAATACCCTTAACATATGCTAAAACACTCACACATGCACACTTACACATGGCAATCATGGCTCAAACTATTAGGGGGGAATCGGGGTGTGACAAACCTTATCAATTACCTTAATCCATATTTTACATTAATGTTATTCTTTTAGTTTTATTATTAATACGTAAATTCCTTCTCCATTTCATTCATTTATATAATTAGCATTATAATGCGTCCATTATTTTCTTTTATATTAACACTATCTTAACAATCACATTACAATCTATTACTATTACCTTTACATTTATTATTTCCCACTATACTAAATTAAACACTTTTAACATTCTAATTCAACAAGTTACACAATTAATTTCATTAGTTCTTTTTAAATTTTCATTCAATAATCATGCACTATAATTTAATTCTCTCAAATCCTTTTCAAGAACCTTACTATAAATAATTTACAATTTAGTCCTTTACATTTGCCATAATTACAAATTTACACTTCTATTTCACTTAATTGTCATTATTATTATTATTCTCATTATTAGTTTTATTAATTTCTATTGTCATTTCTTAATTTACAAACATATAACCAATTCAATGTTCTCATAATTTCACTCAATAGTTCATTTCCTTATCAACTTACATTTAAGTCCTATCACTAACCTTATTATGGTCTATTACATTTAAGTCCCTACTTTCATTTATTTACAAAAATGCCACTAATTTACCTTTTTGCCCTTCATTGTTATTTACAATTACATCATTATCTTAAACTTAGTTAACTTACACACACATACATATTCATCATCTATATAAATCAATGAAAACTATTATACATCTAATAATTATTTATACAACAATATTCTATAATTCTTGATTATTTATTCACTAATTGTCAATTATACGATTAATACCTATATTATTAATTAATTACACTTTATTCTCTTAATTAGCCTAACTATTGAAAATCTATAATTAGGTGCTTAAACTTTTATCAATTTACGATTTTACCCTTCACTATCTCATAATTATTGTTATACCCTTATTTACCTTTATTCTCTCATTTAATTCAATTTTCACATGCTTTACATTTACACTTATTAAATAATTACAATTAAACACTAAATCCATCATAAAAAAAATAAAAAATCACTTATTCCTTCATATAGTTAAATTACTAACTATTTACACTTTAGTCCTTCAATTAACCTTACAAACTTCAAAATTACGATTAGGTCCTCATTTTTTTCAATAATTACAATTATGTCCTTGATTTTCTCTTAATTACCAAAGTACCCTTATTTACACTTATTTTCCATATTAATCATTACATAACCTACCAAATTATAATTTGGTCCCTCATTTACCATTTTCATGCCAAATTACCATTTAGTCCTTATATTTCAATTTCTTTACACCATTATCATTCTAATTACACTTTTCACCTAATTTACTCCATTTTTCACTATTAAGTGTAAAATTACCATTTTACCCCTAAACTTTCTAATTCTTTCAATTAGTCCCATTTTCACTTATTTTCTTATTCATCACTATTTTTATCAATTTAATTGCATATTTAGCATAATGCCCCTAAACTTTTTTTATAAAATTACATTATTGCCCTTCCTCTTACTTTTATTTATAATTATGCCATTAATTAACTAAATTTCCACATCTAATAACTTCTTAACTTATAATTTATCAATTAATCCTCTAATCAATCATTTTACGGTAAATTACATTTTAATTCTTAAACTTTTTTATCTTCTTTTAATTTAATCTTCTCTTTACACTTTTTCACCATATATTACAATAAATCTCTTTTTAATCAATTTCATTAAATTTACCCCTAGTATCAGCCTGTAGTTATCATTAGATTGGATATGCGGGACTGGGCTCTATAGCCCTAACCTACCAAAGTGGCCACTAGAGGGCCAAATTACACTTCGGTAGTGTCTGAGTGACCACTAGTGGGTTAAATTACATTCCGACGACACTACACTTACAATTTACATTACACTGACACTTAAAAATAGACCGTCATTAGTCTTCAACTGCAAGTCGCCATGACTTGCTATCGCGACATACACTGACGTCCCTGTAGCGGCCTAAATATCGGCTTGGAAGTGTCGGTGAATAATTTCAGTATTATCACGATGATCGCAGTGTTGAATAGTGTAGGAAGTGAGTTTGCCAATGTTAAAACTACTGCTAAATGTGCTAAAAATATAGTGATTTCGGGACGGGTGACACCGGAATGGTTATACAGCGAACTCGGCTGTCCGGTGCCCGAAAAATTTTGATTCCGCGAAAATGATCTGTGAGTCATAAGGAGTCTAGTAGTGAAATCGAAACTGAAAACGAAGCTAAAATGGCCTCCAAAAGTCAGTTTGAAGGAAGCCTCTGATTCGATTCAAATAGTAACCAAGTTTGACCGAAATTTGATCGAGACTATAAATATAGTAAACGACCTCTGAAAAATTATCAGAAGGTTAGTTGGACTCAGAATAGTGTGTAAAATAGTTTGGTAGTGAAAAATAATATTTCTGAGGACACTGAGAAATTAGTGAACCGGACCGGTTTAATTGAATTTGACCAAATAATGACTCTATTTGAGATGGAATTAAGGTCTAATGGGCATATAAGAGTGAAAATAATATTAAGGGTGAAAAGTGAAGTGAACCGGTTCAATCAGTGAATCAGACCGATCCAGTTGACTTTTGGTTGACTAGGTTTGACCAAAGTTTGACTGGACTCTAAATGAAGTTCTGAACCTCAAAAAAATTATCTGAAAGCATGGTTGTGCTTGAAATATTATAGAGAATTAATTGGTAAAGAAAAATAAATTTTACGATAAGACAGAAAATTGAGTTATCGGACTGGTAAGCAATTAGCGGACCGGGAAACGATCTCCGATTCAGTTGAAATTTTTTATAGAGGATAAATTATATATTATAAGAATTATGAAATTGATTTTGGGAGAAATTGAGCTTGGAAAGTGAGGAAAATAATTTTTGGATGGAAAATGGGCTTAATAACCTAAATGGGCTTTAGGGTTGGCCCAATAGGATGAACTAAGCCCAAGCCCACTCAAGACGCATGTAAAAGGCAGAAAAATCTCCCATTTTCCAGAATTCTCTCCACCCTTCCTCCCCCTCTTCTTGGCCGAGCTTCACCTCCTCATTCTCTCTTGAATTTTCTTTTTCTTTCTTCAAAGTTCTCCCTAAATCCAACCTCCATAAGTAAATTATAGCCTCTCTTTTCATTGATGATGGTCTCAAAAGCTCTTTTGGAGTGATGGAAGTGGGAAAAACCAAGTGTTCAAGGTTATGCCCTAAAAGTGAGGTAAGAGATTTTGAGTTCTATAATTTCTTCCAAAGGTTCAAATATGTATTTTTGGGTATGTAGATGATGATTATGTAATTATATTGCGAAAAGGAAGTAAGGTTTTGAGTAAATCTTGATGTGTGAATTCGGCCACCTTAGGGTTTTCATGGAAAAGATGGAGTTTCAAGGAGATAAGGCATAGAAAGCAAGCTTAAGTGGTGGAGAGCAAGGAAATAAGGTAAGTGGATACAATATCCTTCTTTTTCCATATTAAAAGTGTGATTTTAGGTTATGTTTAAACATAAAGTATGAGAAATATGCATGTTTAATTGAAAATAATTTGATATTCATGCTTAGGGATGTTAAAAATGATAGTATGAATTATTAAAGTAAAGAAATAAATTTGGTATGAAAATTTTCTTCTTTGGCCGAATTGAAATCATGGGATTTTCATGTGTTTTAATGATGTTTGATGCATGTTTATGATGGTTTTATAGCATTTGACATGTGAACTAATGAATGGTATATGTTAGAGCATGTGAAAATATTATATGGTATGTGATGTATGCATGGCCGAATGTATGTCAAGCATAAAGGTGAGATTTTGATGGGTTTTGATGGAAATAGATGATATAGTGATGTTATACAGCGTGTAATTGGCCTAAATGAATGTTAAAGTTGATAAAAAGAATTAATTATGTAAAGTTAGTTTGATGGCCAATTGATTACCATTTGTAAAGGCATGATTTTGATGTGTTTTAATGGAAATTAATGGCATAACTATGTTATTCAACATGTAAATGACATAAATGAAAGTTAAATTTGATGAAAAGAATTCATGATGGAAAGTTCACATGATGGCAGAATGTATGAATGGGTATATGCATGTGTACCATGATGAATTTATGTGTACCATGATGGTTTATGGATGGTAATCACATGTGAAATGATGAATTGGCATGAAAAAGAATGAGTTAAATTGATGGAAGCCTGGGGTGTCAAATGTAAATTTGTTAATAGCAAGGTAATTGAGGGATTTTAATGATAAATGATAGACAATCTGAGTGTTAATTGTATAATTAAGTGACAATAGAAAAGATAATGATATTTATGTTGATATTAATGAAAATATTATTATTAATGCTAATATCAGGGAAGTAGTAATAGAATTAAATGTGAGAAAATAGATGAGTAATATTAACATTAATAAAAGGATAAGAATGTCTGTGAAATTTTAAGGGATTATTATAACTGATTAAAATAATCAGGATCTAGATTTAAATGTGTAAGATTAATTGGAGATAGATAATGTCACTAGAATAAATATTAATAGGTGAAATGAATTAAACTGAATACTGTGAATGTTATAATCGAGTCAATTAATTTTAAAAGTGTGTAATGTAAATGTGTGAAGACATTGTTGGAGAACTGATATAAGTATTATAGATTGGATTAATTATCTAAGTATTGACTATGGTAATTAATGTTCTTATAATATTGTATATGTAGGATTAGTAATGGGATTGCCTAAGGTGACGAAACTAAAGACACGATAGAACTAGAATTGTCAGTAAATGTTGAAAGTTAATAGTGATCGATAATTACTGGAATAATGATTGTCTCACAGATATGTCAGTAACTAATCTACACTCAGTTTAAACTGTAACTAGTGTAATTAAGTTATAACAACTAAAGAAAAACAAATGGAAGCGATAATCATGAATATTGTTATATGGCTGGTCATTGAATCAGTAAAATGAACGTAATAGTATTAAAGTTAAAGTTAACAGTTTAAATAATAGTGGCTCTGATAACAGTAACGGTAACGTGAAAACATAGTTATTAAAGAAAGATAAAGATAAATGATAAATGATTACAGTAAAAGTATGTTATGATTATTTACAAGATTCCAAAAGTAATGTTCACATAGCGAGATTAAAAGCAAGTGTTTGTGTGTGCATGCATGTTGTTTTAGTGTGGAAAATTTAGGATATGTATCCACCACTGGGCATTTTAGCTCAGTGCGTAGTGTGATTACTGCGTGCAGGTTATAAAAAGAAAAGATGTATTGGAAGCCGATGTTACTGATGGTCTAAAGTATTTACGGGATAGCAAGGATAGTGTGATAGGCTTGGCATGTATACAACCGCAATGGACGAACTCAAGGTTATACAGGTTAAGTATATTAGTAGTGTGTTATTGTAATTTTTTGTTATTTTAGTGTATGATTGATATTGTTGGAAAAACAATTTCTCTGATTCTGAGGAGAGCAATACAGTTTAGCGTGGTGACATTCGATATTCGTATCATTTGCAGGTATAGGGCATTACAATCCGTATGGCTAGCCATCTATATCCTGAACTAGATTTACTACTAGATCACTTAGGGAAATACATAATCATTATTCAATACACTTTTCACTTACGATACAATAAGGAACAAATCCACAATATTAATCAGTACAATATAGTTTCACTTTTAGTTCAATCTTTTTCCATCAGTTCCATTGTAATTCACTCAATATTCAATATAAACTTCATTCATACCATAAGCTCACTTAAATGTACACATATTATATCATTTTCATGGTAAATATAGTACAATATCACACTTTAATATATACAAATATACTCCATTAATTTCAAATAAACTCACAGACTCTTATTTTTCATTCTTTATTCATTTTCTGCCATTTTTCTTTATAAATAATCAAATTACACATTATTTAAAACATAATCACCATTCGGCCAAGTTAACTTTCATTCACTACAATTTATTCTATTCACATTAATCACTCATTTAGCAATGTTACATGATAAATTACTTAGATATACTTTATTTTAGTATTTTAGCTCAATCGGAGTTCATTTGAGGCCCGGTTCACTTAAATCGGTCCGATTCAATACTATTTGATTCTGCCGTAATTCACTAATCTATTACAGTTAAAAATTCCTAAAAATTATTTTAAGCCATTACACAACCCACAATACATCACTTAGACTTCATTTACTATTTTTAAAAATTAAGTCAAAGTTCAATCAACCCTGGTTACTATTGAACCTAACTAGAGGCAAATTTCAGCTTAACTTTTAAAGACCCAAATGACCTGATTTTCACTCCAAATTTTACCATTAAACTCTTGACAGTCCACATATCAATTTTACTAAATAAAAAATTTCTAGCAACTGCTGTCATTCTCGGCTATATGACTACCCGGAGGTCATCTATCCTAGGATTGCTATGCCTCAAGCACGCTTAATTTTTTAACTCAACTAAAGTTAAAGGTACTAATACCGACATCTCATACGGAAATTACACTACAGACTCTACAAAATTCATTGAATACTACTAGGCTAGCATTCGGTCCATTATAAACTTTTAAAACAAAATATGGATTGTATGAATGGATGGTTATGCCATTTGGGCTAACTAATGCACCTAGTACATTTATGAGATTAATGAACCATGTTTTGTGTGCATTCCTAGGCAAGTTCGTAGTTATTTATTTTTATGATATACTCATTTATAGTAGATCTTTAGATGAGAATATAGATCATATAAAGGTTGTTTTGCAAGTACTTAGGAATGAAAAGTTGTATGCTAATGTAAAGAAGTGCACTTTTTGTAGTGATAAATTGATATTCATAGGGTTTGTGGTTTTGTCCAAAGGAATAGAAGTGGATGATGAAAAGGTTATGGCAATTCAAGAATGGCCTACACCTAAATCAGTTAGTAAATTTAGGAGTTTTTATGGACTTGCTAGTTTCTATAGGAGGTTTGTGAAGGATTTTAGTGCTATTGTAGCTCCATTAACTAAAATTGTTAAAAAAGATGTGCCATTTAAATGGGGTGAAAATCAAGAAAATGCCTTTAATATACTTAAGGAAAAGTTGTGTACCGCTGCGACGCGCGCCGAACCTAGCAAAGGCCCTCGTAGAACCCGCTTTTAGGATTCGAGGGATTGGTTCACGTCTTTTGATCTTGGGTACCATGAGGCATCTTGGATGTCTCCTTCCCAATAGAACATTGGAAAGGATTATCTAGCCTCATGGCACCTTTGAAGTATTTTAGAGTCGCCACCTAATTTACAAAAAATTGAAAAAGGTCTCTAACCTCTTATTGGTCTAGACCAGAGATTGGTGTTTGGAACTTCCCTCTTATTTATGTTTTGGTTAATTATAAATGAGTTTTTTAACTTCCTAAAAATTCTATCTCTTGTCTCACACGATTTATGCATTTAAATAAAGGCACATCGCAAGTATTCAAAAAGCAGTAAAGGAAAGCTATAAAGAAAAGCTGTAAATAAAGCGATAAAGGAAAACGAATAAACACGCAAGCACGCAATTACATGGAAGATAGGGGCGGAATACAACTCCAAAATAGAAGAAGATAAAAAAGGGAAAATGGGACGGAATACAATCCCTAAATAAATAATATTGCCCCCAAAATTAATTACAAGAGCCCAAAAGGAAATACATAAATTTAAACAATCAAACAAAATCAACCATAAGAAAAACATGCATAAACCGGGATATTTGTTTGGTTTGGGAACATTGGCTCCTTCGCACTTGTTTGAGGGTTTAGGAACATTGGACCCTTCGCGTTAATTTAAAGAGGGTTCGAAGAGTTGTTTAATTGTTGGGTTTAAAACCGGGATGGATAATCTCATTTTGGAGAAAAAAGAAACTCTTCATTTTATTGTAATGTTTTACATTTCTTGACTAAAACGTGGGACATTGGTCCCAATTTTATTAGTAAAAATTCCAATTCAATTATAGAAATATTTTTGTGACTTTTTATCTCACGCGTGCACAAATGGAATAATTATTTGCAATCAAATACCAAACACATAAAGGGGAATAAGAAAGGTCCCACCGAACAATGCAGTCTCCTACGCGTTGTGACCTATCGGGGAGGTCACAGGAACACTCATACAAGGGACACCACATTTAAATCCCATGCCAAAAAATAACATTAAAAGACATTAGTAATAATTCTAAAATTAATCAAATAAACACTAAATAAATATAGAACACATTAATTTAATGTGCAAGTAGCTTACATGCAAAGTAAATAAAAAGGGGTCATGCAAATATCAAAGAGATAATAATAATAAAAGTTAACATCAAAGCAATAGCAATAACAATGATAAAATTAATTTAATAATAATAATAATAATAATAATAATAATAATAATAGTAGATGCATGATGGTAATAATAATAGTGATGAGAAATAATACTAATAATGATAATAATAATAATAATAATAATAATAATAATAATAATAATAATAATAATAATAATAATAATAATAGTAATAATAATAATAATAATAATAATAGTAGTAGTAGTAGTAGTAAGGAGAAGGAGGTTGACAACAACTTAAGAAATCACAAGGAAAACAAATAAAAAGGGAACTAAACATGAAATACCAATAGTAGCAAATAGCATCATTAAAATGTTAGACAATAAATGTGATAATAATGGCAGAAGACAACATTAATAATAGTAAATAATATGTGAAAATAAAATAAGAACGGGTCTAAAGTGTGTACCCTCAGAATTTTATAAATTGAAGAAAATGGTGTTTTGATCCGTCCCCCTTGTCGAATTTACGGTGATAAACACCAGAAGAAAATATAAAAATCTATATTTTTAAATGACAATATTTTTGGTGGGATGAGTAAGCAAAGAAAATTAATTTTTCTTGCTCAAATCAAACCCAAGATGAAATGTTTTTTAAGAGAAGAAAAGATTAAAACTTGAGAAAAAAGCTTAAGAATCTTTTGAAGAAGAAACAAAAGGTTTGCTCGAGAGAAAACTAAAAACTCCTCCTCTTTTGAATAAAATTGCCATCCCATTTTCCCTTTTTTATCTTCTTCTATTTGGGGGTTATATTCCGCCCCTATCTTCCATGTAATTGCGTGCTTGCGTGTTTTTTCGCTTTCCTTTATCACTTTATTTACAGCTTTTCTTTATAGCTTTCCTTTACTGCTTTTTGGATGCTTGCGATGTGCCTTTATTTAAATGCATAAATCGTGTGAGATAAGAGATAGAATTTTTAGGAAGTTGAAAAACTCATTTATAATTAACCAAAACATAAATAAGAGGGAAGTTCCGAACACCAATCTCTAGTCTAGACCAATAAGAGGTTAGAGACCTTTCCCAATTTCTTGTAAATTGGGTGGCGACTCCAAAATACCTCAAAGGTGTCGTGAGGCTAGATGATCCTTTCCAATGTTCTATTGGTAAGGAGACATCCAAGATGCCTCATGGCACCCAAGATCAAAAGATACAAACCAATCCCTCGAATCCTAAAAGCGGGTTCAACGAGGGCCTTTGCTAGATTCGGCGCGCGTCGCAGTGATGAATCCACTGGGGACCGTTTGTGACTTTGCTCTGAAAGTGTTTTGATTAAAATGTATAATTGAGTTGTTAATACTTAAAATTCTATCTCTTTTCGAAAATTGCATTACATCTTTTTAGGGCCTTAGAACTATGTTAGTTGGTCCCCTATCTTACCCCAGTGCATTCCCGAAACACGACCCTACTTTCACTCATTATAGGGAAGTGTTAAAGATAATCACTAGCCCAAGCCTCATACCATTAATGGTATATAAAATGGAGACCCGATTGGTCGCTATGCTCGTGATGAGCTAGACTCGTCGGCAGGAACCATACTTGGGTAACCCTAAAGTATCATCGCCTTGACCAAAACTCATGTAATGGCAAATAGAAACTTCCCTTAGGTGGTATGAACCACAATATAGTGCTTGTAATGTGGGTCATTATGTATTAGACGAAATCAAGCAAATTGAATGATCTTATATCAAAGGCTTTCATGCCCTGGTAGGTTCACCTTAATTTAATTGAATTGTTCAAATATGTAATGGCCAAAACCCATATGCATGTGCTTTAAATTAAGAGTATTATGCTGCCGGTTTTCCATCGTGCACCATACGTGCCCATTGTGTTTCCCATTGACCCATGGGTTAAGCCCACCTAGGAAAGAGACCGCACGACCTCGTGTGTGGGAGCGATAAGGTTGGAAGGATCTATTTGCTTGCATGTGGTTGTGGATGCTGCACAGCATGCTCGTGCATCGCATGCCATTCATGCATGTCGATAAATAAAAATAAATAAACAAAATAAAATAAAATAAATAATAAGATAAATAAAAAAAATATATTTTCTCTCATGTTATGTGTGTATATCCTTTTATCTTCATATTATTTTTCACATGTACATATCACCCTACGTACATTTTTTTCATGCATCGCATTGTATAATTGCAATCTATTGATCTTTCACTCATTGAGGACTATCTGCATAGCACGATCATGCATTATATGTCACCTATGCATCATTCTAACCCCTTAATTTTCAGCCACTATAGACCATTTACCTGGGAGGTTTTGGGGTCCCCGTAGTTGCCCAAGGAGCAAGCAGAGTTCGAATTGGTTAGCAGAGATCTAACGTCTAACCAGGCATTAGAAATGGTTGATCCTTTGTGGCAGATTGAAGATACTCGCGCCTTGACGGCCCAAGAGATAGATAAGAGGTTCGAGGAGCTCGAAAAGAGATTATCAGCCATGATTAAGGAAAGAATAGACACCATGGCGCTAGTTCTTCAAGCCCAATTGATTGCGACTACCTTTAACCGGGTTGAGCTGGCCACTGTCGAGAAAGCCCATACAGTGACGACCGCAGCATCTCCTTGCACTTCCAAGTCCAAAGGCAAGGAGCCACTTGAGTCGCCCGTTGGGCAAAGAGGAAGTAAGAGGCCTACTCTAGAGTATAACATCACGTCTGGAGGGGGTGGAGATCCAGTAAGAATGCATGCTCTAAAATATGAAAACTCGGGTATCTGCAGCGATAGTAAGGGCAATGCTAAGAGGACAAGAATGACTCGGCGCCACCTCACCATCTTAGGTGGGTCATTGTCTTGGTATTTCACTCTTCTCATCAAAGAAGGGAAGTTACAACCCTTGCCAGTTGGGCCTGCCCCAAGCCAAGGATAGCCTAGACACAGAACGGACTGGTACTGTGCATATCACCAGTACACAAGGCATAGAATAGACTATTGTCATCCTCTAAGAGATCGTATTTAGGAATTAATGTCTGATCCAGAAGAGCGAAAGAAGGAGAGGAAGACAAATTGAGTACCTAAGTGGAGAATGAAGGTGGTTCCCGCGGATGGTGATGAACCATTGGCCAAAACAGCTGTGCTAGTGGAAACAGGAGGGTGTTAGCTATTCATATGTTCTTTTTATTTTTGAACCATTTAATGATGATGTTTTTAATTCTAGTTTTCTATTAAATGAAATGATTGGTTTTATTTATTTGTGTGATGTTTCTTATGATTTTACTATGCATGATCATGACACATTCATATTTAATAATGATTCAAATGATGCCATTCCATTTAATCTCGGAACTTTGGGGAACCCAAAGAAAATCTTGATAGCATCTGTTATGACTCCTAAAGGGAGATTAAAAAGAAAAAAAAAGAGCCTTTGCCTAGACCTGGTATGACATGCTGAAAATTAACAAGGACATTCTTGAGACCAATGCTACTTCCACGTGCCAACATGACGACGAACCGAATTTTTAAAGCCATTCCTTTGCACCCCCAACATCTGGGATGCATATGGTGCTGCCAAATAAAATCAAACCTTAAGAGCTACACCAGGAGTTAGACGAATAAAACTCAAGACCTTCGCGAGCAAAATATAACTCATCAGAACCGAACAGCATGACCCCTTCCTCCCAACCATTTGAAATGTGTACCACAAAATCAATCAAGACTGACCTTCAACCATCCGGGACCCTTATAGCCAAATTCAGCAGGACAACTCTTTACCTTTCAACCAAAAAAAAAAACAAAAATAAAAAAAAACAAAAACAAAAACAAAAAAAACACTAAAAAAAGAGAGAAAAAAAAAACTACAATCTTTGCCCCAGATCATCCGAGCCTAACCTGTCCCTAATCTCAACCATTGAAAAACCATTTTAGAATTTAAACCACCAAAGCCAATAAAAGCAAAGTGTGAGATTTCACATCTAAGCACCAAATAAGGAACCCATCACCTCAACCAGTTGCACAAGGGACAAGAACAAGATTTCGACATAAAAAAGAACCACTCTCTGAAGGAGTAGCCTTCCCGGCTAACGAAGATGGAAGCAAATTCAATCAACACTGACGAGCTGAAGGAGGGTCCATGGCAGAGGCTAAATAAAGAATAAAAAAATAAAAAAGAGAGAAAATATTCAATCAAGAAAACCCGCGAGTGATGATTGGAAACAGAGTTTGATGCTTACAAGATCCACTCCGAGATTAGATGTAATTTTGCATTCCGAATCCATGTTAAATGGTGATCATGTATGGAGAAATCATACTCAAATGTACACACTTTTGCAGAAATACATAAAACAAAAGCAGTTTGACTCATCATTTCCTAGTTCTTTTATAAAAAGAGAAACATCATCTATTATTGAATGTGTAAAATCTAAATGGCTACTCTACTCCTGCTCTCACCAACCAGATGCCTAAGCCGATGGGTCCTATTATCTACTGCGGGGCTAAGTACTCTCCTCTTACATGCACTTATGGAGGCGCGGGTGTAGTCTGTGACCAGAGCAATTCATTTTGCATACTCAAACTTGTTTGGTTCCAGCGTAGAATCAGCGCATTGGTACTATCTACCCTCCAGTGCTCTGTTCACTCGAGCACTTCAGTCGATTCATCCTGCTGTCAATTGTGAGGCCAATTCTACAGCACCTTTGTGGTACGAATCAAACTCACACACAACTATAAGCTGAGACATAAGTACATGCTGATTATACCTGAAAGATCTTCGATGACAGCTACAGCCTTCTTTACAAAAAAAAACAAAAAAAAAAGGCCGCTAGAGATGAAAACCGTAATTGGCGCTCCAAGTAAAAATTAGGCCAAGGGGTAGGGTGAAAACCTGGGAACAGGCAGTCTGTCCTACAAAAAATGAAAGGAATAAAATCCGCTGGATTGGGTTGGGTCCATTCCTGGCAAAAAATAAGGCACAGGGTTATGTGAAAATCCGAAAAGGATGCATTTCTCCCTAAGAAAAGCTAGTGTGAAAATCCACAAGGGATGCACTACCTTTAATCAATGACTTTCGATGCCTGGAGCGATAAGGCTGTGGTTTTTCAGATGACATCCTCTCGAGCAGATGGTATAATGCAGGACATGGGTCAGAATCTTAGGGGGCAAAGATGCCCACCTAATGGTTCCCCTTGAGGGGGGTTATGGGTCAGAATTCCTGAGCCGTGAAGATGCTTTTCTAGATCCTTAGGGGCATCAGATAATGCCAAGCCGTACCCTGAATGGACCCTTGACCACCCAGGATGTGGTCTACCCATTTTGCATACATCTTATATCCGCATATGGCATTTTATACATGCATGCACAATCTCTTGTATATATTTTCGCGCACACAGCTTTGCAGTACAAGTCCAAACGAAGACTGCACGCACGAAAGCGGGGCCAGGACAATTATAGCTCAAAAGTAGCACTCACTCGTGCTGGACAAACAAATCAAGATGACATCGACACAGATCAAAATCTCAAAGTCATCTGAGGAGGCAAAATCTCAAAGTCCTCTGAGGAGGCGAAATCCCAAAGTCCTCCGAGGAGACAAAATCTCAAAGTCCTATGAGGAGGCAAAATCCCCCTCTGAGGAGGCAAGATCCCAAAGTCCTCTGAGGAGGCAAAATTCCAAAGTCCTCCGAGGAGGCAAAATCTTGAAGTCTTCTGAGGAGGCAGAATCTCGAAGTCCTTTGAGGAGACAAAATCTCAAAGTCCTCTGAGGAGGCAAAATCCCAAAGTCCTCTGAAGAGACAAAATCTCAAAGTCCTCTGAGGAGGCAAAACCTCAATGTCCTCTAAGGAGGCAAAATCTCAAAGTCCTCTGAGGAGGCAAAACCTCAAATTTCTCTGAGGAGGCAAAACCCCAAAGTCCTCTGAGGAGGCAAAATCTCTCAGTCCTCTGAGGAGGCCAATTCCCCAAGTTCTCTGAGGAAACAAATCTCACACAACTTCGCACTTTGTAAGTCTGGAGCAGACTCGGTGCAGCTCAGAAGAAAACCCCCACACTTTGTAAGTCTGGAGCAGACTCGGTGCAGCTCAGAAGAGCAATCTTCGCATTTTGTAAGTCTGGAGCAAACTCCACGCATCACCCAGAAGGATGAAAATCATTCCTCAGTCTATACGACGACCTAAGGAGATGACTTCATTAGCGTGACTGGGAAGACAGCTGCCTCAGGTACGCGCTTCTTTACTTTCTTTTCTGAATTTTGGCTCACTTAGGCACCTAAGTTCTAAGTTTCCCAAAATTGGGGGCAACTTTAGACACCGGGTCCCGAGGCAGTCCAAGATCAGGATTACCCGATGATGAAAATGGTACTTGCCACAAGTGGAGGTGCCAATAATGATGTTTTCCTTGTCGAAAATCTCCTTTGTTCTTCTAAAATTTTAATTCAAAAATTTTCATTTTACTCTTTTTTATTTATCTATTTATTTTATTTTATTCCCTTTATTTTTATTTCTATTTTATTCTATTTCATTTTTATATTTTATATTTTATTTGCGAGCCATGTGCGGGTCGCGCCCGCGTGAGGGCGGCGTGTACCGCGTGGGCTGCGCGAGGCGCGCGCCTCGCATCCCTCCATATCTGGCATTTTTGGCCTTTCTCCGCACGTTTTCTGATCAGTCTTCAGCCTGTTTTACAGTCTGATTTTTTTCGTTTCTTTCACTCTTTTGGTGTCTTTGAAAAAATAAAATTAAGAAATTAATTTTGTCTCTTTTCCATTTTGGAAAGACAGAAAATTAAAAGGAATTTTACCTTCATTTGAGAAGGAGAGCTGCAATTTTTACAAGGTTGGAAAGCTTGAAGCAGCCGAAGATTTTAAAAAAAAACACCAAAAAAAATATATTCATTTTTAAGTCTAGCTTCTTCTTTTTCTTCTTCTTTCTTCTTCAAAAATATTTTCCATTCAGAGATTTATTTCAAGCAAGGAAAATCAATGTCCTTTGCTTGGTATTATCCCTCCAAAAAAATAGTTTCTTAAGTTTTATTTTGTTTAAAACTTGATCTTTTTTTAAAATATTTTTGTATTTATTACCATAAAATCGACAAGGATGACTGATCAAGGCATCCTATTTTTCGATTTATAAATTCTGAGGGTAAACACTTTGGATCTATTTTTACTTTATTTTTGTATATATTTTATTATTGTTGATCTTGTTATTTTCTACCACTGTTACCATATTTATGAGTTATTTTCCAGTATTTTGATGATGTTAATGTTTCGGACATATTGTATGATTTTAAGTTGATTTTTTTTTTTTTGTGTTCCCTTCACCATGTTCTTCTTCTTTGTTATACATCATTTTGATTATTATTATTATTATTATTATTATTATTATTATTATTATTATTATTATATTTGTTATTATTATTCTGTCACTATTATTTCATGTCCATTATTATTGTCTTACTATTGATGTTGTTGTTATTATTATTATTATTATTATTATTATTATTATTATTATTATTATTATTATTATTATTATTATCATTGCATTTAGTTATTATTTGTTATTCTTTTATTGTTATTATCTTTTATTAACTGTTAATATTATCTACACTGTTATTGTTAATATTATTCATGTTATTGTTATTTTATTAATTGCTTATGTCATCATCATCAATATTTTTTATGTTGCTTTTTTGTCTGAAACTTAATTTGAGCCGTATCGTGTTAGCGTCCCTGTGACCATGCAGAGGGGTCACTACGAGTAGAGGATCACATCAGTTTGGTGAGACCTTTCTTATTTCCCTCCCTTTTGTTGTGCTTGTTTGCAAATAGTTATCTTATTTATGCACGCGTGAGATAAAAAGTCACAAAAATATTTTTATAATTAAATTGGGTTTTTACTAATAAAATTGGGACCAATGTCCCTCATTTTAGCCAAGCAATAAAAGATATCGCAATAAAACGAAGAGTTAGTTTTCTCCAAAAATGGGATCACTCATATCGGTTTTTTCAAACTAATAATCAAACAACTCTTCGATCCCTTTTCAAATAAATGCGAAGAAACCAATATTCCTAAACCAAATGAATGTCCCGATTTTGTATGTTTTTCTTATGGTTGATTTGTTTGATTGCTTAAATTTATGTTCATTTTCTTTTGGGCCCTTGTAATTAATTTTGGGCCAACATTATTCAATTTCCACTTGGGATTGTATTCCGTCCCAATTTACACTTTTAATCCTCTTTTAAGGGGGTTGTATTCCGCCCCAATTTTCCTTGTAATTGTGTGCTTGGTGTGTTTACTACTTTCCTTTATTGCTTTATTTACCGCTTTCTTTATCGCTTTCCTTTTATTGCTTTTGAATGCTTGCAATGCGCTTTTAATTAAATGTATCAATTGTGTGCTTGGCCTGGATGCGGCTCGGGAATAAAATATAAAATATAAAAATAAAATAGAATAAAATAAAAATAAAAATAAAGGGAATAAAATAAAATAAATAGATAAATAAAAAAGAGTAAAAATGCAAATTTTTGAATTAAAATTTTAGAAGAACAAAGGAGATTTTCGATAAGAAAAACATCATTATTGGCACCTCCACTTGTGGCAAGTACCATTTTCATCATCGGGTAATCCTGATCTTTGACCGCTTAGGGACTTGGTGTCTACAACCGCTCCGGTTTTATGTTTACCTAATTTTGATAAAGCTTTTGAAATTAAATGTGATGTTTCGAGTTAGGTATTAGTGCTATTTTGAGGTAGGAAAGTGAGCCAATTGCATATTTCAATGAGAAGCTAAGTGGGACCGAGTTGAGTTATTCCACTTATGACAAGGGGTTCTATGCCTTGGTGTGAGCTTTGGAAGTTTGGCAACATTACCTATTGCCAAGAGAATTCATGATCTACACTAATCATGAATCACTTAAACACTTAAAGTCTCAAGATAAGTTGAATAAGAGACATTCAAAATGGATGGAGTTTGTGGACACCTTTCCATACGTGATCCAATACAAGAAAGGTAAGGAGAATATGGTAGCAGATGCACTTTCTAAGAGGTATACCTTACTTACTACTCTTAGTTCTAAATTGTTAGGATTTGAGTATATTAAGGAGTTATATGCTACTAATTCTGATTTTGGTAACATGTTTAATGCACGTGAGCATGTTGCATTTCAAAAGTTCTATGGGCATGAAGGATATTTGTTTAAGGATGGTATATGATGTGTGCCTGTATATTCTTTAAGGGAATTATTTGTACGTGAATCACATTCTGGGAGATTAATAGGACGTTTTAGTGCAGTAAAGACTATAAATATTTTGCATGGACACTTTTTCTGGCCTCATATGTGTAGATATGTTGAAAGAATATGTGATAGATGTATTGCATGTAAAATTAAACCACGTGGATTGTATACTCCTTTACTTATTCCTAATAAATCTTGGGTTGATATTTCCATGGGTTTTGTATTGGTTTTATCGAGAACAAAATGAGGTAGAGATAGTATTTTTTATTGTAGTTAACAGGTTTAGTAAGAGGGCACATTTCATTTCTTGCTGTAAAACTGATGTTGCTAAATTGTTCTTTAGGGATGTAGTACATTTGTATGGCAAACCTAAAACAATTGTTTCTAATAGAGATGTAAAGTTCTTAAGCTACTTTTGGAAAATTTTATGGGGGAAGTTGGGTACTAAACTATTGTTTTCTACTACTTGTCACCCTCAAATTGACGTACAAACTAAGGTAGTTAATAGAACTTTAGGAACACTTTTCCATGCTACTATTGGTAAGAATTTGAAAACTTGGGAAGATTGTTTACCATTTATTGAGTTTGCTCATAATCGTACTATTCATTCTTCTATAGGTTTTTCTCCTTTTGAAATTGTGTATGGTTTTAATTGTTTAACTGCTTTGGATTTAATTCCTTTACCTTTGAATGAGTTATCTAATTTAAATGTACAAAAAAAAGCTGAACTTGTTAGATCAAATCATGAGAAGACCCGTGCATACATTGAGAAAAGGAACAAGATTTATGCTGATTAAGCCAACAAAAGGCATAATAAGATGTTGCTTGAACCAGGAGATTGGGTTTAGGTGCATTTGAGGAAGGAAAGTTTCCCAAATTAAAGGAAGAACAAGCTGGATATAAGAGGAGATAGCCTTTTCCAAGTAATGGAAAAGATAAATGACAAAGCATACAAGATTGATCTACTTGGTAAGTATCAAGTTTCGACTACTTTTAATGTTTCTAACTTGTCTGCTTTTGATATGGATGCAGATTCGAGGATGAATCATTTTGTGGAAGGAGGGACTGATATAGATAGCCAAGGACACGCCATTAAAGGGAAGGATCTATTAAAGCTTCAAAGTGGGCCAATTACAAGGAGTAGAGTCAAGAAACTCGAGGAGGAGTTGCAAGGCTTTATCTAAGCATGCATTGAAGAGGAAATGAAGCTTCAAGGGCAGAAATGTCATTGGATCAATTCCAGGACCATGAAAACCAAGATTGGAGATGTTCAAGAAAGTTTAAAGATAGTTCACATATTAAAAGAAGAAGTGGCCCATAAAGGGAGTTCATAGGTTGAATTAGGCAAAACCCATAAAAAGGCCATATGCAAGTCATGTAACACCTTGACATGTGTAAGTCATGTGACATCTTGACATGTGAAAGCCATGTGATCTTAACATGTGCCTTGACATGTGTTGGTCATGTGCCATGTACATGTGCATTGTATGTGCTTTATAAGTGGATTAAGGGGTTGTTCTAATTAGGCTTTTTGTTTGAGACTTAATTAATGTTTTAATCAAGACTTTATGATTTTTTAATAAGCCTTAAAACATGTGGGTTTTGTTTATTAGGGTCATATTAGGTTTATTTAATGTAATGAGTTTAATGTGTTGTTTGGGGCTTAATTAGTAGACTAGGCCTACATTTGGCTTAAGTACCTTTTTAGTTAGGTTAAATGTAATTAGTTTAGCTTAAGTTAGATGGGATGGACGTATTCTGAAGTGAGCCCATCCATTTGGTCTTGTTTTTACTATTTTAAGTAGGAAAAGGGCCTAATTTCCATTCCTAATTTACATGGGAATTCGGACTACATTTCCAATTAGGTTTAGGATATATTTGCTACCTATATAAAGGCTGATTAGGTGTGTTATTGGGTACATTCAGATTAATAAAAGTATTTTGCTTATGCAATTGTTATTCTACAAATGTGAGTTATTTTATCTAATTTTATATTGCATTAGGAATTAGGGCTAATAAAGTATTGCTTGTTAATTCTATTCTTCTTATATTTCTGCTTTAGGTCATTTATATCTTTGATATTAAGGTTAAAGGTGTCTTAATTATATATTGCATGATTAGAATTTGCTGGTTAATTGGGTGATGAATTCGGGTTTCTAATTAGATCCTAGGGTTTCACATCACATTAGGTCCAAAAAGCCTCAACTAAAACCTTTTGAGATCATGCACGTCTTTTATGCGCATAGAGAGAGAAAATATCTCTGCTTATCGACCTGAGTTTCTTTCCTTCATTTTAAAATCTTATTATAACATCTTATATCATAATAGACTATGTACTTTACCTTTTTACCCTTTATTGTAAGGGTGTGACCCCTTGGGTAACTTGGCAGTATAAAATATAACTAGGAATATTAGTTCAACTAGGATTACTTGAATTAAAATCTTTTAAATCATTATGCCAATTCCTAATTAATATTCATAGATAATTAAATAGAAATCATCAAAGGCTTCTAGCCAAGCATGATGACTATCCAAGTAACAAGAAGTCAGTGGCTTAACTTTACCCTTCCATATTTAGTAACCATGCAATTACTCCTTTTTACCTTTTTTTATCTTATTCTAGTTTGAGCATGGATTTCTGCTAGCTCAAAACTTAATTAAATTTGTCTAACCTAAAATATGTTACATCTATTAAGCATTTCCTTATTTCCAAAATGCCCTATGCTAATCTCATTCACTCTTGCATTTTATTCTAGCCAGATATTCTAGATAAGGAAACTTAACAAGATGAGTGAGATAAAATCTCCACTATTAATGAAGAGTGGTGAATTCTTTACTAATCACTCAACTATCTTCAAGTAGGTTATGCTATGTCAAATATTTAAGTATGCTCACTTTTTGATAAGAGTAAGTAATGGAGTCAAAGCAGAACACTTACTATTAAGATACCTTGATGATCTTAAGTCTTAGGATACTAGCATTACTAATATGATGAGATACTTCATTCACATAGATCATTTATCCATATGAAGTTTCTCATGATAGGCTTCCAATGTACTTATTCTTATAACAGGCATGCACATGTTAACTTTAAGCATCTCAATGCTTACAGCTTATGAGAACTATTGCTTACCTAGTCAAGAAGTATAATATGTGCTAATCTATATTAACAATGTATTGTCTTGTTAATACTATGACTAGAGATTATTTAAATATTAACATAATTACATATAATAGATATCTTAATATCATAAACTATTCATGATTGTGTATGTATTGTGTTTATATACCCAGGACTTCATTAGATAGTTTAAAACATAAGTAAACAAAAGTAAGAAACATAAGAACTATATAATGAAGAATACCTTTATCATTCATAAATGAATAATATACATGAAGATTATCCCTATTATATATGGGCTCTAGAGCATATTACTAACACTAAAGACAAGCTTATTTTTATGAGAGGCAATTCTATCAGTAAATTGCTCATCAACCCAATATTGCAAATAACAATCCGAGTAAAACCCCTATGAATAAAACTAATAGAATAAACACAATTAAATACTTATTGGTAGGAGATGAAAGAACTTTATTAAATATGGATTGTTGGCTTGAAATCGTTAGATTGAGATGAAATGAATCGTTCTTTAGCTTGGAGATGAAAGATAACATTAATCAAACAAGATTCTCATACTTGCATGAGCTGTGGCAAAAACTAAGAAGCCCCGCATGAACTGAATTATTCGATTGCATGAATAGTGATTATTACCTCTAGTGGAATTGAATCGTTCGATTAAGAAAGGAAGGGCCAAGAGAATGATAGAGAAACTGAGGTTTAGACTTTGGACTTAGATCACTTCGAGTTAGGCTATTAGGAAAAATGGATTAGTCTGTTGGGTTATGCAATACATGGATATTTTTAAATTTCATAACCCAGAAAAATTATAAGAAGATGGGTTGATGGATTAGATGAAATGGTTTGGATGGATATGTCATATTTGAACAAGTCTTGTAGAGAGATATAAATTGTTTTTTAAAAGAAACATATTTTTGTATGAGAGAGAAACTTCTAGTTAGTAGCAATTTACTGAATGACTTATAGTGTGTACCACTTGATTTGGTATGTTCTGCATGCTTAGTTTCCATCCAAATATATATCTTTTTAGAAAGTTTAAAAATAATTCTCACTTCAAATATCTAATCAAATCATTAATAAAGCAACATTTTAGTCATTAAACTGTAGTTATTAAAAAAAAGAACAAAATTTTATATGAAATAACACGATGTGTGTTGATTAAAACTTTTTTTAAAAAAAAAAGAAAAAAAATGATAAGATTCTGATTTGCTCTTAAAGTTTTGTTGAATGATCGTATTTGCCGTTAACATTTATTTTAAATCTAATTTGCTCTTAGTGTTTTGATATTAGGTACTAAAATGCCCCTGCATGTTCCCTTAACTTTTCCAATTATTTTTTTACCCAATTCAATTTCTTTTTTTCTCTCAGAACTTATTTTTTCTTTTAAATTATGTTCAAAACATTTGAATTTACTCTAAAATACTTTTATTAAAAATTATACCAATCAAAATGAACTTGCTTTATATTAATTTTTTTTTTAACTATCATAAATAAAATTTTAGAGTTACTGAGAACAGTTAGAAAATAATTTTAAAATCCATAAATAGCTCTATAATTCAACTTAAGATATTTAGAAAATTTCTAATATAGAGTATGTTTTCTTTAATTGATATCAAAAATTTGATAGAAATATTTTAGAGTAATTTCATAAGTTTTTGAAATAATTTAAAAGGAAAAATAAATTTTGAAAAAAAAAATTCATCTGGAATAAGACTACAAAATAAAAAAAAAATTAAGACAACGTCAAAAAAAGAGTATTTTAATATCTAAAATCAAATATCTAGACATCAGTTCCAAAATAAAACGTTAAGAGCAAAAGAATTCTTATAATAAAACATTAGACTCAAATCAAAACTTTTTGCTTAAAAGATAACGTGGATTATAGATGTGTGACATAAAGGAGAAAAAAGGCATTATTGGTAGAGTGGGAACCACATGTATGGCGCATAATCTCTGAATTCCACTGTTCCTAATCGTCCTTTCTCATTGCATAGCCTAATATCCATTTTTTGATGTAATGTTGGCCTACTTTCTCGCTATTATTATTATTATTATTGATAACCGGACACCTCTTCTATGAGTTCGGTTGTGCCTTAATTCTGAGTCCGAACAGCCGAACTGATCTGAATAAAGTCTCAATAATAGCTCGCTCTATTCTAATAGCTCGAAAAAAAGCTTGTCTCCGTGGGTTATCAGGATTACCAGAATTCTTCAAATACTTTCATTCCATTACAATGCAAGTTCTTCGTGTTCAACCTTATCTAATCCGGAACTAATCTTATCTGATAAGGAAATATTCTTATCTAATCAGGAATTAACTTTATCTGATCAGGAAATATCCTTATCTAATCAGGGTTTTTGATTTCTATCCCATTTGGGACTCTAAGTCTGTCCTATTGAGAATACTTATTCTACGTAAAAGTAGACTCCTATCCCAATACTGATTCCTAACTCTATAAAAGGAGGAATTCAGGTATGTTTCTCTTTTTGATTCTTTTCCAAATACAATACACTTACATTCATCATTTTTTCTGACTTCACCGTCGGAGTATCCATTTTTGGAAAACCCGCCGGAGTTTTGTATTTCAGGTGACCTCTCCAAGCCGCCAGCCTGGAAATTTCAGACTGTCATTAATAATAATAATAATAATAATAATAATAATAATAATAATAATAATTATTAT
The DNA here is from genome assembly GCA_947683425.1 of Excoecaria cochinchinensis. Classification (NCBI taxonomy): domain Eukaryota; kingdom Viridiplantae; phylum Streptophyta; class Magnoliopsida; order Malpighiales; family Euphorbiaceae; genus Excoecaria; species Excoecaria cochinchinensis. The sequence goes on from CANTUQ010000013.1 coordinate 3,661,600, forward strand.
TATTATTATTATTATTATTATTATTATTATTATTATTATTATACAAATACCTTTATAGATTGCAATTTTGTGGCGTATATCCATTACATTATTTATTAATTTTAGTGATATTTACCAATATTATTTTTTCTTTTTATATAGTTTATAAAAATTGGATTTCTAACATTAATGGATGAAAATGTCTTTTGATTAAATTACTCTTAAATCCCTCTAAATCATTTGCTCTTTTTAGGAGGATATTTATTTCTTTCAAATTAATATTCTGATAGAGTTTGGGTGCCATAACTCTAATTGGTTATTGTTTCAATGCAAATAGAATTAAGTAATTCAATCTGAATAAGATTACCAAATCCTATATCAGAAAGAGTTTGAGTTATACTAGAAATAGATCTCTAGTTTTAGGGTCTTTATAAGCAGATGAGAGATCTTAGAATTTGGTAACGAGAAAACATACATGCCACAAGGTTGCTCGTTCCCACTCATAGTTTTTTGCATTAATCTTTTAAGGGATTTTAGCTTGTGAAATAGCTGTTGTTATCCCACATGTGGATAAAAGCCAGGCAAGTGACCAAAAACAAACCGAATCCTTATAGATGCTTTCATAACATGTTTTCTGCGCTACAAGAGGTAGGTACCATTATTAACGTTACCTCTAAATTATATGTGTATAATTTTTCCCTTCATTGGTATCAGTGCTTAACTTTTTGCATCCTGGCATGTGGCTAAATAGATCTAAAATTTTATGTGTAAAATTGGTAGATTTAGGATGCATGAAATAGAACAAAAATTTATTTTTTGTGTTAATAATATAAATGTGTATATATTGCAGCTCGATAATTGTGTATGTGTACACCGCGACTCGAGGGGACAAACATGAGTGTTCAAAATGCAAAACTAGAAGTTGAAATTTTTAATTTTTGACCTCACCATTAGAATCACAAACCCCGAAAACCCCTGACCAGCTAAAATTCAGAGAACATAATTATAACAACCTAGATTATACCCTAGTAGGAATTGTGGTTTATATTGCTATATAAATGGATTTAGGGTTTAAATAAGGACTTAATTCAAAGGAAAATAAAGTGTTGGTAAAGTAGAATTTGAAGGACGGACTTAAGAGAGCTTTGCCATGGACTTAGAGGGGGATTTTGCTTGAGTGGAACACTTATCAAGGGAGGCTTATGTGGCAAGAGGAGAGAGTGCCACATATGATCAAACATGCAATAAATAGGGGTGAGTGGAGTCAAATCTGCCCCTACTCATTGCATGTGATCCAACTGGCCACCTCTCCCTCTCTTTTAATTCTTTTGTTCCTCATTTTAGAATTTTGAACATCTATGCTTCTTTTCTCTTTGGTTTGCTTTGAGTGTGATTTGAATCGGCTGGTTTGAAGAGGTTTTTTCATGTGAACTGAAGAGGTAAGTGTAATTAGTTTGATGAGGTCTTCTTCTACTCCATTTCTCTTTTGTGTTTTGAGTTGGTTGTGTTATGGATTAAGTGTATTCTTGGTTGATTGTGCAAGAAGCTGAGGAAAGGAGAAAAGAAAGAGGCAAAGAGAAGATTGGTTCTTGAAGAGAAGAGTTTGAGTTGCTTCCTAGAGGATGGGATCGTGTGCCCTTTTGAATTAGTTGCATGTGCTAAGTTTGTTAGTTTTGAGTCATGCATGTGTTGTTATATTGAGGAATTGTATTTGTGATGCTGCTATTAGATGCATGTTTGAATAGATGGTGCACGGGTATGCTTGTTTTAGTGTTGAAGTTCATTTGAGAGTTATGGTCAATTTTATATGTTCATGTGTTTTGATTTTGGCATGTTGAGCACTTGTCATGATCATATTATTTATTTGATATTCTTACAGAAATTAGTATTTTAATTGTGTTATTATTGAAATTGTGTTTAGAAGTGTTATTGGCATGATTTTGGAGGTCATGCATGCGAATTGGTTTGAGTATGTAAAGGTTGTGCATGAGTGGTTTTGGGTTGCTTGGAGTTGAACACTTAGTTCAGTTCTATTGTGAGTGCAATAGGGGTCGCAAGCACGATAGAACACTCTTTGGCGAGGTCTGCCTGCCGAGCCTGTTGAGTTATCTCATGCATGGTCAAGCGGTGCTGAGCTTTTATCGTGAGCGCGAGCTTCATCGCAGGCACGACAAAAGCCACTTTTGCATTCTATTGCGATAACAATAAGGCCCCCGTACACGAACTCTATGTGTGATGGGTTCTATCGCGAGCGCGAGTGGGGTCGTGGGCACGACAGAAGCGACATTTTGTATTCTGTCGTGGGTGCGATAAGGGTTGCAAGCGTGACACCGTGCAGTATTGTAAATGTGATTCTTTTGTTCACAAATGAGTGTGGTATTGCATTAGAATATGTTTGAACATGCATATTATATATCATATGTATTATTTGCTAGTATGAATTATATACTTATCGGAATGTTAGCATGTACACGAATTGAGTGAAATGTGATTGTGTTTGGATACGTGAATATATGTTATAGAGATTAGAGTTATATGTAAGCCTGAATAGTCAAGGCAGTGGATAGATAAGCATGCTTATGAAGGGTTTAGTGCAGCTTCTTCTGCTGGCCTGTTTGGGTCTAGTGTTTATACCTTCGAGTATCTGAACGTTTTAGACTTCGATCTTTTGATATTTAAAGTTTTAGACTTCGGTCTTCTGATGCTATTGGTCAGTATTCTGAATACCTGTATCCACCATCGATATGATCTCAGGCTTTAGTTATTGTGTGAGTATGAGTTTGAAAGTAAAGATATATCTATTATGTGTACATGATTCTCCCTATTAATTAGTGTTCAGTATTGTTTACCTTATATGTATTATGATAAGGTATCTGCCCTATGTACTCAGATTTGTGCTTTGGTAACTATACTTGTAGTGGAGCATGGGTATATGCTTATGTTTATTTAAACCATTATATGTTTGTATTTGCGTATGCTATCTTGAGGTATATTGTTATGTTTTGCGACTTCATTAGAAGTCCTTTGTATCTATATATCTCCACTAAGCGTTATCATTTAGCACACATGTTTTTCCCGTGTAGGTTTGCAAGTTCGGTACTAAAGTGAGAGTCCTCATCTACTGGCCACTAGGAGTTTTGGTTTTGAAGGGTTTCTTTTTGTAATAATTATAGTGTTTTTTTTGTATAGAACTCCTGTATAATGTTTTGTATATGTGTGGAAAGCATGTAATATTGTTAATATTTTTGTATTATGCATATTTTAAGCACTATTTATGCAAGTATGCTTTTACCTGTTATATGCTTCCGTTTATGTATGCTTTAGTGTGCTTCCACCATTGTTTGTTGTATGATGTCTATTGTTTTGCATTAGTGCATTAGTAGCAACCCGATATTCCTCTTGAGTGGTATTGGGGTATTACAATAATTAACCCGAAAGGCAGCGTGTGGATCGCACGCTCCATCACATGTTGGGCACGTGTGCGTCGGTGGTGTCCCACACGCGCGCAAACACGTGTCCTCAGTGATGCGTCACTTGGGACATGTGGCCTAATAATGTCAGGATACGTGGCCAGCCGAGGTTAAGCCATGTGGCAGGGTGACGTGTCAACCAGGTGCCACGTGGTCACCAGGTGGCCAAATGGGGATGTGATACGTGGATTACTGAGGTGTTGTCATGCATTGGACCACGTGTCAGTTATGACATGTCATTATATACACGCAGCCCAATGACACAGTGCCATATGTGTGATAGGTGCCATACCACTTGTCGCTGCCTTTTGACCTTGATGCCACGTGGGCACTATGTGGACCAGTAGATGTGTTGACACGTGGCACATTGAGGTTGTGACACGTGGCAGGTCAAATGGGAGGGCAAGCGTGTTGCCTATGGGTGCATTTGCCTTTCCTTTGCGAGTGCATGAGACATTCTTTGACACCATAGGATGCAAATTGATTTTTCAAATTATTTCTGAGTTTTTGGTCATATTTTCTAAATTTTTTGATGATCGAAAAATAAATTTTTATTTTTATTATTAAAATAAATATTATAAAGGATGTAAAAAATGCATTTTCTGCCTTCAGACATTTTGAAAAATATTTTCAATTTTTTTTTGAGATTTTATCCTTACTTATTAATTGAAATATGTTTCAATCATGTGTTTATACATGAATGTATAAAATTTTCTATAATATGTTGCAGAAATATTGATAAGGGCACCTATTTTTCCTTAAACTCTGCATTGGTTGCTTTGAGAAATGCAAGAGTGCAATCAATAAGCAACATGAGAATGTGAAGGAAGATTCGAGTTGATAATATTGATGCAATAGTGCATCATAAAGTACATGTGTAAGAACAAATACAATAGTGCATTTGGATTGGTGGTCTAAGTATGGAAAGGAATGATAGAATCTTGGTTAAAGCGTTGACTAACTTTTTTGAATATCATCTAGAACTGAGAAAGTTATTGGAAACTACCTATATGAGATAGGTTTTATAGAAAATCTATTTCCAATTTTTGGTTAGAGTTGCCAAAAAGAAAGTGTTGAGCAGCAACACTGAATCTGTGAAGACGTTGAGAAATAGACATAATGTGCATCGTCCATGACTTCATCAATGGACTTATGAGTTATCTAATGAATTAATAAAGTTGGTCAAAGATATAATCCCATTAGCAAGGAAGATTTTATGAAATCTGAACTTCTAAAATAAGTTAACATAAATGTCAATTTTAGTAAGCATTTTATTAAATAGGATTTACGTTTTCTATTGTTATTTTACCTGAGTGTCTTATATTTGGAATACTGAATTTTATTTATTGGTTGAATGAATGCGTTTATTCTAATGGATATTGCTACGTGGCATTTAACTTTATAATAAATGTGTTTATTTAATTGTTAATTGCCTTGCAATATTTTATGAGTAAAATAATTACATATTTATTAAGTAGAGACTTAATAAAACAGAACCAATAAAATTCCCCTCTTAAGTTTGAGAACTTAATAAGCCAATAATTTAGATTTAATATGCATAAAATTTTAACTTGTAAGGTTAGACATTAAGACTTAGAGGGTAATTAGATACTATAAGTAGCCTTTTTGAATTTGAGCCTAATAGAAAATTTTACTAGGTTATTATTTCAGATGCGTAGTAAATTGCATGTATTGCCTTATCTCCCTTGAAAATGTGTAATATTGTTCCATTTGAATCCTTTGAAGTCAAAGGATTCAAATGGATATTGCTTACAATTCAATTGTTGCCAACTTTATAAAGATATTAAGATGAATGTGACAATTATGAAATCTAGAATTTGAGAATCCAGTATATGCTTGAAAAGCAAGAGTCTCTTGAACCCTTTAAGTTCGGCTACACTTGAACCTGAGGATGGCACTATAGTCCAGCATGGATGAGACCAAAATGCCTATGTGGCATGGAAAAAGAATAAAATTCAACTGCTCACATCATCTTGCTAAGTGCAATGGACGATGACATCACTAAGCAATTCCGTTAGTATCAAAATGCAATGGATCTATGTATCGCTTTGTAGGAAAAGTTTAGAGATGTGTGTAACACCCCCCAACTCCCACACGTAGCATAATGAAGGACAAAGAGCTATGGTGAGCAAAGGGTGCTACCAGACAAACACTTTTAGCAGAAACGAAAAAGCGGAACAATAAAATTTCTCTAAACAGAAGCTCAAGATATGCACATCCTAAACCTATATCATCACAACACCATTATTCGCACTATAGAATATTACAACTTATTACAAGTGTTAAATGAATAAACTTAATTACAACCCGACAATCAATAAAAATTTCTATAACTTCTACGGACTCATTGGCCAAAGTCACAGAGAACCGCTGCGCTAGTCTGATATCTTAATTTGCACGGAGAAACACCCGTGCTACGCGATAACGCTTAGTGGGGCAAAATAAATAATAACCAACCACACTCACAGTGGTTGTTAACACAAGCACATGCATAAGCAACATATATATATATATATATATATATATATATATATATATATATATATATATATATATATATATATATATATATATATATATATATATATATATATATATATATACCTACAAAAGCATAAAGGAATACTCGATAAAATTATTACCAATTCATAACTTTATTCTCATATGAAAACTTGGGCAATTTTATACGCATATCCATCTTGTTCACCACAGACAGAAAATACTTTATTACCTATTTTCCTACAAATACATTATATATACTCATCGTTTGTCTAAATCTCCGCATTACCCATATTAATAGTTATACCTCACGGGTTACTAAAATACTTTTGCTACTCAGAACATATTAGGCCTTACCCATTCTCATTAATACTAAGATTTCCAAAATCATACAGGTTACAATATCAATACTTAATTTAAAACATTTCAATATTCATATTTGGTTCGGGCTTGAAATAAATATTCCAAGCTTCCTACGTATCCCTATGGTTGGGGAATCAGAACCACGTAGTTCTACAGAAAACATTTACACACACACAAGTTCCAAAATTACTCCTAACTTATTTCCCTACATTTAGTTATCTATATCATGCTTAACACCTTATTATCCCATACTTACCAATTGACACATAATTACCGTATTCGTTAAACTAACAATAATGCACATCAATTTCTTACCAATATACTTAGAGTAGTAATCCAGTCTACAGTCCAGTAGGCAGTAATATAACATCCCTGTGTTCTCAATTCAACATGTAAACGAATATATTTATAGAATTCATACACTAATTATTCAACCATAACAAATATGCATATCAAATCTTTCAATAATTCTTTACAAAGACTTCATACAAGCAATCATCCTAAACATATTAATAACATGCATTATCCACATACTAACTCTTATGCAATCAGGATCTATACATACATGCCTATTAGAACAAACATTACTGGTTACATCTATTTTCATTGAACAGATATCACATTATTATATAAAATACATGGATACCTGAAGATACCATACCTTTCCACACAATTGTCCATAAAGGATCCAGAATAAAGGAGTGCGTAGAGCACAAGTCAAATGGCATTTATCACAAATACATCAGATGCTTATTCACATAATCTCTTTGCACATCATTACAAAATTTATCAATTCGTTCACATTATGATATTCTTTTAATTGCCTGCTAAGTAAAAGGGTGGATAAGCGAGTAACAGAACACATTGGGGGTACCCGTGGGTACAATCGAAAAGCAACATCTTATTTTCTCCTTCAAAACATTTTTACATTGGGGATCTTAAACAAGATACATACACATTAAGGTTCGCTGGGAACCAAACAGGGACCTGATCAGGGTCTAGAACAGAACAAAGGGTTGTAGTATCAGAACTCTATAGGCATGCCTATCTATCCATGACTCGACTAACGCAAGCTAAATCTCCATATCATTATTAATTCTTAACATTTTACACATATATATACCCATTCCATCAAATACTTGCATCATTCTTTTATGATCACATAAACACATGCATCAATATATATCTATATGCCAACCATGTGTACTAATTTCATTTATTATATATTCACTTAAACTTAACAGATAAGTTTACCTTACATTACACATATATATTTATAACACAATAATGGTAAATTAAATTCTCATATATCAGCAAATACTATGCTTGGGAACACATCAAAAGATCCACATTTTAAATCATATAAGTATAACATTAGTGGAAAACCATGCAAGGAAGAAATCTTTCGAAAATGTTTTAGGCAAAGGGGCCTTCGCGCTCGCGACGAGTGCTGCGCTCGCGACACACGAGTCCCAGGAAGCGATCACGAGTCGTGCTTACTGTCACGACTCGTGAAGGCAAACCCATCAAAGCATAACAAAAGAATAGAGACATGCAGGAATAGGGGCGGAAGTTGTCACGACTCATGCTTGCCAGCACGAGTCGTGCTCCCGAGCATGGGTCATGCTCCCCATGCCGAATGGGCTCGCAGCACGAGTCGTGCTCACATGCCGAACGGGATCCTCATGCCGAGCGAGTTCCCAGCATGAGTTGTGCTTACCTTCATGACTCGTGAAGGAGCTCGTGCTAACCTTCACGAGTCGTGCTTCCCTTCACGACTCGTGAAGGAACCAAAACCATGCCGAGCAACATGTCCAGAGAGTAGTTACACGGCGGTATAGACTATCCTTACCACCATGTAGCTCCACGGACAAGCAAAATCACCAATCTAGAATGCAATTACACGGTGGTATGGAGATCCCTTACTGTGATGTAAATCATTTCAGCCCAGATTTTTGCAAAAAAACTCATTTGTTTCAAACTCAACATCTTCATCTCATGCATATAACTTCAAATAACTAAGTATATGGACTCTACACAAGCTTATAATCATCTTAACAACCTTTCACACTTGATAAAAGCAATAATTTACAAAATTACTCAAACTCAACTCAAACATACATATAAAACACATAACTATTCAAAGTTTCAGAAATCCAAAACTATCAAAACACAACCAAAACTCAAATAACTCCCAAACCTCATCTCCTTTTCTCCTAAAAGCTTCCTTGGTTGATCTTTCTTATTTCAAAACCCATCCAAAGTCCTTCTCATCCAAAATCCTTAGTAAGGACACAAACACACACACAAAACATAAATCTAGGGTTTTATCCAAATCAAAATAGATAAAAGGAATCGAAATTAAATCTTACCTCTGTTAACAACCTCTTCACTTAAATGACTTGAGCTAATTAACTTCATCATCAATCTTAAGTTTAGATCTTAGGGAAATCACATAGAATTGAAACAAGAAGGAAAATGAAGAAGAGGAAAAAAAAGAGAGAACGAGAGAACAGGAAAGGGAGAGGGCAGATTTTCTGCCTTCTCTCTCCTTCTCTCTCCTCTTTTATACTCCTCTTATCCCCAAGCCACTTGTCACATTCCCATTGGCCCAAAATAGATATTTATGTCAATTCTTCTATTTAGTCCATCAACTCCTTTCTCTTCTTACATTTAGCATCCATCTATATAATTCTTAACATTGGCCCATAGAATTAATCTTACTCCTTCGATTAAGTCCTAAACTCAACTTCACAATTTTACCATTAACCAAACTTGCCGAAACTTTTACATAAATTCTTAAATTGTCCATTTGACATTCCTAACACTTCAATTTGCATAACTTTGGTCACCACTAATCTTCAATATGCTCAAATCCTTCTAGGGTACATTTTGGGTTGTTATAATTCTTCCCTCCTAAAAGAATTTCATCCTCGAAATTCACTTGCATTAGAAAAATTAAGAACTATACTCTAATTCAATATCATTTACACTGATCATTTCCCTATCATCATATAACACTTATGTTCTACACTTATAATGCATACATTTCACTTATTCCAATACACCTTTACCTTTAATATACTTACTTGCTATAACTTATTCTCATCACTATACTCTCAAATCACTTCTTTAAAATCGAAAAGACTACACAAATCATAACTTTCTCTTGTACATATTTAAACCCAAACTCATAAAATCGACTTAATGAACCCTCATGATTCTCCTTTCATGATCTTATGTTCAAACCAATCACATTAGTCAGAACAATCATTTCTTAACCGCCCATTAGAAACTAAAGAACATACACTTCACGCATAGACCATTTAATTTACAACATTTGCTACACAATTCCTTAATACATCAAAAACATTTATCGTATGTACTACTTTCCTTACTAACGATACTCGTATCTTACTCCAAAAATCATTTCACATTCACTGGTGCAAGATTCCAAAATACTCTTTCTACTTACTTCTGATAATATATACACGTTACACTTTCCTTAACAATTGATATTCTCTTAAATTATATACCTTATCTTAATATCAAATACATAATGTACACCCTATCAGCTTTTTCTCCGTCACTATGCATATGCAAATGTTTCTCATGTGTAATCAAAGGGATGATGATGCAATGAGGATGCGATGGTTCATGTATGCAAGATAATGCAAAAAATGCGATTGATGCTATAATAATGCACTTTCCTATCCCCATGGTTCAATATGCTCTTATCTAAACACTTTTCTGGAGAAAGCTGATAGGTATACAGAGCATCACTATAATCTTACAAAAATCCAAATACTCTTTATTTCCAAAACATCGAAATATCTATTCCCATAAGATAACCACATACCAATGCACTTCAAGATCTTCCATGAAACCTTATCCTTAAGCCACCTATTATCAAACAACATCTTAACAAAATTCTGATAACTCATCTAACAAACACATTCTAAATCGCACACACTCATAACAATTCAGGCAGGTAGAAATCGGAATGTTTCCCTTCCCAAAACATACCTAAAGGATAAGGTCGTCCACTTTGGCAAATGCTAAACCATACAGACACACTTCAAAACACCTAGTTAACCAGAATCGACTAAACCGAAGCTTTGATACAACTAATTGTAACACCCCCAACTCCCACACGTAGCATAACGAAGGACAAGGAGCTATGGTGAGCGGAGGGTGCTATCAGACAAACACTTTTAGCAGAAACGAAAAAGCATAACAATAAAATTTCTCTAAACAAAACCTCAAGACATGCACATCCTAAACCTATATCATCACCACACCATTATTCGCACTATAGAATATTATAACTTATTACAAATGCTAAATGAATAAACTTAATTACAACCCGACAATCAATAAAACTTTCTATAACTTCTACCGACTCGTTGGCCAAAGTCATAGAGAATCGCTACGCTACTCTGATCTCTTAACCTGCACAGAGAAACACCCGTGCTAAGCAATAACGCTTAGTGGGGCAAAATAAATAATAACCAACCACTCACAGTGGTTGTTAACACAAGCACATGCATAAGCAGTATTTATATATATATACACTTATATACATATATATATATATATATATATATATATATATATACCTACAAAAGTATAAAGGAATTCCCGATAAAATTATTACCAATTCATAACTTTATTCTCATACGAAAACTTGGGCAATTTCATACGCATATCCATCTCGTTCACCACAGACAGAAAATACTTTATTACCTATTTACCTACAAATACATTATACATACTCATCATTTGTCTAAATCCCCGCATTACCCATATTAATAGTTATACCTCACGGGTTACTAAAATACTTTTGCTACTCATAACATATTAGGCCTTACCCATTCTCATTAATACTAAGATTTCAAAAATCACACAGGTTACAATATCAATACTTAAGTTAAAACGTTTCAATATTCAGATTTGGTTCGGGCTTGAAATAAATATTCCAAGCTTCCTACGTATCCTTATGGTTGGGGAATCAGAACCACGTAGTTCTACAGAAAATATTTACACACACACAAGTTCTAGAATTACTCTTAACTTATTTCCCTACATTCATTTATCTATATCATGCTTAAAACCTTATTATCCCATACTTACCAATTGATACATAATTACCGTATTCGTTAAACTAACAATAATGCACTTCAATTTCTTACCAATATACTTACAGTAGTAATCCAGTCTACGCTCTAGTAGGCAGTAATATAACATCCCTATGTTCTAAATTCAACATGTAAATGAATATATTTATAGAATTCATACATTAATTATTCAACCATAACAAATATGCATATCAAATCTTTCAATAATTCTTTACAAAGACTTCATACAGGAAATCATCCTCATAGCTTTTGAACAGATTAATAACATGCATTATCCACATACTAACTCTTATGCAATCAAGATCTATGCATACATGCCAATTAGAACAAACATTACTGGTTACATCTCTTTTCATTGAACAGATATCGCATTATTATATAAAATACATGGGTACCTGAAGATACCATACCTTTCCACACATATGTCCATAAAGAATCCAGAACAGAGGAGTGCATATAGCACAAGTCAAATGGCATTTATCACAAATGCATCATATGCTTATTCACATAATCTCTTTGCACGTCATTACAAAACGTATCTATTCGTTCACATTCTGTTATTCTTTTAATTGCCTACTAAGTAAAAGGGTGGACAAGCGAGTAACAGAACACATTGGGGGTACCCGTGGGTACAATTAAAAAGCAACATCTTATTTTCTCCTTCAAAACATTTTCACATTAGGGATCTTAAATAAGATCTATACACATTGAGGTTCGCGAGGAACCAAACGGGGACCTGATCAGGTTCAAAACAGAACAAAGGACTGTAGCATCAGAACTCTGTAGGCATGCCTATCTATCCACGACTTGACTAACGCAGGCTAAATCTCCATATCATTATTAATTCTTAACATTTTACACATATATATACCCATTCCATCAAATACTTGCATCATTCTTTTATGATCACATAGACACATGCATCAATATATATCTATATGCCTACCATGTGTACTAATTTCATTTATTATATATTCACTTAAACTTAACAGATAAGTTTACCTTACATTACACATATATATTTATAACACAATAATGTTAAATTAAATTCTCATATATCACCAAATACTATGCTTGGGAACACATCGAAAGATCCACATTTTAAATTATATAAGCATAACATTAGTGGAAAACCATGAAAGGAAGAAATCTTTCAAAAACCTTTTAGGCAAAGGGGTCTTTCAAAGATCCACAGTTTACCTTACTGTCACGGCTCGTGAAGGCAAATCCATCAAAGCATAACAAAATAATAGAGACAATCAGGAATAGGGGCGGAAGTTATCACGACTCCAGCTTGCCAGCATGAGTCGTGCTTCCCAGCACGGGTCGTGGTCCCCACGCCCAATGGGCTCGCAGCACGAGTCGTGCTCACATGCCGAACTGGATCCTCATGCCGAGCGAGTTCTCAGCACTAGTCGTGCTTACCTTCTTGACTTATGAAGGAGCTCGTGCTAACCTTCATGACTCGTGAAGGAGCTTCACGAGTTGTGCTTCCCTTCATGACTCATGAAGGAACAAAACCATGTCGAGCAACATGTCTAGAGAGCAATTACACGGGGGTATAGACTATCCTTACCGCCGTGTAGTTTGACAGACAAGCAAAATCACCAATCTTGAACGTAGTTACACGGCAGTATGGAGATCCCTTACTGCCGTGTAAATCATTTCAGCCTATATTTTCGCAGAAAACTCATTTGTTTCAAATGCAACATCTTCATCTCATGAATATAACTTCAAATAACTAAGTATATGGACTCTTCACAAGCTTATAATCATCTTAACAACCTTTCACACTTGATAAAAGCAATAATTTACAAAATTACTCAAACTCAACTCAAACATACATATAAAATACATAACTATTCAAAGTTTTAGAAATCCAAAACTATCAAAACACAACCAAAACTCAAATAACTCCCAAACCTCAACTCCTTTGCTCCTAAAAGCTTCCTTGGTTGATCTTTCTTATTTCAAAATCCGTCCAAAGTCCTTCTTATCTAAAATCCTCAGCAATAACACAAACACACACACAAAACATAAATCTAGGGTTTTATCCAAATCAAAATAGATAAAAGGAATCAAAACTAAATCTTACCTCTCTTAACAACCTCTTCACTTACATCACGTGAGCTAATTAACTTCATCATCAATCTTGAGTTTAGATCTTAGGGAAATCACATAGCATTGAAATAAGAAGGAAAATGAAGAAGAGGAAGAAAAAGAGAGAATGAGAGAACGGGAAAGGGAGAGGACAGATTTTTTGCCTTCTCTCTCCTCTTTTATACTCCTCTTATCCCTAAGCCACTTGTCACATTCCCATTAGCCCAAAATGGTTATTTATGTCAATTCTCCTATTTAGCCCGTCAGGTCCTTTCTCTTCTCACATTTAGCATCCATCTATATAATTCTTAACATTCGCCCACATAATTAATCTTACTCCTTTGATTAAGTCCTAAACTCAACTTCACAATTTTACCATTGACTGAACTTGCCGAAACTTTTGCATAAATTCTTAAATTATCCATTTGACATTCCTAACACTTCAATTTGCATAACTTTGGTCAGTACTAATCCTCAATATGCTCAAATCTTTCTAGGGTATATTTCGGGTTGTTACAATGTGACTCTGACTAAATTTGATACTCATCAGAAGAAGTCTGATCATTTGATGTGGAAACATCTAAGAGAAATGGAAAAATGATAAGTGAGCTTAGTGAGGTTGGTTATAAATTGATTGACGAGCAGCAGATCCAAGCGATAAAAGTCAATGCTTTAGTGCATAAAGCATGGTCCTATTCTGATAGAATGAGTTCTAATCAGAACAAGAAAAGAAGCTTCAAAAGTAAGAATAAGGAAAAGGCTCAAGATCCTAGAAAGCAAAAAATAAAATAGAATCATGAAAGGTCCAAAGGCAAAAAGAAGGTAAATGTTTCAAGAGTGAAATTTTTTCAATTACCAAAATAAATGACACTTTGCAATAAACTGTATTATGCCTAAATCAGTACCCTATTCTGAAGTATGAGTGAGTGAAATTTGTGTATCTTGTTCTGAATTTCATCATTTGTGGATGATAAACTTAGGAGCAATGGACCATGTAACAAGGAATTGAGATACCTTTGTTAGGAGTCTAGTTTCTGTTATTGCTTTATTAAAATTTGTTTTTAATTTACATTTTAAGGATGATAGTGTATGCTTATGCTTGAATGATATTTATTATGGTTTTAGTTATAAGATAAACGAATTTTTTTATGGATGTGGACTGTGATTATTCGAATAAAACTAATTTTTCCTTTTATTTCTTCCTTTTCACATAGTTATGAGAATAATATGAAATAATAGCATGCTAGATTAAACCATATCGGGTAAGATCGAATGAGTCGGTTAGCTAATATAGGTTTAATAGGTGATTCAAATAAGGTTGAATTGCGCACGTCCGAGCATTGCCTAAACGAAAAACTAGTTAGAAAATCATTCAGAAAAGGAACTAGAACCAAATTTTCATTGCAGTTAATTCATTCTGACGTATGTGGTCAAATGAATATGAGGGTAAGACAGGCCTACTACTTCATCACATATATAGATGACTATACTAGGTATGGTCATGTCTATTTAATTTCTCACAAGTCAAAAGCATTGAGTTGCTTCAAGACTTATATGAACTTAGTTGAGAATTAATTAGACAAAAAGATTAAAGCTTTAAAAACTGACAGGGGTGAGGAATATCTTTTATATAAATTTAAAGCTTTATGTGATGAAAAAGGCATTGAACATCGGTTGTCCATTCCCACAACTCTATAACAAAATGGTGTTGTGAAAAGGAGAAATAAGGGACTCTCCTTAATATGGTTAGATTTATGATGGCAGAGGCAAATTTACTTATCTCCTATCGGGGAGATTTTTTATTGACTGCCACATATGTTTTAAACCATGTGCCCTCTAAATATGTCACTTCCATACCTTATGAGTTATGGATTGGTTGATAACTTGACCTAAGCCATTTAAATCCTTGGGATCGTGATGCTTACGTCCATGATACCTAAATTTGATAAATTGGGACCAATAGGTAAAAAGAGTATCTTTATGAGATATTCTGAAGTATCAAAAGGATACGTATTCATGGGTGAGCAAGAAAATGGTACAATGATAGAATATGAATCATGAGACATCATATTCTTTGAGAATGAATTCTCAAAGTTGGGAGAAGTGAATCAAGATTTCACTTTTTATGAAACTCAGGGAGAAGAACTATCAAGATCACTCCATCCAAGTGGGAGGGAGTTAGAGGAAGAAGGTTAAGACCTTCATCCTCCAAATGATTCGAATGTTCGAGACCCTAATTTAAGTAGAAGTATTCTTAACTCTAATGCGAGAAAAGAATATGGTATTCTTGACTCCAGTGAGAGTATGCAACATGGTCCCAGTGGGAGCATTCTGAATTACAAAGAATATATGAGACATGTTTATCATGATTCAGAACTGCAAAAATCTAAAAAGATAAGTGTTCCATACCAACGACTTCAAATTGAAGGCTTGAACGAAGCCCTTTTAAATACCCCACAAGATGAAGAAGAGCCTAAATATATTCAAGAGTTCTTTCATGCCTATCTAAGGAAAAATGGATTAAAGCAATGGAAGGATAAATGGCATCCATGAGCTCAATCCATATTTAAGAACTACTTGATCTACTGGAACAACACTAATTGGGAATAAATGTATTCTTAAAGTAAAGCAAAAGGCTGATAAAGGTATCAAAAGATATAAGGCTCTTCTAGTTGCTGAGGGATTCACACAATAGGAAGGCACTAACTATGAGGAGTCTTTTTGTTGTAATATTTACGTCCATAAGGTCGATTCTGGCCATAGTGGCGAGTTTAGACCTAGAGCTACATCATATGGATGCGAAGACTGCTTTTCTCAATAGAGAATAGGATGGAACAACCTATAGGTTTCATCGAAAAAGTCAGCGAACATAAGGTTTGCTAATTGATGAGTTCAATCTATAGCCTTAAATAGTCTTTAAGACAATGGTACTTAAGATTTCACAATATAATCTTGTCGAATGTGTTCAACATGATTGATGAAAACCATTGTGTTTATAATAAGAGCTCTGAAGTGAATTTTTCATTTTGACTTTGTATGTAGATGATATAATCATAGCTGAAAATGACAAAGGGTGTGTAAATAAAATCAAAGTTTGGTTATCGTCCAACTTTGAGATAAAGGATATGGGTCAAGCATATTATATTCTTGAAGTTAATATTTTAAGAGATCATTCGAGAAAGTTGTCTTTTTCTAATGAGAACTATATCAACAAAGTCCTTGAAAGATTTAATATGCAAATATATAAAACCCCATTACCAAGAATCAGTTTCTTACCAAAAATGTGTGTTCTAAGATGCCAAAAGAAATGGAACGTATGAGGAACATTTCATATGCCAATTCCATGGGTAGTCTTATATATACAATATTGTGTACAAGACATGATATATGTTGTGCAGTGGACATGGTAAGAAGATATCAATATGACGCGGGTAAAATATATTGAAAAGCAGTTAAAAGGATACTAAGATACCTCAAAGTTACAACAGATTATTTTCTCTATTATTAAGGCAGGGATTTGCAATTGAGAGAATACAAAGATGTTAATTGGGCAGGAGATGAGGATGAGAGGAAATCCATTTTAGGTTTTATATTCTTGCATGACAAGAGTGCCATCTCGTGAAGTAGCATGAAATAGACCTGTGTAACCCTATCAATAATGGAAGCTAAATTTGTCACTTCCTCAGTTGCAGTACAAGAGACAATTTGGCTAAAATGGTTTGTGAGCTATTTAAAGTAAACTGCCTCAAATGAATTAGTGACAGTCAATAGTGACAGTCAATCATCGATATCTTATAGTAGGGCTAAGTATATCGACATTAAGTATTAATACATCAGAGATATTTTTGCACGAGGAGAAATGAACTTATAGTATGCTTCTACGCATGCAGATTCATTGGCGAAACCTATAAGGAGAAATGTGTTTTAAGAGACACATTAGATCTCAAGGTTTGAGTAAAATTTAATTCATACTATTATATTTTATATAATCCCTTAACATTATTATTTATGAAAAATAACCAAGTTTATGAGTGAATATTTACTGTTATTTGTATGAGATTGAGCATGTCGGATAGAGAAGTAGCCCACTCACAAGGGTGTTTACCTTAGTTTTGTCAATGAGTTGGCAAAGACTAATATGAGGTGATTTTTGAACATATAAGAATGCTTGAGAGCCTGTTCAAAATAAAAGTGCCGTATTGTAGAAATTACAAGATTAGTCTTGTTAAGGTGCAAGATAAAGTCATACATAAGGTTGTATGCTTTGGATCGAGATCCAAATAAGGATTATATGGAATTCGATGGTAATTTATATGAAACTACCATGTTCTATCTGAAAAGCCAGAAGTAGTTCTTAAGTATGCAGACTAAAGTTGGATGCTTCAGTGCATTGCAACCTTACGCTTCTGTATGGTGTTATATATATATATACATTTTTAAATGTAAGACATGCGCTCCTTTAAAGGAAGGAAAGAACACCATAACATGTGTTTTATATTGTGTGTGCTTATGTGACCAAGGGATGGGAATTTAATATTACTGATCTCAACTTTCTCTATTGTGAGACCTTATTTTTCGACCTTTAGAACCCTTAACTTATCCCTGAAGTATGGTTTAATGTGGCTAACTTAGTTAGTTTCTAAGAGGTTCGGAAAAAATTTAGGCCTGACGGATCTAGCTAGAAAAGCAAGTTAAATCATGATAGATGGCATACAGTAAGAGGGAAATATAGCCTTTTTTTTTATTACATTCAATTGTTTCGTGATTCACCGGCTAGCCTATTATAGTTTCTATAAGTAGAAATATAATAGTGAACACAAAAATTGTTTTATGAGATCATGAGTTAAAATATTGAATGTGAGAAAGCCATCTAGGGTTAGGTATACATGAAAAAGAGAATTTCGTTTTTTGAGATGCTATTTATCCCTAACAGATGTATAGCAATAGTGCTCTCGAGGTATGCTGGTCACACAATCTATTTTCCTGTTTAAATGGAAATTAAGGCTGGAATTCATTCCGTCATGCCCGAGTGAGAGATCATAAAGCTTGGGTGCATCCATGACTCTAATTGGATAAAATTTTAATCCAGATAGAATTAAGTAATTCAATCTTAATAAGATTACCAAATCCTATCTCAGAAAGAGTCTGAGTTATACTAGAGATAGGTCTCTAGTTTTAGAATCTCTATAAATAGATGAGAGATCTCATAATTTGGTAACGAGAAAACGTACATGTAGCGGCCTAAATACCGGTCTAAAAGTAATTAGAGATGTCTACAGTGTCTTAAGTGTGAATTAGAGGTCAGAGTGATGATTATAGTGTTCATATTTATACTAGTGTACTGAATTAAGTAAGTTTTATATATAATCAAACGGGTTAAGTGACCTCGGGACAGTTATATAGTGGAAATTGACAGCCGATGCTGGAAAATTTTTATTTAGTAAATTCGATCTATGGACTGTTAGGTGTCTAGTGGTATAATTTGGAGTGAAAACGAGGTCAAATGGGGCTCCAAAAGTCATTATGAAGTTAGCCTCTAATTCGGTTCAATTAAACCATTTAACTGAGGTTTGACCAAATTTTTAGAAATTGCTATTGAGCTCTAAAGGGTGTACTGTGGGAAGTGTAAAGGTATAAAATAATTTTTAGTAATTTTTCACAGCATTAGGATGGTATTTTACTTCAGAACCGAACAGGTTTGAATCGGACCTGTTTAAATGAATCGGCCCCAGATGGACTCTTATTGAGCTACAAATTTGCAGGGAGGCTATTTTTTATGTTTTAAGAATGATGGAATTGGTTGGGAGTGAAAATAAGTTGATGTACATATAAATGCCTTGAAATAGTGGAAATTGACCAAAAAACTGAAATTTTGGTTCAAACCGATCGAACCACTTCGGTTGGACCAGTTCAGTTCAATTACACTATATCTAAGAGGTGGAGATGCCAGATTTCTCTAGAGAAATCCAGCCTCAACCGCCCTCCTTCTTCTTCCTCAAGGCCGAACCCATTTCTCCACCATTTCCTCAATTTTTCTTGACTTCTTCTCCAATTTCTCCCCAAATCTTAGCCTCCTAAACAAACTTCAGCCCCTCTATAACATAAAAATAGTAATTAGAGTCCATTTGGAGCATCGAAAGTGAGATTTTTCAAGTGTACAAGATTTAGGGTCAAATTTGAGGTAAGAGATTTAGATGTTTTTAATTGGGTCCCTATAGGAGTTTTCAAGGGTGTAGATTTCATTTATGATGTTAGTTTGTAAAAAGAAAGCATGATTTTGATGTTATGTGGATGTTTGAATTCGGCCACCATCGGTACACAAGGAGAGGAAGAGATTTCCAAAGCCAAAGGAAAAGAAAAAGAAGCTTAAGGGAGTGTAGAGCAAGAAATTGAGGTTTATGGTTACATAATCCCTTTATTTCCATTGATTTAAGTTGAATATTAGGTTATGTTTAAGTGTGAACATGTGATTAAGGCATTATTAATTAAATCTAACTTGATAATCATGATTAGTGGGCTTAAATAAGTGTATAAATGTGCTTAGAATAAATTAAAACATTATGGTATGAAAACTCCAATGTTGACCGAATGGTAATCTAAGGAAAACATGAGGTATGTTGTGTAATAAGGTATGTAATTGGTATTTATGATGAATATAACATGTGAATGGCATGAAAAAGCGATTAAGTGAATTAAATATAATAAGGATGAGAAATTGATACCTTGGCCGAATATGGAATGTTAGAGTATTTATGTGCATTTTGATATTTAATTACTCATAATAGCATAAAATGGTTAAATATTGATGAATGAGTGTCTATACAAAATTATAAGTGGAAATTATGACTTGGCCGAATTATGTATGTTGGCATAATATGAAATTTATGCAAATTTTGATGATATCTTGCCCTTAGTAGTGATCTGGTAGTGAAATCTAGTTCAGGATATAATTGGCTAGCCATAGGGACTCCACACCGCAGAACGAGTCATGGCGACTCGCTATTGATAGGCTAATGGCGGTCTGTCACAATGTATAGTGATTTCATTGAACAGTGTAGTGCAGTGCAGTGCAGTGATAAATGGTCCTGTTAGGATCATTTTTGTAACACCCCAAAATGGGCCTAGTCGGAATGTGCATGCTAAGTTGGGACGAATGAGGGTATTTCGGTAATTAGTGTATATGAAATTGGATTTATTAAGGACTTAATTGAAGAGATTAAATTAATAAGATGCTAAGTGAGGAGGTTATCTAGTGTGTATGTATGTGTATAGTGTTTGAGTGTATAAAGTCAAGATATCTATGAGTTAGAGCCAATAAAATTGTGCTAAGTGGGCTTGTAATATTATGATATGTGGACCTATAGGAAGTGGACAAGTGGATTTGGTAGGTGTGCATTTAGTGTGAAAGAAAGAAAAAAGAGAGTGAGAGAAGGTAGGGCAGAAGTTCACGTTTCTGCCCTCTCTTCCTCCCCATTCCCCATTTTCTTTTCCTTTCTTTCCCGTTGCTTGCTCAATCTCTTGGTTTTGAGTGAGTTAGAGTTGGTTTGGTAGAGCTTGGGGAGCAGGATTGAAGAGGTAGGTGGTTAGGGTTTGGTTATTCATGCTTTGATCTTATTTTCCTTCTAGGTTTGCTTTTGATTTTGGATCTAGGGTGTGGATGAAGAGTAATTCTTTGGGTTTTGGTTTGTGCAAGCTTTGGTTGGCAAGAGGAAGCTCAAGGGCAAGGAAAAGATTGAGGATTAAAGCTTGAAGAAGTGTGGGTTGTGCTTCAAAAGAGGTTTGGGAGTTGTCTCTGCTCTTCTCTTTTTCTAGGATCAAGTTTGTGTGTATGTGTATTTGTGTTTGATTTCTGGGATTTTGAGTGTCTTGGCATGGGTTTATGTAAGATTTTGATGGGTAATTGCTCTAGAGATGTATGTGTAGTAATTGCGATGAGTGCATATTAATTTTGGTATGAGAATTGTTTGAATTGGATAACCCCTGTTTTAGTGTTCTTGATCTACCATTTCTGTGATTTCTTTGATTTAATTGTTGAATCTTGTGTTAATTGAGTGTGATTTGATTATGAGGATGTTGTGGAATACATTTGGGTGTTAAGGTAAGAGTTTGTGCATGATTGTGTGGGTTTTGAAAGGTTTTTGAAAGAGTTTTGGAAAAAGATGAAAATCCTACGTTTTGGCTGGGAATCGGGAATATCGTCTCTGTCGCGAGCGCGACAGAGAGGAGCTTCCCGTTTTCTTATTAAAGTTCGCTGTAGTTTTGTCTGTTTCCGACTCGAATGGAGAAGCACGACTCATGCTCCTTTGGCGTGCAAGTCGTGCATCTCAGCTGGACGTCGGCATGAAGAGAGGATCAGCACGACTCGTGCTGATGCAGCATGACGCATGCTTGTTCAGCATGAATCGTGCTGCTGTGACTTCTTCTTCGTGACGTGTTTTGGAGCACGACTGAAGGGAAATAGCATGGACACGAGTCGTGTCCCTCGGCACAACTCGTGCTCATGCCACTTCCTCTGCATGTCGTGCTAAGGAGCACGACTGGGATAAGTCATCAACATGAGTCGTATCCCTCAGCACGACTCGTGTCCGTGACTCTTCTGTCGCGAGCACGACTTGCTCGCGAGCGCAACAGGGGCCCTGACCTGCCCTATTTTTCGCTTGCCCATTTTCTGAAAATGAGTTTTGAATGTCTTTTTCATGGTTTTTCCTTACTGTATGCTATATGAACTTATTTATATGCCCACTATATTATGAATTATATTCGATAAATTATATATTGAGACTTGAAACATGATTTGCGTGTTATTGAAGTGATGGTATGTTAATACTTGATTATGATATGCTTAGTGAGGGTAATCCCTATTAGTTTATCATTTCATTTTAGTTGTATGATTTAGTTTATCCGTATTAATATTATGAATTGTGTCACCTGTTGCATTTTGAATACAAATAAATTATGAATGTCAATTTCATGGTTCTTTATTGTGAACATGTTTTACTAAAACGTGAAGTGTATAATGCATATTT
The DNA here is from genome assembly GCA_947683425.1 of Excoecaria cochinchinensis. Lineage (NCBI taxonomy): Eukaryota > Viridiplantae > Streptophyta > Magnoliopsida > Malpighiales > Euphorbiaceae > Excoecaria > Excoecaria cochinchinensis. The sequence goes on from CANTUQ010000013.1 coordinate 3,684,196, forward strand.
TAACTCACGGTTCTTCCTTAAGAATAATATATGATATTATATTTGACATGAATTGTATTAATGCATGATACGGGTTTTGTTTGGATAATCTTAGGCACAATATGGTTTTCCATATTTAATTTTGATATGCTTTAGAGTATATGCTTGGCAATGTGAATTGTATGATGTGTGTGTAATACTAGAAAGAAATGATATGTCTATCATACTCTGATTTATGCATGATAATCTTTATGTATAGTATGCAATGCAAAACATGAATTGTTTTATGCATGACCTACGAGAGTCAGTCTAGTAGATAGTTAGGCATGCCTGATAGAGCTTTGTAGCTGCAGCGCCCATTTGAACGAATCAACCCTGATCAGGTCCCTAGCTGGTTCCTCGCGAACCTTTATACTGTATAGATCTTGTTTAAGGTCCTCTTACCGAAATGTTTTGAATGTGGAAAAAAATGATGTTGCTTTTCGATTCGTACCCGTAAGGTACGTTACCGTACTGTTACCGTATTTTCTCGTTATCCACTAAAGTGAGTCAGCAAGTATTCTGTTTGCTTTGTCTGATATAAATATGAGAATGCAATTATGAATCTCGGAATGGGTTAATCGTGATTCAAGCATGTATATTGTGTATTCTCTGCTTATATGCAAATGACCTTGTTTATTGTATGTGTATATTGTTCATGTGTGTCGTATAATATGTATACTGCACTTTTGTATAGTGATGAGATAAATTATAATGTATATAAATGTAAGCTAGAATTTCGGGATGCTATGATTAATTTGTATATATATTAATGTGATTTTGTGCTGTTAACTGTTATGATTAATATATAAATTAGTATGAGTATGAATATGATCTTGCTCTAGCAAATGCAACGAATTTAATATTATGTTACATATTTCCCCTGATTTCAGCTATTGTAGTATCTTCGGCATGTTGTCATATGTTTATATTTCATGGTATGATATTTTATGTTTTAAAGTTACACAGCAGGGGTGTGGTGGTTTGGACGTTGTTCCTTGGAGTTTGGCTAGTGTGTGTGTTATGGCCTGACAAAAGTATGTTTAAATATCTCGTAGCTTTGCATGATAGTCGGGTGTGCTATCGCATGGTAATGGTATTGCATGTGAATAGGTTTTCAGTTAATATTTGGGTTATTGGTATGAAGACTGCTTGATTGATTGTTGAGTAGCTAAACGTAATGTGGTTTGATATCTGATACCTCGGTAAGTATATGCATATGAGATTGTAAGTGTTTCTGCATGATGATATTTGTATCTTATAAGGTACTTTGTCTGCTTTGGTTTGTTCAACGCGAGTTTTTGAAAGCGGTTATGATTTTCTGAATGCATGACTTTTATGTGCAAGTATATATATATCTATCTGTTAGATCTATATTCATATGCCATTTGAATGTGTTATGCTTTGGCGACCATTGTGAATGGTCGTCCATATTCTTATGTGTTCTCCCCACTAAGCGTTATCGCTTAGCACGGGTTCTTTTCCCGTGCAGGTGGCAGGTTTGCTTCGGTTCGAGTCGCGCATCTGTAAGGGTTGGCCACAGAGGAGCTAGAAGTTCTGTATTTTGTTTAGCTTTTATATTTTGGATTTTGTATCTCTGTGTAATATGTATATGTAATAATACGTAAAGATTCTGATGTAATATTTTGGGCTATGTAAATATTTTTATGTTAATATGTTAAGTATTTCCTCTGTTTTATCTTTCATCTTAGGCTTCTGTTGTATGATTGTAAGTATGCATGTGTGGGTTCTTTCGCTTAGCGTATGTGCGTTGGTGTATTATGTATGTTCAGCTTTTGCTCCTTAAGTTTTAAATTCTTTCGTATTTTTATATGCTTTGTATCGCTTCTGTCCGGTAACACACCTACTCGTACGGCTTCCTACTCCCTTGCGGATGGGTTCGCCAACGTATGGGTAAGGGATGTTACAATTTTATAGTGAAGTGGATCTGTGGGATCCATGTCCCGCATATCTGGTCAGTAGATTTTCTATCAGGTATATACTAGGGGCATAATGGTAACTAAATAATAAAATTGATTAAAATAGTGATAAGTAAGAAAATGAGTGAAAATGGGACTAAATTGAAATAAATAAGAAGTTTAGGGGTAAAATGGTAATTTTACAATTAATAGTGGAAAATAGTGAAAACCGGGTAAAAAATGTAATAAAAGTGTAAATGAAGTGAAGAAATAGTAAAATAAGGACTAGATTGTAATTTGAAGTAAAAATGGTAAAATAAGGACTAAAATGTAATTTTGTAGGTTATATAATAATTAAGAAGTAAAATAAGGGCATTTTGGTCATTAAGTGAAAATAAGGGACATAGATGTAATTTTTGAAAAGATGAGGATGTAAATGGAATTAATGTAAAAGTTAGGAACGAAAATGGAATTATGGAAAAAAATTAGGGACTTAAGTGGAAATAATTGAAATTAATGGGTTAATTAAGGAATTGATATATAAAATGTAATTAAAATGATTTAATGGGTAATTATGTTAATAATTAAACAATTTAGTGATTAAAAAATAAAATAATATAAATAATTTATTAATTAGTATAACATAATGTGATTAAGTAAATATAAAGGTTAGGTAGTGGAAATTTATGCATTTGTAACCACTACGGGGCATATTAATACCCAGCACATAGTTTTATTTGACTGCGTGTACGTATGCCCTAGGAGCAGAGCAGCATACTTCGGGTGCCTTGAAGTCAGAAGCAGAGCAACTTGGGACTTATATTTTGGTTATGTATGTTATGATATTATTGGCATGTATATGCTTATGGAATGTGGGACAATGGTATTATATGTATGGTTAATATTATGTGAGTTTATTATGAGTTGGTTTGGTATTATTGGATGTATGGATGGATGGTTATGATATTGCTATTGTTATGCCCTTGCCAGGACTGTGGTTTTTTTATATTGCAGGTTTGGGTAGGTAAAAATATAAGCCGTCATACTGTCGAAATTTTTACCACATGAATAGTAACCTTAGACAGTTATAGGACAATCGGCAAGTTAAAAGTATAAGGTTATTTGATTTAACGATTAAGCAACTTAAAAGATTTAGTGACAAGAAAGAAAAAATTAACCGCCACTTTGCTTATAGACTTAATTAGACTTTGAATAATCATGATAATCGCACAGTAAATATAAATGTCAGTGTACATACAGTGTAAGGGTGTTACAGTAGATGTTGTAAGGCTGCTTGTTCTCACTCATAATTTTTTGTCTTAATTTTTCAGGAGTTTTTAAATTATAGAATAACTGTTGTTATCCCGTATTTGAATAAAAGTTAGGTCAGTGACAAAAAATAAACGGAATCTTTGTAGATGCGTCTGCAACGCATTTTCTGCACTATAAGAGGTAGGTATCATTATTAATATTACCTCTAAATTATATGTGTAATTTAAAAAATATTTATAAATTGTTGCGATTAGTGAAACGAAAAGAAAACATTCAACTAAATTTATTTATTTTTAAATAAATTTATTTGGGATATGATCAAATAAAAGTTCATTAAATATTAATTTTTCCTCACTGAAAATATATCAAATAGAGATATTCAAGGAAAAAAAACTATACATGCACATGATAAAATAATATTAACAACAATAAAAATAAAAATAATTTGAGGTTACTAAAACATGAAAACTAAACAAATTTAGGTGAGGAGTCACATAAGTTTTAAGCTTATTATTTTTATAATAATATGATAAATGACCCTCGATTGTTTCGGGACTTTTGAGAGGAAAAACAAAGTTGAGTCCAAATATACTTTTCTTTTTTGGTCCGAGGGTCCAAATCTACTATGAGAACATCTAAATTGACTAGGCCGGTGGGCTTAGTTAATAATAATGAAGCAAGTGACATAACGTGTCCTTATGGTATGCACTCGTATGCAGTGTCATATTAGCATAAAATATATATATATTTTTTTTGATGATGTATATGCATACATATCATAGATGAACAGTATAACCTATCCCAACGGCAACTGCTAAACTTAAAATAAAGAAAAATAGTAATATTCTTTCTGTACTATAATTTTTATCTATTTTTTTTAGTTTATTCTAAAATATTTTTTACTTTCATTTTTTTCATATTATAATTAATTTATAAATTATCTATTATATACTTATTTAATATCATTTTATTAATTGCAATTTAAATTTTTCTTGTTGTGTTATTAACCATATATTTATAGTTTTAATAATGTTGAATTACTCATCTCATATTTAAAATAGATATAATAGAAAAGTCATGGAAGAAATTTTATTTATTAATTTAAAAACTATAATTTTTTAATATGTATGAAAAATAAAATGGGACAAAAATTATGGATAAAATAATAAAATTCTTTTGATAGCAAATGAAATTAAATTACGTAAGCAAAGTAAGCAATATTTGGAGAAAATCAGATACAATGAACCTGGACATATCAAGCCCAGCCTATAATAAAGATGCTAATTGGCAGCATTATTTCCAAAGCAAAAGCATAGAAGAAGGAAAAAGAAAAAAAATAATGGGGAGAGATAAACTAGGAGAACAGGAAGAAAAGCTAAAAAAGATAAACTCAGAGCTCGAAAAAGCTCTAAAAGAGAGTAAAGAGAGAGAAGAAGAGATGAGATCAGAGTTGCAAATAGCATGGGAGAGGCTGCGAGTGGCGGAGGAGGCGGCGGAGCGGCTCTGTTCTCAGCTCGGCGAGCTTGAAGCCGAAGCTGTTAATCAGGCGCGTGCTTATAACGCTCGCATACTTTCTCTTATGGATCAACTCTCTCAGGCTCATCATCTTCTCCTTCATAACAATTGATTCCTAATTTTGTATTAAGTGTGTATAATTAGATCCGTGTTTCTTCTTTTTTTTTTTTTTTCTGTTTCTTTCTTGTTTATATATTGTTTTTCTCTTATGGAAGATAAATTTGATTGTTGATTTTTGTTTTTTTTTTCTTTTGTTTAGTTTTTCTAACAACTAATTGCGTACTACCACGGCTGCATTTTTAGTTATTTGGATGAACATTACGGACTAATTTAAACTATTTTTAACGAATAATTTTGCATCAAAAATATACTTATATAATTAAACTAATTCTGAAAGTTTAATAAAGTAGTATATATATATATATATAAAAGGTGGGTTGGAAATTTGTTTAGATAAAATTAACCTATTGTTCCTTTTTATTAGACTTAATTAACGATGTTGGATAATAATTATAACAAATATAATTTAACATGCGGAGGTAACATTAAATAAATGTACCTACCTCTTGTAGCGCAGAAATTAGTTGCGGAAGCGTCTACCAAGATCTCGTTTGTTTTGGTCACTGGTCTGGCTTTTACCCACTCGGGGTAAGAGCAGCTAGATCACAATCTAAATGCCCCTGAAAATAAGACAGAAAACTGTGAGTGGGAACGAGCAGCCTTGCGGCGTATACGTTTTCTCGTTACCAAATTATGAGGACCTCACCTCTATTTATAGAGGTCCTAATGGCTAGAGATCTAACTCTAGTTTAACTCAGACTCTTTCTGAGATAAGATTTGGTAATTTAATTTAGATTAAATAACTCAATTTAATCTTAATAGGAACTCAATCCTTTATAGAGTCATGGGCGTATCCCAACTCTATCATCTCCCACTCGCACATGACGGAACGCATTCCAGTCTTAATCTTCAGTTATACTGGCAAATAGATTGTGTGACCAGCATACCTCGAGAGCACTAGTGCTATACACCTGTTAGGGATATATAGCGTCTCGGAAAACAAGATCCTCTTCTTCACGTATGCCTAACCCTAGATTGCCTTCTCACATTCACTGTTTTAACTCATGATCTCATAAAACAATTTTCGTGTTCACTATTATATTTCTACTCATAGAAACTATAATAGACCGGTCAGTGAACCACGAAACCTTATGAAAATGATCAGAAGGCTATCTTCCCCTCTTACTGTATGCCATCCATCATGATTCAACTCACTTTTCTAGTTAGATCCGCCAGGCCTAAATTTTTCCCGGACCTTTTGGAAACTAACTAAGCTAGCCACATTGAACCATACTTCAGGGATAAGTTAAGGGTTATAAGGGTCGAAATATAAATATATAGGGTCTCACAATAGGGAAAGTTGAGATCATTAATATTATTAAATTCCCATCCCTGTGGTCACATAAGCACACACGGTATAAAACATGTGTTATGGTGTTCATTCCTTCCCTTAAAGGAGCGCATGTCTCACATTTTGATAATGTGTATATTAAACACCATACAGAAGCGTAAGGTTGCGATGCACCGAAGCACCCAACTTTAGTCCGCTTACTTAAGGACTACTTCTGGCTTTTCAGACAGAACATGGTAGTTACATATAACTTACCATCGGATTCCACACAATCCTTATTTGGATCTCAATCCAAAGCATACAACTTTATGTATGTCTTTATCTCGCACCTTAACAAGACTCATCTTGTAATTTCTGCAAGACGGCACTTTTATTTTGAACAGGCTCTCGAGCATTCTCATATGTTCAAAAATCGCCTCATCTTAGTCTTTGCCAACTTATTGACAAAACTAAGGTAAACACCCTTGTGAGTGGGCTACTTCTCTGTCCGACATGCTCAATCTCATATCAATAACAGTAAATGTTTACACATAAACATTCACACTCATGTATTGCCAATAATGAACTTTAGTTATTATTCGCAAATAATAACGTTAAGGGATAATATAAAGTATAACAGTACCAATTAAATTCTACGCAAACCTCGAGATCTAATGTGTCTCTCAAAACACATCTCTCGTCATAGGTTTACTCAACGGATCTGCGTGCGTAGAAACGTACTGTAAGTTCACATCTCTCCTTGTGCAATAAAATCTCTCATGTATTAATACTTAATGCCGATACGCTTAGCTCCACTATAAGCTATCAACGACTGACTGTCACTAAAGACTGTCATCAATACCTCTAAGACAGTTACTCTTAAATGGCTCATAAACCATTTCAGCCAAACTGTCTCCTGTACTGCAATTGAGGAAGTGACAAATTCAACTTCCACTATTGATAGGGCTACACGGGTTTAATTCTTGTTACTCCTCGATATGGCACTCTTGCCAAACAAGAATTTAAACCTGAGGTGGATGCCTTCTCATCCACATCTCCTCCCCAATCAACGTCTCTGTATTCTCTCAATGCAGATCATTTTCTTAATAATAGAGAGAATAGGCTGCAGTACCTCTAAGGTATATAAGTATCCTTTCAATTGCTTCCAATGTGCTTTGCCTGGGTTAGATTGATATCTATTTACCATGCCCACTGCATAGCATATATCATGTTTTGTATACAACATTGCATACATAACACTACCCATGGCACTGTCATATATGTAGAACGCTCCTCATACGTTCAATATTCCTGACCTCATAGGACACACATCTTTGCTAAGAAACTGATTCTTGGCAATGGGATAATCTATGAGTTTGCAGTTTTGCATATTAAATCGCTCAAGGTCTTTGTTGATATATTTCTCTCAAGAAATAGACAACAATCTTCTTGAATGATCTCTTGAAATCTTAACTTCAAGAATGTAATATGCACAACTCATATTCTTTGTCTCAAAGTTGGACGATAACCAATCTTTGATATTATTTACGTACCATTTATCATTTTCAGCTTTAAGTATGTCGTCTACATACAATGCCAAAATGATGAATTCATTTTTAGAGCTTTTACTTTAAACACAATGATCTTCATCAATCATGTTGAACACATTCGACATGGTTTTATGATGAAGTCTCAAGCACTATTGTATTGTAGACTGTTTAAGGCAATAGATTGAACACATCAATCAGCAAACCTTATGTTTGCTGCCTTTTCCGATGAAACGTGTAGATTGTTTCATCCATTTCTCCATTGAGAAAAGCAGTCTTTTCATCCTTTTGATGAAGCTCTACGTTCAAACTCGCCACTGTGGCTAGAATGAACCTTATGTACGTAAATTTTACAACAGATGAGAAAATCTACTCATAGTCAATCTCTTTCTATTGTATGAACCCCTTAGCGACTAGCCGAGCCTTATATCTTTCGATACCTCTTTTAGCCTTTCGCTTTACTTTGAGAATACATTTATTCTCAATTTGTGTCCTTCCAGTAGATCAACTAGTTCTCAAACATGGTTTGATCTCATGGATGCCAATTTCCTTTTCCATTGCTTTAGTCCATTTTTCTCTTAGATGGGCATGAAAAAGCATTTTTTTTTTTGGATAGGTTTTATGCTCTTTCTAGTCTTGTGGGATAACCAAAAGGGCTTCGTTCAGGCCTTCAATTTTAAATTGTCGGCATGAAACACTTATCCTTTTAGATTTTTGCAGTTTTAAATCTTGATAAACATGTCTCATATATTTATCATGATTCACAATGCTCCCACTGGGATCATGTTCCATATTCCCACTGGAGTCAGGAATACTTCATTCTTTGTCTCCCACTGGAGTTAAGAATGCTCCCTCTCGAATCAGGTCTCGAACATCCGAATCGTTTGGAGGATGAAGGTCTTAACCTTCTTCCTCTAACTCCCTCCCACTCGGATGGAGTGATCCTGATCGTTCCTCTACCTGAAATTAATAGAAAGTGAAATCTCAATTCACTTCGCCCAACTTAGAAAATTCATCCTCTCAAGAATATAACGTTTAGTGATTCAAATTCTGTCATTATGCCATTTTTTTACTTACCCACGAAAATGTATCCTCTTGATACTTCAGAATATCTCACATAGATACTCTTCTGCCTCTTGGTCTCAAATTTACCAAATTGAGGTATCATGGACGTAAGCATTATAACCCAAAATTTATAAATGGCTTAGGTCAACTTGTCGACCATTTCACAACTCATAAGTTGTGGTAATGACAGATTTAGAGGGTATACAGTTCAGAATATATGTGGCAGTCAACAAAGCATCTCCCCAATAGGAGATAGGCAAATTTGCCTCTGCCATCATAGATCTAACCATATATATAGGAGAGTCTTATTTCTCCTTTCCTCAACACCATTTTGTTGTGGATTTCAAGGAATGAACAACTGATATTCAATCCTTTTTCATCACATGAAACTTTAAGTTTATCTGTAAGATATTACTGATCTCTGTCAGTTCTTAAAGTTTTGATCTATTTATCTAATTGATTCTCAGCTATAATCATGTAAGTCTTGAAGCACCATAATGCTTCTGACTTGTGAGAAATCAAATAGACATGACCATACCTAGTACAGTCATATGTGATGAAATAGTAGGCCTCATGCCTTACCCTCACATTCATTTGACCACATTCGTCAGAATGGACTAACTGCAATGGAAATTCGCTTTAGTTCCTTATCCGAATGATTTTCTAACTAGTTTTTCCTTTTTAGGCAATGCTTACATGTAGGTAATTCAACCTTATTTAAATCGCCTACTAAACCTTCTTTGACTAACCGACTCATTCGGTTTTGTCCAATATGATTTAATTACAGCATGTCATAATTTCACATTATCCTCATAACTATGTGAAAAATAACAAACTAGTTTTACTCAAATAGTTATGGTTCACATCCATAACAATAAAATCATTCAAGCATAAGTATACATTGTTATCCTCAAAAATAAATTGAAAACAAATTTCAATAAATCAAGAACAGAACCTAAATTTCATAACAAAGGTATCTCGATCCCTTATTATATGGTCCATTGGTTCTGAATTTATCACCCACAAAGGATGAAATTCAGAACTAGATACATAAATTCCACTCACTCTTGAGTCAGAATAGTGTATCTTTTTACACAATGCATCTCTTGCATAGTGTCATTTGTATAGGCAATTGAAACATTTCACTCTTGAAAAGTTTTATCTCATATGCCTTTGGACCTTTCATGATTCTATTCCTTTTACTTTTCAGGCTCTCAAGCCTTTTCTTTATCCCTATTAATGAAGCTTATTATCTTGTTCTAATGAGAACTCATTCTATTAGAACAGGACTGTGCCATATGCACTATGACATTGACCTTAATCATTGTCAGCCGGTCCCTTTTAAGCTTCAAATGACAAGCAACATCCTCAAATGTCTATATGCCTATCCATGTAAATTAGTTGCATCCTCACATGCTACCAACTCTTGGGTAAAGAACGGATAACAGTTTGGACCTTTCTGCTCATTAGTCACTTATGACTAAGTTCACTAAGCTCACTTTCCTTTCCATCTCTCTTAGATGTTTTCGCATCGAATAATCAGACATTTTCTGATATGTATCAAATTTGAACATCAATGATCGGAGCTTATTCAGAGTCACATCTCTAAATTTCTCTTGCAAAATGATCCACAGATCAATAGCATTTTGATACTTGCGAAATTACTTAGTGATGTGATGCCACATAGGCATCCTGGTCCTGCTTATACTGTGATATAGTGTCATCCTCAAGTTCAGCCATAACCGAACTTGAAGATTTAAGAGCCTCTTGCTCTTTAAGCACATGCTGGATCTTTGTATTCCAGATTTTATAATTGTCAACATTCATCTTAATATCTATATTAAGGGCGACAGTTGATTTGGAAGCATTATCCATTAAGATCCTCTGATCTCAAATGGATCAATATTGCACATTTTAAAAGAGATAAGGCAACACATGCAATTTATTATGCACCTGAAATAGTAACCTAGTAAAATTTTCTATTAGGCTCAAATTCGAAAAGGCTACTTATAGTATCCAATTACCCTCTAAGTCCTAATGTCCAACCTTATAAGTTAAGATTTCATGCATAATAAATCTGAATTATTGGATTATCAAGTTCTCAAACGTATGAGGGGATCTTTATTAAGCCTTTACTTAATAAACATGCAATTATTTTACTCATAAAATATCGCAAGGCAATTAACAATTAAAATAAACTCATTTATTATAACATTAAATGCCATCATAATAAGTAAATAAACACATTTATTTAACCAATAATTAAAATCCAATAATTCCAAAATAAGACACTCATGTCAAATATTAATAGGAAACATAAATCCTATTTAACAAAAATAATCGCTAACTCAAATTGACACTTATGTCAACTATTTTAGAAGTCCAGATTTCATAAAATCTTTTTAGTTATTAGGATTATATCTTTGACCGATTTAATCAATTCATCAAGTGACTCATAAGTCCATTGATGAAGTCATGGACAATGCACGCTCTGTCCATTTCTCAACACCATCACATAATTTTAGTGTTACTTTTCAACACTTGCCCTTTTGGTAACTCGAACCAAAATTTCATATTCATACTCGGACCACCAGTCCAAATGCACTCTTGCATTTGTTCTCACATATGTATTTTTATGATGCACTGTTGCATCAATGTTATCAGCTCAAAACTTCCTTCGCATTTTTCATGTTACTTATTGATTGCACCCTTGCAATTCTTAAAATAACCAATGCGTTTCATAAGGAAGTACCAGTACCCTTATTTAACTTTTCTGTAACATATTACAGGTAAGATTTATACACTCATGTATAAATACACATAATTGAAACACATTTCAATCAATAAATAAGGACAGCACCTCAAAAAATTTTCAAAATATTTTTAAAAAAAATTCCGAAAGCAGAAAACACATTTTCTACAAATTTTAATATTTTATTTTGAAATAAAACACATTTAAATTTCAAAAATTACAAAATATATTTTCTGGTCATTAAAAATTTTTTAAAACATGACCAAAAAATCAGAAATAATTTTTAAAAATTATTTGATAAAAATCGGAGCTGAAAAGGTGGTCGGAGGTCACCGCACGCGCCCACACGCGCCGAACAGAGGGAGGGAGACGCGCTCACGCGCCTTCACGCGCTACACGCGCGTCCTCCCACTTGGCTAGACACGTGTCACATCCACAGCGTGCCACGTGTCCGAATCCAGTCACGCCACGTGTCTGAATGCCATTGGTCCAGCTGGTGCCACGTGTCAGCGTCTCATTGGTCCACGTGTTACGCATGACACGTCAGCTTTGCCACGTGGCAGACCTCGGTCTGACACGTGGCGACCCTTGATTGGTCCACGTGTCATCGATGCCACGTCATCAATGACACATGGCATGACACGTGGCACCGCCTCATTGGTCCACGTGTCTCTCCTCGATTGGGCCACGTGTCAGCTGTGTGACACGTCATCATGACACGTGGCACGACCTCGATCAGCCACGTGTCCGCCCCACGTTGTGCCACGTGGCATGGCCTCTGCCATCCACGTGGCGCTCAGCCATTGGGCCACGTGTCAGCAGTGACGCAATACTGCTGACACGTGGCACGCGCGTGTGGGCCACCGCCCACGCGCACGCGCCGAACGTATGCGGCGCGTGTAGTGCACGCGCCGCCTTCCCGACCGCTTCTGACTCTCCGGTTCCGGCCGGTGGTGGGTTTTCAGGGTCTGTGAATCCAATGGTGAGGTCAAAAATAAAAAAATCCCGACTTCTTGTTAGTCGTTTAGAACACTCATGTTCGTCCCCTCGGGTTTCGGTGTACACATACACGAAATCGAGCCGAAATATACACGCATATATATTTTTCACACAAAAAAAAAAAAAAACAAATTTTTGTTGTGATTAATGCATCCCAGATCTAATAATTTTACACATAAAATTTTTAGATCTATTTAGCCACATGCCAGGACACAAAAATCGCGGCTCTGATACCAATGTTGGATAATAATTATAACAAATATAATTTAACATGCGGAGGTAACATTAAATAAATGTACCTACCTCTTGTAGCGCAGAAATTAGTTGCGGAAGCGTCTACCAAGATCTCGTTTGTTTTGGTCACTGGTCTGGCTTTTACCCACTCGGGGTAAGAGCAGCTAGATCACAATCTAAATGCCCCTGAAAATAAGACAGAAAACTGTGAGTGGGAACGAGCAGTCTTGCGGCGTATACGTTTTCTCGTTACCAAATTATGAGGACCTCACCTCTATTTATAGAGGTCCTAATGGCTAGAGATCTAACTCTAGTTTAACTCAGACTCTTTCTGAGATAAGATTTGGTAATTTAATTTAGATTAAATAACTCAATTTAATCTTAATAGGAACTCAATCCTTTATAGAGTCATGGGCGTATCCCAACTCTATCAAACGATTTATCAAATAAAACACTACTTGTTACTAAGATTACGTTCGTTGGTACATATATTAAAAACGGCGCGGGAAAATAAAATTATATACTAATTCTAAGGTTTTTAGTTGTCTATCTAATATGCAGTTGTTGTACTTAATTTTATTTTTTATTATCTCTTTGTTAACTAATTTAATTGTTAATTTTATTTTTAATATTATTTTGTTTAAATATTTGTAATTTTATGAGCATGTGAAAAAAAAATTAAAGGCAACTAATTTGATGTAGATAAATAATGTATGTATGTATATTATTATTATTATTATTATTATTATTATTAAGTGGCAAAACGGATTGAGTGGGGTGAATCTAGGTAGAGTCATGATGAATTAGCTCATGAGTTGATTGGATCATAAATGACTCAAAAATTTATAGGTCATAACCATATGAGTTTAGATCGTAACTTTAATAGATCATTGTTAAATGGGTTAAAATTACATGAATTGCCCTCATTCTAATTTTTCTTTTCAAAAAATGCTCTAATTTCAAAATTTCATCCTTTGTATGATATTTATTTCAAAACTGACCCTTTTTTTCTCTAACAAATTCCTCTTTTACTCTCTCTCACATGCACCTTTTTTATTTTTTTCATTCCTTCCAAATAAAGTTGTGATATTGGAAAATTATCAGTCATTAGATGCAATGACAAATCTCCATGGCGAAATTCAATTTCTTTGTTTTTAACGGTTCATATTATTTGCACTGTTTTGCTTTGTTCTATTGTTGGAATTTGATGAGAATTTGGTGGCTTACAATAAATTTGGGGTTCAACAAAGCCATATAATGATGAGTAAGATTAAAGTCCATATTCTATTTCTAATAAAAAAATTTCAAATTTCTTTTATTTTCTTATGATATTTCTAAATTTTAATGGCTGTTTTTTTTATTATTATTTTTCAATATTGTGATGTGATTTTAAAAAATGCTTAAGAATTTGGATTTTTGCATGATTATAATTGAGAAATCAATTTAAGAAAAAAGTGTGCCCACTGTGTGTTCGACGAAATGTTTGAGAGAGAAATTTGTGAGGATTTTTGTTTTGTTTTACGTGAATTGCAAGAATTTTGGTTAAAATAAGTTGAATCAAGCAATTGTAGGCTACTACATTGATAAAACTTTATGTTTTATCATGTTTTCATCTTAAATTTTTTTGAGTAGAATACTATTAGCTTGTGATTTTATTTTATGATTATTTTTATGCTAGTAGTTAAATTAGTTGTTGTGCAAGTTTTTGATTCAATTTTTGCAGTTCATCGTGTTTTGCATTAGAATTTTTTAGTAAAAATGTTGTTGAGCTTTTTTTTTCATGGTCATTTTGTTAGTTGCATTGATGATATGTGGATTTTGTTGATTTTCAGCTATTAAATTATCAAGTTAAATGTTTAAGGCATTTTTCTAACCTTGAGGTGCAAGCAGGTTTATTGTCACTTATATTTCAAGTAGAAGAAATAGATTATATAAAAGAAGATTAAGGATCAAATATAAATAGACTAACTTTTTCAAATTTAAATGTATACAATGTGAATGATTACAATTTGATTATTCAATATTTTCTTTACATGATTCTGGATAATATTTTTCTTAGACGTGTTTCAATGTTTTATCATTAAAATATTATTTAATATTTTTATACAGATTTTTGAGCATTTTATAAATATATATATGTATACCATATGTGTATACAACAAGCGTATACCATAAATAGATTACAATTCATAAATTCAAGTGTATTTCACAAGGTCTACATATGTATACTAACGTGTATACCATCAATAAATGACAGTCCATAAGTTCAAGTGCAACTCACAAGGTATACATATATATACCATATGTGTATATAAAATATGTATATACCATCAATAAATAAAAGTCCATAAATTCACGTGCAATTCACAAGGTATACATATGTAAACCATATGTGTATACCACATTTGTATACCATTAATAAATGACAGTCCATAAATTAAAGTGAAATTCACAAGCTATACATATGTATACCATATGTGTACACCACATGTGTATACCATTAATAAATGACAGTCCATAAATTAAAGTGAAATTCACAAGTTATACATATGTATACCATATTTGTACACCTCTAATAAATGACAATCCATAAATTACCGTGAAATTCACAAGGTATAGATATGCATACCATATGTATATGCCGCATGTGTATACCATCAATAAATGAAGTCCAAAAATTTTAGGGTAATTCATATGGTATACATATGTATACCATATGTGTATACCATAAATAAATAATCGTCTGTGAATTCAAGTACAATTCACAAAGTATACATATATATACCATAAGTGTATACTATCAATAAGTGACAATCTAGAAATTCAAGTGCAATTCACAAGGTATACATGTGTATACCTTTAATAAATGATAGCCCACAAATTCAAGTGCAATTCACAAGATATACATATGTATACCACATGTATATACCATCAATAAATGACAGTACATAAATTCAAGTGTAATTCATAAGTTATAAATATGTATATCCATATATACACCTCATATATATACAATTAATAAATGTCAGAAGAAAATATTCAAGTGAATTACACAAGATGTATATATTTATATAATTATTTAAAAATATAATTAAAAATTTAGAAATACTACAACAATCCAATTCGTTGCCATGGTGGAAGCCCAATGAAAATCTATTAAACCATTCAGTACTTTTATCAAACATTTGGTGTGCATTTATCATTTTTAATGGAGAAATTCATTATAATGCCCCAAAAATATAGTCTATTCATATTAAGGTACGATTAGGGAAGCCAATAACCAAATATTCTTGATTTTGGTTATAATTGTCTCAAAAAGGACTTAACCGTCATTAATTAAAAATTTTTGGTAAAAGTGGCGAACTGGTAACTTATTAAAAGGTAACTTGTGTGTATAAAAGAATTAATTATATGGGTTAAAATATGAGTGTAAATTAAATTACAAGGTTAATTTGAGAAATGAAAAGTAAAGGAAAGATTTATTTAGTAATTTGCATTTTTGCCAATCAGAAGAGAGCAACTATCTGTTCTAGAATTGCAGGAAATTGAATGGATATATAAGGAGTTGAAGTCAATGGAAAAAGGAGGAAGAATTCCAGAACTTCTCTTCACCATTTTCGCGCCAATCTTAGCTCCTCCAAGCACCCATTTGATTTCCCCTCATGATTAGATGGGTTTAATATGCGATTTCTGTGAAATTAGTAAGTTTTTAACTTCATATTCTTATTTATTCTTTCTAATGTGAGCAAGGTGAAAAGCAATGCAAATGGGATAATTTATGAAGTGAAATTCTAGTTTTTTAGCTGAAGAATTTGTCAAGAAGTATAAAGGAGAAAATAAAGGGAAGAAGAAAGCTCAGTGAAGAGCTTGAAGGGAAGAACAGAGGCTAAAACAGGTTTAGGAACTCTTTTTTCTACGTGTGTGTATGTGTGATGTGTGCAAATATGAATTGTGCTAAAATGAGTATGAAATGGATTAAAAAAGGTAGAATTAAAAGAATTATGCATGAAATAAGATGAGGAGAATGGGAAGTGATTGATAGCAGAAAATCAGCCATTGGAGTCATTCATACCAATTTCTGTATTTTGAGCATAACTTAAGTTATAGAGCTCTAAGTTGAGTGATTCCAATTGGAGAAATTTTCCAAGATAGAGATCTTCATATGTCTAGAAGGAACTTTAGCGCAATTCTGTCCTTAAGACCTCTTAAATTGAGTTTGAATGTGGATATCTGATTCTATCTTTTCTTATGAGCAGTTGCTATTCACAAGGATCTATATCCTTCAATTCTTGTCAAAACTGAATGAATTTTATGTCATTGTAAACTTAAAACATAGGTGTACATTTGGTTAGAAGAAATCTAGGTTTAAAAATGTCATTTTCTAGGTGAAAAAGCCCGGATAGTGTAGTTTATAAAGTCTGCTATGTTATACCACGTTCCGATGGGCGATCCAATAATGTTACACGTCGATCAGACAATCCTACCCATTATGTAAACAGCTTCTGGATTGCTAAAAATTGCTTGTAATTCATCCTACATGACGGTCAGGAATTCCTGCTCGCCGAGTGGGTTTTCTGCCCACCGTGTGTAAAGTTTGCCCACCGTGTAACTAGCTATTGCCTCCTAAACACTAGAATCTTGCCATTTTACACGGCGCTCAAGAAATCCTTTCCGTTGTGTAACTCCTAGAATTTTGGTTTTAAATGTTAAATTTTCACTCCTTTTTAAACCCGATTTCAACTCAAATTTTTCTAAAACTTATCTGGCACTTTGTTGTTGACCTGGAACCGATATGTATGTATGAAATATATTAAAATATGAGATATTCACATAAGCATAAATTATGTTATGTATGAATTTGAATTAAGAAATATGTTGAGAATGATATTGGTACACTGGTATGATATAGAAACTATATTATCTATTCTGAAATAGTTGCAAGGTAAGTGTATGATCATAAATTCTTTATGATTAAATATGAATGAAAATAATCTATTTCTAGTAATAGCCTACCTACCTAAGCTGTGGATAGTAGGCATGCATATAGGGAGTCGGATGCAACTGCAATATTTATGACACTATGGTGTCATCCTGTAAAGACTTATGTCTCATATTATTTACGGGAATTAAATACCCGTCATGATATTTATTCCTCTAAGAATTTTAATTTGCGTTTTCCCTCCGGGGATTCTGTTATGATTTACTTCCTTTGGGAAGTCTTGTTTTCTCTCAATTATCCACTTTCTAGTTAGGCAGGCGAATATGACTTGTATATTTGATATGATTTAGAGAAATGCTTAATTGTACCGAAGAATGATTATAATTTACATGAATAATTCTGAATCTAATGGTTTTTATATTTTCCTTTACTATATGAATTTACTACTTACATCGTTTCTTTAATGCTTAGTTCATTAATTATGCTTGTGTAACAACTACTGTGAGTGATCATTCAAAAACCTAATGTTCCTCACCAAGCTATTGCTTAGCATGGGTATTCTATCCGTGTAGGTTCAGGTACCAAAATTACTTGCAAGGACTTGCTGCAGAGGACAGGGACAGTAAACGTACAAAAGTATTTTGATGTAGGTCCACTTTTGGTTAAGAATATTGAATCTGTGAATGTTCTTTTTGTTCATGTTAAAATGTTATCTGTAATGTTTTGTAATATTGTACATAAATATGTAAGTTAATACAATATAAATATGTAGTCTCTTAAATATATGTATTTTAGCATAATTATTAATGCAAAAATTTGAGTATGAATGAATGTAATTGGTTACATTTCCATGTATAATATTATACTATAAGCTAGGATTTTAGTCAACATGTGAGACACCTCTACGCTTCTGTTCGGGATTGTAATATGTATTACATACCAGTAGGGGGTGTTACATTCATTATAAGTTTCTTTTTCTCGAATCAAAAATACATAATTGGATCCACAAAATACACAAAATTATATTTAAAATCTAATTTTTAAACTCTATCAAATGTCTCATGAGCAATAATTTAGATGAAAATACAAGATTATTTTTATGATATGAATTTGATAGATAATGGGATTATAAATTTGAGGGAGAAAGGGAGAAGAAATTAATGATATGATATTGTTTTGATAGAGAATAGTGATAGAAAATAATAAGATCTATTTTATGTGATATAGTGTTTAGAATCTATAAAATGTGTATCCATGAAAAAATCACTTAATAGAAGAAGAATTTGTGAGAAAATGGATTTGGTTGATAAAAATCACAGAAGAGAAAAAGAGTTTGTAAGAAAATGTGGTTTGCAAGATGAGTTCATCCTGAATGCAGGAAACTGTGAGTGTGGTATTTTTAAAATAAGAAATTTAGTAACTAGCAATTGTAAAAGATGGAAATACGAGTGCGTAATTTTGAAATTTTATTTTATTTTTAGCGCAATTATGTAGTAATCCCTATATGTATTGGGTCTTAAACGGGGTCAAATTTTATAATATTATTTTTTTATCATTTTAATTTTATTAAAAATTGATAACCGGACAGTCGGTTATGGAGTCCGGTTAATCGAGCTTATTTGAATACTCATCTTGCAAGTAGCTCAGTCCTTCCTCATAGCTCGAAAATCGAATACTACTTAATAATTTTTACTATTTACAGACACTTCCAGAGTCCTTAGAAGATGCCAATTCCACTATGACAGGGATTATTTGGGATCTGCTTTATCTAATCCCACAAATTAAGAATTAATAAGAATTCTACCGATTTGGGATTTGTATTCTTATTCAAACTCTGCTACCTAACTATAAAAATAGGTAGAAATCCAAGTATGGGATTCATTCAACTCTCTCTCTCTCTTAATTCCTAAAGATACTTTCGTCATTTTCTGACATGATCGTTGGAGTCTCCTTTGTCAAAAACCTATCAAATTGTGTGTTTTTCAGGTGACTTTCTCTAGACGGTAACCCAAAAAATTTGGATCATTATCATTTGGTGAGGTGAGCGTGGAGTCTCCTGAGATTCTTTTTTTTTTCTTTCGGCAATGGATTTTTTCTTGACTTGAACAGTACCCCTGTTCCCTCAAAAGATCAGTCTAAATAAAATTTGCCATTACCAATACAACAACTTCTTCCCTAAACACAAACCCATACATAAGGAGCCCCCCAAACTATTCCTATGCTAGCCATTCTCGATTTCACCCCACAACTACCCAAGCTCTCTTAACAGCCCTATATGCCATGGCTACTCAGGCACCTCCTCTAGCTTTCACACCTGCTCCTCCACCCTTAACCTTTACACTAACCCCAGGCTCAACCATAACTCTAATAGTTGAACAGTTTGAAAGGCTCTTTGAAGAGCGAATGCAGAAATATCAAAACTACAACACTCTGCAATATCGGAGCTATTTTAGATCGCCCTTGTCTAAGGAGATTCTGGCCACTTTCTTTCCTAAAATGCGGTTACCAAATTTGCCCAAATACAATGGCAACACCAACCCCTGAGCTGATTTGGATCAGTTCCATCACACCATGCTTGTGCACACTATTGAGGATGCCGCCTTATACAAGATCTTCCCTCAAACCCTTACAGAGTCTGCCTAGATATGGTTCCGCAATTTACCCAAGCACTCAATGGACAATTTTGAGCAATTTAGCGATATGTTCATAGCTAAGTTTGCAGTTGCCATCCGTCCCATGAAGGCTTCAACTGACCTTCAATAGGAGAAAGGTGAACCCTTATGAGCTTATGTGGAAAGGTTAAATGTTATTGCAATGGACATCTAGAACCTAAACCTAGAAGTGGCCATCAATGCTCTGATACACAATACTAGGTGCCAAGACTTTAGTGATTTGCTGAGCAAAAAACCACCTAATGATTTAACTAAGCTCATATCGCGGGTGCATAAGTACATCAGAATGGATGAAGCTCATCGACTTTGATATAGCTCTCAATACGGGGACACGAGTAGAGACTCGAGTAGAATAGGCCATGAGAGAAACAACACGAGATGGAGTGACTCTAGGAATGGAGGCTTAGGTGGCTTTGATTGCACTTTTGTTATTTTCACCCCGCGCTCAAGAGATAAGCACGAAGATCGGTGGACACCCCTAAATGCCACGAGGTCCCATATCTTGGCATGGCTAAAAGAAAATGCTCAAGTTAACTGATCACGATCCATGAGGGAAAACCCCAATAGAGACTAGAGCCTTTACTGTTCTTTTCACAAGGATAAAGGGCATGAAATGAATAAATGTAAACAACTCAAAATAGAAATTGAATTCTTAATTCAAAAAGGCAAGCTTGCTCAGCTTGTAAAGGATAGAGATAAGAATAGCAGAGACTGATCTCTATTACCTCAGCAACAAGAAAGGAATAAAGCCAGCTCAAGCAAGAAGGTTCTGATCGGGGTTATCCATGTTATTGCAGGAGGCAAACATTATGATGTTTTTCATGACTCTAAGAAGCAAAAAGCTAAAGAAGTGTTCTCCCTGGGATCTAGTCCGCCAGTTTCCAGTTATAATGTGCAATTCTCAGACATTGATGGTACTCATGTTCACCAACTTTATACTGACTCCTTAGTAGTAGAAGCTCTCATCCAAAACTTCTCAGTCCAATAAATTTTATTAGATATAGGATTGTGGTCAACCTTATAACCCCTCCAAGCATACAAGGCATTGGGAATGTCTACTATTATCCTGGAGCCAGTGTCAATAATGCTAATTGGGTTATCCGGACAGCCGATTAAAGTAGAAAGGTCTATTGCCCTAGCTCTATAGCTCGGAGATGATGCAATTGTTTGAACATGCACAAGTTGTTTCATGGTGATTGATATACGTGTAGCTTACAATTCTAATTTCGGGCGGCCTTTGTTGAATACAGTGGACACATACATTTCTATGCTCAAATTGTTGCTTAAAATCCCAGCTTCAAAAGGCATTGCAGTACTTCAAGGCAATTAAGAGGTAGCTCGAGAGGCTTATGTCACCATGTTGAAGGAAGCAAACTAAGCACTGCCACTGGATACGTTAAATATTCCAATTGATTTAGCTCGAAGAGTCGATCCTTTAGACTCACTACAAAAGGTTGAGCTTGCACTAGGCAAAATGATCAAAATTTCTTCTAACAAAGTAGGATTTGAAAAAGGCACACTCATTGTAGTACGTACAGAATTCGTTGATGTGTTCACCTAGCAGCCTTCAGATATTAAGGGCATATCTCCCGAAGTAATGTCCCATTCACTTAATATTCAACCTGATTATAAACCTGTTAAACAAAAGAAATAAAATCATGCTGACAACTGGCACTGGCCGAGGAGATAGATACTTTGTTGAATAATGGTTTCATACAAGAAGTCTTGTAGCCGAATTGGTTGTCAAATGTAGTCCTGGTGAAAAAATACAATGAAAAATGGAGAATGTGTGTTTACTTCACTGATTTGAACAAGGCTTGCCCCAAAGATAGCCACCCATTGCCTAATATCAACCTTTTAGTCAACTTTATGGCTAGAATTAAAGAGCACGCCTTTCTGGATGCCTTTGCTGGCTATCATCAAATCCCAATGAATCAAATAAATGAAGAAAAGATCACATTCATGACTTACCAAGCCACTTACTGTTATCGAGTCATGCCCTTTAGGGTCAAGAATGCAGGTGCTACTTATCAAAGGCCAATGAATAAGCTCTTCACCCACCAGTTTGGAAGAAATATAGAAGTCTATGTGGATGACATGATAGTCAAGAGCAAGGCATCAAAAGACTTAGCAACTGAACTTGTAGAAAATTTCTCAACTCTCAGAAAATTTGGTCTCAAACTCAACCTCAAAAAGTGTGCTTTCGGTGTACATTCAGGAAAGTTCCCGGGGTTCATGATCTCTAAGAAAGGGATAGAAGCCAACCCAGCAAAAATCCAAGCCATCTTAGAGATGGAACCACCAAAATTAATTAGAGAAGTCCAAAAGCTTAATGGAAAGGTAATAGCCCTTGGTAGGTTTATCTCCTATTCAGCTAAATGATGTCTTCCATTTTACAAGGCTCTCAAAAATTTGAAGAATTTCGAGTAGACCTCTGTGTGTCAGCAAGCCTTTGAGTAACTAAAGTAGCTCCTCAGCACACCACCATTGCTGAGTAAACCTCAAATGGGAGAAATATTGTATATGTATCTAGTGGTCTCACTAGGAGCCATCGGTTCAATTTCAGTATGGGAAGAAGGTGGCCAGCAGTTCCATATTTATTATATTAGCAAAGTCATAAGGGGTGCCGAACTGAAATATCCCATATTAAAGCAGCTAGCTCTAGCGCTGGTCACATAGACTATCAAGCTTCGACCTTATTTTCAAGCCCATACCGTGGTAGTTCAAATTAATTCTAACCTTATAAAAGCGCTCCAGAGGTTAGAAGCATCCAAAAGGCTTATTAAATGGGAAGCTCAGTTGGGAGAATTTGATGTTTGGTATGAAGGTCGCTCTGCCATGAAGGCCCAAATTTTGGCCAACTTTGTAGCTGAGCTGTACGACCCACCTCTATAGCCGAATACTCACTCTTGGAGTTTATTTATGGATGGGGCATCCTCATCAGAAGGTGTTGGCATTGGAGTGGTCCTCATTGGGCCAGGGAAAATATCGGTCAAAGGTATTGTCCATATAGCATTTCTTGCTTCCAACAATCTCGTGGAGTATGAGGCTCTTTGTTTTGGACTGCAGCTCCCATTGAGGTAAAACCAAATTCTTTGGCTATTTTTTCTGACTCACAACTAGTTGTCAGCTAGTTGCTCGGTAAATTTGAAGCTAAAGAACATATAATGATTCGGTACAAAGAGCTGGTGGCTACCTTACTGTCTCAATTGGAAAAAAGTAGGAATGCATGGTCAATTCAACAGATACCTCGGGCAGAAAATAATGGGGCAAGTGCCCTTCCCAAACAAGCCTTGCTTCAAAGCGCAATATGTACTGCAGACATAGTATGGTCAACGCTCTCGACACTAACCTATGAGACCTACACAGTTCAACTGCAGGAGCCAATGGATGGCTAGCGATTTCCCATTTACTAGTATTTAAACATAGGAGCCCTTCTTGATGATTAAACTCAAACTTGAAAGATTGTTCGATAGCCCAATTGCTATGCCATCTTAGATGACAAGTTATATCAGCGGTCTTTTTCACATCCTTGGACACTTTGCTTAAGCATAAAAGAAGGCAACTATGTTCTTAGAGAAATACATGAGGGCATTTGTGAGGCACACAAAGGGGCATAGGCCATAGCTCAAAAAGCACTGTTGCAAGGTTATTATTGGCACAGGATGGAAAAGGATGCCAAAGAACTCATTCAAAAATGTGATAAATGCTAACGGTTCGGTAATATAGTGCATCATAAGTCGACCCACTAGGTTCCCATCCATAGCCCTTGGCCATTTGCTCAGTGGGGTATTGATATTCTCGACCCTATCCCATTAGCCACTGGGCAGCTGAAGTTTTTAGTTGTTATAGTTGATCACTTTATAAAATGGGTTGAAGCAGAGCCCTTGGCTACTCTCACACCTGCAAATATAATTAAGTTCCTCCAAAAGTCTATAATCATAAGATTTGAAATCCCACACACCATCATTATTAACAATGGCAAACAGTTTGACTATTCATCCTTCAAGAATTATTATGCAGAATTAAAAATCCAACTTTGCTTTACTTTGGTGTACCATCCACAATCTAATGTCATGATTGAAGTAACTAACCGGACTATTTTAGTCGGGCTCAAGAAGAAGCTTGATAATGCAAAAGGCCTTTGGGTAGATGAGCTGAATAATGTGTTAGGGGCATACGAAACTTTACCCCAAGCTACAATAGGCATTAATCCTTTTTTTCTCACATATGGGGTTGAAGCAGTCATTCCATGTGCGATCGACATTCCCAGCCTCCAGACTTTATGGTACAATGCTGAAGAAAACATGCAAATTTGTTATATCACTTGGACAAGCTAGAAAAACTAAAGGATTCTGCCTAACTTCAATCCACAATATTTAAGCAGTACATATCATCATATCATGACCAAAAATTGAAGCTGAGGTCCTTTCGAGTTGGATAGCTTGTCCTTAAAAAGGTCATCGCAAAATAAATAACTGCCGGAGTGGGAAAACTCAACCCAAATTGGGAAGGTCCTTACTTAGTTCACAAGGTCAAGGGTAGAGCCTACAAACTAAAGGATCTATTTGGGAAGTTACTCCCTTAGTCATGGAACATCTCCAATCTAAAGTTATATTACCAGTAGCTTATCGCTCAAGTTCGACAGTTTTGCCATTCGAGCACTCAGTTTCATTTTAATCGCTCAAATTCGATAGTATCGCCATTCGAGCATTTAGTTTTGTTTAGCTTATTTATCTCTTAGTTCGGCTATATTGCCATTCAAACAGTTGTACTAGCAAAAGTATTAATAAAGATGTCTTCATTCAAAAGCTATTTTTTTTACTCGGTTCGGCATTATCGCATTTCAAGTGCTTATTCATTATTAATTGCTTAGTTCGACTGTATCGCCATTTCAACATTTATTCCATTTGCTCAATCTAGCAATTTTTCTATTTCGAGCATTTATTTTTTATTAGTTCAGTTAAATTGTGATTTAAAACAGTTATCCTAAAGTTCGGGAGAGCAATGTGTATATACATGGCAATTGTTTGGCATTATTTAGCTCATATTAGCTTTATTGCTACCCAAACAATTATTCATCAATTTTGCTTTTAGTTTAGCTATTTTTATGTGAAACATTCAAAGAATAATTGATGCAAATGTTCGAAAGTCCACACGCAGATAATAAGTTTGGATTATAAAAAAATAATAAGAGAAGCAACAACTAGTTCGGTTAAATGCTGATTTCATTGATTTTAGAATTAATTATAGAAAGGACAAAAGCATTATAGGGGTGGGTGCTATCCGATCATGTAGGTAAACATCATCCATCTAGGACTAGTCCATGTTTGAATGACGCTCTTTCACTGCTTTGAATAGTTTGGTGCATAAAGCGAGGCACTTCTTAACGGCTAAGTCCACCGCCTTTTTCTCCAGCTTGGCACACCTCCCTTCAAGGTCAACTTTTTCCTTCTTTGCCTTCTCTAGTTCAATCTCAGCTGCTTGGCTCCTTTCTTCTCCCACTCAAGCTCAGCTTCAACCTTAGCTTTTCCCTTGTTAACTATTGCTGCTCTCTTTTCGGACTCGATTACCTTATCTTAAGCTGCGTAGGCTTTCTTTTGCACTTTGGTAACTTATTTCTTAGACAAGGCCAATTTGCACTTGGTTTCACTAAGTTTGTATCAAAGCCAGGCTGTGCTTCTCTCCTCTTTCCTTTATGCGGCAAGAAGTTTGTTAATCTTAGCGATGATTGCTCCTCCCAGAAGAAACTCCTACAAAAAAAAAAAAGAAAGAATATGAACTCAATCCAAAAGAATATTGTTTTGACAAGATAAGTTATGAGGTTAGGAATTTGCCTCCACTTAATGGTTTTTGATAGCATTGCTCATCTCCTCGGCTTTTAAGCTCAATAGCAGGGTTACCTCACTTGGCACGCAGGAAACTAGATGCGCGAAAGTTGTAAATTCAGTGTTGTCTTTTGAGTAGGTGCTCTCCTATTATTGCCAGAACCTTATGAGCTCATCAGCAAGAGCCTTTACACTTTTACATGCCCATGACTTGGGAATAGAGGTATCCACTTCTACTTTGCTTTCAGGCGAGAAGGGCTCAAGGACAGCAACTTGTTCAGATGCCTTTACTACTGGGCTTTGAACTCTAATAGGACAATTGTCAGCCACCTTGATAGGAGTTAGTGCAGAAGGGGCAGATAAAGCCGAGCTTGGGGTAGATGCAGTCGGACTTGCCCCGGGTGCAGTGGTTAAAGGTGTTTTACTCCCTTTAGCTTTGTGTTTCTTGGCCATCATCACTTCGGCAAGGCTGGGTCAAGCAGTCCTCTTCATAGCTTTAAAAAAGCAAACAATGAGGAACATATTAGAATTAAAGATGGGAAATAAGGAAATTTACCCTTTTCCTTGGCTCGAGTTAGTCTGAATGAGGCATTCCACACTTTAGCTGCTGTCTGATGTCTGTTTTATTTTGAGCTAGCTCTCTCCATTAAGCTAGTGTGTTTTCCTCTTCTCAAAGAAGTATAGCGGATTGGCATTTTTGTTAATGAACCGACTCTAGAAAGTGCGAAACTTAAAGTCCTTGTCGCTCTATATCACGAAGAATCGGTTCTTCTAATTCTTCAAGGACTTCAAATTCCCTGAAAAGACTCCATAATTAACTCGAGCTTGGACATAATTGTGATAGCACTCCGGAGTCCCACCACATGAGTAGCTTGAAATATCCGACAGTTAGGTTAATATTGTGCTTAGCTGGCCACACTTGTAATGCTGATATGGTTCACCAAGTATCGGGTTGTATTTGTTTGATAGTCAATCCATAGTGGTTTAGGAAGTCAAGCTCAAACTTTATTAGAAGGAGGTTTACCCCAACTTCAAAATTTGCTTCGTACACCATTATGCACCTCCTAACGAAGAATTTGGCGTTAACTCGTAAGGAGGCACCGGGTGCACGAATCCCATTGTAATGACTCGAAATCTACCCTAGTAGCATTGTGCATGATTAGGGTGTTTAGGTAAGTTTGATTTGGGGTTTATAATTTGAGGATTTAAGTGTAATTAGGAATTAAGGACCTAATTGCATGAAATTAATAAGTTAAGTTACTAAAGTGTAGTTGTGCATGATTAATTAAAGGAAGGATTAATTAGTATTAAGTGGGATTAGTTTAGTTTAATCATGATTAAGACTATTTGAGTGGATTCCATGTGTTGAGAGCTGGCTTTGCCAAGTCATCAACTACATGCATATATAAGTTTGAAGAGGTAGGATTTACCACACATTATACACTCCTTTGTCCGGCTATTCTTTGATCCATTTCGGTTCTTCCTTCTCTCTTTGTTCTTCTTCTTCTTTTTCTTTTATTCATCTTCAGTCTTTTAAGTTTGGTTGGTTCATTGTATTGAGTTCTTGGTTGAGTTATGCTGTATTTTCAGCAAGTCAAGCTGAAGAGACAAGAAAAGGAGAAGTTTGGTGAGCCTAGTAACAAGTGAGCTCATTGGAGCAAAGGAATTGAGGTTTGGGAAACTTTGTGTGAATGTGTGTCAATTAATAATTGTTTTAGTTTAGAATGTGTAATTGTGTTGTGTATTAAATGGAATTGAAGATGTGTTTGTTATGCTAACTTGATTGCTAAGAAGTTTATGGAACTATAAGCATGAGATTCTATTTTTAGAGACTAGACTAATTGCTATGTAATTATTGAATTGATGAATATTTATTGTATAATTGGATGTTTTGAAATGTTCATGCTTGTGTTAAAATGGTATAAAGTGAGTTTGGAGAATTGGCTATGCCAATTAGGTTGGTTTCGAGCTTGATGAGCTCGATAGTGTAAAACTGGTTTTGAAGTAAATTTTGGACCTACTTGGATTGTTTGTGTCATAAAATGTGTTTTACAACTCTAAAATGAATGAGGTTAATTAGACTAGAATCACAATGCCCATATCTTTAATTATTGTAGAAATAGTCCTCATGTGGTTGGGACTTTAAGGTTTTCAAAATTGTCCATTTGTGTAGCTAAAATTTTGTAGGAGGGTCATTGGAGCAAGTTGTGTTCCCTTGGCCATAACTCCTTGTTTTTGAGTCCAAATGTGTTGTGATTTGTGCTATTAGGAAGTTTACATGTAGATGATCATTTAGTTAGAAGGACATGTGGTGTTTTGGTTGGTTTTAGAAGTCATATATATATAAGTGAGAAAAGGGTCTGGAAGAGGTAATTATAGTTGGAGTTTAAACATATAGTACAGGCTCTATCACGAGGGTGACAAAGGTCGCAAGCATGACAGAGGGCTCTATAGGCAGAGCTTGCCAGATCTTGTTCTATTGTAAGCGCGAGATTTATCGTGAGCATGATAGAAGTTTTGGGTGTTCTGTCGCATGAGCGACTTCTGCCGCGAGCTTGACAGAAGGATTATTTGAGGTTTATCGCGAACGAGACAAGGGTCACAAGCGCGACACAGCTAAGATTCATGAATACTTGATAACTGTTCTATTTTGTGTGAAATATTGTATTGGCTTATGAATGATTATGTATATGGAAATTATAAATGTGTTATACCATGTGGAATATATATACAGTGAAGTGTGGGCTTGTTTGATAAGCCATGTGTGTATGTAAGATATATAATAATATTATATTGCTTCATGTGGATATATGGAAATTATTAATGTGGCAATTCAGGTGAGTATATGTTTATATATCTCATTTGTATGAATTAAATAATGTGTGTGAGATTGATAATAAGTTATATGCATATGGAAATGAATAGTATTATGATTTATTCGATAATTGTTTAGAGCAACTTTGTGGATGTTATATAACATGTTAATGCAAACAAATTAATAGGTTAGTTATTTAACATGCAAGTCAAGTCATGGATAGGTAGGCATGCCTATAGGGTCAAGTGCTGCAGCCGAAGTGCCTTTTAATTTGCTGGCCCCATTTGGGTCGTAGTTAGGCCCAGTTTGGGTCATGGATAATCTCGATTGGATCCCAAAAGTGATTGCGTGTGACTATATTTAAAGTATCTACGGATACTAGTGTGATAGAAAGGTATCTATGGATACCAGAGTGATAATCCCGTTATCCACTACTATGAAAGTGCAGGCAAGTTATGAAATGACTAACAAACAAGTGAATGAATGTAAGCTTTACACATTATGTGAATTTGTGAGTATATGGTATTGATATGCATTGAGGAAGGTATATATTATGCGGATTTGTGATTACAACTTGATGATGATGTATATATATTTATGGGTGCTAATAATTGCTTTATCATATGTAAATTTATATGTGATGCATGTATATAGTAATGTCTGTTGATATGCAATAAATAAATAGAAGAATACTAAAGTGAGTAATACGACATACGTGAATTAAGGATATGAAGTAAAGAACTATAAATGGCTTTGATGATATTGATAATTACTTGTTGTATAGTTGTTGGTGATTGTGTACTAATATGATGATTAATCTGAATTGTATATATGCTTCATGAGTATGCGATTTGTATTGATGATCACTGTGAGTGTTCATCCATATCTTGTTGTTTCCCCACTAAGTGTTATCACTTATCATGGATGTTTTATCTAAGCGTTTTAAAAGACAGTCCTGCATCGCCAACGGCCAACACATTAGGATCCGCTGTTTATGTAGGTTCTTTTTGTAGTAGTATAAGATGTATAATTATAAGTTGGCATGTATAAGTGGTCTGAAGTTTTGTATTATGGAAGTTATATTAAGCAAAGCGTAAGTTGAAGTAAGTTTATAAGTGTTATGTAATTAATGCATGAATTTGGAGTGTAATCTAATATTGTTTTAACGAAATTTATTAATCTTGAGTTTTGTATGAAAACTAGTTCGTGTGCATGTAATTGTGTTGTGACACTCCATAGCCATCGTAGTAAAGCTCTACGTACGGTTAGGGGGAGTTACACCTATAGCTGTAGGGTATGCCCAGTTTCTCTCTTAGCTCGGTCATTTGGTCGCTCTTTATGACCGAGCTAATGCTCCCTACCTTGGGAATTCTCCTAGGTTCCTTTTTTCTTTCTTGAATTGGTTGGCTGGTACTTGGGAATTCAGGAGAATTGTAAACAAGTAGCCCTTCACCTACCCTAACCCTCTCGCTGGAACTGTCAGAAGAACTCATTGTAGAAGAAGAAAAAAAGGTACAAACCTATAATAGGGGAGATTTTAGTGAATCTGCAAAAGAAGTTCCCAAGCATAACACTGGAAATCGCAACCTTAGGAGGAAATCTGCCAACAGTAGACAGATGAAGACTATAGATACTGGGTCCTGAGGCAGTCCAGATCAGAGTTACCTGATGACGATATCAATGCCCATTTCGGGACAAACAGAGAAAAGTTATGAGCTTTCGCTTTTCGAATTTGCAAGGATTGAAGATTTCTTTTGATGATGGGAGATGTCTGTACGTTGGGAGGAGTTTAGGAATGAAAATCTTGATCTTGCGTGACCGATGTTAGGTGCTAAAAATGCTAACTCCGCAAGTGCACGGTTAATCGCTTATAGTACTTAAGATGTCGATCCCATAGAGAAAGTAGATTAAATATCACTCACTATTACTACTTGATTTTATCTTGTTTACAATATTCAATATTTGGTAAGTTCGTTCTATACTACTCATGTCAAGCAAAATAATTAAATCTAGTTAAAAATGATCAAAGAAGACAATGTAGATGATGAATAACTAATAGTTACGAAACTTGATTCCATCTTTTAATTATAATTTTAATTTTATAAGCAAGCCAAATTGGAATAAATTTCTAATTCACTCTCTCAACATGAACTAGAGTGCCTAAAACATGCAATTAAAATATTAATCCTCAACTCTCATTAATGAACTAGTTAATTCTAATTACATATTCTAAGATTAATCACCAATCTATAGCAATTATCTTAACATACTGATCTCTCAAGTTATGTTTTGATAATAAATTTCTATTTGATGTAAGATAAAGTGAACTTCTCAATTCTACCTTAACTTATAATGATCATGCAATAATACTAATAGATAATTCTGCAATAAAAGACTAATAAAATGAATGGAAATAGAAGATAACAATAATATCATTCAAGTTCCTTAAAAAACATTCATTTAATTACAAAGAAGAAAGTAAAAGATAAGAGTAAGTAGAAAGAAATCTCTCGACCCTTTTCTCAAACCCTTGTAAGAAATTTTTCTCCTCCTTGGTCTTCTTCTTCAAAACATAAAATCTAACTTTGAACTTTAACTACAGAACTATTCTCCCAGACTTGCAAAAAATAAATTAGTTAAAAATATTCATCCTATTCTAATCATTTTTCTTGATTACAGTTGAATTACATATTTATATTGTTTTAAAAGTTGTGTCCCTTTCTTCAAAAAGTTGCACAAGCTGGTGAGAAGTCCCAATTCTTGAAGTGACTTTTCAAAATAAACTGCCCAATGGCTCTTTCTGTTGCGCTCGCCAGAGAACGCGGCCTTCCCTTGCTTGCTCTCCTCTTTTCTCTGGCTTCTCTAGCTTTGTTCTTCTGGTGCACGACTCGTGATTCTTGTCCGAGTTGTGCTCTGGAAGCCGAGTCGTGTGCTGTTGTTCGTGTTGTGCTCTACTTCATGACTCGTGCTCTGCTTCACGAGTCGTGCTCCTCTTCACGAGTCTGGTACTTTTGTTTTATCTCTTCACGAGTCATGCATTTCTTCACTTTTTCACCCAAATTACCTATAATGCAAATAAACACGTAAACTAAATGAAAACACATGAAATATAAAGATATTTATATACTAAAACTTACAGAAAATATGCACTATATAATAGACCAATTAAGCAGGTATCAAATTCCCCCACACTTAAACCTTCCTTGCCCTCGAGCAAGAGAAAAGAATGACAAAATTTAATGACAAAATACACTAAGTAAACTTTATTATATAGCATTGTTCATTATGCATATGTGATAGGATCGAAAAGAAATCAAATACCCCAAAGACTCAAAATACTAGTGAATCAATTCTTAGAGCATGTATTCTAAATTTAACAAGTCACCTAAGTTTACTAATTCCAACATCAAGAGTATGGAGTCTCAAAACTAAACATGCTTGAAAGAGAGAATAATGATCATAAATTTTAAATTTCTAAGGTTGCCTTTTTAGGACAATTTGTAAGCACACATACCCTTAATCCAATCTCATGGCATTTTTAGACTTTGCTTTCTTTTGTTGTTTTTGTTTTTGTTTTTTTTTAACATGGGTATACTTTTAGACTTTATCCCATGAGTTTAAAATAGCAAGAGAATGTAGTATTGGGTGCATTTTATGCTCCATCCCATACTTTATTGAAATTTTGGATATACATCTTGCTTTGTTTCCTTTCTTTCTTCTTTTTTTTTTTCATTTCTTTAGATTTTAAGTCCTCATCCATTATTGAAAGGACCTAAGGGTAAGTATTATTGCTATAGTTTCCATGGGGCAACTAGAACCCTAAAATCTTAAACTAAATGAGCAATTTCTAACTTTAAAGCATAGTTGGTAAAGAAACTAAATAATCTAAGATATTGAAAGAAGTAAAAGGAGATAACTTGAAAAATGTAAAACACATATTAAAAACTTTGAAAGACTAATATAATGAGCATAAAAGGTAAATGACTTAACATAACAACCTATATTACATACAAAGTGAACAATGCTTTATAATAAAACTCACTAAAAAAAAACTAGTTGAAAAATGAATACACACAAACACACATGCAACTAACATATAAAACATACATAAACTCATAAAACACAAACAAACATGCAAACATGCATATATACTCTCCCACACTTAGAACAAACATTGTCCTCAATGTGAAGAAATGAAATAAAAAGAATAAGATAAAATAAAAACAAATATAGAATACTCCCCTGATAATCATGGTGTAGGTGGAGGAGAGGATACCACATATCCAGCCTGTGCAATGAAAGTGTCAACCTTATGCTCTAGCCTGCGTTGATGGTTAGCCAATTGACGATGAAATTGCTCTATGGAAGTGAGTTGATCTTGAATGGTGGACTAGTTCTGCAATATTTGTTCCAACATTGATGGAATGTTACTAGAAGAAGACCCAAAAACAGGAGGCACTGTAGCCATATCAGTAGGAACATCATCCATATCATCATCACTAGCTTCATGCTCCTCCTGCATATCCTCATCCGTACTCAGCAACCTCTTGCGAAGCAGAAGATCCTTCCAACAAGATCTTGAATAGTGTGGAATGGCCTGAAATGCATTATTAACAACCTCTCCACGAACAAAAAGATGTTTAGCAAAATATACACAAGGAAAGACTCGAGCATAAGTACAAAGATCAATATCACTACCCCTAGCAATAACAGATATAACATGCCCATGTGTGAGAAGAGCATCATGACGACCAGCACATTGCAATAACTGATTAAAAATCCAATATGACCAACAAATGGATTTCCTATTATGCACACACCACATCAAGAATAGCTCTTGAGAAGATACTCTATTAAACTCAAATTTGTTAAAAACCAATGAAGCAAGAATTTTATGCAAAATCTAGTATTTTAAATCTTTGATAAACATAGACTTAGCCTCTTTAGACCTAAATGGTGTTGTCAAACCAGTTAGAAAAGTCCCAAATTCATCGGAACGAAAAATTTTAGGAGGATCACACAATCCAGACTGCTTATAACCAAATAATCTATGCATCATAAAATATGTCAGAGTATGATCCTTACTATCCAATCTAAAGTCCAGAAGCCTAGAGTTGTCCTCATTAGCCTTCAAATTGTTATAAAACTCTAATACTAAATCAGGATAAAAATGCTCATGCATATTAACAAATCTCAGCAAACCACATTGTGATAAATTCTCATTAACAGTATCCAACATACCAACTTGCTCAAGAAGGGAAACTGGAAAATACTTATATTGAAGGATGGCTCTATCCTTAAGAGCAAGAAAATGATTACCTTCGTCCACAGAGGAAATGGGGAAGCTGGCACCAAACGTTAATGACATGTCTCCTTGTTCTTCCTCCTGTTGTGCTCGATGGTCTCGTGAAGAAGAGGGGTTTTTAGTTCTTACCATTGTGCGTTAAAGATAGTGATTGAAGAGAAACAGTAATATAGAACCGAAGAGAAAGATGAATGAGAATGAAAGAAGACAAAGAGACTAAGGAGAAGTGCTCGACTCGTGATGTCTAAACGCAAAGAAGGAGAGACTAAAAATAAGAGGGAAAAGTCGAAACGACAATTGAAGCCTTGGGTCACGATGTTTCATAGAATTAGGGTTTCGAAAAAAATATTCCCTTATTTTATTTTTCCCTTTGTTTTTTTTCCTCTTTTTTTTTTATAAAATTAAATTAAGTTAAATTGAGATGCACAGTAAGAAAAAAAAAATATTCAAATTAGTAGAAAAATAGAAAGAAAATAAAACAAATGAGAAAAAATACGTACAGTGGATTCAACTCGGACAAGCTTCATGACTCGGTCTACCTTGCAGCACACAAGCACGAGTCATGAAGATCAGCACGACTCGTGAAGAAGACCTCTTTTAGATTACTCGTGAAGACCAACACGAGTCGGATGGAACTCATGAAGCCTATTCTTTAGCAAATGGACACGAGTCAGACAGAAGCGCACGACTCGTGACCTCTCTATTCCACTTGTGAAGATAAGCACGAGTCGTACTGGCTTCAACTTTGGCTCATTCTATCGTGCTCGCGATAGAATCATCTCCTCGTGCATAATTTTGCTTCTTGTTCTATTGTTTTCTCCACTTTCTCCTATTTTCAGAAAATATAAAACAACATATAAAACATGCCTAATTCTAACACTATTAATTACAAATAACACAATCTTGAACCACATGCTAAATAAAATTTGTTATTTTAAAGAAGAAACTAAATATTTGGACCGCATAGAATGACTTACTTACTATTTTAACCTGTAGAACAAAAATAAACTATGTTAGTAATATTAAAATCCAGAATATGAAAATTAATTAACAAATTTACATAAAATAACTTAAAACAACATAAAGTGCATATAGAAAGAAAATTTAATTCAACAACCGAAACAAGAGACTATAAAATACTATAGTTTTGCTTGCTCTCTTGGATTATCCTTTGTATTGCTTGGAAGACACCCTATACTTCTCGATGGTAATGAATTAGCAAGTTGTCCCAATTGAATCTCAAGATTGTGGATGGATGAAGCATGATTTTTGGTGATTTGGTCAACTTTTGCCTCAAGCCTCTTTTGATTCTCATCTTGAGAGCTAATTTTAAAGTTGATATCCTCAATAAATTTATCAATTTTTACTTCTAAAGCTCCAAACCAATCTTGTGGTTGTTGATTCCTACACCCCTATTTTGATTGCTACTATTTCCCCATGAAAAATTTGGATGATTACGCCAACCAGCATTATAAGTGTTGGAATAATGGTTACCACGACCTTGGCCTTGAATGAAACTCATTTGTTCCTCCTTACCAGCCATTCCCAAATTACAACCTTCACTAATATGACCTTGTTGACCACAAATAGTGTATGCATTTTGTGAACTTCCTCCCATACCTAGGCTATTAACCTTATGAGTTAAAGCCTCAATTGGGCTTGCAATGCTACTACAGAATCCCCCTAGCATTAGAAGAATTTGATTCCCTTACCCTTTCGGTTGGCCACATGCAATTTTTCATGGACATCTCCTCTAACAACTCAAATGCAGCTTCCGTGGTTTTCCTCATAAGAGAACCACAGGCTGCAGCATCTATTGTACCTCTAGTGGTGGGATTCACTCTATCATAAAATGTTTGCATTAGCAACTCCCTTAGAAGGTTGCTATGTGGACAACTTCTTTGCAATTCTTTAAACCTTTCCCAAACTTCATACAAATATTCATTATTATGTTGAACAAAAGTAGTGATATCCTTAATAATTTTTGCAGTTTTGGCTAGAGGGAAATATTTAGATAAAAATGCTTGGGCCAATTGGTCACAAGTTGTAATAGACCCTCTAGTAAGTGAATTCAACCAAGCCTTTGCCTTATCCTTCAAAGTAAAAGGAAAAAGCCTTAGCTTGATTGCATCCCAAAACTCCATTAATTTTGAAATTTCCAAAAAAATTTGCCAAATGAGCATTTGGATCATCATTTGCCACACCATAAAATTGAATACTATTTTGAATCATTTGTAAAACAAATGGCTTAATTTCAAATTGATTAGCATTTACCGTTGGTCTTAGCACCCCTTGTTGAGCCCCGCTCAACGCTGGCATAGCAAAATCCATTAACCTTGATGGATTCTCTTCTTCAGCCATGATTAGTCTCCTAGTTTTATTCTTCTTCTTATTGGATTTACGGTTACTTGAAATAAACCTTTCTATTTCTGGATTTAATGATTCAAGTTCTTCTTGAGAACTCATTGTATTAGGCATATACTTGAACTATCCAATCATGTAAAATCAAAAAAAAAAAAACAACAAACAAAACTATTTAATTATTGTAATCCAAAATCATAAATCAAGATTCATAATGGCAATAAATAAAATCATAACATTTCCCCGGCAACGGCGCCAAAAACGTGTTAGGTGCTAAAAATGCTAACTCCGCAAGTGCACGGTTAATCGCTTATAGTACTTAAGATATCGATCCCACAGAAAAAGTAGATTAAATATCACTCACTATTACTACTTGATTTTATCTTGTTTACAATATTCAATATTTGGTAAATTAGTTCTATACTACTCGTGTTAAGCAAAATAATTAAATCTAGTTAAAAATGATCAAAGAAGACAATGTAGATGATGAATAACTAATAGTTATGAAACTTGATTCCATATTTCAATTATAATTTTAATCTTATAAGCAAGCTAAATTGGAATAAATTTCTAATTCACTCTCTCGACATGAACTAGAGTGCCCAAAACATGCAATTAAAATACTAATCCTCAAATCTCATTAATGAACTAGTTAATTCTAATTACATATTCTAAGATTAATCACCAATTTATAGCAATTATCTTAACATACTGATCTCTCAAGTTATGTGTCACACCCCAAATCGGGCCTAGTCGGATTCGACTAGCTAAGTCGGATAAGTGAAGAGCATTTTGGTAATTTTGTTCATGAGGAAATTGGATAATAAGGACTTAAGTGCAAAGTAATTAATTAATTATGTTAAGAGGGGAAAATTATAAGGTGTGCATGTGTGTATGGAAGTAGGATATAAGTGGGCTAAGAGTTTTTATTGTGTGGTTATGTGTATATGGTGCCTTGGATGTAAGTGATTTATTGGAGATTATTAGGTGTGAGTGGTGTATGGTGCAAGAAGTGATTAAGTCTTAAGTGGATTGTTGGGTCCTATAGTGACTTGACACATGGAAGGGGTAGGTAGGAGCATTGATTGAAGAGTGAGGAAAGGAGAGAGGAGAGAAAAGGGCAGATTTTCTACTCTTTCCTCACGTCTCTCCCTTCTCTCTTTTCCCTATTCTTTCATTTTTTTTCTGCTCTAGTTACTCTCTTGTGTGTGCTCAACGTGGGTTTTCAAGATTGGAGTTGGATTTCTAAGTTGTGAGCTGAGTTCAAGAGGTAAGATCATGGGTATTTGTGGCTTCTTCTTCTTCCTCTTTTTCTCCTGCGTTTTCTGGGTTTTGAAAGGGGTTCTCATGGTTTGATTTTGTGTTTTGGCTGGGTTTTGTACAAGATTTGGAGGAGAAGGCAAAGAGAAGGTTGGATTTTGAAGTGATCGCTTTGAAGCTTGGATTTCCAGGTTTGGGAGCTATGTGTGATATAATCTTGATGTATAAATGATACATGATGATTTATTGGATGATTGTGCATGAATTTTGGATGTGTTAGATTGTTCATATAATTTTTGGTGTGTAAAGTATGATGTTGGGGAAATTCTGTTTAGTTTTTTCCAGACCTTTGTGCATTGTTTTTGTCATATGTCGGGTTATAGACCTCCAAAATGAGTAATTCCAGTTCCATTTGAAAGCTAAGACATAGATATAAAATTGTCTCTAAAGGTCCAGAAGCTAGTTCTTGCTCTAAGACCCTTGAATAAGTTAAAATCTGAAGTGTCTCTGGTTGGGTTGGGTTACTGGACCAGTGTTTATGTTTTAGCTCATATCTGGAGTTATAGATGTCCTTTTAATCTGAAATTTGTTTCATTTGAATCTTAACATCCTAATAAATAAATGTTAAGAAGGAATATTTGCCTAAAAATGTCATTTAGATGTCCGTTTAGGCTGAACAGAAATGAGTTGTGAAGCAGTCCTGAATCGTAGCTTCTGTTTTGCAAGTTTTTGGTAGGTCACGGTGGTAACCAAATTCATTACCACCGTGACATATGTAAATCCTGGACAGAATGCTTAGTTTGGGATCTCATGGTGGTAACCAAATTCATTACCACCGTGACCCCTTCTGTCTTGACCACTTTATGTGTTTTTCTTCCCGAATTGCACCCGTTTTGCACCGGAACTCCCTAGGATCCATCCAATGCATGTTTAGGACTATTAAATGAGTATAATAATAGTTTTCACTTTGAAAATAAACATGAATAGGATTAAGATTAATACAAACGAATGAAATAATTAGGTGTAATTGTATGATTAGAATCTAGTCCAGTTAAATGACATTTAAGGGTTGTAATACCTTAATCTGTATGAGCATGTGTAACATGATTAAGTTATACACATTTAAAGGATATCGAATGAATTGGGGTTACTTGATATGATTTATTAATGTTAGTTGTTGTGGGTGGTATCGTATATCGCCATCTGAAATTGAGTGAGTTATGAATGCCAATTTCATGGTTGTTCATCTTGAACATGTAATATTGGATGTGAAAGGTATTATGCATATCTGAACTTATGATCCTCCTCTAAGAATATTATGCTATGCTTAAGTGTAAATTGTATCATTGCATGATTAAGACTTTGCATTGTTAAGTATTGGCATAATAATGTTCCCCTACTTGACCCTAGTGCTATAGAATAAAGAATTGGGTATAGTGTGTTGGCATGAATTATATTATACGCTTTGCAATATGAATTGTATGATGCATGACTGATTTAATGATATTTGAATGGTTTAATTTTATTATTGAGGTGAGACTATGCTTTTTGATGTGTGAATTATGGGATTTTGGGCTTGAAAATCGGGAAGTTTGCCTTCAGGAATCGCATCTGTGTGTGGGTCACGGTGGCAACCAACTTAGTTACCACCGTGAGCCATGAACCAAATGCATTCTGCCCAGAGTTTGAACATGTCACGGTGGCAACCAATCTGGTCACCACCGTGAGGTATCCAAACTTTAGATTCTGTCTGGGCAGTGGGTATGTCACGGTGGCAACCCATTTCGTTACCACCGTGAGGTACCCCATAGATACTTTCTGTTTTGAGGTCTGGGTATGTCACGGTGGCAACCCATTTCGTTACCACCGTGAGGTACCCCAGACATACATTCTACCAAGGATCCCTGGTATGTCACGGTGGCAACCAATCTGATTACCACCGTGACCTGCCCTGTTTGTGCAATAAAATCCTTTTATCACGCACGTTTTAGAATGTTTAATTATGGATTTTTAGCACGCAATACCATGTGTTTTGAGCTATAAGTATGTATGTTTTGATTATCATAGAATGTGAATTCTCTGCTTGTCGTAATTAAACTACGGCCATTAACTGTGTAATTCTCCGCCTGCAAGAGTCAGTCTAGTGGATAGTTAGGCATGCCTAATAGAGTCTTTGCTGCAGCTTCTGTTTCGTTTCTGTTTGGACCCCGATCAGGTCCCCGATTGGTTCCTCGCGAACCTTCTGTAATGTGGTTGGATCTTGTTTAAGATCCCCTATAAAAATGTTTGTGAATGAAAAGTAGAATCGTTTGCGATTTGTACCCGTAAGGTACTTTCTGTAATCGATTTGTACCCGTAAGGTACTTTCTGTAATCGGCTTGTACCCGTAAAGTACTTTCTGTATACTCGTTATCCACTATTTTGAGTCAGCAGGTATTCTGTCTATTTTGCCTAATGTGAACAAGAGAATGTGATATTCGATTAAGCATGAATCTCTGAATGGGTTAAGTGTGACCTAATCATGTGAATTGGACATATTTATCTGTATATATGGGTATATGCATATCATAGTATGAATGTATGGTATGCCAACGATTGTGAATATAGGTACGGGAATTAAGATGTGCGTGACTGTGAGCATGATCTTTTGACTGCCATGAATTTAATTAGTTATGTCTATAAGAATATGAATTAATAGGTTTTGAATGCTATGATTAGTAAGCATGTGCAAAACATGATTTTGTACTTTTGACGGTTATAGTGAATTATATAAATCAAGATACGTAATGAATGTGCTCTTGACCTTGGAATGGATATATATATTGTGTTAGGTTACGTGCCTCCTCTCTCTAGTTTTCCTATTGTAGTGATTTCAGCGTGTGGTCATGTAATTACATTTCAAGCATGATAAAAGTATGTTTAGTTAACTAGCGTACTTGGCATGATAGTCATATGTGTATTATCTCTCGTGACTGTGCACGGTAGGGTACTGACACTTGATGCCCGGTAACTATATGCATAAGAGTCTGTACGTATTCTTACATGAATATTTGTATCTATTGTGATCCCTTGTCTACTTGGGGCTTTGCTTAATATGATATAAGAGTTTAGTATTCGGACGAATATGATATAGAGACGAGCACTCAGGTAATATGTATAGGTATGTGAATATGAACTCCCGGATGCATGGCTTCCCTATGCAGGCTTGTTTATCCATCTGTTGTGATTATTTGCATATGCCATTTGTATGTAATTTATTCTGGCGACCATTGTGAATGGCCGTCCATCTTGCTTGTGTGTTCTCCCCACTAAGCGTTTATCGCTTAGCACGGGCTCTTTTCCCGTGCAGGTGGCAGGTTGTGTTCGGATCGAGTCGCGCATCTGCAAGGTCGGCCACATAGGAGTTAGAAGTTTTGTAATTTGTTCAGCTTATGTATTTCAGCTTTTGTATTTCCGTATTATGGTATTTGTAATTAAGCTTTCAGTTATCCCTTCGTTTTGTCTTTCGATTTAAGCTTCCGCTGAATGATCATATGTATACATGTGTATATGTTTCTGCTTAGTGCCTGCGTGGGTGTGAGTTAACGTATATGTCCAGTTTTGTTTCTCAAGATAAGTTTTTAATTTCCCCGTGTTTTAGATAAATGTATGCTTCCGCATAGTGTATGTGTGCTTATTTGTGAGTGAGCATCGGTTAGCGCTCTCCGGCGTCCTTCCAATAGGGACATTGGGGGTGTTACATTATGTTTTGATAATAAATTTCTATTTGATATATGATAAAGTGAACCTCTCAATTCTACCTTAACTTATAATGATCATGCAATAAAACTAATACATAATTATACAATAAAAGAAATGGAAATAGAAGATAACAATAATATGATTCAAGTTCCTTAAATAACATTCATTTAATTACAAAGAAGAAAGTAAAAGATAATAGTAAGTGGAAAGAAATCTCTCAACTCTTTTCTCAAACCCTTGTAAGAAATTTTTCTCCTCCTTGGTCTTCTTCTTCAAAACATAAAATCTAACTTTGAACTTTAACTACAGAACTATTCTCCCAGACTTACAGAAAATTAATTAGTTAAAAATATTCATCCTATTATAATCATTTTTCCTGATTACAGTTGAATTACATATTTATGTTATTTTAAAAGTTGTGCCCCTTTCTTCAAAAAGTTGCACAAGTTGGTGAGAAGTCCAAATTATTGAAGTGACTTTTCAAAATAAACTGCCCAACGGCTCTTTCTGTCGTGCTCATGAGAGAACGCGGCCTTCCCTTGCTTGCTTTCCTCTTTTGTCTGGCTTCTTTGGCTTTGTTTTTCTGGTGCATAACTCATGATTCTTGTCTAAGTTGTGCTTTGGAAGCCATGTCGTGCGCTGTTGTTCGTGTCATGCTTTGCTTCATAACTCGTGCTCTTCTTCATGAGTCGTGCTCATCTTCACGAGTCTGGCACTTTTGTTTTATCTCTTCACGAGTCATGCTTTTCTTAACTTTTTCACCCAAATTACCTATAATGCAAATAAACACATAAACTAAATGAAAACACATGAAATTTAAAGATATTTACATACTTAACTTCCCAAACTTACAGAAAATATGCACTAAATAATAGACCGATTAAGCATCTATCAACCGACGGGATACCCGTTTGTTAGGAGAGACACCCGTCGCTCATTCTGAAAGGCGGCCTTTCTCTCATGAGAGGCACCTGTCATTCGCTCGAGACAGGCCCGTCTCTCGTAGGAGC
The DNA here is from genome assembly GCA_947683425.1 of Excoecaria cochinchinensis. Classification (NCBI taxonomy): domain Eukaryota; kingdom Viridiplantae; phylum Streptophyta; class Magnoliopsida; order Malpighiales; family Euphorbiaceae; genus Excoecaria; species Excoecaria cochinchinensis. The sequence continues at coordinate 3,726,838 of CANTUQ010000013.1, forward strand.
CACTCCTTTTGCTCTTGTATAAGGGTTCATCTCTCGCAGTAAGCGACGGCTATCGCTCGCGGGTGACGGACCGTCTCTCGCTCTGAACGAAGCCCGTCGCTCATGCGAAAGGCGCCTATCCCTCATGAGAGACGGCTATCGCTCGTCATCCGTCTCTCGCGTGGTGGCACACCACTCAAAAGGGGAGGTGTCCCCGTGACCGACGCCCGTTGGTCGGGGATTTGAGGCACTATTTCATGGGATTTTCCATATTTTTCCAGGATTTACTAAATATATTTTCAAAATTTTTCAATATCCTCCAAATATTTTCAAATATTTTCAAATTTCGGATTTGATTTTGGAAATATTTTGCAAATCAGTCGGTTTTGATTTTGATTTCATAAATCTTTTTCAAATTCAAATTTAAAGTTTAAATTTGTGTGAATTATTTTCCTTAACCTATAAATAAGGGGCTAGGGATCATTATTCCGGATTGGAAATTTTCATCAAAGATAGAAAGTTTTCCTACGAAAATCTCGAAAAGCTTTTTTTGTTTCGGTTTATCAAATATTTTCATCAAATCTTTTTCAAATTAAGGCGAATCTAAGAAAACGAAATTAATTCATTTTTATTCAATCTAGGCTTTTTAGCATTTATAATTGCTACTGAAAACATCGAGAAAGAAAAATACAATTTTCTTTTCTCGATCTGATTTAAAAATATGATTTTTTGTGGTAAAAATCTCTTAAAATTGCACATTATGAATTAATCCTTGTAGAATTCGAGGAACAGAAATCGCGCGACATTCACCTTTAAAGGTAATATTCCGAGGGTAAATATTCCGGATCAATCTTTCTCGCACTTCATCCTTTCATATTAAATTATTCGAGACTAATTTATTTTAAAGGGTGATTTTAAACTTGGAATTAAATTTTATTCGATAAAATAAAAAAGCTTTTTTGCTAAATTTCTTTATTTTTTCGAATCAGGGATGACCGACGGGCAGAGGCTTCACTGAGGGCCATCACTCAGCCAACTGACGGGCCGTCGAGGAGTTTTAACTCCACCTGTCGGTCGGCCCAGGGACAGCCGTCGCTCGTGTGATGTAGACCATCCCTAGGCATTCCTTCTTCTTTCCTTGCTTTTTTTTCTTATTCTTTATTCTTATTTTCCCCTTATTTTCCCATGATAATTGTTTATAGATTCTTTGCCTTTATTCATTTTTCATGTTTATTTTATTGTCAATTATTGCACTAACGTGATTTTTGTTTTTGTGAGTTTAATTAGTTTTCTTGAATTTGGGGTGTTAAAAATGGAGGACACCACGATAGTTTGAAGACATCATTCGGGTTCATTTCTGTACCTTGTTTCTTTTCATTTCAATTTCCATGCATCGTGTATTGCAAATATTATCTTTAATCCACTAATATGAAAATGGTTAAATGTTTATATAAATTATTTTGGGATTTTTGCTAATAAAAATGGGACCAATATCCTGGTTTTTTTTATCAACATAAACCATCAGCTTTAACACTTTTTTCCTTTAAATATGTATGCGAGGACCAATGTTATCACACCCCAAAGGTGGCCTAGTAGGAATTAGCAATTTTAATTGGATAGTATGGATATGTTGGTAATTTATACAAGTGTAATTAAGGGCAATTGGGTAATTTTTACAAGTGAAAAGAGGATTTAATTGCAAGGAATTAAAAGTATTAATTTGTAGATTTTTTTATGGTGAGTATAAAGTAATTGTTAAGGACCTATTAGAAGATTGTAAGGAGCAGATGGTAAAAGTATAATTAGTGGAATAAGTGAACAAATGAATGTGTGCCAAGTGGAGAAGTGAGTGTGTGCATGTGGGTGAGAGAAAAAGGGATTTCAAAATTTTTTTAGCTTCTTGGAGAAGCTATCAGAAATTAGTTTTCTTTCTTGCTCTCTCTCCCACGTTAACCACTCCTCTCCTCTTCGTTCTCTATTCTTTCTTCCTTCTACATGTGGGATCATTCATTGTTTGGCTAGGGTTTAAGTTTTGAAGAGATTTCAAGAGGTAAGTGGCTGCAAGTTCTTTGAGTTCTTCTTTCTTCTCCTTCTACGGGTTTATATGGGTTTTTAAAGGTTATTTTCATGGGTTAATAGAGTATTGTTTTGTCTGTTTGCAAGCATCTGGAGATAAGAGGAAAGATAAAGGGAAAGGGAAGGTTGTGGATTGAGGAAGTGGAAGTTTGAACTTCATTAACAGGTTTGGGAGTGTCTGTCCATTCTTATTTTGGATCCTGTTTGATGTTTAGATGTTAATGTTGTTTATGTGTATTTGTATATGGAAATGCATGAGTAAAATAGATTTATGTGTATAATTTGTGGTGGTGAAGTTTTGATGTTTTGCACGTTAAAATGGAAGTGTATATGCATGTATGTGAGAGATGAAATTTTGGGCTTTTAAATCTCTGTAAAAGTCATTTGATTGTGTGATGATGTTGTAAATGCGATCTGGAGGCTTGAAGGCACGTTTTTGCACAGTTATTGCATAAAAAAATGGCTTTGGGCAAGATGGGGTTTTGAAATTTCGATGTATTATGTTTTCTGCATTTTTCTGAAAATTCTGGGAATCAGTCTTCTTCTTTATCGTGGATTTTAGTTTATAGGCTAGAAGAGCACGTCATGGATGACTGAGCACGACTCGGACAGTCGTGCACAAGTCGGACGAGCGTACTCCTCTCAGCCTTCAGTGATTTCTCGGTGGCGGAGCGCAGGAAGAGTAGAGGAACACGACTCGGCGTATAGAGCATGAGTCGTGCTCTTCTCTCGGTGAGGCAGACAAAAGCCATCCCACTCGTGCTCCTTGGGAAATTGCTGAGCACGAGTAGGATGAAATCCTCCGAATCGGAGGGACGAGCACGAGTCGTGCTCCTTTAGCCGACTCGTGCTGGTCTCTTCTTCCCACACGTGCCTCCCCTGTTTTTTCCAAAAGAATTGGGTTCCAAATGTGTTTTTACATGGGATTTTTGCATTACATGGCACAATATGGGATTAAATGGTATTATCAGTTGATGATTGTTTTATTATACGATATACGTATATGATTTATATTATTTTGTTTATATGATTTAAATATGTATGATTATATATATATGGGTTAAACTTGCATTATATTTTTTGGATGAGCTGTATTTGTGAGATACTGGTACCTGATTAATAAGATCGCTATATGTGAAATTTATGTCTATAATTTACATGCATATGGGTTATTAATTATAAAATATATATACATGACTAATAATATTGTACATGGGTTAAATGCATATGATTTACATGTTTATATTGAGATTTGTATAAGATGCATATGTTTCTAAATTTGATCAACCTATATGCATATATATGAGTTATGTGAGTAACTTGTATTCATTTACATGATATGATGATGACACTTGAGTTCTTGAGCTATGTCCTTAAGCCTGAATAGTCATAGTAGTGGATAAGTAAGCGCTTACTTAGGTCAGTGTGTGTGTACAGCTGCTATATGTTAAACGTTATATGCGGGTCTCGTTTGGATCTTTGTTCCGACCCCGTTTGGGTCCATATGAAAATAATTTGAGACTTCGGTCTCCATATGAAAACCACATGCTTTGAGACTCATATCTCCATATGCTTTGGATACTGTGTCCTATCAGTATCCAACGGACCGCATCCACTTTTAAAGAGTATATTCGGACTAATCAGGCTATATGCTTATATGTGTTGCATATGTTGAGATGTATATTGACAGGATTAAAAGTATAAAATGTGCAAGAATTCATGAATAACTTTATGATATGCACCTTGGATCTGTGTACTTAGAATGGTGAGAAGTATGTTAATCCTAAGTATTAAGATGCATATGTTATGATGTGCTACATGCTTAATATATAAGAATATTTTGTTATACGAGCTACGTGTGTAAGAAACGATAAGCCTTGTTGCAATACTTGAAGCTAATTATGAATTGAGTAGTTAACTGCTTGTAAAGTATGTTTATGCATGTCATGTAGAAAATATGAAAATATGCTTATATATAATTTTGTTGTTTTTGATTTTCGAATCCAAACTTAATTACACATTTTTGGTTGAGATGAGTTTATATATTGTTGTTGTAAATATTGTATATGCATATGTCCGTTTGTTTTGTTCCTCCCCACTAAGCGTTATCGCTTAGCACGGGTTCTTTTCCCCGTGTAGGGGGCGAGTTCGGTTTGGAGTTAGACATCTGCAGGTCGGCCACTAGAAGTCTTTTTGGATGGAGTTTATTTTTGTGTCTTCCGCTGTTATTTTGTACATGGCTTGTTCATAGCAAAATGAATCTTTCTGTTATGGAGAAACTATTTTGGTATATGTATACGCTTACAAGCCTTTTTGGTAAAACGATATTGATTCGATGTATGTTTAAGGACTTGATATATTTTGATTAAATGTTACATTGTATCTCACCTTGGATTTTGTTTATAAGTGTCTGTATTTGGATTCATTTTTATGTTTGCGCGCATGACATCTCGGTATCCTTCCAACGGGGGTAACGGGGTGTTCCAAATGTCCTCATCCTTAATAAACACCCCATTTAATGTATGATTTACATTTTCCTTTACAATGGGGGTTGTATTCTGCCCCTAGTTTTGTTGTAATTTATTTTTTTCATTTACTTTATGTTTATCTTGCTTTTGTTTACCACCTTTGTTACGTGAATAATATGCACTTTAATTAATTGCATTGAAATGAATGAGAAAACAGAATGAAATTTTATTTCTAAAACTCAATCATAATTTAACCAAGGTATGAATAAATGAAAAGTCCCGAACCTTCTCTGGTCCTAGGTTCAATGAGGTTAGAGGACCATCTCAATGTCTTATTGGGGTGGGGTCTCCAAAATATCTCTTATTACCCGATATGCCCGATTTGCATGGTCTTAGGCTCCACGAGATTAGATGATCCTTCCAGTGTCCTATTAGAAGGAGGTGTCCAAAATATCTCCGGCTTGACAAAATGGACGCATATGCATCGTCTCAGGTTTTATGAGATTAGATGATCTTTCCAGTGTTTTATTGGAAGGAGGTGTTTAAAATATCTTCGAGTCCCCAAAATAGACAAAGATGCACTGTCTTAGGCTCAGTGAGGATAGACAACCTTTCCCAATATTTTATTGGGTAGCGACTCCAAGAAACCTCCTTGTTGCCCAAAATAGAAACCCTTGTAATCTCTTACAAGTTTTATAAACCTCTCTTGAATGCCCTAAAAGCGGGTCTTCGGGGCTCCCAGGGTTTGGCGCGCGTCACAGTGGCGACTCTACTAGAGACTTAAATGAGACTTCACTTCGAAAGTACCTTGATTAAAACATATAATTGAGTTTTAATTTAAAATTTCACACTTTTTAAAATTGCATTACATATCATTAGAGCCTTAGATCTATGCTAGTTTGGTCCCTTTTTTAATCCCGGTGCATTCCCGAAGAACGACCCCACATTCACTCAATGTAGGGAAGTGTTAAGGATAATCACCAACCCAAGCATCGTACCGTTTGGTAGACCTAAAGTATCATCACCCTTGGCAGGGACCATGCTTTGGTAGACCTAAAGTATCATCACCCTTGCCAAAGCTCATGTAATGAAAGTAGGTACTTCCCCTAGATGGTATGAACCATAATACTATGCTTGCTATATGGATAATTATGTATTGGACAAACCCAGATAATTTGATTGGTCATCTAATCAAAGGCTTTCATGCCTCGATAGGCCCATGTCGATTTATTCGGACTGCCTAAATACACAATCATACATATGTACATAGATAAGAGAGGTTATGCTATCAATTTTCCACCGTGCACCATGCACCATGCGCGTCCATCAGATTCCTTATTAACCCATGGACCAAGCCCACCTAGGAAAGAGACTATGACCTCGTGTGTAGGAGTGATAAGGTTGGAAGGATCTATGTGCCTGTATGTGATTGTGGATGCTGCATAGCACAATCATGCATTGTATGGCATTCATGCATCATCCTAACCTGATATGTTTTGCAGCCATCATAGATCTACCCAGGTGGTCAAGAGGTCCTCGTGGGTGGCTGCACAAAAATCCGTTCTTTGAATTACCAGAAAGGGTAGAGTACTCGGACACAATTTTGGAAAGCAGTCACGCTACCTCTTCTCAAGTTTCTATACATAGTGAAATGGCTAACTCACAAGGAGGGACAGACGTCACTAGGGCCATGATAACCGAATAAGTGGGTAGATGGTTTGAGGAGTTCGAGAACAGAATAATGGCCATGTTGGAAATGATGGCCTAGCCTACCGCACCACAGAACCCAGCTCCTCCTCCTATGAGACAAAATGAACACGAGGAGGTCAGAGAGGACCCAAAAGAAGAAATTCCCCCACCACCATTGGATTTAAGGGCCAATATGTCAGCAAGAAAGGGAAGAGGGCCTGCCCGCAGGGTAGCATCGATAAAGGGTAGGCGAGGATTGGGAAGAAGATGAATACGAGGAGCCAGCATCGATAAAGGGAAAGGCACCTCAAATGGAAGAAGCCATTTGGAAGAAGATGGAGGAAAAATTCGAAGCAATGTCGAGAATGTTCACTCGGGGATGAGGGATGAACCCTAAGGATAAAGAGTTGGAAGAGAGGATCTGATCCCTATGAACTTCAAAATACTAGATGTCCCGAAGTTCGACGGAACTTCTGATCCTACCGCCCACATAAAGCAGTACTCGTTGGTGATGAAGGGTACTACTTTGACAAAGAGGCAGAAGATAGAGTACTTCTGCTTGAGCTTAACTGGCCCAGCAGTGGATTGGTACCACAGTTTAGATCGGAGGACTAAGGAGGATTAGGATCTATTAACAGAAGAATTCCTCAGGCAATATGACTGTAGCACGAGGATAGAGGCGACACTAAAGGATTTGAAGTTACTGCAATAGAAGTTCAGTGAGTCATTTCACAAGTATCTGACCCGATGGAGAAACTAGGTGATGGAGATAAAGAAAAAGCCAGATACTCAGGATCAGATCTGGCTTTTCATTAAGAATGGTAGCCCGTACTTGAGGGATGGATTAAAGATGAAGGGGTTGAAGGATTGGGAATCGCTAAAGGATATTGCCATCGAGGCTGAGGGAGAATACCTCGCAAGAAGGGTAAGTAATGAAGGTTATGCAAAGAAGGGTGGAAGCAGCCAGGGGGCAAATAGGTCAACAAGCTCCAGCAGTGGCACAAGAAAGATGGCTGAGGTCTCAGCTACAAATACTGTTTTGAGTCATTTCTCTAATCTGGGAAGGTCTCTATTATGGGTACTTAGGAGGTTGATGAACCCAACCAGCTAAGACCCGAGGACAGCTAGGGCATAAGGACGATGAGTACTGTGCTTATCATTAACATACCGGGCATGTAACCGATAATTGCAAGGCACTACGGCATGCAATTCAGGATCTGACTGACTCTAAGCAGATCATAAATCCGAAGAAAAGAGGGAACTACAGGAAGCCTGGGTGTAATAGGGTGCCTCCACCAGTGTTTATTGTAACACCCCAAAACGGCCCTAGTCGGAATGTGCATGCTAAATTGGGACGAATGAGGGTATTTCGGTAATTAGTGTATGTGAAATTGGATTTATTAAGGACTTAATTGAAGAGATTAAATTAAAATGATGGTAAGTGAGGAGGTTATCTAGTGTGTATGTATATGTATGGTGCTTGAATGTATGAATGTTAAGATATTTGTTGGGAGCCAATGAGAGTTTGCCAAGTGGAATGAGTGGGTGAGCATTGAAGGAAAGAAAGAAATAGCAAAAGGAAGGAGAGATAAAGCAGATTTTTCTTGCTTTTCCCATTCCTCTCTTCCTCACGGGTTCACTTCCTCTTTCTTTCCCCATTATTGCTCATCTTTCTCTTCTCTCTATGAGCTGGAGTTTGTACAAGATAATGGGTGTTTTTGATTGAAGTTTGGATTAAGATTAAAGAGGTAAGTTGGGATTTTAGGATTCCTGCGTTTGGGTTCTCTTTCTTCTTCTAGTTTGTTTGAGTTAGGGTTTTTGGGTTAAGAGTAATTCTCTGGGTTTTGGTTTGTGCAAGCTTTCGGTGGCAAGAGGAAGCTCAAGGGCAAGGAAAAGATTGAGGATTAAAGCTTGAAGAAGTGTGGGTTGTGCTTCATAAGAGGTTTGGGAGTTGTCTCTGCTCTTTATCTTTTTCTAGGATCAAGTTTATGTGTATGTGTATTTGTGTTTGATTTCTGGGATTTTGAGTGTCTTGGCATGGGTTTATGTAAGATTTTGATAGGTAATTGCTCTAATAATGTATGTGTAGTAATTAGGATGAGTGCATGTTAATTTTGGTATGAGAATTGTTTAAATTGGATAACCCCTATTTTAGTGTTCTTGATCTACTATTTCTACGATTTCTTTGATTTAAGTGTTGAATCTTGTGTTAATTGAGTGTGATTTAATCATGAGCATGTTGTGGAATGCATTTGAGTGTTAAGGTAAGAGTTTGTGCATGATTGAATGGTTTTTGGAAGGTTTTGAAATGATTTTGGAAAAAGAGGAAGTTCTGCGTTTTTGGCTGGGAATAGAAGACGCGCTTCTGTCACGAGCGTGACATGCATCGCAATTGTGACAGAGACGCTTCTGACCAGGAGAGAGGAAGAGCATGATTCATGCACAAGAGCACGAGTCATGCTCATCCCCTCCCCTTCAGCTTGCTTGCTTTGTTTTCCTTTGGAGGAAGAGCACGAGAAGTGCTCCATGAACACGACTTGCACTCAAGAGCATGAGTCGTGCTCTTGAGACACGAGTCATGCTCCTTTTCCCTCGTGCTATTCCTCCTTTCTCCCTCAGCATGACCGATCAGTAGCAGAAGAGCACGAGACGTGCTCCAAGAACACGAGTCGTGCTCTTAAAGCACAAAACGTGTTGACTTCTCCCTCTTCCTCTGATTTCTTTCTTCGATTAGAGAGACAGTCCGACCAGCAGCGAAGAGCACAAGTCGTGCTCTTCAGACATGACTCGCACACATGAGCATGAGTCGTGCACAGCCCTGCTCAGCGGGGTTTAGGCCTCTGTCGTGAGCGCGACTTCATGTTGCGATCGCGATAGAACCTTTGTTTGTCTGTCCAATTTTCGAAAAGGATCTTTTTCTTTCACTTTGCACAGTTTCTCACTAATGCATGGAACATGTTTTTGCTTAATTATTGTTAGTATTTGTATTTTGAAGTATATGATGGTCAAATGATGGTATGTCTATGTTTGATTATAATATATTTAGTGATGGTAATCCCTGTTAGACTATCGTTTGATTTTAGTTGTAGGATTTAATTTATCAGTGTTAATATTATGAATTGTATCACATGTTGCCTTTTGAATACAAGTAAGTTATGAATGCTAACTTCATGGTTATTTATTGTGAACATGTTCTACTAAAATGTGAAGTGTGTAATGCATATCTTAATTCACGATTCTTCCCTAAAAATAATATATGATATGATACTTGACATGAATTATACTAGTGCATGATACGGATTTTGTTTGAATAATCTTTGCCGTAATATGGTTTTCCATGTCTGATTTTGATATGCTTTAGAGTAATGCTAAAAGTATGTGATTGGGTTAGAGTATATGCCTGGCAATGTGAATTGTATGATGTGTGCCTAATACTAGAAAGAAATGATATGTCTATCATACTCTGATTTATGCATGATGATATATATATATTGTGCAATGCAAAACATGAATTGTTTTATGCATCACCTGCGAGAGTCAGTCTAGTGGATAGTTAGGCATGCCTAATAGAACTTTGTAGCTACAGTGCCCTTTGAACGAATGGACCCCGATCAGGTGCCTGGCTGGTTCCTCGCGAACCTTTATACTGTATGGATCGTGTTTAAGGTCCTCTTACCGAAATGTTTTGAATGTGGAAAAATGATGTTGCTTTTTGATTCGTACCCGTAAGTACGTTACCGTACTGTTACCGTATTTTCTCATTATCCACTAAAGTGAGTCAGTAGGTATTCTGTTTGCTTTGTCTGATATGAATATGAGAATGTCATTATGAATCTCGGAATGGGTTAATTGTGACTCAAGCATGTATAGTGTGTATGCTCTACTTGTATGTAAATGACCTTGTTTATTGTATATGTATATTGTTCATGTGTGTCGTATAATATGTATACTGCACTTTTGTATAGTGATGAGATAAATTAAAATGTATATAAATGTAAGCTGGAATTTCGAAATGCCATGATTAATTTGTATGTAAATTAAGGTGATTTTGTGCTGTTAACTGTTATGATTAATATATGAATTGGTATGATATTTTATGTATCAGAGTTGCACAGTGGAAGTGTGGTGGTTTTGGACGTTGTCCATTGGGTTTTGGCTGGTGTGTGTGTTATGGCCTGACAAAAGTATGTTTAAATGTCTCGTAGCTTTGCATGATAGTCGGGTGCGTTATTGCATGTTAATTGTATTGCATATGAATGGGTTTTCAGTTAATGTTTGGGTTATTGGTATGAAGGCTGCATATTTAGTTGTTGAGTAGCTAAAAGTAATGTTGAGTAGCTAAAAGTATAGGCATATGAGATTTTATATGTTTCTGCATGATAATACTTATATCTTGTAAGGTACTTTGTCTGCTTTGGTTTGTTCAACGCGAGTTTTTGAAAGTGGTTATGATTTTCTGAATGCATGACTGTTATGTGCAAGTATATATATATCTATCTATCTGTTAGATCTATATGCATATGCCATTCGAATGTGTTATGCTTTGGCGACCATTGTGAATGGCCGTCCATATTCTTATGTGGTCTCCCCACTAAGCGTTATCGTTTAGCATGGGTTCTTTTTCTCGTGCAGGTGGCAAGTTTGCTTCGGTTCGAGTCGCGCATCTGCAAGGGTCGGCCACATAGGAGCTAGAAGTTTTGTATTTTGTTCAGCTTTTGTATTTTGGATTTTGTATCTCTGTGTAATATGTATATGTAACAATATGTAAAGATTTTGATGTAATATTTTGGGCTATGTAAATATTTTTATGTTAATGCGTTAAGTATTTACTCTATTTTATCTTTCGTCTTAGGCTTCTGTTTTATGATTGTAAGTATGCATGTGTGGGTGCTTTCGCTTAGCGTATGTGCGTTGGTGTATTATGTATGTTCAACTTTTGCTACTTAAGTTTTAAATTCTTTCGTATTTTTATATGCTTTGTATCGCTTCTATCCGGTAACACACCTACTCGTAGGGCTTCCTACTCCCTTGCGGATGGGTTCGCTTACATATGGGTAAGGGGTGTTACATATATGATCAGGTCCAGTTTTCCCAAGTGGTTCATATTAGAAGAGTTATACGGTATTGGTGCCAATGTTGCTATCATGTGCCTTCATGAGGCAAGTGAAAAAGGGATTCCCATGGCAACAATCGATTGTTGGTCCACTAATGAAAGTGGAGATGAAAAGCAGAATTCTAATGTTGAAGGATTTCCCGACCTGTTCGGAGGAGGAAGAGGAGAAGAGAGGGAAGAAGAAGGTTGGAGCCGTGACACAAAGTGGAAGGGTAGTTTCAGAAGTTAATAGCCACAAGATCCTGTGGCGGTCCAAAAACAAAAGAGCTAGAGGAGAATCCGAATATGATGCAGCTGAAAAAGACACCGGCTCAAATTTCCATCTAGCATCTGTTAAGTCAGTCACCCTCACATAGGAAGAAGTTGGTGGAGTCTTTATGAGAGGCTACAGTGCCCATAACCATCTGGCCTACAGAGTTGCTAAATATAGTCAAGGGAGGTGCTGGAGAAGATGCAGTGTTTTTGAGTGCCGACTTGCTGGTAGAAGGCCGCAATCATAATTGCCCCCTGTACATAAGGGCTCAGATTAATCAGAAACACACGGCGTGTGTCATGGTGGACGATAGTTTATCATTCAATGTTTGCCCGCTAGTGGTAATGGTAACTTTCTGAGTATTAGAGGATATGATGACTAAGTCTGATATGATAATCACGGCTTATGACAATTCTCGGAGGCAGGCATCGAGGACATTCAACGCTATAGTCAAGATGGGCCAATTGACACTGAAGTGGAATTTGTGGTCTTTCCTGTTCCTGCCAATTTCTCAGCCCTCTTAGGTAGGCCTTGGTTCCATAAGTTAGGAGGGGTGCCTTCCACTTTGCACCAGATGGTTAGGATTCCCCACGGGGGACAAGTAGTGATAATAAGAGCCGCAAGGGAGATTCAGGTCTCAGTGCTAGAAATCGCCAGATAGCCTTTCAACGGCTTTCATGTTGCCATAATAGATGGGGAAGAACAAATCGAAGGGAGCCCTCAAGTAGTAAACACGATGAAGAGAATGTCTTTCCTCCCCTGTGCAGGTTTGGGCAAGAATTCGCAGGGACTTCCAACAGCTATCGCTACAAGAGGCCAGAAGGATAGGAGGGGCCTTGGGTATAAAGGTGTTGTGAAGAAGGGTAGGAAGTCAATAGATGAGATCCCCCTGTAGATACCGGGTCCTGAGGCAGCTCAGACCAAGGTTACCTAATGATGAAAATGATACTTGTTCGTGAATAAAATGATTAGAAGTGACAATTTCCTTGTCAAAGCCTTTTTTTTTTAAAAATAAAATAAAAAAAAATATATATTTTTTTTATTTTTTATTTTATTTTTATTTTTATATTTCGATTTTTCGGTGCGCGATCTGTGCGGCGTGCGGAGCGGCTCCTACTGGCAGAGCATGGGTGGGCCTTGCTCGCAATATGCGGCACCTGCATGAGGCATGGTGCCTGTGCAGCCCGCAGGAAGGCATGTCGCGCGGTACCCCCTGCCCGGGGGGGGGGGGGGCATGCCGTGCAAGAGGCATGCGGCCCTCTTGCGGGGGGCCGCATTTCACGCAATCGGCATGCGGCCCTCCTACGGGGTGCCGCATATCAAGCAATGCACGACACACGGCTTCCCTTGCGGGAGGTGTATAAGGCATGCAGCCCTGCGCAAGCGCACGCTGCAGGTCCCCATTTTCGCCAGCACGCCTGTTTTTTTTTTTCATTTTTGGCTTGTCATTTTTTTGATTTTCTCGGTTAAAAATTTAGACAACCTTTTTTGATTTTTTAAAGGGGTAATTAAGGGTTTTTAACAGGAAAAAGAGGGGTTTTGTGGGGGACCAATATTGCTTAGGTATAAAAAGAAAAATTAGAACAAATTAAAGTGGAGGTTTTTGGTAATAGCAAGAAAACCCAGAAAAAAAAGAAAGAGTTCTTGAGAGCAAAACACTTCTTCTTTCTAAAAATATTCGGAGATTTGTTCTTGAGCCAAATAAATCGATTATTTGCGCTTAAGGCTAGATTCTCACAGTCAGATTTCTTTACAATCAATTTTGAAACAGTGATTTTAATTTTCATTTCAAGCAAATCGACAGAAAATCATCATCTTCCTTCATCTTATAATCCAAAAATCATATCCGAGGGTAAATACGTGAGCTAAATCATTTTTTTCCTTTTTCATTCATTCATTGTTATCTAATTGTTTTTTTCTTCATTATTGTTCATTATTATTCTGTAAATTATTTTTTCTGTTTATTTTTTCTATTTATTATTGCTTGATTTTGTTAATCTATATACTGTATTGTTGTTTGTTGTATTTGACATAAACTTAAGCTTATTTATTGTGAATAATCTACATATTATTGTATTATTAATATATTTGTTGTTTATCACTAATATTTGTTAATAATCTGTTTGTGTTTATTATTTATTCATTATTGTTTATGCTTAACCTGTCTATTGCTTTTATATTATCAGCATATTGGTTATTATATATTGTTAGGTTATTATTTGTTGTTTATTAGTGTTATTAATCTGCTTATTTTTTTATTATTCATTCATTAATGTTTATTATTAATCATACTATTGTGTATTGTTAAAGTTCTTCACTATTATTTGTTATTATTTTGTTTATTGTTTATACAATTTGTTCTTTAACAATGCATACCGTTCGTTAGTTGCTTGTTTGTTAAGATTCATCATTAACAGTTAACTTAATAATTAATCTAGTTGTTTAAATTATTTATTAATTGCTTATTGTCATTAATCCGTGGGTTGCCATTATTTATTTATGTGTATGTTAATGTGTTTGTCATGAACAACATTAACTTAAATTAATTTATCTACATGATGAATGAACATTGCTTATAAACTAATTAATAATTTTTTTTTGTTTCTATTTGATTCTGACTTGTTATTATTTATTTGAATAATTTTCAATGTTTATTTAACCTGTATTCTTAATGCAACTATTGATTATTTCTATTCAATTGATTGTTTATATCTAATTGATTTAATTGATTGTTAATATTTAATTAAACTAATTGATGGCGTCTATCTAATTGATTTAATTGATTGTATATATTTAATTAGTTTAATTGATGGTTATACTATTCAATTGATTGTTGTATTATTCAATTAATTGCTTCTTTATACTATATTATTTGTATGATTCAATTTACTAACATTTTATTTTATTCTTTTTATTGCCTCAAAATTTATTTGCTTTCACCGTGAGTAACATTTTTGAGTGAACGACGGATCAGGAAATTAAAGACCTTCAAAACTTCGGTTTGCGTATTTTAAACTCCGCATTTTCTTTTCTTCGATTTATTTGTCATATTTGTTTGTTTTTATGTAAAATTAATTATTTTTATGCACGTTTTGAATAAGAAATCACCAAAAGATTTTTATTAATAAATTGGGGTTTTTCCTAATAAAATGGACCAATGTCCTATTTTAACCAATAAAATCTCACTTTCAAATGGAGAATTAATTTTCATTAAATGGGATCACTGATCCCAATTTTCTCAATAAAGACCCAAAAAATGGTTCTCCAATTTTTTAAGTCAATAAAAGGAACCAAAGTTCCTAATCCCAATAAACGTCACGATTTATGTATGATGTATTTTATGTTATTTATTCTTTTGGTAGTATTCATTTATTTATTTTTGCCCCTTGTAATTTATTTTGGGGCGAATTTTATTCTCTTATGCTTTCTTATTTTGGGGGATTGTTCTGTCCCATTTTGTTACATGCAATTTATTTTTCGCTTTCCGTAATGCTTTCTTTACCGCTTTCCAATATGATTGCAATGTGCTTTAAGTTTATTGCACGGCCGCGTGAGATGAGAGATGAAATTTTGATTTCTTAAAAATACTTACTTGTAAACTTAACTTAAGGCATTAATAAGAGTGAAGTTTCGAATACCTTCTCTGATTTAAGACCCCCGAGGTTAGATGACCTTTTCTAATTTTATGTAAATTGGGTGGCGACTCCAAAATACCTCAAAAGGTGCCTAAAAGGTATTATGAGACTAGATGATCCTGCCAATGTTCTATTGGAAGGAGGTGTCCAAAATGTCTCATGATGTCCAAGATTAATAAGACGTGAACCAACCCCTCGAGCCCTAAAAGTGTGTCTCGTCACGAGGGCCTTTGCTAGGTTCGGCGTACGTCATAGTGGCGACTCCATTGGGGATGATCAAAATGTTGCTTCGAAAGTGAATTAAGTTAAAATTATAACTGAGTTGCTAGGAATCAAAAATTCCATTTTTACTCGAAAAATTGCATTGCATCCACTAGAGCCTTAGAACTATGCTAGTTGGTCCCCCATTTTATCCCGGTGTATTTCTAAAACACGACCCTACTTTCACTCATTATAGGGAAGTGCTAGGGATAATCACCAGCCCAATCCTTATGCCATAAAACAGTATATCAAATGGAGACCCGATTAGTCGCTATGCTTGTGATGAGCTAGACCCATTGGCAGGGACCATGCTTGGGTAGACCTAAAGTAACACCACCCTTGACCAAAGCTCATGTAATGGCAATAGAAACTTCCACTAGGTAATATGCTCCTTAATACGATGTTTGCTATGTGGGCCCTTATATATTAAACCAATTTAAACATATTAACTGGACACTCATCAAAGGCTTCATGCCCTAGTGAGCCCATTTTTTAGTCTATTTGAAAGGTCCAAATATATAATGGCCAAAACCCACACACATGTATTTTTTTTATTAAAATTAAGAGTATTATGCTGCTGGTTTCTCGCCACGCACCATACGCGCCCATTGGTTCCCCGCTAGCCCATGGGTCAAGCCCACCTACGAAAGAGACCGCACTACCTCGTGGGTAGGAGTAACAAGGTTGGAGGGATATATTTACTTATATGTAGTTGTCTATGCTGCATCAACATGACAATGCATTTTTAATATCATTCATGCATTATGCTAACAATCTGAATCTTTCAGCCATCACAGGTACAAATCAAGGGTCTAGGGGTCTAGACGGCTGACTGGTAAGAAGTAACCATTCTTCGAGGTAGTAGAGCGAGTCGCGTATTGGGGTTCAGAGTCACTTTTTGATAACACCGAGTCCTTATCTTCAGAATTATCACTGGATATGGCTAACCCATAGTCGAACACCACCCAAGAGATAGACCGGAGGGTCCAAGAAATAGAGCACAGATTTGAGGAGTTTGAACGTAGAATGATGACTATGATAGGCAACCTAACTGCTGCTCTACTACCGCTAGCGGGCCAACAACTTGCCGCTCCTGCCAGAGGATAAGCCGAACAGGTTTCGACCAGGGAGGCACCTTTGGCAGTAGTTATGGAACCACCTCCTATTGTTGAGCCTAGAACATTTTTGAATGTTGAGACTAGGAGAATTGGGGAGCATAGGCCTAAATAGGATTTTTTAGAGGATGAATCTAAGGAATCCATGTCAGTGAGAGCCAAATCTCCTAAAGAGGGTGCTGCCTAAGAATGATAGAAGAGAGAGTCGAGGTGATGGCTCATTTGTTGTCTGTTGGGAAGGGGATAAGCCCCAAAGATAGGATTTGGATGACGAGGAGATGCTTCCTTAGAGGTTTAAGATGCCTGATTTGCCCAAATTCGATGGCACCTCATATCCGTCTGCTCATATCAAGCAGTACACACTCGTGATAAAAAGGACTATGTGTAAGCACCGTGTCCCGGAGCGATCCGGATCAGAGATTATCCTATGATGAAATCAGCATCCGAGCCTATACAAACGGTTTGGATTCAGAGGCTTTAGTCCCATGCTCCATGAGAAACGAGTCTTTTTACCTTTCGTAAGCAAAAGGGGAGAAAATGGGGGAGTTTTTAAAGTCCAAAAAAAATTATGTTTTCCTCTACGGACGGCCAGCCCGTCGATCAGGAGCCGGCCCGTCGGTCGGCTGGCAGGACCGTCGGATGAATCCTTGTGTCAGAAGGATTCTTCCGATTCCCGTCGGTCGGCTGGCAGGACCGTCGGATGAATCCTTGTGTCAGAAGGATTCTTTCGACACCCATCGATCGAAATGGTAGGCCCGTCGGTCAGGTTGCAAGGCCGTCGGATGAATCCTTGTGTCAGTAGGATTCTTCCGATGCTCGTCGGTGAACCACAGACGCCCGTCGGTCACCCCTGTCCTATAAAAGCTTTGATTTTTCTCATAAATGGGGCTGGAAAATTTGCAAAAATAGGGGAAACTCTGCCAAAATTCACGCGCGTTTTCTCTCTCTTCCAACAAACAGATTTCTAAAAAGATCTAACTAATTCAAGAATTCAAATCTTCAAAAAAAAGAGGATCTAGTTGATTTTTTCACGGGTTTTTGATTTTCGAAATTCAATTTTCGTCGAGCTGTTGAGGACACACTCTATCTTCAACACTTGGTATTTTGTTCAAACCTTCTCGTGGAGCATGCGGGAAGCCAAGCAACAACAAGAAATCCAACCAAAAGGTTGTTCTGAGGGTAAATATTCTGGACCCTTTTCTGTCCCTTTTTTACCTTCATTTTCGATATTACCTTTATTCTGTCCCCTTTTTTGTATTTCTTGCTTCAATTCTTCTTGGGTCTGTGTAAAATTTGTGTTTTGCTTTTTGAAAAGTTTCTGTTTTTTCTGGGACAGTGGTGACCGACGGAACAACTACCTTCGGTCACCTTTAAGCATAACCCGTCGGTCACCCCCATAGACGGCTCCCTTCGAGTGAGCTACGGGCTGTATTGGTCACCTTGACTGACGCCTACCTGTCATTTAGCATAGCCCGTCGGTGGGTTCTGTCCCACATTTCCAAATCTTTTTCTTTTCCCTTTTTTGTTCACTCAAATTTTTATGTTTATTTTTAATTTTTCCTCTGTATTTTAACATCCTTTTGGCTTATTTTGTGAGAATATATTTATGTTTCTTGGACTGGCTGGAGCTTGAGGGAGTTCTCCCACATATGGAAAGTTCGCCTGGTTTTGTTCCCTATCTCTCCCTCTTTTGTATTTCATGTATTTATTTATTGTTTTTCCTGTATATGACAAAATTATTGTATTTCTTGCTAACGTAAAAATCGGCCAAACGTTTTATATTTAATAAACTGAATTCTTCATAAAATCAAGGACCCAATGTCCTATTTTTATCCAATAAAATCCTCACAATAGAAATATCCATTTTAATAATAATGCATGTGAGGACTAAAGTCCTCATAATAAGCAATGCCCCGATTTGTGTATGTATTGCACATTTATAAAAGGGAGTTGTATTCCGCTCCTTGTGTTATTGTAATTTATCGCTTTCATTATTTACTCGTTCATTTACCGCTTTCCAAATATGAATAAATGCGCTTTGATTCAATTGCATCGTGTGGACAGAGAGCGAATTAATGAAAATTAAAACTTGATCATAAAATAATCAAGGTAGAAATAGATGAAAAGTCCCGAACCTAGCTCTGGTCTTTTGGCTCAAGGAGGCGAGAGGTCTATCCGATCACTCATTGGAACTATGACCTCCAAGACACCTCTTGTGTCACGAGACTTTGACGTTAATCCTAGGCTCCTTAGGGTGAGAGGTTTACCCTCCAAGACCCCTTTGGTTGGCCTAAAATGGATACTAAGTGCAGTCTTAGGCTCTCCGAGGCGAGAGAAACTTTCCCAATGTTCTATTGGGTGGCGACTCCATGAAACCTCCTAGTTGCCCAAAATAGACGCACCTATAAATATCTTTACAAGTTGCCAACGGATCCTTAATTGCCAGATCGCCCTCAAGCGGGCAGTCAGAGGGGCAGCCGCGGGGTCCGGCACGCGTCACACTATGCTCACTAAGAGATAAAAGGTTGAATACTTTTGCCTCAGCTTGATGGGGCCTACCATAGACTAGTATCATGGTTTAGATAGGAGGGCGAGAAAAGATTGGGACTTGTTAACTGAAGAGTTCCTTAAGCAGTATGATTGTAGCACCTGAATGGAGGTTACGTTGAAATATTTGGAGCTACTTTAATAGAAGCCTAATGAGTCATTCCATGAGTATCTTACTCGGTGGAAAAATAGGGTAATAGAAATAAGGAGGAAGCCGGACACCCCAGATCAGATTCGATTATTCATTCAAAATGCGAGTCCATACCTAAGAGAGGGGTTGAAGATGAAGGGGCTCCGAAATTAGGAATCCTTAAAGGATATTGCTATTGAAGCAGAAGGGGAGTATTTAGCGAAGAAGGCAAGCCAAGACAGCTTTGTTAGGAATAATTTTGAGAATCAATCGGGGAATAGACCAGCTGGCACTAAAAGTAGTAGCGATAATAAGAGTGGCAGTGGCAGAACAGCTGAGGTCTCGATCGCAGAATCCAACCAGGGCAAGAGGTATTACTCAAATTTAGCCTGACCCCTATCTTAGGTTTTGGAGAGGTTAACGAAAGAAGGGTAGCTAAGACCTTTAGAACTAAGGCCAGCTAGAAATTAGGGTCAGCTAGGACATAAGAGTGTTAAGTTTTTTGCTTATCATCAACACACAGGGCATCTGACCGACTTCTGAAGAACTTTGAGAAATAAAATCCAGGATCTCATTGACAGTAAGCAAATTACGGATTCGAAAAAGAGGGAGAAGAAAAAGAAGCCTGGTAACTATGCAGTTGTTCCCCCACCAGTGTACATGATCGGGTCTAGCTTGCCCGAATGGTATGTGTTACAAGATCTTTATTATAATGAGTATGTCGCTATCACCCATAGAATGAGTGATAAGGGGTTCCTATAGCGGTAATAGACTATTGGTCCACTAGTGAGAGTGGAGATGAAGATTGAGAAGAGCTGGCAAATCCTTAGGATTCAGAGCATGAGGAAAAGAAAAAGGTTGGAGTTGTGACCCAAAGTGGCAGAGTAGTTCCAGAGGTAGAGAGGCCTCAAGATCTAATGCCTATACTTGCAGGAATGGAGCCCGAGGAGGATGGATTAATGAAGCAATTGAAGAAAACAACAACTCAGATATCCATTTGCAATTTACTGAGGCAATCCC
Organism: Excoecaria cochinchinensis; assembly: GCA_947683425.1. NCBI lineage: Eukaryota > Viridiplantae > Streptophyta > Magnoliopsida > Malpighiales > Euphorbiaceae > Excoecaria > Excoecaria cochinchinensis. Next base: position 3,747,124 of record CANTUQ010000013.1, read on the forward strand.
CATCACACAGGCAGAATTTGGTAGAAGCCTTATGTGAGTCCACTCTTGCCACCACTATCTCGCCATCTGAATTACTGGACTTAGTTAAAGGGAGCTCAGGGGAAAATTTGAATTACTCTGATGCAGGTTTGCCACTTGAGGGCCGCAAACACAATCATCCCTTATACATCAAAGCACAGATCAATGGCAAGCATACTGCTTGTGTAATGGTTGATGACGGCTCCTCTATAAATGTATGCCCCCTGGTTGCACTTTCAGCTTTTAGGGTGGATGAAAACATGTTGAGTGGGTCTGACCTAACTATTACAGCTTATGATAACTCCCGAAGATAGGCCTTGGGGACTTTTAAGGCATTAGTCAAAACTGGGCCCATTGAGACAGAGGCATAATTTGTAGTCTTATCAATCCCGGTTAATTTTTCAACTTTACTTGGAAGACCTTGGTTTCATAAGCTGGGGGGAGTGCCCTCTACCCTGCATCAGATGGTTAAAATACCGCATGAGGGTGAGGTAGTAACAATCAGGGTTACTAGGGAAAATTAGGTTTCTGTGTTAAAAATCTCCAAACAGCCTTTCAACGGTTTTCATGTGTCGGTGATCGATGAAGGGGGGAATTTAAAGGGTAGCTATCAAGCGGTGAACATGATGAAGCAAATGCATTTTCTTCCAGGAGCTGGTCTGGGTAGAAATTCACAGGGGCCGCAGTCACCTATCATAACGAGGGGTCAGAAGGATCGAAGAGGACTAGGCTATAAGGGTGTAAGCAGCAAAGGGAAATAGAAGTTAGCAGACATTCCTCATATTTTAGAAAGTTTCGTGCCAGCAGCATCTCTTTGTGCTTATTGTGGAGAGGCTGAACCTCAGTTTATCAACAACTAGATTGTCCCAGGCTTTGAAGTTTTTAATGATGTGTTTGATTGGGCTGATAGGACCATCAGATCAGTTGAAAACTTTTGGGATGAAGAGATTATGACTCAGAGCACCATTAGAGATATAAATGAGCCGGAAGAGGTTTATACTGACAAGTTGCTTGCTGCCAAGGTAAAGGGGAAAAAAGATAGGGGTTGAAGTGCCAATGCAAAACCTAATGATCTAAGACCTAGAAGCTCCACCAGAGGTAGTCGAAAAGCCACCCCCAAGTTAAGGCAATAGTGACCTATTGGCTGCAACATCTGGACCAACGAATGAAAAAGATCATATTCATTTAGATGCTCTTTTTGTTCCAGAACTTTTTAATGATGATAATGTGTGCAACTCTAATTTCATTAATGAAATGAACAATTTTGCTTATTTGTGCAATGTTTCTGATGATTTCATTTCACATGATCATACACATAATGCGTTTATTGTTTACATTAATTCAACTAAAACAACTCCATTTAATCTCGGGACTTTGGAAAACCCAAAGCCAATCTTGATTGCGTCTGACATAACTCCTGAAGAGAGGTTAAAATTTGAGAAAATCTTAAAAAAATATGAAAAAGTCTTTGCCTGGACCTATGGAGACATACCGGGGATTGACAGAAACATCGCTAAACATGCAATTCCGACTTATCCTGAGTCTAAACCGATCAAGCAAAAGCTTAGAAGACTTAGGCCAGATGGGCACAGAAAGTAAAAGAGGAAGTGCCAAATTCCTAGTTGAGGTTCAGTACCCGAGCTGGTTAGCTAATGTAGTCCCTATAGCTAAAAAGGATGGGAAAGTTCGTGTGTGTGTGGATTATCGAGATTTGAATAAAGCCTATCAAAAATATGATTTCTCTCTGCCCCATATTGATGTCTTGATAGATAGTACAACTTCTTGCATGATGTACAGCTTTGTAGACGGCTATACCGGATATAATCAGATCCTCAACAGAATTGTAGATTGGATTAAGACAACCTTCATCACCGAGTGGGGTACATTTGCTTATCGAGTTATGCCTTTTGGACTAAAAAATATAGGCGCGACTTATCAGAGGATGGCCACTAGGATTATTGATGACTTGATTCACAAGGAAGTGGAGGTGTATGTAGATGATATGATGATTAAGTTGGCTACTAGGGAAGGTCACTTTAGAGCCTTGGAGACGATCTTTCAAAGGATTGATAAGTATAACCTTCGCCTTAACCCTAAGAAGTGCATTTTTGGAGTTACCTCTGAAAAATTGCTTGGTCATGTAGTAAGTCAGAGGGGAATTGAAATAGATCCTGACAAGGTCAAGGCAATCAGAGAAATGCCAACGCCGCAGAAGGAGAAAGATGTTAGAAGTTTTTTGGGAAAACTACAGTACATCAGTCGATTCATAGCCAAGCTATCTTCGATTTGCGAGCCAGTATTCAAGCTTCTCAGAAAAGACCAGCCTATTGAATGGAACAACGATTGTCGGAAGGCTTTCAATGCTATTAAGGAGTACCTCTTGAATCCGCCAGTCTTGAGGCCACCTTCGTCGATCAAGCTGCTGATCCTTTATTTGGCAATTGAAACCAGCTCAATAGGTGCCATAATGGCTCAAGAAGATGAGTTCGGTGCAGAATATGTTAGTGTTAGCCCTAGCCCCAATACATTGTAATAAAACACTTTAGCTAATAAATGAGGCATTTGTTTTATCCATTGTATTCCTGTGCATGTCAATTGATAGAACTATCCAAGAATGTTGTTTCAGTTTAAGTTATCATGTGTGAGGCACATGGTTGTAAGACCTTGAAACAAATGAGACTTCATTCTAAATATCCCTAGTCAGTCATTGTTATGGGAAATGAATTAAGACTAGTATGCTCTCTCTGATTAGTTGAGTTCTGTCTTACGGATCATAAGGACAAAAGTGTCAATCAGAGATCATAGATACATGTTTATAACATGGTATTTGGATACGATCCACACATGAGAACACTACATGGTACAAGTCATAAGTGTTTCTCATATGCATGTTTTGTATCGGAGTTCTTAGACCTGAAATCTCTATGAAACTCTTTATGAATTACTGTGTACTTTGACATACACCTAACGTGCTCGTAATAGAGTGACAAGTATGGGTATGCTTGGGTATACATTGATTCATGTCAGAGAGCATGAGAGAAGTGAAGGGATTACCCCTCTCTATAAGAGAGAAAATATCATCGGCCACTTGATCAGTGAACTGAGAAGTGTATGGCCATACCGAGATGTAATAATGTGTAACCATTATTTATCTGAGAGTTCAGTGTCACTGGAATATCAAGAAAGGAATTAACTTACACATGAGGATGACTTGTTCCATGCCTTATGTTAATTCTGATATTTATGGGTAAGGGACTATACAAAATTGCATTAGGTCATCAAATGCCATTTGCATTTTCATTTAATTTGGAATGCTATAAATATCTTGCTAGAGAATATATATAGCCTTTGAATTAATTCATTAATTCAATTGCCAATATTAAATGGACCTATAGGATCGCACACAAAGCATTGGGCTTAAAATATTTAAATAAGGCATTGAGCATTAATTTGGGCTTTTAATAAAAGTCAAGCTAATGTATGTAATGGGTATTAAATTGCTATTGGACCTTGGTCCATGAGAGAGGAAGATTTCGGCCCACATGGTTTAATGTCAATTAATTTAATAATATTGATTAAGTTAATTGAGTATTAAATCCTAATTGAATTTTAAATTCAAAAGGGTTTAAATTAATGTTTGTTACTTATCTATAGGAAGTGTTTAAGGTTGAATAAACTACTTTTAGGTGGTAAAATTCGGGATAAACACTTGCCATAAGATGAGGATAAAGATTGAAAAGGAAAACCCTAGTGAAAAGAGATAGTAGGCGTGAACTTCCCTCTCTCTCTCTCAAAAATCTTTTCTTGGCCGAAATACATAAGGAGAAGAATTCTTTCTTGTTTTCTTGTGTGATTAGGCATTAATAGCACCAAAAGAAAGTGCAAGATCAAAAATCTTGTAGCTATAACCCTTGCCATTACAAAATACTTATATTGAGAGCTAGCATTCTCGGTTTTAAGCCTTGCTTGAAAGTGTGTGTGTGAGCATAGAGAGGATTGGCGCAAAGGCTATTCCTTGGCATTGGTGGTGAAGATCAAAGGTGGACAATATCATCTTAGTTGCTGGTCATCATCAAATTCATTTCGGAATAGGCATCTAAAGTTGTAAGTTTTAAAAACCCTAAAAGTGCATGTTTCGATTCTTGTCGTGGATTTGTTTGATGTGTATGATCGTTTTTCGATATTTTTCCGCTGCGTTATCTACATACACATACCATGACTTATTCCTTCAGTGGTATCAGAGCCTAAACATGCTTATTTTAGTGCTTTAGATGCATGAAATAATTAATTAAAAATCGTTACTTTTAATACATGCAATGCTGAAATTTTCTGTTTTGAGTTTTTTGCATTGTTTTGGTGTAAAAACGATTTTAATTGATTAGATAGGTATTATAATTAATATGACATGTTAATATACTGTCCTAAGATGTTCTAGGAGCTGTTATTGGTCAGATTTAATTGGTAATACCTGATGGTATATGTTAATATTAAAACTAGGTGCTTTTTGGCATGTTAATTGTTAGTTTAACAACTAGTTTTGAATATTAAATGTAAAAACGTTTTTCGCATGTTTGTAAGTGGTTTTTAATGATTAAATATCAGGTCTGGACATTTTTAACATTTGGTTTTAATTCTGGTCCATGACAATTTAATTGATTAATTTTAATATCACTTAAAACAATGACTAGTTAGTGTTTGTTACATGTTTAATCAACATTGTTTGTTTTGATTTGATTAAAAATGGTAAAAACACATTTAGATCAGATTGGTACAATATATTAAATCATTTTTATGACCTTATTTGAATTATTAATTGACTCATAAAATTGATTTAAGGGTTTGTGCATTTTTTTGTGGCATCACATAAGCATTAAACAACTAGTTTTGTTGTTTGTTTGTTTTTATATGTATGCCGTGTATCATATATATGTTCTTCATGTTTTAATTCATGTCGGTATATATTATATATGTTTTTTAATGTTTATGGGCAATATGACATAAAATTAAAAATGGAAAAATTGGAAATTATACTAGAGTTGATTTATAGCACAAATCTAACTAGTTTGTGTTTTGGGCTTTTAAGAGGACTTATTCAATAAGAGGATTTAGTCCATTGGGCCTCGGCCCAGGCCCATCATGGGGTCATCTCTTAAAGGTTCAAGTACACAATTTCCATTAATGGGCTTGGCTAAATTAATTAAAATTGGACTTTGTTTAATCCATGAATGTTATGTATATTTATTTGCTTGTTTGGTATGATGAATGGATATGCATGGTGCATTCATGGGCCCTGGATTTTTGTAATTAATTATGGCCTGCGAGCCATTATGTATTATTGTAAAAGTTTCATTTATTTCTTAGAATAGAATTTACTTGAAGACTTTGTAAATCAAGATGAAGCCCACCGGAGTGGTGAAGCCCAACTCGAAGATTCTTGTGTAATAGTATAGAATCCTAGTTGTAGGTTTTATGGGCCCATGTTTGTCACGCTTTACTTTATGCAATTATTTATATATGCATGCTATGAATGGATGACAAAGCGTATGCCATGTAAGCCGTAATAAAATGAATCCCTAAAATAGTAAGTCACAAAGTTGCCTTCCTAATTCGAAACATGTCAAGGCATCGATCATCGGTAACGTAGACTAGGAGTCCTAGATGCGCCCGATTATCTTTGTGAGGCATGAGTAGTGAATGTAGGTTGGACTTAACATGGAAAGGGATGCCCGGACCTAGGCAACTAATAAATGGGTTTGTGCTATAACATCTTAAGATGTTAGCCCATTTGATCCAAGAGTCATGTACGAGTCATGATTGGAGTTATCCTACCTAAGTAACTTAACTTGTTAGGTGTACAAGCTCAGCTTGACTAATAAGGTTGTTGTGAAAAGTGGATCTTGGCCCACATTAAATCACTAACGCGAATTATTTAAAGGGATATTAATTCGGTTTGTGGGATTATTAATAAGACCTCATTTAATCTTGCTAAATTTTATTGTAGATTGAAAAATGGCATCTTCAAACAACAATTTCTCATTGCGATCGGTCCTTGAAAAGGACAAATTGAATGGCACCAATTTCATTGACTGGTCTCGAAACTTAAGGATAGTTCTTAAGCAAGAGAAAAAGTCATATGTTTTGGATGCACCCTTGCCTCAAGAACCTGGTAGGAACGCCTCTGCGGTTCAAAGGGAAACTTTTGAGACCAAGAAGAGCGACTCCAATGATGTGACCTGTTTGATGCTAGCCACTATGGTGCCTGACTTGCAAAAACAATTTATGGACCAAGAGGCTTATGCGATCATGGTGCACTTAAAGGAGATGTTCCAAGAGCAAGCTCGTCACGAGAGGTTTGTGTCAACTAAGGCCTTAATTTCCTGTAAGATGGCTGCAGGTACTCCTGTTAGTACGCATGTACTCAAGATGAAAGGGTATCTTGATACTCTTGAGAAACTTGAGGTACAAGTACCAAAGGAATTGGCCACTGACTTGATTTTAGGATCATTGGCTGATGATTATGATCCATTTGTAATGAATTATAACATGCATGCGATGAACAAGTCAGTTACTGAGCTTCATGGGATGCTTAAGAATGCTGAAGAAAACATTCGAAAGACCAATCCCATACTGATGGTTCAAGGGGGCATCAAGAAGGGACCCGCTAAGGGAAAAGGAAAGGGAAAGGCAAAACCTAAGAATGACCTGACTCGGCTCAAGTCAAATGGGAGTACACCTCAGGCCCAATCCAAGCCCAAGGCACAAAAGCTCAAGGAGAGCGAGAGCACTTGCTTCCACTGCAACAAAATAGGGCATTGGAGGAAGAACTGTGCTCTCTTCAAGGAAGAACAAAAAAAGAATGGAGCCAAGGCGTCCAGTTCAGGTATTTTTGTTGTTGAAATTAACCTTTCTATTTCTACCACTTGGGTACTAGATACCGGTTGTGGTTCTCACATTTGTTCAAATGTGCAGGGGCTAAGAAATAGGAGGTTACTTGGGAAGAATGAAGTGGACCTCCGTGTGGGGAATGGAGCACGAGTTGCTGCCATGGAGATAGGCGACTATCAACTCACTTTACCTTCCGGACTTTGTTTAGTTTTGAAAAATTGTTATTATGTACCTGCTATGAGCAGAAACATTATTTCAGTTTCATTGTTGGATTTGGATGAATTTGATTTTGTTATTAAAAATGGCAATGCTCATATTCGTCGCCAAGGCATTTCATATGGCAATGCCATGTTGCAAAATGGCCTTTATATCCTTGATTTACAAAACAAAGAGTCCATATACAACATTAATACAAAGAGGGTTAAATCAAACGAATTGAACCCTACTTACTTCTGGCATTGTCGTTTGGGACATACAAACGAAAAACGCATTTCAAGACTCCACAAAACTGGAGTACTTGGGTCATTCGACTTAGAGTCTTATGATACATGCGAGCCATGTTTGCATGGAAAAATGACAAAAAGTCCTTTTAATAAGAAAAGTGAGAGGACTAATGGCTTATTGGAACTAATACATACCGATGTATGTGGACCATTAAGTACACAAGCTAGAGGTGGTTTTAGCTACTTCGTGACATTCACAGATGACTTCAGTAGATATGGATATGTCTATCTGATGAAGCATAAATCTGAAACTTTTGAGAAATTCAAAGTGTTTAAAACCGAAGTAGAAAACCAACTTGGCAAAAGTATAAAATCCATTCGGTCAGATCGAGGTGGCGAATACTTAAGCCAAGAGTTTGACTGTCATCTAAAGGAGTGTGGTATTATTTCACAGCTCACTCCTCCTGGAACACCACAATGGAATGGTGTGTCCAAAAGGAGAAATCGAACTCTATTAGACATGGTTCGATCTATGATGAGTCAAGCAAATCTTCCTATCTCTTTTTGGGGCTATGCATTAGAAACTGCTGCGTTTCTACTAAACCGTACTCCAACTAAAGCAGTTGAGAAGACACCATACGAGGTATGGACTGGGAAAGAACCCAATATGTCATTTCTTAGGATTTGGGGCTGTGAAGCACATGTTAAGAAATTAACATCTGACAAACTAGAGTCCAAATCCACTGTCTGCTTATTTGTGGGTTATCCCAAAGAAACAAAGGGATACTACTTTTACTCACAAGCCGAGAACAAAGTATTTGTTGCTCGCAAGGCTATTTTCTTGGAAAAGGAGTTCTTTCTCAAGAAAGATAGTGGGAGTAAAGTAGAACTTGGAGAAACTCAAGCGCCACAAATTCCTATAGAGGATGAGTTGGAAATGGGATCAAGTTCACAACCACTTGTGGAACAAGAACCCATTACACAAGTACCTAGAAGGTCCGGTAGGGTACGTCAGGAGATTCAGAGATATGGATTTCTAATCACCGACAGTGACACTATTGAGTTAGTAGATCGTGAGGATCCTACTACCTACCGAGAAGCTATTGAAAGCCCAGACTCGAAAAATTGGCTTGAAGCCATGAAATCCGAGATGCAATCAATGTACGATAACCAGGTTTGGACCTTGGTTGATCCACCGGAAGGTGCTAAGGTAATTGAATGCAAGTGGCTATTTAAACTCAAAGCTGATAAGACCTACAAAGGTAGACTAGTAGCAAAAGGTTTTCGACAAACTCATGGTGTAGACTATGATGAAACCTTTTCGCCTGTAGTCATGCTCAAATCCATTAGGATCTTGCTTGCCATAGCTGCATATCATGATTATGAGATATGGCAAATGGATGTCAAAACTGCTTTCCTCAATGGAAATTTACTAGAGGAGGTGTATATGACACAGCCTGAGGGTTTTGTCAATCCCAAGCATCCTAAGAAGGTTTGCAAGCTTCAGAAATCCATTTATGGTTTAAAGCAAGCATCCCGAAGTTGGAATCTTCGTTTTGATGAGGCAGTCAAAGAATTTGACTTCATCAAGAACGAAGATGAGCCTTGTGTGTACAAGAAGGTTAGTGGGAGCATAGTAGTATTTTTGGTCCTATATGTGGACGACATCCTTCTCATTGGGAATGACATTCCAACATTGCAAATGGTTAAGCAATGGTTGGGGAAATGTTTCTCGATGAAAGACTTAGGAGAAGCTGAGACAATACTTGGTATTCGGATCTATAGAGACAGATCGAATCGGCTTTTGGGACTAAGTCAAGAAAAGTACATAGACAAGGTACTAAAGCGTTTTAGTATGGGAGACTCATAGAAAGGGTACATACCTTTGGCTTTGGGAGTTCCTTTAACTAAAGAACAGTGCCCTAAAACCAAAGATGAAAGGGACAACATGAGTAGAATCCCATATGCATCTGCTATTGGATCTATCATGTACGCTATGTTATGTACTAGGTTGGATGTTGCTCATGCACTGAGTATAACCAGTAGGTTTCAGCAAGACCCTGGTGAAAAGCACTGGTCTGCTGTAAAAGGGATTCTAAAGTACCTACGAAGGACTAAGGATCACTTCTTGGTGTATGGTGGTCAGGAAGAGCTCGTTATACAAGGCTATGCCGATGCTGCTTTTCAAACCAGTACTCAGGACTCAAGATCGCAATCTGGATTTGTTTTTGTTTTAAACGGTGGTGCTGTCAGCTGGAGAAGCTCAAAGCAAGAGACCGTCGCCGACTCAACTACAGAATCTGAGTATATTGCAGCGAGTGAGGCTGCAAAAGAGGCTGTTTGGATTAGAAATTTCATTTCTGGATTAGGAGTGGTCCCAAGCATCCTAGATCCATCAGAAATTTTTTGTGACAACAACGGGGCCATTGCACAGGCCAAGGAGCCCCGGTCACATTAGAAATCCAAACACATACTCAGGAGGTACCACCTGATCAGAGAGATCATTGATCGTGGGGACGTCAAGGTTAGCAAGATAGCAAGTGAAAATAATGTAGCAGATCCTTTGACGAAACAGTTGCGTCCAAATCTGCACGAAGCTAATTTGAGAGCATTCGGTCTTAGGGCTATGCCCAATTGGGACTAGTGCTAGTGGGAGATTGTTAGTGTTAGCCCTAGCCCCAATACATTGTAATAAAACACTTTAGCTAATAAATGAGGCATTTGTTTTATCCATTGTATTCCTGTGCATGTCAATTGATAGAACTATCCAAGAATGTTATTTCAGTTTAAGTTATCATGTGTGAGGCACATGGTTGTAAGACCTTGAAACAAATGAGACTTCATTCTAAATATCCCTAGTCAGTCATTGTTATGGGAATAACAAATGAATTAAGACTAGTATGCTCTCTCTGATTAGTTGAGTTCTGTCTTACGGATCATAAGGACAAAAGTATCAATCAGAGATCATAGATACATGTTTATAACATGGTATTTGGATACGATCCACACATGAGAACACTACATGGTACAAGTCATAAGTGTTTCTCATATGCAAGTTTTGTATCGGAGTTCTTAGACCTGAAATCTCTATGAAACTCTTTATGAATTACTGTGTACTTTGACATACACCTAACGTGCTCGTAATAGAGTGACAAGTATGGGTATGCTTGGGTATACATTGATTCATGTCAGAGAGCATGAGAGAAGTGAAGGGATTACCCCTCTCTATAAGAGAGAAAATATCATCGGCCACTTAATCAGTGAACTGAGAAGTGTATGGCCATACCGAGATGTAATAATGTGTAACCATTATTTATCTGAGAGTTCAGTGCCACTGGAATATCAAGAAAGGAATTAACTTACACATGAGGATGACTTGTTCCATGCCTTATGTTAATTCTGATATTTATGGGTAAGGGACTATACAAAATTGCATTAGGTCATCAAATGCCATTTGCATTTTCATTTAATTTGGAATGCTATAAATATCTTGCTAGAGAATATATATAGCCTTTGAATTAATTCATTAATTCAATTGCCAATATTAAATGGACCTATAGGATCGTACACAAAGCATTGGGCTTAAAATATTTAAATAAGGCATTGAGCATTAATTTGGGCTTTTAATAAAAGTCAAGCTAATGTATGTAATGGGTATTAAATTGCTATTGGACCTTGGTCCATGAGAGAGGAAGATTTCGGCCCACATGGTTTAATGTCAATTAATTTAATAATATTGATTAAGTTAATTGAGTATTAAATCCTAATTAAATTTTAAATTCAAAAGGGTTTAAATTAATGTTTGTTACTTATCTATAGGAAGTGTTTAAGGTTGAATAAACTACTTTTAGGTGGTAAAATTCGGGATAAACACTTGCCATAAGATGAGGATAAAGATTGAAAAGGAAAACCCTAGTGAAAAGAGATAGTAGGCGTGAACTTCCCTCTCTCTCTCTTAAAAATCTTTTCTTGGCCGAAATACATAAGGAGAAGAATTCTTTCTTGCTTTCTTGTGTGATTAGGCATTAATAGCACCAAAAGAAAGTGCAAGATCAAAAATCTTGTAGCTATAACCCTTGCCAATACAAAATACTTATATTGAGAGCTAGCATTCTCGGTTTTAAGCCTTGCTTGAAAGTGTGTGTGTGAGCATAGAGAGGATTGGCGCAAAGGCTATTCCTTGGCATTGGTGGTGAAGATCAAAGGTGGACAATATCATCTTAGTTGCTGGTCATCATCAAATTCATTTCGGAATAGGCATCTAAAGTTGTAAGTTTTAAAAACCCTAAAAGTGCATGTTTCGATTCTTGTCGTGGATTTGTTTGATGTGTATGATCGTTTTTCGATATTTTTCCGCTGCGTTATCTACATACACATACCATGACTTATTCCTTCAGAATATGCAGTCTACTATCTTAGAAAAAAGTTTCTCCCTTATGAGGCCGGGTATGTTGAAGTTGAAAAGATCTGTTTGGCAATAATTTGCGCCTCAAAAAATTTAAGACACTATTTTCACTCATTCAGGGTTCAGGCAGTTGCTAAACAAAATCCTTTGAGATATCTTCAAGAAACGCCTTCTCTTCTTGGAAAGATGGGTAGGTGGTTAATACTGCTCTAGGAATTCGGTATAGAATACATCACTAGGAAAACCATTAAAGGGAGACCTGTAGCTAAATTCCTAGCTGATCATCCTATTGAAGGAGACCATATCGAGTATAACTTCACAGATAAAGATATCGTGGCCATTGCAGTTCAGGGATGGCAGATGTATTTTGATGGAGCAGTTAATAACAAGGGGGCAGGCGTTGGGATCATTCTGATAACCCCGGATGGTGAAAAGTTACCACTAGCTAAAAACTTAGATACAAAGCCACTAACAATGAATCCGAGTACGAAGCATGTATTTTCGGTTTGGAGGCTCTTCTGGCCTTAGGGGCAAAGTCTGGAGAAGTGTCTGGAGATTCATCTTTGGTGATCCACCAGATTCGACGAGAATCGTCGATTAAAGAAGAAAGACTGGTACCATATATAAAATATCTCCGCAAGCTGAGTGGTCAGTTTGAAACTTGTATCTTCCATTTCGTACCTAGAGATGAGAATCAGTTGGTTGATGCCCTCGCAACTTTGGTTTCCATGTGGGATAACCTGGAAGGAAGGATTATGAAGCCTATGTTAATGTCAAGTTCGCAAAAGCCATGCTTTGAACATGAACAGGTGATGGATGTCAAAGTCGCTGATGGAAAACCTTGGTACTATGATGTTCAAAATTACCTGAAAAGGTCAGTATCTTCGGAAGAGGCTTCTGAAAAGGATCAAAGAATGATTAGGAAGTTGTCCAATCAATTCCTCAGTGTAGATGGCATATTATAGAAGAGACAGGATGATGGCATTCAGTTAAGATGCATAACAGAGAAAGAAGCTAAAAAGGTTATGGAAGAAGTCCATGCTAGTGTTTGCGGAACTCACATGAATGGCCTGTTCTTAGCAAAGAAAATCATGCGCCAAGGGTTCTATTGGATCATTATGGATATAAATTGTTCAAAGTTTGTGAAATAATGTCATCTGTGCCAATAGTATGCAGATTCAAGGCATGTTCTAGTGTCAAAACTTCATAATTTATCCTCACCATGGCCATTTGTAACTTGGGGGATATATATTATAGGGGAAATACGCCCTGCCGCCTCTAATGGGCACAGGTTCATCATAGTCGCCATCGATTACTTTACCAAATGGGTTGAGGCTAAATCTTTTAAGAAGGTAGATGCCCGAGACATGGCTAGATTTATTGAGCAAAATTTGGTGTGTAGGTATGGCCTCCCCCATCATATCGTGTCTAATAATGGGGTACAGTTCTTGGCTGAGACTAAGCGGGTACTGCAGAAGTATGGAATACAGCACCACATGTCCTCCCCTTACCGACCTCAAGCTAATGAAGTAGTTGAAGCAGCCAACAAAAATGTCAAGAGAATTTTGGTTAAGATGGTACAGAATTATAAAGACTGGGCGAAAAAGTTGCCTTTTGCACTATGGGGCTACAGAACTACCATCAGAACATTGACAGGCGCAACACCATTTTCTTTAGTGTATGGAATGGAGGCAACTCTGCCAGTTGAAATTGAGCTCAGGTCTCTGAGGGTGGTCATGGAAGCAAAAATCCCAGAAACAGAATGGGCCCAACAGAGACTACTGCAGTTGAACTTGCTTGATGAGAGTAGGTTGCGAGCTTACTATCACAACCAGGTCTACCAAAAGAGGTTAGCCTGGTCATTCGGTAAGAAGGTTAGAAAGCATCCGCTGACAGAAGGATATTTGATGTTCAAATGGATGAGGCTAGGAGTACAAGACATTCGCGAAAAATTTAGGCCAACATGGGAAGGTCCATTTGTGCTAATGAAGCTGTTGTTAAAGGGGGCGGCAATTTTAACAGATAGCGATGGGAATGAGTTTAAGGAGCCGATCAACGTTGATAGATTGAAAAGGTTCCATGGCTAGATACTAAAATCAAAAGAAGGGAATAAATGCCTCGCGGGTCGAAAATCGAAAAAAGGCGGCCTTGCTAAAATTGGGTGCCCTATCAGGGCAAAAACCAAAAAAGGCACTCTGGGCAAAAATTAAGGGCTGAGAGAAAATATTCAATCATGAAAACCTGAGAGGGCTGATTGATAACAAGAGTTTGACGCTTGCAAGATCCATCCTGAGATTAAGTGCAGTTTTGTGTTTTTGAATTTCTTGTCAATAAACGATCATGTGTGTTGAAATCATATAGAAATGTTCATACATTTACAATAAAGAACTTAGTTTGCACTTTTTCATGATTGTCTAGTTCTTTTACAAAAAGCATGTTGTCATTCGCAGTCTAAATACTATTCTTTACTGCATTCATTTAGTTAGATATTTAAGCCAACTGATCCTGTTGTCAACAGCAGGGCTAGGCACCCATTGCTTGTACTCGAGTGAGCTGGTAAAATCGAAATCTTCAGCCCTCAGAATAGTGGTACTAAGAGGTAGCTACACCCAAAGTCCACAATAACCAGTAATGAATGCTGAAGACAGGAGCCCACTATGAAAAGCCTGTAGCGGAGTCATAATAGTCTAACACCTTCTGAACTGATGAACGCAACAGGATGTGATGCAAAAGGAGGCCCTGTGAAGTTCACATAATGGGACACATCTCGAAGGCCCATCCCTAGTCACATAGTCAAGACATATCCATGGACTCATAAAGCTGATATGTCCGTCCGCCAAAGTAGCCATCCATACAAAGCCTTCATGAGGAGAGTCAAACTGATATGTCCTCTGCCTGTGGAAAAAGTGCACTAGCGAGTATGCACTGATCACCTTAGGAGCGGGTTCTGTCAATAACTTTAACTTCTCCTGTAGCCACACCTGGAAAAAAAAAGGCCGCTGGAATGAGTTGGATCCATTTCAGGAAAAAAATAAGGCACAGGGTTATGTGAAAATTCCTAGTGGGATGCATTTCCCAATAAGAAAAGTTAGTGTGAAAACCCATAAGGGGCGTACTACCTTTAAAAGTAATGATATAAATTACCTGGAGTAAATAGGGACTCCCGGTCATGAAAGAAGTAGGGTCAGCGTAGAGGGTGTCCAAGCCAATGATCGTCTCGGCTAGAATAATTGGGAAGGGGGTTAGCCTGCGATGAATGCCAACTACGATGTCGAATAGTCGATAGTCACCGATTGGCTCATCCGAGGTCACTAGCAAGTATCTGTGTAACACCCCGTTATCCCCCTTGGAAGGATACTGGAGCGCTACACGCACAAACACATACATTTACTTAAACATACTAAAAGCAAATACATATAATAATAAAGATAACAAATTCATAGATAAATAATCATATAGTTTTACAAAAGGGATTTGTAAACATTTAACATATATATGTACAAAATCATCCTTTACAAAAATTACATTTCCAAAATCAAACTCCATATACAAAACCTATAACACTACAAAAATACAGCGGAAGACAAAACAAACTCCAACTATAGACTTCTAGTGGCCGACCTGTAGATGTCCGACTCCAAAATGAACTTGCCACCTACATGGGAAAAGAGCCCGTGCTAAGTGATAACGCTTAGTGGGGAGGAACAAAACACGCATGTACATATAATCATAAAACAATATATAAGCTAAACAAGACATGTAAACTTATAATACTCATGCTTATAACAAGTATCCATCACACACATGTATATAGGAATGTAACCATTACTTATGCATTATATGCGTATGCACAATATAGAGTAATTAATCATTTAAATCCATGTAGTCATTCTTCATATGCATCTTCATAATATAAACATTTGTCCGTTCACATTCAACTACAAGTATCGCATCATCTCTTGTCATATCGCATGTACATATACATGTAACATATATTCATTTACGTATCATTGAGAACACATATCATAATCATATATAATGGTCTCCTATACATATACATGTCACGTAATAGCCTCATGTAGTAGCCTGATTACTCACTAACTAGTAGATACGAGTACCAATGATACTGATAGGACACAGTATCCAAGCATATAGAGACAAGAGTCTCGAATTATGTGTAAACATGTATACCCGAAGGTATACCGGAGACCAAGGTCTCAAATCATATAAACCCAAATGGGATTAACATATAACTTGTAACATATAGCAGCTGCACTCACACTCTAACCCTAGAGGGATCTTCCTAGACCATCTGCTCCACAAGAAGAGGAAGCAAATGATGATAGTGGTAGTGATGATAATGCTATGCATGATGCTCCAGCTGATGTGCCTGCTGTACCTGCTGTGGGGACTTCCTCCTCAAATGTGCCAGCTATGCTTGAGCAGCTTTTATAAAATCAGAATTCTATTCAAGATCAACTTTCTTCTATGGCAAGAAGACAAAGGAGGCTTGAGCATAAGGTGGATATATTTATAGCTCGAGCTGGGTATTTGGTTCTCTCACCTCCACCTTCACCATGATTAGGGGAGTTTTTCTTGATTCCTTTTACTTTTATTTTATTTTTGTTTTTCGTGTTTACTTTTATCTCATTTCTTCACATTGTGGACAATGTAGGTTCTAAGTGTGGGGGAGTGAGTATGTTTATAAGTTTGTTTGTGTTGGATGAGTTTTTGTTAGTATGTTTTATATGTGAGTTGTTTGTGTGATTTTGTTTCTCATTTAGGCTTTTTAGTGAGTTTTATTATAGGGCATTGTTCAATTGGTATATTATATAGGTTGTTAAGCCATTTATCTTTTATGCTCATTTTACTAGTTTTTCAAAATTATTAGCATGTGATTTAAGTTTTTCAAGTTATTTTCTTTTACTTTTTGCAACATTATAGATTGTTTAGTCTTTTTACTAACAATGTTTTTAAGTTAGAATTTGCTCATTTAGTTTAAATTTTTTGGGTTCTTGTTGCCTATGGAAACTATAGCCATAATACTTACCCTTTTGTCTTTTCAATAATGGATGAGGACTCAAAAAGAAAAAAGAAAGTGGGATCGAGCATAAAATGTACCCATAGTGTTAATAAAAAGAAAAAGAAAGCAAGATGTACATCCAAAATTGAAATGCATGGGATAGAGCGTAAAACGGACCCATACTACATTCTCTTGCTATTCATGGGATAAAAATGAAAAAAATGCCCATGTTCAAAACAAAAAGAAGAATGAAAAGAAAACAAAAAAAGGAAAACCCTAAAAATGCCATGAGATTGGATTAAGGGGAAGTGTGCTTACAAATTGTCGTAAAAACATCTAGTAACTTTAGAGTTTTAAAGATTGTGATCAACATTTTATCTTTGAAACATGTTTAGTTTGGGACTCTATAATCTGGATGTTGAAATGAGTAAAGTATGGTGAATGGTTAAATTTTCAGTACATGTTTTAAATTTTGATTAACTGATATTTTGAGTATATGAGGAATTTGATTTCTTTTCAATCCTATATGATGTATGCCTGATGAACAATGCTGTATAATAAGATTTATGTAGTGTATTGGTTTTAAAATTTTCTTACTCTTTTGTCTTGCTTGAGGATAAGCAATGTTTAAGTGTGGGGGAATTTGATAGGGGTCTAATTAATGTATTATTTAGTATATGTTTTGTGTATGTTTAAGGAGTTAAAGTATGAAAATCTATTTATCTTTCATGTTATTTGTCTAGTTTACTTGTTTTTAGATATTTTTATGTGTGTAGGGTGATTTAGGCGAAAAAGAGAAGAAAAGAACAAACACGGGAAGACCAAGGATATGCATGGGATAGAGCGTAAAACGGACCCATACTACATTCTCTTGCTATTCATGGGATAAAAATGAAAAAAATGCCCATGTTCAAAACAAAAATAAGAATGAAAAGAAAACAAAAAAAGGAAAAGCCTAAAAATGCCATGAGATTGGATTAAGGGGAAGTGTGCTTACAAATTATCGTAAAAACATCTAGTAACTTTAGAGTTTTAAAGATTGTGATCAACATTTTATCTTTGAAACATGTTTAGTTTTGGGACTCTATAATCTGGATGTTGAAATGAGTAAAGTATGGTGAATGGTTAAATTTTCAGTACATGTTTTAAATTTTGATTAACTGATATTTTGAGTATATGAGGAATTTGATTTCTTTTCAATCCTATATGATGTATGCCTGATGAACAATGTTGTATAATAAGATTTATGTAGTGTATTGGTTTTAAAATTTTCTTACTCTTTTGTCTTGCTTGAGGATAAGCAATGTTTAAGTGTGGGGGAATTTGATAGGGGTCTAATTAATGTATTATTTAGTATATGTTTTGTGTATGTTTAAGGAGTTAAAGTATGAAAATCTATTTATCTTTCATGTTATTTGTCTAGTTTACTTGTTTTAGGTATTTTTATGTGTGTAGGGTGATTTAGGCGAAAAAGAGAAGAAAAGAACAAACACGGGAAGACCAAGGATATTCACACATTTAGTCAGTCTCTTTCTCTTCATTATTTTTCTTTTACTTGCTGATTTTTCTTCACAGTCGCATTATGTTCCCTTTCTTTCATTGTCTTCAGTTTTACTTTCTTAAACTTTTCTCATTCACTGTCTTTCACTCAAATAATGGTAAGAACCAAGAATCCATCAATGTCACCCATTGAACAAGCAAGGCAGAAGGCTAAAGAAGGAGATATCTCTGCCATATTTTGTGCTAGTTTTTCAATCTTTTCCATAGATAAAGGTAGCAAATTTCTTACCCTTCAAGACAGACCATTTTTGCAATGTAAGTATTTTACATCAACTCTTCTTGAACAGGTAGGCATGCTAGATACCATAAATGAAATGTTGTCATTTTGTGGTTTCCTTAGATTTGCCAATATTCATGAAGATATTTATCCTTATTTAATGCTTGAATTTTATACAACTGTGCAAAGGAATGAGGATAATGAATATTGGTTAGATTTTCGATTGGATGGAAAAGCACACACTCTTACTTATTTTATGATGAATCTCATGTTTGGGTTTTCTCAAACTGGTTTATTTGATCCACCAAAATCTTTTAAAGCTGATGCATTTTGGACATTTTTAACTAGTTTGTAAACAACATATCGAGTTTGAGATGCTAAATCCATGTTTATCAAAGATTTAAAATATTGGGCTTTGCATAAGATCTTTGCATCTTTGATTTTTAACAGGTCTGAATTCAATAGAGTTTCTTTTAATGAATTATTTTTAATGTGGTGTGTGCATAAGAGAAAAGATGTATGCTAGTCTTATTGGGTTTGTACTTAGTTGTTAAATTGTGCTAATAAACACGACTCACCTATAACACATGGGCATATCATTACTGTTCTTGCAAGAAATTTAGATGTTGATTTTCATTGCTATCATAGAGATCGCCCTTTTGTTTATTTTACTGAACATCTTTTATACGTGGAGAAGCTGTCAATAATAATTTTCAGGAAATTCCACCACATTCAAGGTCTTGTTGGAGGGAGCTTACTAGACCATCTGCTCCACAAGAAGAGGAAGCCAATGATGATAGGGGTAGTGGTGATGATGCTATGCATGATGCTCCAACTGATGTGCCTGCTGCACCTGCTGTGGCATCTTCCTCCGCTAATGTGCCAGCTATGCTTGAGCAGCTTTTACAAAATCAGAATTCTATTCAAGATCAAATTTCTTCTATGGCAAGAAGACAAAGGAGGTTTGAGCATAAGGTGGATACATTTATAGCTCAAGCTGGGTATTTAGTTCTCTCACCTCCACCTTCACCATAATTAGGGGAGTTTTTCTTTATTCCCTTTACTTTTATTTTATTTTGTTTTTCGTGTTTACGTTTATCTCATTTCTTCACATTGAGGACAATGTTGGTTCTAAGTGTGGGGGAGTGAGTATGTTTATAAGTTTGTTTGTGTTGGATGAGTTTTTGTTAGTATGTTTTATATGTGAGTTGTTTGTGTGATTTTGTTTCTAATTTAGGCTATTTAGTGAGTTTTATTATAGGGTATTGTTCAATTGGTATGTCATATAGGTTGTTAAGTCATTTATCTTTTATTCTCATTTTACTAGTTTTTCTAAATTTTTAGCATGTGTTTTATGTTTTTTAAGTTATTTTCTTTTACTTTTTGCAACATTATAGATTGTTTAGTCTTTTTACTAACTATGTTTTTAAGTTAGAATTTGCTCATTTAGTTTAAAATTTTTGGGTTCTAGTTGCCTATGGAAACTATAGCCATAATACTTACCCTTTTGTCTTTTCAATAATGGATGAGAACTCAAAAAGAAAAAAGAAAGTGGGATGGAGCATAAAATGCACCTACAGTGTTAATAAAAAGAAAAAGAAAGCAAGATGTACATCCAAAATTGAAATGTATGGGATGGAGCGTAAAATGCACCCATACTACATTCTCTTGCTATTCATGGGATAAAAATGAAAAAAATACCCATGTTCAAAACACAAAGAAGAATGAAAAGAAAACAAAAAAAGGAAAAGTCTAAAAATGCCATGAGATTGGATTTAGCGGAAGTGTGCTTACAAATTGTCCTAAAAACAGCTAGTAACTTTAGCGTTTTAAAGTTTATGATCAACATTTTATCTTTGAAACATGTTTAGTTTTGGGACTCTATAATCTGGATGTTGAAATGAGTAAAGTATGGTGACTTGTTAAATTTTCAGTACATGTTTGAAATTTTGATTAACTGATATTTTTAGTATATGAGGAATTTGATTTCTTTTCAATCCTATATGATGTATGCCTGATGAACAATGCTGTATAATAAGATTTATGTAGTGTATTGGTTTTAAAATTTTCTTACTCTTTTGTCTTGCTTGAGGACAAGCAACATTTAAGTGTGGGGCAATTTGGTAGGTGTCTAATTAATGTATTATTTAGTATATGTTTTGTGTATGTTTAAGGAGTTAAAGTATGAAAATCTATTTGTCTTTCATGTTATTTGTCTAGTTTACTTGTTTTTAGGTATTTTTATGTGTGTATGGTGATTTAGGTTAAAAAAAGAAGAAAAGAATAGACGCGGGAAGACCAAGGTTATGCACGACTCGTGAAATGGGGTTAAGAGTCGTGAAGGGCCAGAGGAGAAAAGAAAGAAGAGCAAAAGAAGAGAAGGAGCTGTGAGGAGTATGATCACGAGTCGTGAAACTCAATCATAACTCATGACTATACAGAGAGACCAGCATAGCGAGGAAAGAAAAGAGAAGAGGAAAAGGAAAAGAAGCCGAGACTTGAGCCAAGGTCACGACTCACACGCAGGGTCACGACTCGTGAAAGTCCATCACGAGTCATGAAAGGCCAGAGAGAGTTCGGGTGAAGCGAGGAAAGAAAGAAAAATCAAAAAAGGGCATCCGTGTTCTGTCGCGAGCGCGACATCTGTAACACCCCAAATCGGGCCTAGTCGGAATCGGAAAGCTAAGTCAGTTAAGTGAAGGGTATTTCGGTAATTTGTGCTTGAGAAAGTTTGGTTAATTAGGACTAAAGTGCAAAGAAAATAATTAATTAATAAGATGTTAAGTGAGAAATCATCTAGTGGAACATGTGTATGGTATTTAGGAAGTGATTGGATAAGATTGTGACACTTGGGTTTGTAGGATGATGACAAGTGGTTTATAAGGAAATGTTAGGGTGTGACTTGGGTTTGGTACCATGGAGATATTATTGTAGGAGGTACTTGTGTGTGTTTAGTGTATGGTGCATGTAGGAGTAAGTCAAAGTAGGATTGTAAGTTTATGACATGTGGACCTATAGGAAGTGGACAAGTGGCAATGGGTAGGTGTACATTTAATGTGAAAGAAAGATTAAGTGTTAGGGAAATAGGTTCCCGTTTTTGCTCTCTCATTCTCCCTATTCCCTATTTTCTTTTTCTTTCTTCCCTTTCTTTGCTCAATCTTTTGGTTTTGAGTAAATTATAAGTGATTTGGTGGAGTGGGAAGTAAGATTGTTAAGGTAAGTTGGGGTTTTAGGGTTCCTACGGTTGGGTTCTCCTTCTCCTCTTTTTATTTCTTTTGATTTTGTATGAGTTAGGGTTTTGGATTAAAAGTAATTTATGGGTTTTTGGTTTGTGCAAGTTGGTGGTAACAAGAGGAAGCTCAAGGGCAAGGAAAAGAGTGTAGATAGGAGCTAGAAAGTGACTTTGGATCTTTGATTTTCAGGTTTGGGAAATTTTATTGTATATATATGAATTTTTGTTTATATATTCATGTATGATATAAGTTTTTGATTGTGTGGTCGATGTTAGATGATGATGGTAATGAGTGTTGGTTGAAATTGCTCAATTGTGCATGTGAATAGGTTTTTGGGTGAAACTGGGTTGGAATGCACTTGACCTCTCTTCAGTAATTAGGCTGTACTGTGAGTTTTAGAACTCCAAATCATGCGATTCTTGAACCTTTATAATCATGAATTCTATTAATTTAAAAGTCTTAGAAATAGCCTTGGACAAATTCTTGCTCTAAGACCCTGAATTTTGGATAACACCGTAGTGTCTCTTTTTGTGTCGGGTTGTTTGACAAGTATAGGTTGTGGAGTTCATATCTCGAGTTCTAGATTTTCAATTGACCTGAAACTTATTCCATGTGAAATCTAAGACGTAGGAGAACATTTGTTAAGAAGAACACTTTTCCTAAAAATGAGGTTTAGAGGTCGGTTTTCACGATGCTAGTTTGTAGTAAAAAGCAGTCTGCTATGGTAGCTGAGGCGAGCTTCTGTCGCGAGCGCGACAAGCGTCGCGACCTCGCGACAGGCATCACGACCTCGCGACAGTTAAACATATTTTGGGCCTTTTCTTCTCTATTTTTGAGTCTAGGTTTGACCTGGATCAATCCCGTGCCTTTCCCATCAGTTATTATGCATGTTTAGGGTAATTAAATGGCTATATAAGTAATTATCGACGGGAAAAATTTAGGAGTATGCTCAAGATTGATGATTTAGCTAGTAAATAATAGTAGGTATAACTTTGTGAAGGATGAGGATTAATATGTGTTGATATCATGAGTCACCTAAGCATGATATATCATAGGTATGAATGCAATTAACGTGGGTGCAATTGAGATGATTGATGAATAATGCTGTTATTATAGATTGTGTAAACGAATATTGTTAGTAGCATGTTTTATTGAAATTCTTGATATGAATGTTGTGTTTATGATGTCAATGATGTGTGGCTTGCTGGAGATGAGGTAAGAGACCTTTGGTTATGTTTTGTGTGCTGTAGATGAGTTTGAGGAAGGAAAGATCATGCAGCATTCTGCAGATTTTCGGAATCATGACTCTGTCGCGAGCGCAACAGAGACCAGTGATTCTGATGCTGTGCCGACGCGAGCACGCGACACTGTCGCGAGCCCGCGATAGCAATAGCTTGTCTGCTCTCCGTCGCGATCGCGACATACGTCGCGATCGCGACAGAGCATATTGTTGGCCTGTTCTATCACGAGCACGCGACTTGTCGCGACCCCGCGATAGCAATGCTTGCCCTCTGTCGCGATCGCGACAACATCGCAAGCGCGACAGAGCCGGGCCCTTCTCTCCTTCCCGCGATCGCGAAGTCCGTCGCGCGCGCGCAGCGAAGAGACTATGGTCTCTGTCGCGAGCGCGACAGGGATCGCGAGCGCGACAGATGTGTTGTATTGAATGAGTTTTCTTTGGTGATTCCAATGTTTGAATTCCGAACTTGTGATGCCTCTAGGTTTGTTTTTTGACTATTTTATGAAGTATGTTAATATAATTGAATATATTATGCATATTTATACTGATGATCTTTCTCTAAGATTATTATGCTATGCTTAAGTGTAAATTGTATGATGCATGATTGATTTTATGAACTTATTCATATGTCTCACCTATTGCTGATTATGTTCAATGATGTAAATTAAGTGAATTGAAATATGATTTGTATGATGCATGACCTGCGAGAGTCAGTCTAGTGGATAGTTAGGTATGCCTAATAGAGTCTATGTATGTGTAGCTGCAGCGCCCCTTTGAACGATTTGGACCCTGATCAGGTCCCCGAATGGTTCCTCGCGAACCCCTATTATGTGTATGTGTATGGATCTTGTTTAAGGTCCTGTTCAATGAAATGTTGCCTTCCGACTTGTACCTGTGTGGTACATTATATTATGTGTTCGATTCGTACCCGTAAGGTACCTTTCAGTACTCGTTATCCACTATTTTGAGTCAGCAGGTATTTCGTTTGCTTTATCTGATATGAACATGAGAATATGATATCCAAATGTATAAGATTTCGGTCATATGAACCAGTTATGAATATATGAATGTGGTATCAGTATGAGTATGATGTTGGGAGATGTGAATGTGCTTACAAATCTTTGAGTGGGCTTAATGTAACTCTAACCTGCATATTGTACTTTTGTCCTTATCTGTAAATGATCTTGTATATTGCATGTGTGATTGAAATCGGTATGACATATAATGTTGACACTATATTTCTGTATAGTAATGTGATAAATGAACATGTATATTAGAATGTGTTTACGTTCTGGCATGATAATTGGGTGTGTTAATCATATGAGTATATGATCGCAGTTAGGAACATTTGAGTGCGTGGCTATTGTATAAAACATGTATAATTATCTGTTAGGACTGGATGCATTCGCTGTTGTGTATGTGTTATACTTGGGCGGCCGTTGTGAATGGCCGTCTATATTTTTCTATATATTTTCCCCACTAAGCGTTATCGCTTAGCACGGGTTCTTTTCCCCGTGCAGGTCGCAGGTTTGCTTTTGTTCGAGTTGCGCATCTGCAGAGTCGGCCACATAGAAGCTAGAAGTTTTGTATCTTGTTCAGCTTTTGTAATTTGGAATTTTCGTATATATGTGTAATATGTATATGTAATAATAGGTAAGGATTCTGATGTAATATTTTAAGCTATGTAAATATTTACACACTTATGTATCTTTCTTACTAGGTTTCTGTTGTATGATTATAAGTATGCATGTGTGTATGTTTTCTCTTAGTGTATGCGCCTTGGCATAATATGTACATTCAGCTTTCTCTCAAAGTTTTTAATTATCACGGATATGTCATTCTATTTATGTGATGTTTACTTGTTTACTCTAGTGGGATGTGACACTCCTATCTATCTTGGATTCTTCTTCCTCTAATCCGAATAGAAGTCTCCATAGTATAGGTTGGGGTGTGACAACATCAATCACGATCGTGACAGAACTAACCGTTGGAGCAGTTTTCATTCAAAAGTCACTTAAAAAGGCACCTTTTCCCACCAAGCTTTGCAACTATCTAAAGGGACATTTTCAAGAAACATCTTTTAGAACATTATAAATATTAGTTTAACTGTAATTTCAAAGGGTTGAATTTTAGTTAAGGAATTTTCTATAAATTTTGAGAGTACATTTCTTAGGAAAGTCTTCAGTTTGTTTTCATGTTTTGAAAAAGAAGACCAACGAGAAGAAGAATTTTTGCAAGGGTTTGAGAATTGGCTTGAAAGATTTCTTTCTCATTACTCTCATCTATTACTTCTTCTCTGTAAATCAAATGAATATTATTTGAGAACTTGAATATTTATGTTATTTTCTATTTCCATCTAAATTAGTAGTCTTTTAATGTATAATTTTCTATTAGTATTTTTATGCATCATCTTTATTTGCTATTAGTATTTTTATATATGATCTTTATAAGTAAGTGTTTAATTGAAAGATAAACTCTTACTTACATCTAATGGAAGTTCATCATTGAAATATTATTTGAGAAATCATAATATTAAATGGTTGTTATAGGTTTGTGATTATTCCTGAAATTTTCATGTATAACCCTCTAATTCATTAATGAAAATTGTGAGTTAGAATTATAAATGTATGTTTTAGGCATTCTAATTTAGGTTGAGAGAGTAAATTGAAACTTTATTCCTACTTGGCTTGCTTAAGAGATTAAAATTATAATTAAATGATGGAATCAAGTTTTATAATTGTTAATTCTTCATTATATGTTTTGTCTTCTTTGATTAATATGAACTAGGTTTAAGTAGTTTAGGTTTAACTCACAAATTAATGATCATTGTAAACAAGATTAAAATTTAGTAGTAATAGTTTGTAATAATTAGCACATTCCTCGTGGGATTGACATCTTTTGTACTATAACCGGTACACCATATGCTTGCGAAATTAGCATGTAAAATAGGCTAACAAAGCACGTTTTCCCTTCCTCAGCAAAACGCTAGTAATACAAAGCTTGTAAAACAAAATCTCATCTTTCCCCAAAACCATGTATCATGCAAAATCATATAAAACCTTACCTCCTGTGCCTCCAAAACGTACTTATAACAAATATATCTCAATTTACACAATAATAACACAAATTAAATCAACATATACAGAGGTTACTAAAACCCAGAAAATCTATCTCATGTTCATGTTCATACTCTTCAAAAATTGACATTCAAAGCCTTATAATTCTTATATCTCAAATCATATACACATATCTATGAACACATACATTTACATGTAACATAACACACAAATAACAGATATTCACAAATCAACCCATCATCCGAAGAGAAATGGACAACCATTTTCAAAGTACACAACCAAATACAAAGCTCCCAAACCTAGAAATAGAGCTCTAGTCACTAGCTTCACGCTACCACTTTCCCCTTTCCTTTTCTCTTTCTCATCTCTTCATATTCTTACATAATCCAACCAAAACAAAACCCAATTAAACCCAAGGACAAACCATATAATCCCAAACCAAATCCGAATGGAATAAGAAGGAGAAGGAGAAGAAGAAGAAGATTCAAGCCACAAAACTCAGCCACTTACCTCTTGGAACACTTCTATCTCAAAATCCTAGCTCAACTCTTAAAGAATACCCACATGCAAAGCTTGAGAGCAGAAATGGAGAAGTGAGGAAGTGAAAGAACGTGAGAGTGCAAGAAAGGGGATGGCTTCCATGGGAAGCAACCAATTCCTGCTCTCCCTCTCTCTTCTTCCTTTCAAATCCCCATTAATGTACTCACCCACTTATCCACATGTCCAAATCTCATTGGACCACTAATTCCCTTCTTTGACTTTCTTTCTTTTTCTCCTCTAGTCATTTACACAAATACCATTATACCCTCAATAAACTCTTATAATTCCTTAATTAAATCCCAATTTACTTACCAATTACTAAATTACCCTTTTAATGTCCAACTAAACATGCAATTTCAACTAGGCCATTTTTGGGATGTTACAATCTGGATAAGCAGACTAATAGGACTACGCTGGCTCGATAAGTAGGCACTTCTGGAAAGTCACCGAGTGCATCGAGTAGGGCTCTAGAGAAAAAAAAATCCCCTCTGGGAACTAGTCGAGTGGCCTAGGAGGGTGATATGCCCAAGACAAAGGCCACATGCCTAAGCTGATATGGTCCATAACTTGGGATACAAGGAAGGATACCGGGGGAAAACCTCACATCGACAATTGCGAAAAACTCTTCGGCCCTGGACATAATTCTTGATGAGTACTAAAAAACATGAAAACGGGGATCCCAATAGCAGACGGCAGCCAACAAAAGATCTCGGTCGAACTTGATCCTTCTCAAAAGCCTCAGACTCGAATAGGGAGCTAGAGTTCCAGTGTCCTAGGTCTTGGGATCATTTAGTAGTCGATGCAGTTCATTGAGGACGTGCGTTGACATTTTCAGATAGCTGTACAAAAAGTAAATAAGTTGGATCAGTGAAAAAAAAGGAGCCGGTCTGTTCCGTCTGGAGAAATTAGGCCACTTTTTCGTGCATTTTTAGACTCGTGCATTTTCACCAGCATAATTTACTTTTTTCTTATTGTTATTTTTTTGTCATATATAATTTACTCGCAGGAAGATGCTCAATAAACGGTGTCAACCACAAGAATGGAGTACAAGAGAATATTCAGGGAGTAAAAAAAATAATATATATAATAATAATAATAATAATAATAATAATAATTGTAACACCCCCGCCGCCGCCCCCGTTGGAAGGGCACCGTCGGGCGCGCCACAACACGACACTCACTCACGACATGGCAAAGCATACAGCGGAAGCATTCAATAACCATATAATAAAATCTTAGAAAATAAAAAGGGAAACATACTTCATTACATAAATAATCAAATGCGAGTTATATACAATGGCCCAAAAAGGTTACATCTTTAAAATCCTTTACAAAAAGAGAAGTACATAAACAAAAGAATTATACATATACAAAAGACAATTTCAGGAGGAGACAGAAATAATAAACTCGACTCCTAAGTGGCCTGCCTGCAGATGCACGACTCGAGCACTCCCAAAATCCTTTACGATACCTGCACGGGATAAAAGCCCGTGCTAAGCGATAACGCTTAGTGGGGAGAAACAAACACAATAGAGCACTAACAAGAAACATGCACTAACATATATAATTCAATAAGAATTAGAGTTCAGAGATATAAACAAATATATCCAGAATAAATAACACAATGCACTAAACCGTTACACTATTCATAAGTCACACTATGATCAGAACACTCACTGAATCAATACAAGACCGTTCACACAATAGCCTGAAATCAATGGTTGAGGATACGGGAACACGGCACGGGAGACCGAAGCCTCAAAAACACTTTAATACCCGAAGGTAGCGCGGGAGACCGAGGTCTCAAAACATTTTATCACTACACGATTGATGACCATCTCGGAGGTCGACCGCTTCGCCCAAACGGGGCGGACAGAACAGCTGAACACTAACCCTTCTTAAGCATGCTTAATTATCCTATACCTTGACACTTCAGGCTCGACAATACAATAATTCACCAGACAATACATAACAAAAACAATATTCAAATTAAGACTCTTATATTATATAAATCCATAACAAGGGCACTAGCACATTAATATTATGAATCAAAGGCACACACATACTCCATGCAATAGTGAGAAACCGTGCAAAGTGAACCAAAAGAAACACATTCAGAAAACAAGGCAAGCAGGAAGGGCCTCTGTCGCGATCGCGACAAGTGTCGCGCTCGCGACAGAGCACGGGGTACTTCCTCGCGAGGTCGCGCCAAGGCCTCCTCGCGACGAAGCACTCGCGGCAGAATTTCACAGAGCCGAGCTCTGTCGCGCTCGCGACAAGCGTCGCGATCGCGATAGAGACCAGTTCTTCCTCCTCGCGCGCACGCTCGGCAGTACGCCCGCGAGGAGGTTTCCGCGACCGAGCTCTCTATCGCGCTCGCGACAAGTATCGCGATCGCGACAAAGGGCTCTTCAAGAACAAGGGCCAAGTCCGCCTTCTGTCGCGATCGCGGCACTTGTCGCGGTCGCGACAGAACCCAGATTCGCCCAAAACTGCACTTTTCCCTTCACAACTTCACACACGAAACTCCATACATGCAAACAAGAAACACAAACACTTACCTCATGCCTCCAGCACATCACCGCATCACTTTCAAGCCACATAACCCATTTTAAACAATAATACCACATCGATGTATCGAAATTCACTCACATGGCACAATCATGATCTCATAACACATAACAATTTCACTATATCACAATCACTTCACTATAAATCAATGCTCGATTAACATGCATTCATAACACACTCAGGATTACAGATAACATGCAAACACTAGCTAGAGTTGATCCAAGGAGAAAATTAGGGAAAAACCACGAAATCCACAACATAACTCTCAATCACTTACTTGCATTTAAACCCATTTCCAAACAACACTCAAGAACACAGCTCCCATACATCATCAAATAAACTCCCAAAACTGGAAATCGCAGCTTCAAACCGAGCTCCTTACGAGTCCACTTTGTCCTTGCCCTTGCGCTTCCTCCTCTCTTCCGATTCTTGCACAAAAACCCAGCCACAATACACTCAAATCAGACCCAAACACAATCAAAATCAGAAATCCAAGAACGAGAAACAAATACGAGACCCCAATCCGAACTCAACCACTTACCTTCAACACTTCCAGCTCAAACCTTCCAAGATCCCACTCAAAACTCAAGAAATCACAAGAGAAGAGAGAAGAGAGTAGAAAAATGAAAGCAAGAGAGAGGGGAGGACGGGAAAATGAGAAAAGCAAGGGGAAATTGAGATAGCTTCCACGGGAAGCTAGGCAATTTCTGCCCTTCCCTCTTCTCTCTCATACTTTACATTAATTACTCACCAACTCAAGCCACATGTCACAATCTTAGAGAATCAAGCCAATCCATCTTAACAAATTCACTTAAGGCACCATACACTAACCACACACAAGCCTAATCCACACAAATATCTTCCAAGTACCAAACACTCACTCACACCACAATATTTCTTATAATTCCACTTACCTCCAATGTACCATGCACTAAAACCACACAATAAAAGCCTTAAATCCACTAACACCCTACAACTATACACTATAAACACACACTAATATTCTCTTCACTTCACTTAACACTTAATTTAATTAATTCCTTTAACACAAAATTCTTAAATGTCCAAAATTCCTCTTTACCCAAATTACGAAAATACCCTCACTAAACCGACTTATCGCACAAATTCCGACCATGCCCTATTTGGGTTGTTACAATAATAATAATAATAATAATAATAATAATAATAATAATAAGATAGTATAATAGTAATATGAAAAAAAAATTAGGAGAAGATATTTTTAGTGTGTGGCTGAGGTGCGGCCACAGGGCCGCATCTCAAGGCCTTGACATGCGGCCTCACCTTGGGGCCGCATGTCAAAGGGATGTTTAAATCCCATTTTTGCTTTTGCCCGTGAGTGAGTTTCTCTCTCCTCACTCAGCTTTCTTTTCTTACTTTTATTTGTTTTCTTCATCGTTTTTCTCTCTTTTTTCCTCATATCTTGCACATTTGTGATTCATTTTTCACACCAAAGCGATCCCATTTAAACCATCTATAAGGTGATATAATTTTTTTAAAGTTTCTCTATGATTTTTTTAATGGGTATTTCAATAGCAGATTAGTTTTGTTTGCTTCTTTTCATATTTTATTTTATTTTATTTATTCTACGTGATACATTTGCTATTTATTTTCTTTGTAAGTAGACAGTAAAAAAAAGAATAATAATGAAAAAAATAAAAATGAAAAAAAAGAGAGAAATGCTTACCTTGTTCCCTGCGCGAGCCAGTAGAAGGATAAGTGAAAAATGCAGTAGAAATGATGTGTAAATGAGGAATGCGTAGAAGTTAGATATTTATATGTTCTTTTTAGCATGTAATTAGATTCTGTTGTTATGTTTATTTTTATTGTTTTTTTAAATAATATGTTAAAATGTAAATAAGTACAGATAATGCTAGTTAAAAGTGCAATCGAGTAGAAAGTAATAATTGCTACTTTGAGTTATTTGCATAAAAAAATAATAACTAATAAAAATAGATAAAAAATAATTAAATAAAAAAATATAATAATAATAATAATAATAATAATAATAATAATAATAATAATAATAATAATAATAATAATAATAATAATAATAATAATAATAATAATAATAATAATAATAAATGTGCATACTTTGGCCATTGAATTTGGTTCTACACTACAAGAAAACTGTAAAATAGAGACGGAATTTTAGAGACGAAAAAATTTTCGTCTCTAAATAGAGACATAAATTGATTTTCGTCTCTAAATAGAGACGAAAAGTATTTTTCGTATCTAAATAGAGATGGAAATCAATTTCTGTCTCTATTTAGAGACAAAATTTTTTTGTCTCTAAAATTCGATCGCTAATAATGGCGGGATTGTTCCCTCCACATTTAGAGACCGCAAATAGAGACCGTAAACTCTTTTCGTCTCTAAATAGAGACGGAATCTTATTTCCGTCTCTATTTAGAGACAAGATTTAATTTTTGTCTCTAAATAATTAAAAATTATGTCTCTAAATTTAGAGACGAAATTTAATTTTCGTCTCTTTTTAGAAACGGAATGACTTTCCGTCTCTATTTGGAGATGGAAGTTAAATTCTGTCTCTAAATTTAGAGACAAAATTGCTTTCCGTCTCTATTTAGAGACGAAAATAAAAATTTCTTCTCTATTTAGAGACGGAAAAAGTTTACGGTCTCTATTTGCGGTCTTTAAATAGGCGCGATCTAATCTCGCCTTCGTCTCTAAATAGAGACAGAAAGTTATTTCGTCTCTAAATAGAGACGAAAATTAAATTCAGTCTCTAAATAGAGATGGAATTTAAAGAGAGACGAAAAGCTATTTTCATCTCTATTTTTCGGGATATTTAAATCCCTTTTCTTTTCTCTCTCCTTCTCTCCTTCTCTCCCTTTCTTCTTTCCCCCCTTTTCTCCCCTACCCTCTCCGGCAGATCTGCACCGTGCACCACCCCTCTCCCCCGCGCCGACCGAAGCCGTCACTCTCCCCCTTCCCCGCCACAGGCGAACCTTCTTCTCCGGCCAGATCTGCTGCACAGGTACTTTATTTTCTGCATTTTTTTATTTTTTTTATTTTAATGTAGTATTTTATTTATGTTTTATATTTATGTATTTTGTTTATTTTAATTCTTGAGTTCATTTATAATTATTCAATTGAAATTATTATTACTTGACAAAAAATTCCTAATATGTTCTTGGAAAAAGAAATAAAAAAAACTTAATTTTAATTATTTTCTCTTAAAACTTTTACATTTTAAATTTAGTTATTCCAATAAAATAATTATTAAAGTCATCAAAAATTAATTAATATATACATAAAAGATAAATAAAAAAGAAAAACTATAATTAATATTACCTTCAATGATTAATAAACTCACATAAAAATATAGATAAATAGAATTGTTGAAGGATTAATTATGAACCCAATAAAAGAGAAATAAAAGAATAATAATAAAAAAAAGCAAAAAGAAAAACCACCATTAATTGTACTTAAATAATTACAAAACTCACCATTAAATACATAAATAAAATTATTAAAGGTTATAAGGAAAGAACACCTATATTTATCATTTTTGTTGTATGAATAATAATGGATATTGTTATTAAATCACTGTCCTTTGATGGGAAAAAGGAAAAAATTATTTAACCCATCAATACCCATTAAAATAAAATACTCGTAATCATGCAAATGTAGCATTTGAACTATAATCACAACAATTGTAATCTAATAATAATTCGGTCACTAAATAAAATTTAATTTCATTTTGGTCAAAAAATAAATTCGACTTAAAATATTCACATGACAAGTTATGAAAGATTATATGAGTTATTTTTTGGTAGGAAACGTTATTGAACAGTTGGAGTAATGCATTAGAACTTTGAACTCTTCATAATCTGCTAACTTAGTTTATGCACTCAATCATATAATTGTTAGCTTCGTTTATTTTAATGTCACTAAATTTTATACATATATTAATACATTAAAAAATACATTTTTTAAAATTTATTTATAGTTCATTTAATATTTGTTTCATTATATAAATTAATTAAGGTAATTTTAAAATTAATATTATTTATTATTTTATATATTTTAAAAAATATATATCTTAAAAAATAGAGACGGAAATTCGTTTTCCATCTCTAACAATAGAGACGGAAAACAGTTTCCATCTCTAAAAATAGAGACGGAAAACAGATGCCGTCTCTATTTTTAGAGACGAAAATATGGTTTCCGTCTCTAAAAATAGAGACGAAAAGCAGTTTTTATCTCTATTTTCGTCTCTATTTTCCATTAGAGACGGAATTCCGTCTCTATTTTTCATCTCTATTTCTCTGATTTCTTGTAGTGGTACAAGATTAGAACCTTGTTTGAGTATTTGGTATGCGTATAGAAAATTTGATGCATTTCAGTTAAAAAGTTGCTTGAATTTAGTTAGAATGTTATTCTTATTTAGTTAAAATACTGTCTGTATTTAGCTAAGATACTATCTGAATTCAGTTAAAATACCATCTGAATAATCATAAAATAATACTAATTAATTCATTTTGCATAAACTAATTGTCATTTTTTTAGGATGCCTCGACCGTATAGAGTACGCTGGAGATTGGATGTACCTCCGCCTCTAGAGGAGATGTCAGATGTGCAAAGGCAGCGTTATGAGACCTTGTGTCAGATGCGGATTTTTCTTAGCAGATTTGTGTGTAGACCATTCTTAGAGCAGATAGGCATGTGGGACGAGGTGAGAGCCCTGATAGCATCAGCCTGCTGGATCAAGTTTTTGAGATTGGCTTACACGACATATCCAGAGGTCACCAGAGAGGTGTTGGCCACCCTACAGTATAAGGGATATCAGAGGCCAAACATGGAGCTTGGGACTATATCTTTCTGGACTATAGGCCATTATCACGAGAAGAGCCGTTTGGATTTCTCTCTGGCGATGGAGCTCCCGACAGGGGACCAGGTCATGGTACCAGATAGTACCGTCCCAATGCATTATTGGGAGCAGATCGTCGTACCAGGTGTCCTTTACCGCTCTAATTAGGCGAAGAGCACTTTATTGCGTTCATAAGCTCTGAGGTATATTCAGAAGGTGTTTGCCAGCAGTTACCTCGATTGGATTGGGAGTCAAGGTTCCATAAATGCCATAGAAATATAGAGTTTGTGGGCCATGGTGACTGGCAGACAGATAAACATTGCCCATGAGATTATATCTGCGTTAGTGAGAGCTGGACGAGGGAGTACCGAGTATATATGTGTCGGAGGAGTGGTGATTAGGTTTCTCCTTTATTTGAGACATGACCACCGCACCTTCGGGCTGCACTTGGAGGGAGATATATCTGTTAACCTCGCCGTCGCAGGAGCTATGGGTATGGTGGAGCCAGTATGTAAGGATTCATATGAGTATAAGCTACTCAGTATAGTAGAGACTAGGCTTCTCTGCAATTTGCCTCCATTCCTAGATGCAGTTGGCCCTTCAGGAGGCAATCACCTATAGCCAGATGAGGAGGAGCCATATATGCCACAGGTTGAGTAGGGCTCATATGATTTGGACATCACACATCTTATTGGCACTCCCCCTTCATAGCGGATCCTACATGAGAGCAGAGTCCGTACCACTCCTCCCCCACAGATGCATTACAGTCAGCTAGGCCATCCGGGGGCATCCTCCTCCGCAGTCTCGCTGCCATATGAGTACAGGGCAGACTAGAGTCAGCCCACTCTAGAGATGTCATTCTAGTCCATGTACTAGGATATGATGTCTGTATTTACCACTCTAAGGAAGCGCCAGGATGAGAGGTTCACCCTATTTGGCTAGCAGATGGAAGAAGGGTTCGGAGAGATTGGTAGCCGTTTGGATAGGAGAGAGGGATCTATGACTACCTCGTTGGCTGCGATAGCACAGAGGGTTGATGAGTCCTTCCAGAGGATGGATGATTCGCTGGCCACCACCAGGCACCGGATGGATATCTTGGAGCAGACTTTCGCAGGGGCATCCCAGGGCGTGAGAGATCTACGTGAGGATTTAGGGAGAGACTTGCCTGTCATTCGAGAGGATTTGGGGTTTCATATTAATGGATATGCTTCAGCTGTATCTGGCTTAGCCTCCAGTTTTCAGGAGTTGTCTCATACTATTACGAGCATGGCTAGCCCTTTTCTCAACAGACAGGAAGAGGTTAGATTCCGGGTATCTTATTCGTCATCATCGAGGCCACCGCCTGAGGATGTCACGCATCAATCGGCACCTCATCCAGCTCAGCCTAACGATCCAGACATGCCCACAGATTACCCTCCTTTGTAGAGTGTGTTTCAGGGAGTTGATGGATATTGTTTTTACATGATGTACAAAAATTCTCTACCTAGAGCATGAGTTTATGTTTATATTTGCGTTTATTGTGTTTTTGCTGTTAAGCATAGTTAAAAAATATATATATATAAAATATAAAAATAAAATAAAATAAAATAACAAATAATAATAACAATAATAATAATAATGACAAAACGAAAATTAAGGAAAATATTAAAATAATGAAAATAAGTTGACTCATACACAACCAAAACAGGTTAATGCATTCAATTAAATCATTTTTTTGAACATTCAGGCACACGACAATGATGTCTAACGGCC
This sequence comes from Excoecaria cochinchinensis, assembly GCA_947683425.1. Lineage (NCBI taxonomy): Eukaryota > Viridiplantae > Streptophyta > Magnoliopsida > Malpighiales > Euphorbiaceae > Excoecaria > Excoecaria cochinchinensis. The sequence goes on from CANTUQ010000013.1 coordinate 3,782,940, forward strand.
ATTCAAATATCTAACTTGCCAACAAAGAAAATGAAAATTACCATTACACTGCATCAACAGGTTAGAGACCAACCTGGCTAAGGCTAGACACCGTACAGGTTAAATGCCGTAACGAGGGAGGTTAACACCACATCAAAGTCGGTTACAGACCAACCCGGCCAAGGCTAGACATCGAATAGGTTAAATGCCGCAATGAGGGACGTCAGACACCGCATCAAAGTCGATTACAGACCAACCCGGCTATGGCTAGATGTGGCACAGGTTAGATGCTGCAACGTGAGAGGTCAGACACCGCATCAAAGTTGGTTACAGATCACAACGTCCTGGGCTATATACCATACAGGTTAGATGCCGCCATGATGAAGGTTAAATACCATAACAATAGAGGCTAGACACCGCACAAGTTAGATGCCACAATGACAAGGGTTAACACGTCGACAAATAGACGGTAAACACCCCAGTAACTTTAGTCAGATCGGAAAGCCAACTGCCTCAAGTACGCATCTCTTCTTTCTTTCTTTGAGTTTTGGCTCACCTAGGCACCCAAGCACTACGTTCTCTAAAATTGGGGGCAACTGTAGATACCGGGTCCAGAGTCAGCTCAGACCAAGGTTACCCAATGATGAAAATGATACTTGTTCGTGACTAAAATGATTAGAAGTGACAATTTCCTTATCAAAGCCTTTTTTTAAAATAAAAAAATAAAAAAAAAATATATATATATATATATATATATATTTTTTTTTTATTATTTTTATTTTTTGGTTTTTCGGCGCGCGTGTGACGCAGGCGGCATGAGGCCCTTGCGGAGCCGCATGCTGCGTGACACGCGGCTCCCCCTGCGAGGGGTGCATGAGCCATACAGCCCTGTGCAGGCACACGCTGCAGGTCGCCATCTTCGCTAGCACGCCTGTTTTTTTTTCCATTTTTGGCCTATTTTTTTTTTCGATTTTCTCAGTTAAAAATTCAAACTACCTTTTTCGATTTTTTAAAGGGGTAATTAAGGGTTCTTAATAGGAAAAGAGGGGTTTGTGGGGGACCAAAATTGCTCTGGTATAAAAAGAAAAATTAGAACAGGTTAAAGGGGAGATTTTTGGGAACAGCAAGAAAACCCAGAAAAAAAAGAAAGAGTTCTTGAGAGGAAAACACTTCTTCTTTCTAAAAATATTCAGAGATTTGTTCTTGAGCCAAATAAATCGATTATTTGTGCTTAAGGCTAGATTCTCACAGTCAGATTTCTTTACAATCAATTTTGAAACAGTGATTTTAATTTTCATTTCAAGCAAATCGACAGGAAATCATCATCTTCCTTCATCTTGCAATCAAAAAATAAGGGTAAATACGTGGGCTAAATCATTTTTTTCGTTTTTCATTCATTCATTGTTATCAAATTGTTTTTTTCTTCATTATTGTTCATTATTATTCTGTAAATTATTTTTCTTGTTTATTATTGCTTGATTTTGTTAATCTATATACTGTATATTATTGTTGTTTGTTGTATTTGACATAAACTTAATCTTATTTATTATGAATAATCTACATATTGTTGTATTATTAATATATTTGTTATTTATCACTAATATTTATTAATAATCTATTTGTGTTTATTATTTATTCATTGTTGTTTATGCTTAACCTGCCTATTGCTTTTATATTATTAGCATATTAGTTATTATATATTGTTAGGTTATTATTTGTTGTTTATTAGTGTTGTTAATCTGCTTATCTTTTATTATTCATTCATTAATGTTTATTATTATGTATTGTTAAAGTTCTTCACTATTATTTGTTATTATTTTGTTTATTGTTTATACATTTTGTTCTTTAACAATGCATGTTGTTCATTGGTTGCTTGTATAGTAAGATTCATCATTAACAGTTAACTTAATAATTAATCTAGTTGTTTAAATTATTTATTAATTGCTTATTGTAATTAATCCGTGGGTTTCCATTATTTATTTATTTGTATATTAATGTGTTTGTTATGAACAACATTAACTTAATTTAATTTATCTACATGATGCATGAACATAGCTTATAAACTAATTAATAATATATATTTTTTTGTTTCTATTTGATTCTGACTTATTATTATTTATTTGAATAATTTTCAATGTTTATTTAACCTGTATGCTTAATGCAACTATTGATTATTTCTATTCAATTGATTGTTTATATCTAATTGATTTAATTGATTGTTAATATTTAATTAAAGTAATTGATGGCATCTATCTAATTGATTTAATTGATTGTATATATTTAATTAGTTTAATTGATAGCTATATTATTCAATTTTTGTTATATTTTTCAATTAATTGCTTGTTTATACTATATTATTTGTATGATTCAATTTACTGACATTTTATTTTATTCTTTTTATTGCCTCAAAATTTATTTGCTTTCATCGTGAGTAACATTTCTTAGTGAACTAGCGGATCAGGAAATTAAAGACCTTCAGAACTTCGATTTGCGTATTTTAAACTCCGCATTTTATTTTCTTCGATTTATTTGTCATATTTGTGTATTTTTATGTAAAATTGATTATTTTTATGCACGTTTTGAATAAGAAATCACTAAACAGATTTTTATTAATAAATTGGGTTTTTTCATAATAAAATGGACCAATATCCTATTTTAACAAATAAAATCTCACATTCAAATGGAGAATTAATTTTCATGGATCACTCATCCCGATTTTCTCAATAAATACCCAAAAAATGGTTCTCCAATTTTCTAAGTCAATAAAAGGAACTAAAGTTCCTAATCCCAATAAACGTCACGATTTATGTATGATGTATTTTATATTATTTATTCCTTTGGTAGTATTCATTTATTTATTTTGGCCCCTTGTAATTTATTTTGGGGCGAATTTTATTCTCTTATGCTTTCTTATTTTAGGGGATTGTTCTGTCCCATTTTGTTACATGCAATTTATTTTTCGCTTTCCTTAATGCTTTCTTTACCGCTTTCCAATATGATTGCAATGCACTTTAAGTTTATTGCACAGCCGCATGAGATGAGAGATGGAATTTTGATTTCTTAAAAACACTCACTTGTAAACTTAACTTAAGGATTAATAAGAGTGAAGTTTCGAATAACTTATCTGATTTAAGACACCTGAGGTTAGATGACCTTCTCTAATTTCTTGTAAATTAGGTGGCGACTCCAAAATACCTTAAAAGGTGCCTAAAAGGTGTCATGAGACTAGATGATCCTTCCAATGTTCTATTGGAAGGAGGTGTCCAAAATGTCTCATGATGCCGAAGATCAATAAGACGTAAACCAACCCCTCGAGCCCTAAAATCGGGTCTCATCACGAGGGCCTTTGCTAGGTTCGGTGCACGTCACACCCCCATATCAAGGAAAGTTTTGTGCCAGCAGCTTCAACATGTGCTTATATGGGGGAAGCAGAACATCAGTGGGTGGATGGAAGAATTGTGCTGGGTTTCGATGTCTTCAATGATTTTTTGATTAGGACATTGGATTCATCAAGCCAGCAGAGGGTTTTTGGGATGAGGAAATCATGACCAAGGAGACAGTTTGGGACAGCGAAGCACTCGAGGAGGTTATCACTGAGAAACTAATGACTGCCTGTTTGAAGGCAAAGGGAAATATGGAAGATAAAACTGTAAGGAAACAGAGTATGGCCATACAGGGAGTTATTGCAGTGGCCCCAGAATGCCAGTTTGATTCAAAGCTATCGGCTGCAACATCTGCGTCGGTAGAGAAAGAAGAAAAAGATAGCTTAGATTTTCTTTTTACACCTGAACTTTTAAATAATGTTGATGATATTTCTAGTTCTATTAATAATATGAACGATTTTGCTTACTTGTGCGATGTTTTCGATGATTTCATTATGCATAATCCTTATCATGATTCATTTATATTTGACATTGATTCAACTGATGCCACTCCATTTAATCTTGGAACTTTAGAAAACCTGGAAAAAATCTTAATAGCATCTAATGTAACTCCTGATGAGAGGTCAGAATTTGAGAGAATTTTAAGCAAACATGAAAAAGTCTTTGCCTGGACCTATGAAGATATGCCGGGAGTAGATTGTGAAATTGTAGAACATGCCATCCCAACATACCCTGACTACAAGCCAGTAAAACAGAAGCTTAGGAGGCTCAGGCCAGAATGGGCAGAGAAAGTGAACGAAGAGATCCACAAACAGATCGAGGCCAAGTTCTTGAATGAAGTGCAATATCTGACCTGGTTGGCCAATGTCATCCTGATAGCCAAAAAGAATGGCAAAGTACGTATGTGTGTGAATTATCGAGATCTGAACAAAGCTTGTCCGAAGGATGACTTTCCACTGCCTCACATTGACGTATTAGTAGACAGTGCAACTGCTTGCATGATGTACAGCTTCGTAGATGGTTATGCGGGCTATAATCTGATTCTTAACAGAATAGTCGATTGAATCAAGATGGCCTTTATCACTAAGTGGGGGAAATTTGCTTATAGTGTGATGCCGTTCGGTTTGAAAAACGTAGGAACAACATATCAGAGGATGGCAATAAGGATCCTCGATGACTTGATCCATAAGGAAGTGGAAGTATGCATGAATGACATGATGATCAAGTCAGCCACCATGGAAGGTCACTTTGAGGCTTTAGAAAAGTTCTTCCAGAGGATCAGTAAGTAAAATCTGCGATTGAACCCCAAGAAATGCCTTTTCGGTGTCACTCACTACAAGAAATTACACCTTTTATGATGCAAAAAATTATCATGAAAAATTCATTTTTCGTCGCTAAAAAGATAAGGTGACGAATTTTTATCATCACAAAGAACGTAACGGTAGGCACGTAACATAAAAGTTTACGTGACAATTTACTTTTTTGTCACCGTAAGTATCATTTTTTGTGACGAAAATGATTATCGTCATCTTTAGTTCTTATTTTTCATGACAAAAATTATGTCATAAATAAAATTATATTTCGTCACATTATATTGTGTATCGTCACTAAAAATTGGCATTTTTTATGACAAATTTAAAATTCGTCACAAAATTAAATACTTTTAATGACGAAACTCTGTTTTTTGTTAAAACCATTAAGCATTGGTTACGTAATTTTCGTCACAAATAAATATAATTTTCGTCATAAAATATTTAATATCGTCACTAAATCTAATACTTTAAGTGACGAAAAATAATTTCGTCATTAAATTAATGTATATTAATGATGAATATAAATCGTCATATTACGTTACATTTTAGTGACATAAATAGGGATAAAAATAATTATCACAAAAAATAGTTTTAGTGACAATTTTTTATTGTCATTAAATTATATTTTTTTATTATAATATTAATATCGTAATTGTAAACATTATATCGTTATTTATGAACAAGTTGACAAATTATGACAAATATAGTTATCATATATGCATTATATTAAAAATGACACATTTTAAATTTAATGTCATACAATCAATTAAATTTCTAAAGAAAATCTAATATAATGTATTTATTCAAATAAAAGGTTAATTAAAAAAAAACATAGTGCCTAATACAAAAAATTAAATTTGCATCCTAATCAAGAAATAAAATCTGTTGAAATTTCAAAATTTGCATCATGTTCCTGCAAAAAAAAAAAATCTTATATCAGATAAAAAAAACTCAATCATGTAACATCCTTCATTTATACACACACTACGGTTACAACGATACTGCACGATTACTTGATTTTCTTAAATTACTCTTAAAATTATTACGAAATCCAAGTAATTATTTTTTTTATCCTTTCACTATACCCATCTGCCCTATAGCTATTTAGTTTTACTATTTATTCAATCAAAATACAAATATGTCACTTAATTCTATTGAAATTTCGGCAGAATTCTCTCTATAATATTGCCTATCCCCTGTAAACAATAAAATCTTTACACTTCAAATAATTATATATTTATTCACCCCACTTCAATTCAAATTCCACAAAATTTCAAGGAATCAGTTAGAGAAAAATAGTATACAATTCAAAAGAGAACCTCTTGTGATAAAAGTGGGCTCAATTCAACTAGTTACTTTATGATTATTGAAATTCCATGTCACTTTAAAATAAATAAAGTGGCATTATACATTAGAGAAAAGGTCAGTAGCTGGTTTCCAAGTTCTGACATTTGGATGGAATTTTTTAAAAACTTAGGCATGTATTGCCATACATCATTCAAACAGTTCATTCTCTTATCAGGTAGAACAAGTTTCCAATGACTTTCAACAGACGTTTGAGTCATATATCTGATTGCACATGCTTATATACAACCAGAAAGCACATATAAACGTATGTAAGACATCCATTAAGACTAATAGAATCTTAATGGAAGAGAACAAACAGATAAAATTCTACATAAATAATGAGAGGGGTAAAAGAACTTTGACCATCACGAGCACATTTAAGGTGACCATATGATATGGGATCTGAACCCATTATAGCATTAACTAGCAAAACTGTTATCTAGGTACAATTTATTCCAGAAACAACAGATTAAAGTACCACCCACTTGTCTATCAATTGAATTATAGCCAGCATTAATAGTCCCCAGCATTATGAAGTTGATGAGCATTGCATTACCAACAAAATAGCAGGATCATAATTAAAATGTTATATAAAGTTGGAAACAAACTCGGTAGAACTACTTGGTGAGCCACCAGAACAGTTTTCAGCTAATCAAAAAATTCTGCTGCAGTATTGAGATACCATATCTCAACCTTTGTATTTCACTAAAATTCAAATTATGAGCAAATGGAAACTCAAATACTAGAAAATTCCATCAAATAAGCAAAAACAATTTAAAGATTAATGCTTACCTCAGAAGGCTGCTCCTCTGCTATAGCAACAACCTTCAGCCACCAAAATGCTTATTTTCTAAGAACATAATAATTTCTTAATGCACATACCAGGAAATGCTAGCAAAATGCTTATTAGTGCTGTTTCATGAGGATCTGTGATAGGAGCTAAATTGAAGTATAATTTAGTATTTATTTTGTGTGTATTTATGTAATTAATCATGCTATTGTATGTAAATTTAATGTAATGTGTTAGATCATGTTAATTTGTATCAGTTGAGTTTTTATTGTATTTACTGTTGATTTTAGGTGAAGAAATGGAGAAAAGAGTAAGTCACGAGAGCAAAGGAAGCAGATCACGTGTCATACAAAGAGATCACGCCGTGAGCTAAGGTCACGTGACGTGACTGAAGAAGAGAAAGAAGAAAAAGAGAAAGAAAAGAAGAGGAGGAGTTGCGAGAGGAGAGGTCACGGCGTGAGCAAAGGTCACGCGACGTGACGCCACAGAGAGGCTAGGAAAAGAAGGGAAAAGAGAAGAGAAGAGAAAGGAGAGGAGAAGAGGCGCGACGTGAGCGGTTGACGCCACACAGAGAAGAAGGCACGCCGTGATGGGAAGTCACGCGACGTGACTGGCCAGAGAGGGAAGCGTAAACCGAAGAGAGGAAAGAAGGAAGAATTGGGCAAGCGCGTTCTGTCGCGATCGCGACACCGTTGCGAGCGCGACAGAGGCGACCGTTGGACGATTTTTAGCCAAAAATCACATGAAAAGTCACCATCTTTCACCCAAAGTTGCAATTATTCCCAAGGGACATCTTCAAGGGACACAAGCTTTCAATTATTTTCTATAAATATGTAGTTTAACTGTAGTTTTAATATACAATAGAAGACAATAATATTAGATAAAATTTTAGTTAATCAATTTTCTGTATTTCCTTTAGTTTTATTTTCTTAGTTAGTTTTTATGTATTGAAGAAGAAGATTAAGGAGAAGGAAAATCTATTGCAAGAGTTTGAGAAAAAAGGTTGAAGAACTTCTATCTTATTCTCTTATTTTTAATTCTTCTCCACTATTTTTATGAATATTATTTTAATGAACTTGCATATTATAATTATTTCTATTTCTATCTACTTTCATAATCTTTCATTGTAGATTCTCTATTAATATCTTTTGCATGATCTTTACAAGTTAAAGTAATTCGAGAGTTTGCTTTATCCGACATTTAATAGAGATTCATTATCAAGGTATATTTGAGAGATTGGTATATTGAGATAATTGCTATAGGTTAGTGTTTATTCTTAAAATATGTAATTAGAAACCTCTAATTCATTAATGAAAATTGTGAGTTAGAATTTTAATTGTATGTTTTAGGCATTTTAATTCATGTCGAGAGAGTGAGTTAAAAGTTTATTCTAACTTGGCTTGCATAAAAAGATGAAAGATGTTAATCTAAATGATGGAATCAAGTTCATTGTTTTTAATTCTTCATGATTTATTTTATCTTCTTTTGACTATCATTAATTAGGTTTAATAAGTTTACATATTAGATTAAATTAGAACCACTTCTCTATCATTTTATAATTGTAAACAAGATTAAAATCAATTAGTAATAGTGTGTAACACGTTCCCTGTGGGATCGATATCTAAAGTACTATTGCGGTACACCGTATACTTGCGGTTTGTAGCATCATTAAAAATTGCACAACAAGTTTTTGGCGCCGTTGCCGGGGAACGGTTGTTTGCCATTATAAAAATTGATTTATGATTTTGGATTACAATATTTTCTTTATTTTAATTTATTTATTTGTTTAACTTAACTTTGTGTTTTGTTTTTGATTTGCAGGATTTGAGAAGTTCATGCCTAGTACAAGGAGTTCTTTAGAAGATTTTGAGCCTTTAAATCCTGAAATTGAGAGGTTTTTATTGAGTAACCGGAAATCAAATAAAAAGAAGAACAAAAATAGGAGATCAATTGTCATGGCTGATGAAAATCCACCAAGATTGATGGACTTTGCCACACCTGCATTGAGTGGTGCTCAACAAGGAGTGGTAAGACCAACGGTAAATGCCAATCAATTTGAAATTAAGCCTTCATTATTGCAAATGATTCAAAATAGTATACAATTTTATGGTTTGGCAAATGAGGATCCAAATGCTCATTTGGCCAATTTCCTTGAAATATGTGATACCTTTAAGATAAATGGGGTTTCAAATGATGCAATCAAGCTTAGGCTTTTTCCATTCACCTTGAAGGATAAAGCAAAGGCTTGGTTGAATTCTTTGACTAGGGGTTCTATAACTACTTGGGACCAATTGGCCCAAGCATTTTTATCAAAATATTTTCCCTTGGCCAAAACCGCAAAAATCATAAAGGATATTACTACGTTTGTTCAAAATGAAAATGAGTCATTATATGAGGCTTGGGAAAGATTTAAGGAATTGCAAAGGATGTGTCCACATCATAATTTGCCAAGAGAGTTGTTGATGCAAACATTCTATAATGGTGTAAATCCAACTACAAGAGGTACTATTGATGCTGCTGCTGGAGGGTCTTTAATGAGAAAAACAATTGATGCAGCATATGAGCTTTTGGAAGAAATGGCAATGAATAACTGTATGTGGCCTCCTGAAAGAGTAAGAGAGTATAATAATTCTAATGTTAGGGGGATACATTCAGTAGATTCTATGGTTGCATTACAAGCTCAAGTTGAGGCTTTAACTCATAGAGTTAATAGCCTAGGCATGGGAGGTAATGTATCAAATGCTTGCAATGTGTGTGGTCAAAATGGGCATGATAGTGGTAATTGCACTTTAGGCATAGCTAATAAAGAGCAAGTTAATTTTGTTCAAAGTCAAGGTCGTGGAAATCCTTATTCTAATACCTATAATTCTGGTTGGAGAAACCATCCTAACCTTTCATGGGGGAATAATAATGTTAATAACCAAAATAGGGGAGTAGGATATCAACAACCACAAGATAGGTTTGGTGCTTTTGAAGGAAAACTTGATAAGTTTATTGAGGAAATTAATTATAAGATGAATTTTCAAGATGAAAGCCAAAAGAAACTTGAGGCAAAAATTGATCAAATCACTAAAAATCATGCGGCCTCTATTCATAATCTTGAGGTTCAAATAGGCCAACTTGCAAATTCTTTACCTTCTAGGAATCTAGGATGCCTTCCAAGCAATACTGAGGAAAATCCTAGGGAGAATATTAAGCCATGATTTGTCTATTTCTTTTATTTAGGTTACTTAATTATATTGTTTTTATTTATGTTTTTGTACTTTGTTTTAAATTTGTTTATATAGTTTATTTTTGTATTCTAGATTTTCATGTTATTAACGTATTTGTTTTATTTTACAGCTAATTTAGTAAGATTAGATTTGTTTAATAAATATATTAAAAAATAAATAAAAATAAATAAATAAAAAAAAGAAGAAAAAAATTAAGAAAATAAAAATTTTATGAAGACGTTGGCTTCTGTCGCGATCGCGGCAAGTATCGCGATCGCGACAGAAGGCGATGAAGCAAAAAGGAAGCCATTTCTGCAGAGTGTCACGGCGTGACATTGCCTCACGTCGCGTGATGGAGGGACTTCGCCCAGGTAAGGCCGAAGCGTCACGGCGTGATGTACCTTCACGCGACGTGACGCTCTTTGGTTTTCGCTTGAGTGGAATTCGCCCAGGTATGTGGAGAGCGTCACGCGTCGTGACTTTGCCTCGCGACGTGATGCGTTAAGTGCAGACTCAGGTAAGTTTTAAATGTTTTCTTTATTTTCTGATTTCACTTATTATTTTTTCTATTATTTGGTTTTATTTTATTTTCTTTTCTGATTTAGATTATTAAATTCAATTACATTAACTTAATTTTACCAATTAAGCATTAAAACACAGGAAGCTAAAAAATTAAAAGCGGGAATTCTAAATTTAAAACCCTAAAAGTCGTGACCCTTCATTTTATTTCCTCTTCTATTTCATTTCACTGTTATTTTTCTTTCCCTAACACAGGTCACGCCACTTTTCCTATTTTGTTTCTTCTTCAACCTTTCATCTTCTGTTGCCATTTCGTTCTTCTAGTTTTAAAATTCCATCATTCTATATTTGTCTCTTTTCTATCTGTTACATACCCGCACTCCATTTCTATTTTCTTTTCTTTTCTTTTCTTCAATAACTTAGGGATTTCGGGATTTTCACTTGATTTGCAGGTTTGTCTCCATTTTTTTTTTCATTTTTTCTTTCTTCTTTACCTAGCACATTACATTTCGGCATTTTTCTTCAATAACAGAGTTGCATTTTGTTATAAGTTTATTATCTGTTTCATATCTGTTTCTATTTCTTTTTCTTCTGTCTATTTGCATTTTCCCTTAGTGTATTTCGGTTGCATATTTGCATAACTAAATCACACTCATTTGTAGTTTCTTCTCTGTTTACATTCTTTTCTTTCTTTTATCTTATCAGTTTTCCATTTTTACATCTCTGTGTTTGTTAATTTTTTTTTTTCCATTGTCATCAGATTCCCTATAGTTTACATTCTAACCAACTCAAGTAAATATGGTGAGAACAAAGAATCCCACTGTTCCCCGAACTGACCAAGAAGAGCAGGAAGTTGAAGTGGTGAACATTGCTTCTCACTATGGTGCTATATTTCCCATTTTCTCTGTAGATGAAGGTAGTAGGTATTTACTAATTCGTAATAGGCATTTGATGCACTGTAAGTTTTTTCCTGACTCTTTACTTAATCAAATTGGTTTGTTAGAAGTAGTTAATGACATGTTAAGGGTATGTGGGTTGTTTAAATTTGCTTCTATGCATGAAAATGTGCGTCCTGATTTAGTTTTAGAATTCTATACCACATTAAAAAAAGAATGATGATAATGAGAATTGGTTAGAGTTTAGGATGGCTGGTATACCTTACACTTTGACATATTTTATGATGAATAGGATATTTAGATTTTCTCAAGCTGGTTTGACCGAGCCACCTAAATCTTTTAAGCCTCATGAATTTTGGACATTTTTGACTGATTTGCAAACTCGTTATAGAGCTAGGGATGCTAAATCCATGTTTATTAAAGATTTAAGGTATTGGATTTTGCATAGGATTTTAGCTTCTTTGGTTTTTAATAGGTCCGAATTCAATAGAGTTTCATATAATGAATTGTTTTTGATGTGGTGTGTACATAAACGCAAGGACGTATGTTGGCCTTTTTGGATAGTAAGTCAATTGTTGCAATGTGTACATAAACATGATTCGCCTTTAACACATGGGCATGTTATTTCTAGTATTGCAACCAATTTAAATGTTGATCTTGATGCCTATTATAGAGTTTTTCCTTGCCATTATTTTAATAAAACTATGTTAGTTCGTGGAGAGGTTGTTGGCAATAATTTTCAGGAAATTCCGGCACGTGCTCGATCATGTTGCCGGGGATTGCTAGAAATGCTGCGCCACAAGTTGAGGAACAAGAAGAAGAAGGTGAGGAGGAGGCAAGTGAAGATGAAGTAATGCCTGATATTCCAGCTGCTGCTCCTGAAGTTGGTTCATCTAGTCATAACATCCCAATGATGTTATCCGATATGCAAGCACAACTTTCTTCTATTGAGAGACGTCAAAGAAGGTTGGAATACAAGTTTGATAACTTCATGACACAAGCTGGTTTTGTGGTTCCATCGCCTCCACCTTCACCATGATAGGGGAGTTTTCTTACTTTTCATTTTATTTATTTCTTTTTATTTGTTTTTGTGTGTCCTTCCTACACATTGAGGACAATGTTGGTTCTAAGTGTGGGGGAGTGACTTTGTTGTGTGTTGTGATGTTTGTGATTGTGTTTGTGAGTTTGTGTAGGTATTATGTATGTAAATTGCATGATTGTTTTTGTTTGTGTGTTTTTATATTTCAATTAGGCTTTTAAGTAAACTTTATTATGAAGCATTGTTTATTTGGTATATTGTATAGGTTGTTAAGACATTTATCTTTGATACTCATTTTTTTATCAGTTTTTCAAATATTTTTAGCATGTATTTTAAGTTTTTCAAGTTATTTGGTTTTACTTATTTCAACATTATAGATTATTTAGTCTTTCTAACTAACCATGTTTTTAAAGTTAGAATTTACTCATTTAGTTTATAATTTTCAATTTCTAGTTGTTTAAGGAAACTATAGCCATAATACTTGCCCTTATTTCTTTTCAATAATGGATGAGGACTAAATTCAAAAAAATAAAAATAAGTGGGATGGAGCATAAAATACACCCACTAAAATCAAGAAAAGCAAGATATATATACAAAATTGCAAAAATATGGGATGGAGCGTAAAACGCACCCATATAACTTTCTCTTGCTAGAACTCAAAAAAGAAAAATCAAAAGAAAAGAAAAAGCAAAGTCTAAAAATGCCATGAGATTGGATTAAGGGTAAGTGAGCTTAAAATGTCCTAAATGCAGCTAGTTGCTTGAGAATTTTAACTTTATGATTAATTTTCTTTCTTAGGTTCATGTTTAGTTTTAATAGACTTCATACTCTTTATGTTGGCATTAGTAAAATTTAGTAATTTGTTGAATTTGGGATGCATGCTCTTAAATTTTGACTTACTGATTTTATTATGAGTGTATGAGATATTTTGGTTCTTTTCAATTCTATTATATATGCTAAATAACAGTGTTTTGTAGTAATTTTTTCTGGTTATTAAATGTTCTTATTTCTTTGATCTTGCTTGAGGACAAGCAAGGGTTTAGTGTGGGGGAATTTGATAGGAGCTAAATTGAAGTATAATTTAGTATTTATTTTGTGTGTATTTATGTAATTAATCATGCTATTGTATGTAAATTTAATGTAATGTGTTAGATCATGTTAATTTGTATCAGTTGAGTTTTTATTGTATTTACTGTTGATTTTAGGTGAAGAAATGGAGAAAAGAGTAAGTCACGAGAGCAAAGGAAGCAGATCACGTGTCATACAAAGAGATCACGCCGTGAGCTAAGGTCACGTGACGTGACTGAAGAAGAGAAAGAAGAAAAAGAGAAAGAAAAGAAGAGGAGGAGTTGCGAGAGGAGAGGTCACGGCGTGAGCAAAGGTCACGCGACGTGACGCCACAGAGAGGCTAGGAAAAGAAGGGAAAAGAGAAGAGAAGAGAAAGGAGAGGAGAAGAGGCGCGACGTGAGCGGTTGACGCCACACAGAGAAGAAGGCACGCCGTGATGGGAAGTCACGCGACGTGACTGGCCAGAGAGGGAAGCGTAAACCGAAGAGAGGAAAGAAGGAAGAATTGGGCAAGCGCGTTCTGTCGCGATCGCGACACCGTTGCGAGCGCGACAGAGGCGACCGTTGGACGGTTTTCAGCCAAAAATCACATGAAAAGTCACCATCTTTCACCCAAAGTTGCAATTATTCCCAAGGGACATCTTCAAGGGACACAAGCTTTCAATTATTTTCTATAAATATGTAGTTTAACTGTAGTTTTAATATACAATAGAAGACAATAATATTAGATAAAATTTTAGTTAATCAATTTTCTGTATTTCCTTTAGTTTTATTTTCTTAGTTAGTTTTTATGTATTGAAGAAGAAGATTAAGGAGAAGGAAAATCTATTGCAAGAGTTTGAGAAAAAAGGTTGAAGAACTTCTATCTTATTCTCTTATTTTTAATTCTTCTCCACTATTTTTATGAATATTATTTTAATGAACTTGCATATTATAATTATTTCTATTTCTATCTACTTTCATAATCTTTCATTGTAGATTCTCTATTAATATCTTTTGCATGATCTTTACAAGTTAAAGTAATTCGAGAGTTTGCTTTATCCGACATTTAATAGAGATTCATTATCAAGGTATATTTGAGAGATTGGTATATTGAGATAATTGCTATAGGTTAGTGTTTATTCTTAAAATATGTAATTAGAAACCTCTAATTCATTAATGAAAATTGTGAGTTAGAATTTTAATTGTATGTTTTAGGCATTTTAATTCATGTCGAGAGAGTGAGTTAAAAGTTTATTCTAACTTGGTTTGCATAAAAAGATGAAAGATGTTAATCTAAATGATGGAATCAAGTTCATTGTTTTTAATTCTTCATGATTTATTTTATCTTCTTTTGACTATCATTAATTAGGTTTAATAAGTTTACATATTAGATTAAATTAGAACCACTTCTCTATCATTTTATAATTGTAAACAAGATTAAAATCAATTAGTAATAGTGTGTAACACGTTCCCTGTGGGATCGATATCTAAAGTACTATTGCGGTACACCGTATACTTGCGGTTTGTAGCATCAATCTGGGTACCTTTTACCTTTTCTGTTCCAACCAGTTGGAGTTGACTTACTTGAATAACAAACTTACAAGACTGCAAGAAGTTTGCCGCTCATTGATATTATATAGATAACAGCAAACGCTAAGCAAAATCCAACTTCTTGCAAAGAATTAAAAATTCAATAATAAATTTGATTTTCTTTAGCAGAATTGGATATAGATGAATTCCATTAAATAAATAAATAAATATGGTCATCTTCACACACTATTGTGATGGGGATACATGTAGGATGACATATATTGTTGATACAATTAAAACTCTAATTGCCCCAACATTTTAGGTGATAGTGATTGCGATGTAGCCCTTAATTGAGGTTATTTCCCAATTTTAGTACTGCTTGCATTCCACTTCTAAATTGAAAATTCGGTCAGCAATACCAATTTCAGTTACCTAAAAAATAGTAACTATAATGTTTTTTATCTAGTTATCAATGGGAATTTCTTCCATAGAGATTTCAAATGTTAATTACAGATGCATAATCATCAGCATGCAAACCTCAATGGTAAATGAATCTGGTCGAGAAAGATATTCTGTAAAAATTGGATTGAAGCAGAATAGCAACAAGAAGAACAAAGCTAAGGAAGGGATCAGAATTAGAGAGGGGAAATAATAGGCGTCCGAAGAAAAAATAAATACAAATGAATTGATTCAATTCTACCCAATTTACATAAATAGAAAATATTCAGATACAATATTGTTTATTTGTTTTTACTTAAACAGATAATAACAGTCCGATAGGAAATATCGAAATGAGATGAGATTGTAGCTAGCAGGCCGCTGTGGACCATGAATAGAATCACATCAGAATCACTAATATTAATATACATATCCTTGCTCAAACCCACATCAGAATCACTAATATAAATATGGGCAGAGATACAAACACATGTAGAAATAGGACAAACTGATTATCTTTATATCTGGGAACTTCTTTCAATTAAAAAATAGTAAGAAAAAAAAAAGAATTAAGTTTAAAGAAATGATTTTATTTCAGGTTCACATTTGAAAAGTTCATTACCTGCAAGTCCTGTATTTGCCTCTGTTGCTCAGCTTGCAGTCTGCCAATTATGCTCAGAAATCCTCCAACTGCAGATTCAACATGCTCGTTAACTGCTTCTGCTAGAGCCAACCATGAGGAAGTGGTCACGTGCTCAGCCACCGTATCGTTTGGCCCAAATCAGCTTCAGTAGCTCGCGGCTACCACTTTTTGATCTACCCATCGCCGGCGAGTGGAGGTGATAAGAAGACACCGGAAGGATCGCCTGGCCATGAGGAGTTCACTGGTGTTGTTCGTGTAGCCACCCAACGTCGGAGGTGGCTGGAATCTAAAGAGGAAGTTTTTGATTCCTCTGCCATGAAGGAGCAGAATGGCAAGAAGTCGCGGCTGAACGGCGTACGATGCTGACGACGGCGCTGATGAGGGGACAACGTTGGCTGTCGCCGGAGATCGACGGCGTCTCCTCCCCCTCTCCTTCTTTTTCGATTTGCTCTCTCCCCTCCCCTTGCGTTTTTCTCTCCTTTCTTTTCCCCACCTGCATTGGTTCCCGTTTTGTTTTTTGGTCTTTTTTTTTTATTATTATTATTAGTCATTTATATTATTTTATCCTAAATTTTATAGTTATGATTCACTTAACATGAGATATTTCCCGGAAGGCAAAAATAATTCTAACATAAAATTTTTATATTAATATTTTTAGTTATTTTATTTTACCTATCCCAAAAATTAAAGATTTAATTCTAATTCTCTAATATCATCAATAGATCAAACGTACATTGCTTAATAGTCGTAACTGATATTGTACTAACTAAATGCCATAGTTAATTTCATTTACGACTTAATTATTTAGTTAGAGTTAACTATAACTAGTCTCAGATCAAAATTGATATTTTATAAATTTTTTATTTACTGTGATACTATTTACAATTTCAAAATTTTCGGGGCGTTACAGTTCCGCATCAGATTTAGTTATAATACATTTTTATTACAGTCGATTATGATAAAATATTATGGTCGCACAAACTGGTTGTATTATAATAATGAACTTATATTTGGCGACAATATATTCATTTTTTTGACATATTTGTTTGTCATAAATTCAATTAATTTTTATGACATAATTTATTTGTCATATATTAACATTACAACCAACTGTTACGGAAAATTATTATTGTCATAAATTGATTGTATTAGTAATGAAATTGTACTATGTCATAATATATTTCTTTTTTGTGACATAATTATTTGTCATAAAAAATTATTGTGACAAAATAATTTTATCATCACTAATTCATTAAATTGTGACAAATATAATTTATGTCACAAAAAATAAGTATTTCATGACGAAAATTTGTGTCACAAATAGTTATTTTTTCGTTATATTTTTTTCCCATAAAAAAAAAGGTTGAAAATTTTTCCTCCATATCAAAGGTGACGAAATTGTATCTCGTCACAGTATATTCATTTTTTATGACATATTTATTTATCATAAATATAATTATTTTTTAAACTAAAATTTTTTGAAAAAAATAATTAGAATTTTTTTTATATTGATATCTTATTTGTGACGAAATGATATTATTGATACTAATTTATTTAATTATGACAAAAATAATTCGTCACAAAAAATAAATATTTTGTGACTATTTTATACGTTGCAATAAGTTATTATTTTGTCATTAAATTTTTTTTCTTCCAAAAAAATGGTGGGAAATTTTCCCTCCTAAAGAAACCATGACAAAATATATTTTTCGTCACAAAATTAATCTATTAGTGACGAAAATTAAAACATAAAATGACGCAAGATAATTTTGTCACAGTAATAAATGATATGGTGACGTTTTAAAAAATTTGTCGTTGTAAGTTATAATTAGTGACGAAATTTTATGCGTCATTAAAAAATTTGTCACAAAAAGTAAAATTTCTTGTAGTGACTTCAGAGAAATTGTTAGGACATGTAGTCAGCCAGAGAGGAATTGAGATCGACCCGAACAAGGTTAAGGCTATCAGAGAAATGCCAGTGCCTCAGAAGGAAAAAGACATCAGAAGTTTTTTGGGTAAGTTGCAGTACATTAGTAGGTCCATCGCCAAACTTACCTCAATTTGTGAGCCGATCTTCATGTTGCTCAGAAAAAACCAACCTGTAGTATGGAATGAAGATTGCTAGAAAGCTTTTGAGACTATTAGGGAATATTTACTAAACCCCCCAGTTCTGAGGCCACCTCAACAAGTCAAGCCACTCATTCTGTATTTAGCTATAGAAGATAGCTCTGTAGTGCCATGATGGCTCAAGAGGGCTAGTTCGGAGTGGAGTTTGCGGTCTATTACCTTAGTAAGAAATTCCTTTCTTATGAGATTAAATATGCAAAAGTGGAAAAGATTTGCCTTGCAGTGATATGGGCCTCCAAAAAGTTGAGAGACTATTTCCACTCCTACAAGGTACAAGCAGTTGCAACACAAAATCTTCTTTTATACCTACAGGAGGCTCCATCTTTGTTAGGGAAAATGGGGAGGTGGTTGTTGTTGTTTCAAGAATTTGATATTAAGTACATCACCCGAAAGACCATTAAGGGGCACGCGGTAGTGGAGTTTTTGGCAGAGCATCATATCCAATGAGATTCATATGAGTTCAATTTCCCGAACGAAGATGTGGTAGCTATCACGGTACAAGGTTGGAAATTACACTTTGACGGGGCAGTGACTAGCAAGGGGGCAGGAGTAGGAATTGTTAGCTTACCTTACATGCTAATTCCACAAGTATACGGTGTACCGGTTATAGTACAAAAGATGTTGATCCCACGAGGAATGTGATAAATATTACACACTATTACTACTCAATTTCAATCTTGTTTACAATGATCGTTAATTTTATGAATGAAAGTGGAAATACTATTTCTAATATAATCTAACCTAAAGATTGATTATCGGAGAAGACAAGAGATTAATGATGATAAAATAATAAATAGAACTTGAATTGATTATTCTTAATTATAAGTATATTCTTGTCATGCAAGCCAAGTTGAATAATGTTCCAATTTACTCTCTCAATATAAACTAGAGTGCCTAAAACATGCATTTATAATTCTATCTCACAATTTTCATTAATTAATTAGAGGTTTATACATACAAATTTTAGGAATAATAAACAACCTATAACAACCATTTAATATCATGATTTCTCAAATAATACTTCCATGATGAACTTCTACTAGATTTAAGTAAGAATTCATTTTTTCAACTAAACACTTAATTATAATGATCATGGATCAAATACCAATAGAAAATTCTACAAGCAAAAATATTAAATTGATATGAATAATAAAATATAACATTAAATATTCAAGTTCATAAAAGCATCATTTAATAATTACAAAGAAGAAGTTAAAAGATAATAAATGAAGAAGGAGAACTCTCAACCCTTTTCCCTTCTATAAATGATATCTTCTTCCTTGTAAGTAATCTTCTCTTCAAAATAAAAAAAAAAAAAACCTAACTTAAAAACTTTAACTAAAAATGTACTCTCAAACTTACAGAAAATTCTTAATTAAAAATCAACCACTAAAATTCAACAACTATAATTTACAGTTAAATGTCATATTTATGGAGTTGTAAAGTTATGTCCTTTCAAGTGTCCCTTAGAAAGGTTGCAAGACTTGGTGGAAAATCATACTTCTTCAAGGTAAAATTTGAATTCAACTGCCAATGGTCCTCTTTGTCGCGATCGCGACGTCTGTCACGCTCGCAACAGAGCATGCCTTCATCTTCACTCCACCTTACTCGTGCTAGCTTTCACCGCGCCATGTCGCAACCTCGCGATAGGCGGCCTTGCTCGCGACAACGCATGCTAGCTCCCTTTCTTCTTCTCTTTTGCTCTCTTCCTTTGAGCGTCCTGTCGCGCTCATGACAGATTACTTCTCTCCTTTGCTTTCTCTCTTCCTTTCTTCTTTCCTCTTTGTTTGGCATTCCTTGTCGCGCTCGCGATGTTGGTCACGCTCGTGATAGATTCTTCTCTTCCTTAGCTCATTTTTGCTCCTTTTCTCCAATCTGCTCCATTTTCTCCTACACACACAAAACTCAAACAAAAACATAAAACATAGCTAATTCTAACACAATTAACTACACATAAACATTATTTTAACAATAAAACATTGACTAAATATGAGCTATTTAAGCTCATATCAAACCCCCACACTTAAAAATTTACTTGTCCCTAAGCAAAACATGACAAATACTCAAATAACACAAACACATAACACATAATAATATGCACACAATTTTGGAGCTTACTTCTATATTTGATAAACATTTGGAAATGACATGTATAAGCTTTTATCTCTTAACAAATTAGTCTAAGTATGCAAAATCTCAATCAATACCTTTACCCATCATACTTGAACAATCATGCACATTTTGGAAAATCATAAAGTTATAAAACACAAGAATGTTTGACCTCGAGAAGTTCAACATCTTAACACATGTAAAGATTATTTCACACAAGACATTGCCTAAAGTAATTCTCACTCAAACACTATTTTTCTTAAGCACTCAATCAGTTAATGTGTTTAAAGGTTAGTGTTTCTCTCATTCCTTAAATATGCCATTGCATACCATAAGCTTGCAAATAGTAAACATCTCCACTACTAGTATAAAGTAGTACATGAAATCAAAGGGTCTTAAAAAGGGTTGTAACATGGCTTAGGTAAAGGTAGGACAATTTTAGTTTAAGTAGCTTATATTGTGTAGAGAAGAAGTATCACTATACCATAAGAAATGTAAAAACTAAGTATAGAATAATATTCCAAATTTTTATTCTAACTCCCTCTTTAATGTCCACACTTTTCCTCTAGTTTCATTTTCTTCTTCTTTTTTTTTTCTTTTGCATTTTATTATTATTTTTTATTTTGTGGGTGCATTTTATGCTCCATCCTACTTATTTTGATTTTTTTATTTTTCTTTTCCTTGTAGAAACTAGACTTTTCTAATAATGGACTTTTGATATATAAATAAGGGAATTCAACTAATATATTCACTATAATCATGCTTATACTAACAAATGTATCCCCATGGTATAGCAATCCTAATTCTCACCACAACAAGGTAACAAAATGAGTAGTTATTGTTTAGCAAAGGATTTGGTTAATGAAATACTTAAGAACAAAAACAGGTTAAGGCTCAAAATGGCTACCTAAAGTAAAAAAGGTTAGTTTTTTAAAGCAAGCAAAAATGGTTTAATGTAATTGCCCTTTTCATTTCTCATGCACATCCCATACTAAATGTAATCTCAAAATTTACTAAAGACAAGTTCTAGAGGATATGGCATAAAAAGGCTCTCATACAAGAAATTTTCAATATATAAGGCTTAAAAGCTCACATAAGCTATAGGTCAAACTACCCTAAGCAATGCATCGGCAAAATAATCCTTGTATACATGTGAAAAGATACTCAACTTAAAAAGACCCTACACTAAAGTGCTTTGCCAAGTCATGACCTTCACTATATACATTTAATTGTCCAAGTAAAATGAAATTGACATTTTTTAAGATATGGCATATAAAGACATAATTAAAAGAAATACAAGCTTAATCATGCACATATTCCCAAATATACATCAACTATACAAGCTCTAAAATCAAATGCTCAAAACAACCTATACATATACCTATAAACAATCATACATACACTTATTCACAAATCAAACTCAACATACCTAAAACTAACAACCTATATATATATAAACCTAAAACTAGCAGCGCATGCATAACACAGGCTACACTAAACACAACATATAAACAATCAAATAAACATAACAATAATCATGCCCCACACTTAAAGAACACAATGTCCTCATTGTGTGAAAACAAATAAATAAATAATAAAAACAAGTAAAACACAATACACAATAGAAAGAAAACAAAAATAACACAAAAAAGTAAAAGAGTATGGAGAAAACTCATCTTAATTCCCACTACGGGAATCAGACGGAGATGGAGAAAATTTGACATTCTGTTTTCTGAAATAAAATAGGAGTTTGTGACTCAAACTTTTCTAACCCTTGTGGACTGCCTTCACTGTTGTCTCTAGGGAGTCCATCCTTGCAGCCATTCTTTGATTGGCAGCCTCTACTCCATCTAATCTAATAAGCACTTGCTGCCAACCAGCAGAATCACCTTCACCAGCTCCAAATCAAGCAGCTTCTTCTTCCTCAGAATCATCATCTTTAGCAGAATCATCATGCGCTCCAGCAGCTGTGGACGATTTGGGGGCTTTCCCTTTTCCTTTGTCTAGGCGTGAACTGTCACCCTGCAAACCTCTATCAACAAACTTGGGCGGCTAACCGTGTTTTTTTAAAATATTAGCCTACCATAAGTACACAACATCCAGCATAGCAACATGTTCACCCTCTTCTAATTGAAAATTATGCAAATCCCCTAAACATCCTAAGATAATTCCTGTCAACATGTGACACATCCCAACAGTTTTACTCTTAGCAGTGGAGGCATGATATAGGCCATCAAATATAAAATCAATTGAACAAGAGGTTTTCCTAGACTGTAACTGTGACGCACGCCGAACCTAGCAAAGGCCCTCTTTGAACCCGCTTTTAGGATTCGAGGGATTGGTTCGAGTCTTTTTGATCTTAGGTATTATGAGATATTTTCGGCACCTCCTTTCACAATAGAACATTTAAAAGGACCATCCATCGTCATAACACCTTTAGGCACTTTTGAGTCATTTTGGAGTCGCCACCCAATTTACAAGAAATCGGGAAATGTTAACCTCTTATTGGTCTAAAGAAGAGAGTGGTTCGGAACTTCACACTTATTTATGTCTTAGTTTATTATAAATGAGTTTTTAAATTATAAAATTTGATCACTTATCTCACGCGATTAATGCAATTTATTTAAGGCGCACTTCAAGCATTGAGAAAGTAAATAAAAAAAATGTAAATAAAACGATAAATAAAGCGGTAAATAAAGCGATAAACACACAAAGCCACACTAAAAGAAAAATTGGGACAAATACAATCCCCCAAATGAAAAAGAAAAGCTGAGTAAAATTTAAATGGAAATCGGGACATAATACAATCCCCAAATGAAAGAAAATAAAATTGCCCAAAAAATAATTAATTATAAGGGCCCACAAAATATAAAAGAAAAACTAAACAGTCACACAAAATCAATAAAAAAGAAGTAACATACATAAATCGGGATATTTATTTTGGTTCAGGAACATTTGTTCCTTCATGCTCACTTAAAAAAGGATCGAAGAGTTATTTTGGAATTTGTTGTGAAAATTGGGATGAGTGATCCTATTTCTAACAAATCAACTCTTCGTTTTAGCCCGTGATATTTATGCCTTTCGGGCTAAAATCTAAGACATTGGTCCCAATTTATTAATAGGAATCCCAATTTAATTGCACAAAATATTTTTGTGATTTTTTTTATTTTAGCACGCGTATAAAATAAACTATTTTATTTACTAGCAAAACAATCACATAAATAGAGATAGGAAATGTCTCACCCAAGTGATGTAAACTCCTACGTGTCGCGAGGAGTTCGGTCATGATAAATGCTCAAACAAATAAGCACGATATTTTACCCCAAAAAAACAACAATAAAAAATTAGCAATAATTCCAAAATTATTTAATAATAAAAATAAAAGAAATCAAGTGTAAAATTAACACACCAATAGAATACATAAAATAGATTAAATTGGACATACTAATTTAATATGTTAATATCACACATAGAAGAAAAAAAAAATCATGCAAGGTAATATTAATAATAATGACAAAAGCTAAATCATAAAATAACTCCATGCAAAATATAATGACCATAATAAAAATAATAACAATAATGATACCAATCACAACAATAATAAAAATAATAATAACAATAACAATAATAATAATGATAATAATAAGAATAATAGATGATGATGATGATAATAATAATAATAATAATAATAATAATAATAATAATAATAATAATAATAATAATAATAATAATAGTAATAATAATAATAATCAACCAATAAAACTAGATAAATAAATAAGAGTAAGACAATCAAACATGTAATAAGAATAAGACAATCAAACATGCAACATAAAATGATTAGTATTTAAGCATGCAAAAAATCACAAGAAATAATACTAAAAGAAAACATCATGCAAATCCTATTTTTCATCCCTTAACGTTATGTATATTTATCCATTTTATGCCAATGACAAAATAAGGATTGAAAAATCATGCTAAAGAGTAAATCTCAACTCCAAAAAAAACATACATGCATTAATGCAAAAAGAAGGAAAATAAAATAAGATGAAATAAATTAACATGCATAAAATGAAGTAAAAATAAAAAATGGATCCAAGAATCTTTACCCTCAGAATTAAATGATATAGAAGCAAGATGTCCCGATTTAATCTCTTGTCAAGATCAAAAAATATAACTCAAAAGATATTCAAGAAAATCTTGAGTTTACGTCTCAAAAACTCAAGAACACTAATACTCAAAAATTATTTGATTTTTTTTTGTATTTGATGTATGATGAGAAAACTTAAGTTAAGGAATTAATTTTCCTTTCTCAAAGTTTACAGGTTCAATAAAAAAAATTTAGATATAAGAAAAAATAGGATAGAATTTAAGAAGAAAACTTGTAGATTTAAAAAAGAAGAGAATTAAAAAGATTGAAGAAAATGATTTTAATTTTTAAGCATAAGAGAAGATGAACTCCAAGAACATTGAATTCTTTGTTTTTCCAGCAAAATGCACTATCTCCCCTCAAGAATTTCTCTCTCAAAGTGCCTTAGAAAATTGTATTTTCTTAGAGAAAATTTTCTTAGTCTCAAAATCCAATTTTTCCTCCCCCAAAAATGAAAATCTAACTCCCATAAAAACTCCAATCTCTGCTATCACACCCCAACCTATAACATGGATACTTCTACTCAAACGAGAGCGAGAGGGATCCAAGATAGGTAGGAGTGTCACACCCCACTAGTACACACTTTCAAACATTACATACAGAATAACATATCCGGTATAAATAAAAACTTTAAGAGAAAGAAGAGGGATACAGAACAAAATGAATACTTTTATTAATATACAAAAGAAAGTCTTTACATGTTACAATAGGTTACAAAAAGAACCAATTTACAAAAGCCCAAGATACATTGCTCCAAAGGGCTAACAAAACATTACATCCATTACAAAAAGAAAGGGAAAGCCTATACTATAAAAATTCAGAACTCTAATTGCGTTGGCCTTCCCGATGCGACACGCCCAGACCATGCTTATCAAAACCTTCCACACCTGCACGGATAAACACCCGTGCTAAGCGAAATCGCTTAGTGGGGAAACACAAATGCATAACCGCCACTCACAGTGACGATAACAAAAAAAACACATGACAATGATACAATTACAGATATGAAATCATACATAGTTAGTTCAGATATTTGCATTCTCATCCAAAGATTCTTATACAAAACACAATGACACCTGCTTAATCATAATGAGTGGATAACGAGTACACATAGATACTTAAGAGTATCGGTTCCACATAATAGACACATAGATACCCGAAGGCATCAAACATTCTTTTTATTTTGTTTCCAAATTGATTTCACATAGAATCTTAAGAAAGACTCAAACAGAGGGATCGCGAGGATCCAATCGGGGGACCTGATCAGGGTCCAAATCGTACACATAGCTGCAGCAACACATAACTCTATTAGGCATGCCTAACTATCCACTTATCCGACATTAGCAGGTTATGCACAATCTTATCACATTTATATATATATTATTCAGGCAAAAGATAGTCAAAGCTTAATGAAAACTGCATGCAAAAGAATTTAAGTCATCAAGCAAAAAGGAGAAGAAATCAAATTTGGAAGTCACGTCTGTCGCGCTCGCGACAGAAGCCAAGCTACACCTCCCCGCCTCGTCTTGCGATCGCGAGAGATCTCGTGGTCGCGAGAGGACGTAGGGACTGCTCTTCTGTCGCGCTCGCGAGGATTGTCGCGCTCGCGACAGAAGAGAGCCTTGCACAAGTTCGGAGCTCGAGCACTCTGTCGCGCTCGCGACAGTTGTCGCGCTCGCGACAGAGAGCTCCATCGAGTTCCTTGGCGCGACATCTCTCGTGCCGGCACGAGGGTTGAAACCTCCGCATTCTGTCGCGCTCGCGACAGTGTCGCGATCGCGACAGACACGGGTTTTTCAGCTCTTACGCCCAAAATCTGCAGAATTCACACAAAATTCACATCCAACTTCCAAAATTGATTCCAAACCTCAAAATTCAGCAATCCAAGCATTCACAACTCATAACATAAATAAAAACCCAACTTTATCACCATTTATCTCAATTAAATCAAGTCAATTACATGTCCAATTCTAAGAATTTCCAAAACAGCAATTTTGACAACAATTACAACTATTCACATAATTTCCCATAAATCCTTCAACAAAATTCATTCTCTAGTATTTCATAACATGCTTAATGTAATTTAAACTACAATAGCACAACTTATAACCTCAATCAAAACAAAAACACATTCATTAAACTCAATTCACAAAAATGCACAAAAAGATGAACAATCCCAAACCTTCTCTCCTTAGCTCCTAATTGCGAGCTCCGCTCCCGCTAGCGATTTCTTTCCCTTTCGCTGGTCTAGGAGCCTCCTCTGAATCGCAAACCCACAACAACCATGATCAATTCTAAAAGAACCCACATACAAATATATATATACAAACCTAATCCTAGAGAAGAGGAAGAAGAATCTAAAACATCCATAACCCTGACTCACCTTTAAACTTCAAAAATCACAAGCTAAGCAATTCAATCTACTCAAGGGAAAGGAGAGGGAGCAAGATCGGGCCAAGAGAAAGGAAAAACAAAGAAGAAGAGAGAAGAAAGAAGAAAATGGCGTGAGGAAGAAAGAAGAACGGGAATCAAAGGGAAGAAGAGCTACTTTTCTCTCACTCACCAACCCATTAAATGCTAACCCATCCACTATGCCACATGTCACCCTTCCCATAAGACACATGTCCCATATCACACCCTACTCCCATACTTTACTATACACACTAATTCATCTCTTATTCATACTTTAATTCTATACATCCACTTATACCATAGCCTAACCCCTCTTCTCAAATTAATATACATAAATTAAATAAATAATCCAATTAAACACATACATGTAACACATACAAATACACACATACAGACACAGACAGGCTCAAACTACTAGTGTGGTTTTGGGGTGTTACATCTGCCCCTTTCCAGCTCCCTCACAGATTTTTTCAAAGATCCCTCTCCCTAATTTCCACAAAAAACACTCAAAGATTCAAAGTAAAAACCCTAAAGTCAATAATTTACAATTAACATTTTTATTTATTTTTAATTATTTTTTGTTGTTTTTTGACTATTAATACCCACTCAATTTGACCAATATTTATTAAATTTTAGTAAAATTTGAACAAATCACCAGAAAAAATCATTTTTTAGCCCAAAAAAGTGAAAAATAGAAATTTTCGGCGGAAACGGGCGGCGGATTGGTCAGGATCGGCGAGATTTTTTGCCGATCCTGGGGGAGATTGCGCATAGCGCTGTGCACTGCAGCGCGCGGCTGCCGCAATAGGCTGCCGAAAAACTTTTTTTTTTTAAATATGATAAGGTGAAATACAAAAATGTGGATAAAAATAAAAATAAAAATAAAAATAAACACTTTAAACGGATTTTGAGGAAAATAAAAGGATTTGACAAAGAGATGATCGATTCCTATTTTCTTGCTCATGAATTAGTCTTTTATCTTCATCATCAGGTAATCCTGATCTTGGATCGACTCGGGATCCGGTGTCTACAGTAACAAATCCAACACAAACAAATCCTTGGTTTGAACCTCAGAACTCTCTACTCTACCAAATAAGGCATGACAAAGATATTTGTGAAAAAGCATTAATGCATCATCCGTAATTTGGTGATTAGTTGAGTTTTTATTATTAAAGGAATCTAAACCAGTTAATCTCTTCCACACAGGCCTAGGATCAAAGATATGCGCATCAAATCATTTTCCATTAAGGGCAAAACCAAACCAATCATGCATTTCATCAAAACCAAACACATATTCTTGCCCTTGGTGTCTAAATTTCATCTTATCTCTACCCTTATCAACATAATCAAGGGAAACAAAAATTTCTAGGGCCCATTCTTGCTTAATTGGAAGATTTAAATGCATAAATTTATCCCACTTCATATATTTAAGAAATTTTTTGAATTTTTTAGTTATGCCCAAATGATTTAGTAAGGTAAAATCAACATGCCACAAACCAACATAGGATTTCTTAGAAAAATACACAAACTTCTCACCTTCTTCTTCAGGAAAAAATAAAAAAGGACACTCAAACTTATTTTGCAGGCAAATAGGATCTTGATTTGAACTTGATCCTTTAGCAGCCTTCTTTCCCTTGCTTCCAACACTTTTTGTTCTCACCATCTTGAGAGTTAGAGAAATAAAGAGAAACTTTGCAAAATAAACTCACAAAGAAAAGTAGATGAAGAACAAAAATAGGAAACTCAAGAAATATGAGAGAAAAAGAAGAAGTTTTGAGAGAATTTGAAAGAAACACCAAAGAGAAATGAGAGACAACTCAAAAGTTAAGAGAAATGCTACAGTTAGGGCTTTAGGCTATTTATAGGGGAGAAAAAATCTAGGGTTGTAACGTTTAGAAATTCAAAAGATTTTAAATTTTGCGCTCTGTCCCAACCTCGCGACAGAACCAAAATTCCCAATCATTGCTCGCAAAACCCATCATGATCACGCGATAAAAAATTTTCTCACCTCTCTGTCGCGCTCGCGACAAAATGGAATTGCCCAACTTAGCATTTTCCTGTCGCGTGCTCCATGCCTGGCGCGATCGCGATAACAACTTGCGAAAACATACTTCCTGCACTGTCGCGCTCGCGACAACCATTGTGCTCACGACAGTGAAGAATTTTCAAAGAACAATTCTTTTCCTTTTCAATATAACACTGTAAATTTAAATAACAAAAATTACTCACTATTTAAGACAACCTGTAGAATAAAAAATAAACAATATTAGTAATATATATAATGCAAAAATCACACTAAACTCTAATGAACATCATACAAAATAACTTAAAAATACAATAATTACAAAATAAAAAGAACATGTAAGTAACTTTCAAACCATTTTTAAAGAGATATATGAGACCTCCCTACCATGAAAAGTTTCCCCTGAATATACCTTGCATCTTTGACCATTTGCTTTAAATAATTCTCCTTTACTATTTTTAAGCTCTAAGTAACCATGGTCAAAGACTTGGTTGACCTCAAAAGGTCCACTCCATCTAGATCTTAATTTTCCAGGAAATAGTTTTAACCTAGAATTGTAGAAAAGAACCTTATCCCTAATCTTGAAATTTTTATATCTAATGTGAGCATCATGCCATTTCTTGGATCTTTCTTCGTATATCTTTGCATTTTCATAAGAAATAAGTCGTAACTCATCTAATTCATTAAGTTGTAAACATCGTTTAACACTTACATCTTTAATGTCATAATTTAATGTCCTAATGGCCCAATAAGCTCTATGCTCTAACTCAAAAGGCAAATGACAACCTTTTCCATAGACTAACCTATATGGTGTCATCCCAATAGGTGCTTTAAATGCTGTGCGATATGCCCATAATGCATCATTAAACTTATGTGCCCAATCTTTCCTAGAGCTAGAAAATGTCTTTTCTAATATCCATTTAAGTTCCCTATTAGATACCTCTACTTAACCACTAGTTTGTTGATGATATGGAGTAGCTACCCTATGATGCACACCATATTTATGCAATAAAGAATCAAAAAAGCGATTAATAAAATGCTTACCTCCATCACTTATGATGGCTCTTGGCACTTCAAACCTTGAAAAGATCTTCTTTCAAAATTTGATCACCACCTTGGAATCATTAGTTGATGTTGCTTTGGCTTCAACCCATTTTGATACATAGTCAACACCAACCAAAATGTAGTTTTGTCCAAAAGATGTAGGAAACCCATGAATATCCCCCACACATCAAATATCTCTACTTCCAATATATTGTTCAAAGGCATTTCATCTCTCTTCCAAATGTTACTAGCTCTTTGACACTTATCACATTGAGCTACAAAAACTCTAGCATCATGAAATAAAGTAGTTTAAAAAAAACCACATTCTAGCACACGAGAGGCAGTCTTAGTACAACCATTATGATCAGAATACAAAGATGAATGACAATGTGTTAAAATGTTTACATACTCATCCTCACTAACACTCCTACAGATAATACAATCCCCACTTATCTTAAATAAATAAGGTTCTTCCCAAAGATAATTTTTGACATCACTAAAGAATTTTTTCTTTTTTTGCCATGTCAAACCATTAGGTATAATCCCCGCAACAAGAAAGTTAGCAAAATCTGCAAACCAAGGACTAGTTACTTGCTCAATAGACATAAGAGACTCATTCGAAAAGGATTCATTTATCTCATTGCTATCTCCTATAGGTCCTTCATCATTTTCTAACCTTGACAAATGATCAACCACTAAATTTTCAGATCCCTTCTTATCTCTAATTTCAAGGTCAAACTCTTGCAATAAAAGAACCCAATGAATTAATCTAGGCTTATCATCTTTTTTAGCAAATAAGTACCTTAATGCAGCATAATCCGTATAGATGATTACTTTAGATCCTAACAAATTAGACCTAAACTTATCACATGCATAGACAACCGCTAACATTTCCTATTTAGTAGTTGTGTAATTAACTTGAGGGGATGACAATGTATGGCTAGCATAGTAAATCACATGCAAATGCTTACCTTGTCTTTATCCTAACACACATCCAACAACAAGGTCACTTGCATCACACATAATTTCAAAAGGTAATTCCCAATTATGAGAAGTAATTATAGGCACTTACAAGAGATTTCTTTTAGATATCAAAAGCTTGCATACATGCTTGAGAAAATTCAAAGGGTACATCCTTATCCAACAAATTAGTTAAAGGCTTAGCAATTAAGAAAAGTCCTTTATAAATCTTCTATAAAAACCAGCATGTCCCAAAAATAACCTTACACCCTTAAGTGTAGTTGGTGGAGGTAATTTCTCTATCATTTCAGTTTTAGCTCTATCTACCTCTATCCCCTTACTTGAAATTTTATGGCCTAGAACTATTCCTTCTTCAACCATAAAATGACATTTCTCCCAATTTCGTACCAAATTAGTTTCCTCACATCTAGCCAATACTCTATCTAAATTACTTAAACATAACTCAAATGAGTCCCTATACACAGAAAAATCATTCATGAACACTTCCATGATGTCTTCTATCATATCCCCAAAAATATAAGTCATATACCTTTGAAAAGTTGCTGGTGCATTACATAACCCAAATGGCATTCTTCTATAGGCAAAAGTCCCATATGGACAAGTAAAGGTGGTCTTTTCTTTATCACTAGGGTATATAAATATTTTGAAATATCCCGAATAACCATTTAGAAAGGAATAATGAGAGTGGCCAGCTATTCTTTCTAACATTTGGTCAATGAATGGTAAAGGAAAATGATCCTTTCTAGTGGCCGAATTCAACTTCCTATAGTCAATACACACCCTCCAATTGGTGGTGGTTCTAGTAGGAATCAATTCCCCAATCTCATTTCTAACTACCCTCATACCCCCTTTCTTTAGTACACAATGAATAGGACTTCCCAAAGAACTATCTGAAATCGGATAGATAATCCCAGCATCTAATAACTTAATTACTTCTTTTTTAACCACTTCTTTCATATTGGGATTAAGTCTTCTTTGTCTATCAGCTTTTGGTTCACATTCATCTACCATTTTAATCCTATGCATAATTACACTAGGATAATCCCTTTCAAATTAGAAATTTGCCAACTTATACTCTTGATCCTCTTTCTAACAACTTCTAACAATGAAGACTCTTGTGCACTAGTGAGTTTGTTAGAAACAATAATAGGTAAAGTATGATTTGGACCAAGAAATGCATACCTCAAATGACTAGGTAGCTCTTTCAATTCAACATTAGGAGGACTTACAATAAAAGGTGGCAATGGTGCTTCATTTTGATATAGAAGTTCAGGCCTTAAGCTCTTTTGCTCCACCTCTTCATGCACTTCTTCTTCAAAATGAACCTCCTCTTGACCTGCATTATCTAACACTACCAAAACATAAGAATCAATGACATCTATTTTTATGCACACATTCTCATCCATGAGATATTTTAGGGATTTATCCATAAGATATTCCACAATATCTTCCCCCACTCTTAAAATTAAAGTGCCCTCATAAACATCCACTAAAGCCCTACCAGTTCTCATAAAAGGTCTTCCTAATATCAATGGACATTTTACATCATATGCAAAATCTAGAATAACAAAGTCAACAGGTAGAATGAACTTATCAACTTTCACAAGCACATCTTCCACTATGCCATATGTTTCTTAATAGATTGATCAACCAATTGCAAAACCATAGAAGTAGGTTTAACATAGTACAATCTTAACTTCTTAAAGATAGTCAAAGGCATAAGGTTTATACTAGCCCCTAAATCAGATAAACATTTAGGAAAATCAACATCCCTTAAAGTGCATGGAATAGTAAAACTACCATTATCCTTAAGCTTAGTAGGCAAATTATTTGAAATTATTTAACTACATGCCTCAGTCAACTCTATAGTGGACATATCCGCCCAATTTCTTTTTTTAGAAATTAAGTCTTTAAGGAATTTTGCATAGTTAGGAATTTGTGTAATGGCCTCAATGATCGGTGTTCGGCAAGTGTACCGAATCGACAAGTAATAAAGTGGGGTATAGTTAAGACCCTGAGTTATCGTACCCAAGGGAAAAAGGATTATCACGTTAAATATCTATAGATGAGTGAATATGAGATGTCCCCAGTTTGTTTGGTAGAGAAAACTAAGCTAAGCAAGAAAATAAATTAACAATTAAAAATAAAATTGTTCACTAAGAAATTACTAAAGGATGAAATTAAATGCTTAGGAAATTCTATCCTCATAAATGTAATTGGAAATTGGTAAAACAATATAAACATGAAATTCTGGACAACCCAACTAAACCCAAGCGTCCCATTCCGGAGCAAGCTACTCTAATTGCATAACGTCCCATTCCGGAGCAAGCCATACAACTAGCCTAAGCACGGGTCTAAAGTCCTAGATTCGATTTGCTTTCCCATTTTGGAGCCAAACAACCCGAAACCCATCTATTCCCACAATCCCACTCTAGTCTTAAACCATAAAATCCTGCACTTTTAGATTCCCATTCCGGAGCAGTCCAAAAGACACAGGAAGAATGATAAAAACTGAGTATAAAGAAATTATAACACAAATCAGATTTGAAATCAATTATCATTCCGGACTAAATCATGATCAAACCTAATAATCATTATAATTGCAGAAAATATAACAAGAGAAATAAAAGAAACCATGAAAATATTCATTAAATCCAAATATGCAAAATACAAATATGATTCAAGAACTCCAAAGCAAGAATAACTACTCTAACATCAAGAATATAAACATAAAATATGAAAAATCAAAGTTTAGAATACACCCTTAAAGAAAGAGAAAATAGATCTTGAAGTTCTTGTTCATCAATCTTGGAATCTCCTTGAATCCCCTAAAATATTAATTTAAACTAAAAACAATCTAAATTAATTAAGAACAAAATTGCAATTTAAAATTAAATCTATCTAAAATAGAATTTTACAATGAAAATTAAAACCTAAAATAAAAATAAAAGATTGTTGGAAAACTATGAAAAAAATAAAATCTAAGTCCAATCCTTTTTGAAGATGAAACGGCGTTCTTTTTAATGTTTGAAGAAAAGCACAGCTATGCTTTTGAAAGCACAGCTGTGTTCTTAAATAAGTAGCGCTCCTAGGGTTGTGTTGTGTGCACGAACAGGTGGAAAAATTACGAAACACAGCTGTGCTTCTTGCATAAGCACAGCTGTGTTTCTGGGCGAGTTGATCCGTGCGCGTGCCTCCTCTTGTATTACACAGCTGTGTTTCTCATAGAAACACAGCCGTGCTTCTGGTGTGCATCTGCTGTTGTCCGCTTCCTTCAAAAGCACAACTGTGCTTTGTAAAAGTACGGCTGTGCTTTAGGCAAATCTTGCCTCCTTGCACCCAATGCTCCTAAATTCAACCCCGAACCTCCAATTTAGCTTCGGATTAAAATAAAACACCTGAAAACATCCCAAAATTTATTAAAAACGAAAAAAACATTAAAAACTAATAAAATGTCAAAAACTAATTAATTAATATTAAAATTAAATAAATAAAACACATAATTATGCCAAGAATTAATCTAAAATATTAATATAATTGCAACTTATCAACTACCCCAAACTCAAACCTTTACTCGCCCTCGAGTAAACTAAATGAACCTCATTCTCTATCATTTCAATCTCAACAAAAGAAAATAAGGAGTCATTCTCAATTAAGAGACAAGAAGATAGGCTTGTAAATACCAATGCTTACTAAATAACAAATAAACACAAGAACATACCAAGCAATTTCTGTGTGTGTGTGCAAAAGGCCAGAACAGAATTTTTATCATTTAAAAACAAAACATCTAGATACAATGTTGGGAACAAGAATCAACTCGAATGCATGAATGTACTCATGGCTTTTCACTGAAAGCTCAAGAAACACCATATGCCTCTTCTTACGTACCAAACCTTACTAGAAGGTCATCTCCAGTAAATAGGACAAGACAAACAAAGAATCTAGAGGTCTTACATTTTGGTTGTAATGTTAGGCTTAGGTAAATTGGCTAACAAAGAAAGATCAAGTCACTAGAGAAAAATGGCCACTACCTAAACAAAACCACAACCACCCAACTAGACTAGTGAAAATTCCCAACTCAATTACATACCAGCAAAATAAAATTGGTCTTAAAGACACCTTAGCTCATCAACTCAGCTCACAATAACAAATGCCATATAATATTCAACACTGATCTTCACAAGGCACTAGTTCAAGTTTTACTAAATTTTGTACCCCAAACTCACATTTTGCTTAGTTAGCTAGGACAAATTTGCAATGCTTCTTCCTTTTCAAATTTTTTTTTCTCTCTTTTTTTTTTTCTAAAGAAGCATAAAAACCAACTAGCCACTAACAATTCATGAAGCACTTAATAAATCCAAAAATATCAACAAGAACTAAAATTGAGCTCTAATTTTCAAAAGACCAATAAACCACATAAATCACATTCCTCTTTGTCAACCCCAAACTCATATCTTTAAATGGGCTCAACTCTCCATTACACACACCAATCAATTCTCAAACAGAAATTTACATCAAAAATTGACAAAAACTAAACTTCTTTTTACCCAAAATACAAACCCAACCTTAGTAGAGTGGCCACTCTTCAAAGGGGAGGCAAAAATTATTTAAGGTTAAAGGTAGTTTTAATATGTGTAACAATAAAACAAGCACGCATTTAGCATACTAAATAATAGGCTCAACGGGCTAACAAGAGACTATGAAATTGAGGTAGGAAAAGTCATTTAAAGTAGCTATTCAAAGAAGGATTGCCTAAATCATTTTCTAAGTTATGTATCATTCGAGGGTCGCTTCGATGGGTAATCAGAAAGGTTCTAGTGCTCTTAGTGAGTTTTCATCTAATCCCCTAATTGCAAGTAGATTTTCCTCAATTTTTTAAAAATAGGCCCAAAGTGCTCAAAATTTAGAAATTGCAAAGTATGATCAAGGTTTACATGCAGCCTAACAAACAAAGATACAAACAGGACTAGTTCTTACTCAACTTAAAATTGAATGAAATACAGATTTCTAAAACTGAGATCAAAATTATTCACAATTGAGAACCACTAGGACGAAATAAAATTTTAAATCGAAGGAAAATCAAAAAGAAACAACCATAAAAATATTCAGATACAAACTTGGCACAAACACGCCACAAACAAAGCAAAACTAACTAAAAACAAATCAAACACAACAAACTAAAAAAAACACATACAAAACAAAACTGGTTTTGGTTTGAACAATATAAAATGGTACTCCACCCCAAACTCGAAATGTTGCACTGTCCTCAGTGCAAAGAAATGAAGTACACAAAAAAAAAATTCTCAAAAATTTTCCCTTACTGTGCAAAAAGCTCATTGCAATTTAAAAATTATTGCAATCATCTCAAAATGGCAAACATAAAATAATTACTGTGCAAAACTAAAAACAATCCAAAATTCCTACATTCCACCTGTGCAAAAACAAAGAAAACTCAAAACCTGTGCAAAAATCCAATAATCACTGTGGAAAATGAAATATTCTGAATTAGGTGATATTCACAACCAACACAAATAAAATATCTATCCTATCACACGGCATTGGCTTAGCCTCACAATTTCAAAAATATAACAAAGTAAATAAAATCATACATTGCCTGACTACATCAATTTCATTAACCATAAAAATAAATAAATACAAAATCTGTTGTATAAGAATCACTTCCTGAAAGATATACAAAATATTATAGTGGTGGTCGTCTCAAATGTGGAGTAAATATAGTGGAAACAGGTATAAAAAATTCACGAATCTCACTATTCAACCTGTCCAACTGTGTCATAATCTGGTGCTGAAACCCTCCCAAGAATGTGTCTCTATGCTCAGCTCCCAGGACCATGTCTCGGCGCACCTGGTCCATCTGAGTCTCAATGGAAGACAAATGCTCCCAAGCTCTCTGCACTGACAGGTCCATGCCAGATATCAACTGGTCACTCTGAGAGGTCGCTGCCCTAACCTCCGCCAATCCTCTGCTCAACTCATCCAATCTATCCCAAACCATCTCCTGGAAAGCTGTCTGCTCCCTCCTCAACTCACTAAAAGAAGTCTGAAGCATGCTGATAGAAGTCACAAACTGCGTTATCAATGCTGTCATAGACTGAATCTCAGATATCAAAGTCTGGACCAAAGAAGCATCTAGATGTGGAGCTGAGGGTGGAGGGGTTGTGGAAGAAGATGGATCATCATGCCCCTGAGCATAGCGACTCATATCTGGAGGGGAGAATGGTATGTCAATCCATGGCCTCACCTCCTACTGGACATACTAGCTGTCGCTCTCTGTGGCGGAGGTGGTGGTGGAGCATCAACATCATGATCAGCTGGTGGGTGGGCATCATCAGAATCACCCTCTCCATCATCACCCAAGTCATGGGCCTCCAACTCCTTTGCTCTCCTAAGTCTATATCCACTCTCGGAAGAAGGATCCTCTATAGCAATCCTACATCTGAGCACTACCTCCTCATTAATCAAGTACGATGACCTCAAAGCTTGTCCCATGTCAGGAGTAGGCAGATGTAGGGCTCTCATGATTAAGGTGATCAGTCCACCAATCCTGATCCTCTTCCCTGAAGTAGCGGTGGCTCTCTTCAGTTGCTTACACAACCAAGGTACAACATTAACTCTGGTGCCGGTCTCTATAGCATAAAGAAAAAATAAGTCTGGTGTGCTCACATTGCTAGGACACCCTGGTCGCATAAACACTGAGGATGTCATCACTCTGTGTAGGTACTAATAGACTGGAGAGCGGAGCTTTATTGACTTGGTGTTTCTCGCATGAAAGTCCATATTGGGCTTCCCAATAATAGCCCAATGCACAGCTGAGTCACCCATAATATGCACCTCTCCATCCACTAGCAACCTCAAGTATCTAGCCAGGTCAGAAATTGATAGAAAGTAAGGGATATTGCGTACTCTAAACTGAATGGTATTTCGATCATCCTGAGATAACCTAGGAGAGTACTGAAACGTACTAAGGAACTCCAATGTTATCTCAGGATAAGTCGGACCATTTAGAGAAAAGAACTCCTCCCATCCGATGTTCCTCAGCAAATATAATACCACCTCTTGAATGCCCAGGTCAATGAGTGTCTTCATACTCATAAACCTACTAGAAATAATAATCTTTGCAGCCAGCTTATTGAACAGGGTGCGCTGCTCTTGAGTCAACCAATCAGGAGGCTGAATGGGCGCTGATGGTTTCTCCTCTCTGTTGCAAACCATGGTTCCTGAAAAAGAAAGTATAAACTCGGTTCAAAACATTCTTGTTTTCATTAAGCACATACCATCTATAACTAAATTGGAAGAATAATATCAAAACTCACCAAAACTTCACAACAAAAATTTACAACATAAACATACTTTCTAGCTAATGATGATGCAAAAATTGAAACATTAAGCATAAGGCAAATGTATAAACATATTGAAGTACAAAGTCTATGCACAAAATAGTAACAATTGGAAGATTGCACAAAGTAGAATTTAAAGAAATTAAAGATGACAAGCACAAGGTGTAAAATAGAAATAAGCACAAGTAATCAATTCTTGAAGTGTACATGCCAAAAATAATCTAAATGCAATTTAATGGAAAATAAGAGAGAGAAATACAATGTTTACTTACTCACTGCGTCATTCACAGCAAAAATATGTAGGAAAAATTCAAAGTTGCATGTAAATAAGAATGTTAAAAATTTGCATCCAAAACAACTCATCCTAATCCCATCAAGTCGGGAGCTAGCAAACATGCATTTGTCTCAATTCAATCAAGCACAATATCATGCATTTAAACTACAAAGCTCAAAGCAGCAGCAAATACTTCTAAAATAAAATAAATGCCAAGCACAATCTCAAGCAAATTAAATTTAGCATGCAAAATTTTCTTTCCATATTCATAAAATGCACACTGCCCCAATTATCTCAAAACTATTCAGTTCAAAATTCTGTAGCTCAAAATCCTAATATCAGCAAGCCACATTTCAAGACAAAATGCAGGAACACATCCCATCTAGCACAATGATTATTAAGCTCAAATTTAATTTTAATGGCATCCATCAACTCAACACTGCTATAAGAGCAATTAAACAGGAACACAGATATGAAATTAGGCTCAAACTGTAAATGCTCAATGTACAATATGTTTAGATAAAGTTTGTGCTTTGGTTATCCCTTCTGTCGCGCCCGCGACAGAAGGTTGATTATCATTCCTCGCAGTCGCGAAAGGTAGTGCGATCGCGATGTCTGCCTGCCTCTCTTCTGTCAGTCTTGCGATAGGTGTCGCGCTCATGATAGAATGGTCATCCTTCTAAAAATTCTTTTGTTTTTCTTGCACATTCTCATCCACATTAGTAGAAATAAATTCATCGGTATAGGATTTACCTGACCTAAATTTAATGGCTTTAAGATGTTCCCTTAGATTCTTCTCCGTATTGCTTGGTAGATTTCCTTGCATTCTTAAAGGTAAAGCCTTAGCAATTTGCCCTATTTGCACTTCCAAGTTATTGATGGATGAGGCTTGATTTTTAGTGATTTGATCAAACTTAGTTTCTAGCCTATTTTGGTTCTCTTCTTGGGAACTAAACTTTAGGTTAATCCCCTCTAAGAAACTATCCATTTTAACCTCTAAATCTCTAAACCTATCTTGAGGTGGTTGATATCCTACACCCCTATTTTGGTTACTACTATTCCCCCATGAAAAATTAGGATGGTTTCTTAAACAAGGATTATAAGTATTAGAGTATGGGTTACCACGTCCTTGCCCTTGGATAAAACTAACTTGTTCCTCCGAACAAGCTATCCCCAAATTACATACCTCACTTATATGACCTTGTTGGCCACAAATGATGCATACCTTTTGTGAACCACCCCCCATTCCTAGGCTACTAACCTTTTGAGTTAATGCTTCAATTTGAGCTTGTAAAGCTACTACAGAATCTATGTCATGTACCCCCCTAGCATTAGAATTTGATTCTCTTACTCTTTTGGTGGGCCACATATAATTATTCATAGCCATCTCTTCTAATAATTCAAAGGCAGCTTCTATTATTTTCCTCATAAGAGAGCCTCC
Source organism: Excoecaria cochinchinensis (assembly GCA_947683425.1). Lineage (NCBI taxonomy): Eukaryota > Viridiplantae > Streptophyta > Magnoliopsida > Malpighiales > Euphorbiaceae > Excoecaria > Excoecaria cochinchinensis. The sequence continues at coordinate 3,822,994 of CANTUQ010000013.1, forward strand.
ACTTGCAGCATCAATTGTGCCTCTAATAGTAGGATTCACTCCATTATAAAAGGTTTGCATGAGCAACTCCCTTGGAAGGTTATGGTGAGGACACATTCTCTGCAATTCTTTAAATCTTTTCCAAGCTTCATACAAAGATTCATTGTCATGTTGCACAAAAGTTGTGATATCTTTTATAATTTTTGCAGTTTCAGCTAGAGGAAAATATTTGGATGAAAATGATTGGGCCAATTGGTCCCAAGTGGTTATTAATCCTCTAGTTAATGAATTCAACCAAGCCTTGACTTTATCCTTCAAAGTGAAAGGAAAAAGCCTAAGCTTAAATGTATTAGCCGAAACTCCATTAATTTTAAAGGTATCACATATTTCTAAGAAATTTGCCAAATGAGCATTAGGATCCTCATTTGCCAAACCATAAAATTGAATGCTATTTTCAATCATTTGTAAAAGAGAAGGTTTAATTTCAAATTGGTTAGCATTTACCGTAGGCCTTACCACACCTTATTGAGCACCACTAAATGCGGGTGTAGCAAAATCCATTAACCTTAGTGGATTTTCCTCTTAAGCCATGATTGGTCTCTTATTCTTATTTTTCTTTTTGTTGGATTTTCGGTTACTTGATAAAAATCTCTCTATTTCAAGATTCAAAGGTTCAAGCTCTTCTTGAGAACTCCTTGTACTAGGCATGAACTATCAAATCCTGTAAAAACAACACAAAACAAAATTAAGTCAAACTAAACAAACAAACAAACAAAATGAAATAAATATTATAATCCAAAATCATAAATCAAGATTCATAATGGTAATAAATAATCAATCACTCCCCGGTAACGGCGCCAAAAACTTGTTAGCTTATTTTACATGCTAATTTCGCAAGTATACGGTGTACTGGTTATAGTATAAAAGATATCGATCCCACGAGGAATGTGATAAATATTACACACTATTACTACTCAATTTTAATCTTGTTTACAATGATCATTAATTTTATGAATGAAAGTGGAAATACTATTTCTAATATAATCTAACCTAAAGATTGATTATCGGAGAAGACAAAAGATTAATGATGATAAAATAATAAATAGAATTGAATTGATTATTCTTAATTATAAGTATATTCTTGTCATGCAAGCCAAGCTGAATAATGTTCCACTTTACTCTCTCAATATAAACTAGAGTGCCTAAAACATGCATTTATAATTCTATCTCACAATTTTCATTAATTAATTAGAGGTTTATACATACAAATTTTAGGAATAATAAATAACTTATAACAACCATTTAATATTATGATTTCTCAAATAATACTTCAATGATGAACTTCTATTAGATTTAAGTAAGAATTCATTTTTTCAACTAAACACATACTTATAATGATCATGCATCAAATACATATAGAAAATTCTACAAGCAAAAATATTAAATTGATATGAATAATAAAATATAACATTAAATATTCAAGTTCATAAAAGCATAATTTAATAATTATAAAGAAGAAGTTAAAAGATAAGAAATGAAGAGGAGAACTCTCAACCCTTTTCCCTTCCACAAAGGATATCTTCTTCCTTGTAAGTAATCTTCTCTTAAAAACATAAAAATCCTAACTTAAAAACTTTAACTAAAAATGTACTCTCAAACTTACAGAAAATTCTTCATTAAAAATCAACCACTAAATTCAATAACTATAGTTTACAGTTAAATGTCATATTTATAGAGTTGTAAAGTTATGTCCTTTCAAGTGTCCCTTAGAAAGGATGCAAGACTTGGTGGAAAGTCATACTTCTTGAAGGAAAAAATTGAATTCAACTGCCAACGGTCCTCTCTGTCGCAATCGCGACGTCTATCGCGATCGCGATAGAGCATGCCTTCATCTTTGCTCCACCTTCCTCACACTGGCTCTCTCCGTGCCATGTCGCGACCTCGCAATAGGCAGCCTTGCTCGCGATAACATACGCCAGCTCCCTTTTTTGTTCTCTTTAGCTCTCTTCCTTTGCTCGTCCTATTGTGCTCGCGACGTCCATTGCACTCGCGACAGATTATTTCTCTCCTTTGCTTTCTCTCTTCCTTTTTTCTTTCCTCTTTGTTTGGTACTTCCTGTTGCGCTCGCAATGCTGGTCACGCTTGCGCCAGATTCTTCTCTTCCTTAGCTCATTTTTGCTCCTTTTCTCCAATCTTCTCCATTTTCTCCTACACACACAAAACTCAAACAAAAACATAAAACATACCTAATTCTAACATAATTAACTACACATAAACATTATTTTAACAATAAAACATGGACTAAATATGAGCTATTTAAGCTCATATCAAGAATCATTCTAACGACCCCAGATAGTGAAAAACTGCCGCTGGCTAAGAAATTGAGATATAAGGCCACTAACAATGAAGCTGAGTACGAAGCCTACACTTTTGGGTTAGAAACCTTGATAGCCTTGGGGGTAAAAAGAGTAGAGGTATTTAGAGATTCATCACTGGTAATCTATCAGATTTGAGGTGAATGGATTGTTAAAGAAGAGTGGCTGATAACATATGTGAAGCACTTAAGGGATTTGAGCAATCAGTTTGAAGTATGCACCTTCCACTTTATTCCAAGGGACGAAAATCAGTTAGTCAATGCGCTTGCAACTTTAATATCAATATGGGATAACCCGAAGGGGATAGTTATGAAGCCGGTGTTGATTTCTAGTTCTGAGAGGCCTAGTTTTGAGTCCAATCTTGTCATGGAAATGGAAGTTGTGGGTAGAAAGCCATGGTACCACGATATCAAGAATTACTTAAAAAGCACAACGTTCCCAAAAAAGGCTACCGAAAAAGACCAGAGGTTGATACGCAAGTTATCTGCATAGACGGGGTGCTGTAAAAATAAAAAGTCAACGGTATTTAATTAAGGTGCCTGGATGAAAATGAGGCCGAAAGAGTAATAGAGGAAAATCATACTGGAGTTTGCGAGGCCTATATGAATGGTTTGATGCTGGCTAAGAAAATTATGAGACAAGGGTTCTACTGGCTTACCATGGATACAGATTGCTCCAAGTACGTGAAACAATGTCAATTGTGTCAGCAGTATGAAGATTTGAGGCACTTGCCAGTTTTAGAGTTACACAGTTTGACGTTGCCTTGGCCGTTTGTAGCTTGGGGCATCGACGTCATCGGAGAGATATGCCCCACAGCCTCTAATTGACATAGATTCATCATAGTTGCTATCGAATATTTTACTAAATGGGTAGAGGCTGAGTCTTTTAAAAAGGTTGATGCTTGGGATATGGCTAAGTTCATCGAAAAGAAATTGATATGTAGATATGGCCTCCCATAACATGTGGTGTCTGACAATGGGGTGTAATTCATGGCTGAAACTAAGAAGTTGCTTCAGAAATATGGCATCGAGCATCACAAGTCCTCCCCATATTGCCCACAAGCCAATGGGGCTGTGGAAGCTGCCAATAAGAATGTTAATAAAATCCTGGCCAAAATGGTTCAGAACTATAAAGATTGGGCAGAAAAGTTGCCTTTTAAAAATTGTGCAGGCAGCTTTGAGAGCGGAACGCTCTGAAAATATTATGAGAGAGAAGGCCCAAACGAGAAAGTCCTCTCGAGGAAGTTCCTCTTTCGAAAAGAGAATCCGAGATTCCCAAATGAATCCTCCTAATGAGCCTCACGCTAATTTAGCTACTAGAGGGAGAAGGCAAGAATCCTCTAGAGGGTCAGGTATTGGTAGAGGTGGTTCGGGTGGTAGAGGCGATGGAGCGCCACAGTGTTCCCATTGTAGTAAGCGCCATTAGGGCGAATGTCGTTGGTTGATCGGGGGATGTTTTAGATGTGGAAGCACAGACCATTTTCTAGCTAACTGCCCAAACTTGTATGAGAATACTCAGGGTCAACAAGAGGCTAGTCGAGCGGGGTCGAATGTTCCTCGAGGTAGTTGTGGTAGAGGTAGAGGATGGGGTCATGGTGGACGGCCTTGGGAAAGAGAATCTTTTGAGACACTAGATCGCCCTATAGCGACAACTGCAAGACCTTATGCTATGAGAGCCTGGGATGAGCAGGACGCGCCGGAAGTGATTACCGGTAAGTTTCAACTCCTTAACACTGAAATGTATGCTTTGATAGACCCGGGTTCTACACATTCTTATTTGTATTCTGATAAACTATGTGATAAATTGTTTAATGAGAAAAAATTAGATTATGAGATATGTGTGACAAGTCCGTTAGGGCAGTGTGTTAATGTGAGTCTGGTGTTTCGAAATTGTCCTTTGGTAGTGCAAGATAAGGAATTTTCAGTAGATTTGATTAGTTTGCCATTTCATGAGTTCGACCTAATTTTGGGTATGGATTAGTTGTCCAAGCACTGAGCTATAGTTGATTGCCATAGGAAAATAGCCATGCTCAGAGATAGTGATCAGTTACTAGTGATTGTGAAAGGGTTGGGATGCAATACTTTGCACAATGTGATTTCAGCTATGAAGGCGAAGCAGTTCTTGAGGAAGGGACATGAAGCATATTTGGCCTTAGTTTTGGATTCTCGATGAGGACAAGTAAGAATTCAAGATATTCCCATAGTGAGAGAATTTGTAGATGTGTTTTTGGAGGAATTACCGAGTTTGTCGCCAGAAAGAGAAGTGGAACTGTCTGTAGACATTGTGCCTGGTGCAGTTCCAATTTCCAAGGCTCCTTATCAGATGGCGCTAGTAGAATTGAAAGAATTAAAAAGTCAGTTGCAAGAGCTATTAGATAAAGGTTTCATTAGACCGAGTGTGTCCCCTTGGGGTGCTCCGGTTTTGTTTATTAGGAAAAAGGATAGTACATTGAGAATGTGTATTGACTACCGAAAAATTAACAAGGTCACGATTAAGAACAAGTATCTGTTGCCACGAATCAAGGACCTTTTTGATCAATTAAGAGGAGTAGGAGTGTTTTCTAAGACACATTTGAGATCAGGTTACTATCAGCTGAGACTTAAGGATGCGGATGTTGTGAAGACAGCTTTTCAGACGTGGTACGATCACTATGAAATCTTAGTGATACCATTTGGTTTGACTAATACGCCTACAGCTTTTATGGATTTAATGAATAGAGTATTCAAACCGTGTCTCGACCGTTTTATTGTAGTGTTCATCGATGATATTCTGATTTGTTCGAATAATGAAAGGGAACATGAGGAACATCTTCTGTTGGTGTTGTAAGTTTTGAGAGACCATTAGCTCTATGCTAAGCTTAGTAAGTGTGATTTTTGGTTAAAAGAGGTAACATTCCTTAGGCATATTGTTTAAGCTAAAGGTATTCAGGTAGACCCATCCAAAGTTGAAGCGATTGTGAATTGGTTGCCACCTAGAAACGTGCCGGAGGTGAGAAGTTTTCTTGGTTTAGCCGGTTATTATAGGCGGTTCGTTAAGGGGTTCTCAGTATTGGCTTCACCTTTGACTAGGCATCTCCGAAATAAGTTAAATTTGAATGGTCTGATAAGTGCCAAGCAAGCTTTAACCAATTGAAGAATATGTTGACTAAGGCTCCTATGCTTACTCAACCCGTTTTGGGTAAAGAATATACTATGTACAGTGATGCCTCAGGCATAGGACTTGGATGTGTTATGATGCAAGATGACAAGGTGATAGCTTATGCTTCTGGACAGTTGAAGCCCCTTGAACAGCACTATCCGACACATGACTTAGAGTTAGCAGCAATAGTGTTTGCTCTTAAGGTTTGGCAACACTATTTGTATGGGGAAACCTGCAGAATCTTCACGGATCACAAGAGTCTGAAATATTTGCTTACTCAGAAGGAGTTAAATTTGAGACAGTAGAGATGATTAGAATTGTTTAAGGACTATGATTGTATTATTGATTACCACCCGGACAAAGCAAATGTAGTGGCAGATGCTTTAAGTAGGAAGTCAGTTTCGGCCTTATCTCTGAATAGGGGAAGATGGAAATTTGATTTGGAGGGATCACTAATTGCACGACTGAAAGTTAGACTGAGTTTGATGCAGCTGATTATAGATGCGTAGATGAGTGACCCAATATTGCAGCGTGCTTTTCAATTGGTAAGAAGTGGTGGTCAGACTGAATTTTCTATGGAAAGTGAAGGAGTGCTTACACAGGGAAGTCGATTGTGTGTGCCTAATGTAAGTGATGTGAAGAAGAAGCTTTTGCAAAAAGCTCATTCTACAGTTTTCACAATGCATCCGGGAGGAGATAAAATGTATAAAGATCTCAAGCAGTTTTATTGGTGGCCGGATATGAAAAAGGACATAGTGGATTTCATTTCGAAGTGTCTACTCTGCCAGCAAGTGAAAGCCGAGCATCAAGTCCCATTGGGTTTGCTTAATCCCTTACCCATTCCTCAATGGAAGTGGGATGATGTTATGATGGATTTTGTATCTGGTTTACCACTGACGCAGCATAAGCATGATTCAGTTTGGGTTATAGTTGATCGATTATCTAAGTCAGCACATTTCTTACCAGTTTGGTTAGACTACTCCATGGTTAAGTTAGCAGAGATATATGTGAATGAGATAGTAAGGCTTCACGGAGTTCCGCTATCTATTGTGTCTGATCGGGATCTGAGATTTACATCGAAATTCTGGAAAGAATTACAGTCAGCTTTGGGTACTCAGTTAAATTTTAACACTATATTTCATCCTCATACCGATTGTCAGTCTGAAAGAGTTATTCAGGTCCTTGAGGATATGCTTCGAGGGTGTGCGTTGGAGTTGTGAGGTAGTTGGGATAAGTATGTGCCTTTAATGTAATTTGCGTATAATAACGGTCATCAAGTGAGTATCGAAATGGCTCTGAATGAAGTTCTTTATGGACAAAAATGTAGAACTCAAGTGTGTTGGACTGAGTTGTCGAAATGATCTATTATAGGTCAAGAGATAGTTAAAGACACTGAAGAAAGGGTTAGAATAGTGCAACGGAATTTGAAAGCAGCCAAGGATAGATAGAGATCCTATGCCAATTTGGAGCGAATGGACATTCGGTATGAGGTGGGCGACAAGGTGTTTTTAAAGGTATGACCTTGGCAAAAGGTTCTTCGTTTCGGTAAGAAAGGTAAATTGAGCCCACAGTTTATTGGACCTTATTAGATCTTGGAAAAGATTAGCCCAGTGGCTTATAGATTAGCCTTGTCGATGGAGTTAGCTAAATTACATGATGTATTTCATGTGTCCATGTTCCATCGCTATCGATCGGATCTGTCTCATGTGTTACAAATTCAGGATATTCTGATTTAGCCAGATTACTCGTTTGATGAAGAACCGAAGGAAATTTTGGCTAGAGAGGTGAGACAGCTCTGAAGCAAGCAAATCCCTTTGGTTAAGGTACTACGGCGGCATCACGGGATAGAGAAAGCAACTTGGGAACGGGAAGAAGTTATGAGATCTCAGCATCCTAAGTTATTTGAATCAAGTGAGAATTTCGAGGATGAAGTTCTGTTAAGGAGGGGAGTATTGTAACACCCCGTTTTCACCGTAGTAGTTTGAGCCTTATGGTGTGTGATTTTGTATGTATATTCGTTTGGCATGTGTTATTTTTGTAACACCCCCAATGTCCCCATTAGAAGGATGCCAGAGAGCGCTACCCGACACTCACTCACATACATGCACACATACGCTAAGCGAAAGCATACGTTCATGCAAAAACACGGGAAATTAAAAACTTATCTTGAGAAGCAAAACTGGACATACATTAACTCACACACACGCAGGCACTAAGCCGAAACATATACACAAGCATACATATGATCATTCGGCGGAAGTGTAAAGCGGAGAAATAACTGAAAATTAATTACAATAAGATCCTTACATAATCAAAAGGCTACAAATTACAAAAATCAAAATACAAAAGCTGAACAGAATAACATAACACTTCTAACTCCTATGTGGCCGACCCTGCAGACGCGCAACTCGAACCAAACCAAACCTGTCACCTGCACGGGAAAAGAGCCCGTGCTTAGCGATAAACGCTTAGTGTGGAGAACACACAAGCAAGATGGACGACCATTCACAATGGTCGCCAGAACAAGTTACGTACACAAATGGCATAAGCAATTAATCACAACAGATGGATAAACAAGCCTGCATAGGAAAGCCATGCATTCGGAAGTTCATATTCACATACTTATACATATTACCTGAGTGCTCGTCTCAATATCATATTCGTCCGAAAACTACACTCTTATATCATATTAAGCAAATCCCCAAGCAAACAAAGAATCACAGTAGATACAAATATTCATGTAAGAATACATACAGACTCTTATGCATATAGTTACCAGGGCATCAAGTGTCAGTACCCTACCGTGCACAGTCACGAGAGATAATACACATATGACTATCATGCCAAGTACTCATGCATTAACGGAAAACCCATTCACATGCCATACAATTATCAGGCAATACGCACCCAACTATCATGCCGAGAATGCTAGTTAACTAAACATATTATTATCATGCTTGAAATGTAAATACATGACCACACGCTGAAATCACTACAATAGGAAAACTAGAGAGAGGAGGCACGTAACATAACACAATATATATAACATTCCAAGGTCAAGAGCACATTCATTGCGTGTCGTGATTCACATAATTCACTATAACCGTCAAAAGTACAAAATCACGTTTGTGCACATGCTTACTAATCATAGCATTCAAAATAGACATAACTAATCGAATTCATGGCATTCAAAAGATCATGGTCAGAGTTACGCGCATCTTAATTCCCGTACTTATATTCACAACCGTTGGCATACAATACATTCACACTATGTTATGCATATACCCATATATGCAGATAAATATGTCCAATTCACATGTTTAGGTCACACTTAACCCATTCAGAGATTCATAATCACGTTCGGATACATAACCGATTCACATGTCAAGAATCATGCTTAATTGAATATCACATTCTCTTATTCATATTAGGCAAAACAAACAGAATACCTGCTGACTCAAAATAGTGGATAACGAGTATACAAAAAGTACTTTACGGGTACAAGCCGATTACAGAAAGTACCTTACGGGTACAAATCGCAAACTATTTTACTTTTCATTCACAAACATTTTCATGGGGGATCTTAAACAAGATCCAACCACATTACAGAAGGTTCGCGAGGAACCAAACGAGGACCTGATCGGGGTCCAACGGAAACGGAAGCTGCAGCAAAGACTCTATTAGGCATGCCTAACTATCCAGTAGACTGACTCTTGCAGGCGGAAAATTACACAATTAATGGCCGTAGTTTAATTACGACAAGCAAAGAATTCACATTCTATGATAATCAGAACATACATAATTATAGCTCCAAATACATGGTATCGCGTGCTAAAAACCATAATTAAACATTCCTAAAACATGTGAAAATAAAAGGATTTTTTTGGAAAAACAGGGTAGGTCACGGTGGTAATCAAACTTGTTGCCACCGTGACATACCAAGGATCTTCGGCAGAATGCAAGTCTGGGGTACGTCACGGTGGTAACTAAATAGGTTGCCACCGTGACATACCCAGAACCCAGAACAGAATCTAAGGTCTGAACACCTCACGGTGGTAACCAGATTGGTTGCCACCGTGACCTATTCAAACTCACGGCAGAATGTATCTGGTTTGTGCCTCACGGTGGTAACCGAATTGGTTGCCACCGTGACCCATGCCCAGATGCGATTCCTGAGGGCGATTTCCAGGTTATACAAACCAACAATCCCAAAGTTCTCATTTCAAACAACATATCCTCATTCCAATAGCAATAAAAACCCAAATCCAACATCAATGAATCATGCCATTAACAAGTCTTACACATGAGTTCAAAGAACAACATCACATTACATCAAGCAACCCCCACTTCATTCGATATCCTTTAAATGAATAACTTAATCTCAACTCATACTTATGCTTACTTAATCATGTTACACATGCTCATACAGATTAAGGTATTACAACCCTTAAGTGTCATTTAACTTGACTAAATTCTAATCATACAATTACACCTAATTATTTTATTAGTTATATTAATCTTAATCCTATTCACATTTATTTTCAAAGTGATAACTATTATTATTCTCATTTAATAGTCCTAAACATGCATCGGATGGATCCTAGGAAGTTTCGGTGGAAAACGAGTTCAATTCGGGAAGAAAAAACACATAAAATGGTCAAGACAGAAGGGGTCACGGTGGTAATGAATTTGGTTACCACCGTGAGGTCCAAACAAAGTATTTTGCCCAGAATTTTCATATGTCACGGTGGTAATGAATTTTGTTACCACCGTGACCTACCAAAAACTTGCAAAACATAAGCTACGATTCAGGACTGCTTCACAACTCATTTTTGTTTAGCCTAAACGGACATCTAAAAGACATTTTTAGGCAAAAGTTCCTTCTTAACAAATCTTCCCTAGGATGTTAAAGTTCAAATACAACAAATTGCAGATCAAAAGGACATTTGTAACTCAAGATATGAGTTAAAACATCAACACTATTCCAGTAACCCGACCCAACCAGAGACACTTCATATTTTAACTTATTCAAGGGTCTTAGAGCCAGAACTGGCTTCTAGACCTTCAAGGACAATTTTATATCTATTCCTTAGATTTCAAATGGCACTGGAGTTACTCAATTTGGAGGTCTATAACTCTACTTATGACAAAAACAATACACGAAGGTCTGGCAAAAACTAAACAGAATTTCCCAAAATCATACTTTACACACCAAAAGCTATATGAACAGTCTAACACATCCAAAAAATCATGCAAAATTATCCAATACATAATCATGCATAATTTATACATCAAGATCATATCACACATAGCTCCCAAACCTGGAAATCAAAGCTTCGAACCGATCACTTCAAAATCCAACCTTCTCTTTCCCTTCTCCTCCAATTCTTGTACAAAGCCCAGCCAAAACACAAAATCAAACCATGAGAACCCCTTTCACAACCCAGAAAGTGCAGGAGAAAAAGAAGAAGAAGAAGCCACAAATACCCATGATCTTACCTCCTATAGAACCTTCAAAGCTCAAACCCTAGACCAAAGGTGGAAGAAAACCCACATGAAAGGAAGAGAGAGCAGAAATGTAGATGGGAAAGAGAGAGAGAGGCGTGGGAAAGGAAAGGCAAAACTCCCTTTGGCTTCCACGGGAAGCTACTCCCTTCCTTCCCTCTCTCTTCTCCTTTCAAATCCCATTCAATGCTCCCACCAACCTTACACATGTCACTCTACTATTGGTCCCTAATGATCTCATCTTGACTAACAATCCAAGGCACCAAACTCAACTCACACCATATAACCTCCTATAAAACACTTTTACATCCTAGTTACCATGCACCAATACCACTAGATCATGCCAAAACCAAAGTACCCTACATCCATACACACATGCACACTTTATAATTTTCCCCTCTTAACATAATTAATTATTTACTTTGCAATTAAATCCTAATTATCCAAAATCTTCATACACAAATTACCCTTCACTTATCCGACTTAGCTTGCAAAATCCAACTAGGCCCGATTTGGGGTGTGACAATTTTGAGTTAAGTTTATTATGTGTTTGTATGGGGTTAGGGTGTGTGTAAGTAAGGTTGGTTTTAGGTATAGTGTGAAGGATGGTAGTAGGGTGTGGTTAGAAAAATCCTCCAATAGTAGGTTGCCATGTGGCAAGTGGGGAGACATATATTGTGGAGAGAGAGAGAGGGAGGCAGCTGTTCCTTTTGTCTTTTCCCGTTTCTTCTTGCTCCTCACATTGTTCATCATCTTCTTTTCCTTCTCTTTGTTTCCTCTTGATCTTTCCATTGTGGCTGCAAGTATTAGTGGGTTTTAGTAATCTTAAGGTGGTTTGGTAAGTTTTTAATTAGTTTTCTTCTTTGTTTTCTTTTCCCTTTGATTTGGTTATTATGTGTTCTTGGGTTAGCGTTTTGAATTTTGTAATTATTGGGTGTGTTGCTCAGAGATTCCTCCTCGAGAGCCTAATGGCAAAGATATATTAAGCGGAAGTGGAGCGCCTTGATTAGAGTTTAGGAATTCGAGGTTTGGGATTGATGTGCCTTTTTATGCATTTTTATGATTTTTGCATTTTGCTTGATTTTTCTAGAAAATTTAGTAATTAATGAGGGTTATGTTGGTATAATTGTTATGGGTCTTGATCAATTTGTATGGAGAAGCTTTGATTATGATTTGTTGGATTAAATTGTGCATTTGATTGAGATGTTGAAGTTTGGATTTGATTTTAGAAATTTTGGGTTTTTTGTGTTCTGGGCTGAGGTTTGGAAGACACGACAATGTCGCGAGCGCGACAGAATTGTGAAATCTAGTTCTCGCGGTTCAAATCCATTGTAGGGGCAAGACGTTCCGACTCATGAGGGGCAGCACGACTCGTGAGGCTTTTTGCATGCACGACTCGTGAAGCTTGTCATGAGTCTGCGTAGAGCAAGGCACCTTCACGAGTCGTGAAGGATGCTTGTGACTCGTGAAAGAAGATAGCACGATTCGTGTTTGCTGGGGAGCCATGTCACGAGTCGTGCACAAGGACACGACTCATGACAGGGCAGTAGGGGCATCAACACGAGTTATGTTGATTTGCACGACTCGTGTCCCTTGCCCTTCTCCTCGCGCATGGCCTTCTCGCCACTGTTCCGAGCGCGACTTCTTGTTGCGATTGCGACAGTGACTCCCATCCCCTGCCTGCCCTATTTTTTGAAAAGGAAATTTTATGTCTTGTTTTCATGGGTTTCCACTACTGCTTGGTATATATATATAATTTTGCTTATGCATGTCTAAATTTTCATGGTCCCTTATTAAAAATTATATGCTATGCTTTGAACATGATTTGTATTATGCTTGACCTGGAAGAGTCAATTTAGTGGATAGTTAGGCATGCCTAATAGAGTTCTGTAGCTGCAGCCCTATTGTGTTTCGGGCCCTGATCAGGTCCCCGATTGGATCCTCATGATCCTTCTGTCTAGGATCTTATTTAAGATCCCATGCGAAAACGTTTTTGGAAACAAAAAGAAAAGAATGATTTTGATACCTTCAGGAATCCATGCGTTAAGAAAGAATTGTTAATACCGTCGGGTTTCTATGCGTATACTCGTTATCCACTATTTTGTATGAGCAGGTTTATAAATGTTATTGACATGTGAAGTTGGAATGATATGTATTATTATGGTTTCATTTAAAGTATGTGAATACATGAGTATGATGATGAAAACGTACATACAAGTTTCAAATTGCTTATTAAATTTCATTATTCTGTATGTGCCATGAGCATGTGAATTATTATTGACGTCCACTGTGAGTGGTCGTTGTTCATTTGTGTTTCTCCACTAAGTGTTATCGCTTAGCAAGGGTGTTTTATCCATGCAGGTGTGGAAGATGTCGGAGTGTGAGGGCAGGTTAATCCGTTTCAGTAGGGCCAACACAACTGAGAGAAAGTTTGTAGTATAGGAATGTGTACCTATTGTATTATGTATCAGTTAAAGTGTTTTGTGATGATGTAATGCTGATGTAAACTCCGTATTGTATTTTGATATTTAATTTCAAGTATGTATATTATTTGTTTGTGCTGAGCACATTTGTATTTCCGTTAAGTTAAGATATTTTCTATATATTAATGGAAGTCAGTATTTTTGTATATTAGCTGTTACCTCTGTTGCTTTGAGAATTTTAATTTACTCTATTTTATTGAATGTTTAAGTCTTTGTATGTTCTGTATGAGTATTGGTGTGACAACCCTCATCTATCGGGGTCCTTCCTTCTCCGTGAGGAGTGAAGTTCCCTACGTATAGGTGAGGGGCGTTACACGGAGACCAGGCTCACGGACATCAAGGACGCGGCCAGAGACCAGACCACGAGACTGTCGAGGGCCTTCATGGAGCTGGGCGGTGTAGTTAGAGATAGTTTGGAGTTCATTGGGGTTTGTGCTCAGCCTTTCTTGGATGGGTACACTCAGGTTCAGTTCCAGCAGGCTACTCCCGCGATGGGACAGCCAACATTCGTACCAGTCGTTAGTTCGCCTCGTTTAGACCCAGGGGCCGAGCCCTCGGCACCTAGCAGCCGTCCCTCCACCTCTAGGGCTGGGCCATCCACATCTTCATATCGTCATTAGCCGGTATATGTGTCAGACGATGAGGAGGACCCGGAGGAGCCCTTAGATTATTGCCATCTCTAGTGTATTCAGGGAGTTTATATCATTATACTTGTATATTTGTTGTACAAAATTCACATTTTATTAGTGAAACTTACATTTTGTTAAATTTATGTTTCATCTTGTATATTTACATTATTGCTAACATCTAACTTGCGCTTTTAAAATGTTTAATAATCCAATAAGTAAGAAAGATGGAAATAAATGACAGCATAAAAAATGTAATAGATTTTCATTTTGAAACGAATCAATTTGCAATGAATTAATAAAGTCTTCCATAACCACAAGAAAATGATGCCATGCCGACCCGAGGATGGTCAGTAGTCAGGCACGAGGCTAACCGGATGGTGGTTCGCAAATCAGACACTACGTCATTCAGATAGTGGTTAACAGGTAGAAACCAAGCAGACCGGATGGAGGTCAGCAAATCAAAAATAATGTCTTGCAGACCGGATGGGGGTTAATAAGAATATGCTGTGCAGGCCCAAAAGCAGCCAGCAAGACAAATGTGGCATTTTCAATCACACGCCTTGCTAATCATATGGGGGTTAGCAAGGATACCGTGTAAGCCAAGAAGAGTACAGCGGGACATATGCAATAGAACAAATCGTAGTTGGGTTGTAGTTAGATAACACTACATCTCACGACAATCAAATACCATGGAAGCCGAGAAGAGGCCAGTAGGACACATGCGATAGAACAAATCGCAATTGGGTTCTAGTTAGATAACACTATATCTCACGACAATCAGATACCATGCAAGCCGAGAAGATGCCAGCGGGACACATGCGATAGAACAAATCGCAATTGGGTTGTAGTTAGATAACACTACATCTCATGATAATTTAACACCATGCAAGCCGAGAAGAGGCCAGCGGGACATATGCGATAGAACAAATAGCAATTGGGTTGTAGTTAGATAACACTACATCTCATGACAATCAGACACCGTACAAGCCGAGAAGAGGCCATCGGGATAAATACGATGGGACAAATCGCGATTGAGTTGTAGTTAGATAACACTGCATCTCACGATAGTCAGATACCATGCAGGCTAAGAGGAGGCCAACGAGATGAAGGTAGTAGAATGAATCATCAAAGAGTCGTGGTAAAATACACTACAACTTAACAGCGAGGAGTCACCAGCTCAAACACACCATGGAAGGTAAAGGACTGCCTCAAGTACGCATCTCTTTCCTTCTTCTCTAAATTTTGGCTCATATAGACACTAGTGTACTAGTTTTCCCAAAATTTGAGACAACTGTAGACACCGGGCCCTGAGGCAGTCCAGATTAGAGTTACCCAATGACGATATCAATGCCCATTTTGGGACAAACAGATGAAAGTTATGAGCTTTTGCTTTTCGAATTTGCAAGGATTGAAGATTTCTTTTGATGATGGGAGATGTATGTATGTTGGGAGGAGTTTGGGAATGAAAATCTTGATCTCACATGAGCGATGGGATACCCTTCTGTCAAGAGAGACGCCCATCGCTCGTTTCCAAAGAGGACCTTCCTCTCAAAAGCGGCGCCTGTCGTTTGCTGGGGATGGGCCCGTCTCTCACGGGAGCGATGCTCGTAGCTCGTGTATGAGGGCCCGTCTCTTGCAGCAAGCGACGGCTATCGCTCGCGGGTGAGTGACCGTCTCTCGCACTGAGCGATGCTCATCGCTCATGCAGAAGGCACCTATCCCTCATGAGAGACGGCTGTCCATCATCATCTATCTCTTGCGTGGTGGCTCGCCGCTCGAAAGGGTAGGTGTCCCAGTGACCAATGCCCGTCGCACTCCGAGCGAAGCCCGTCGGTCGGGGATCTGAGGCACTATTTCACGGGATTTTTCAAATTTTTCCAGGATTTTCTAAATATATTTTCAAGATTTTTCAATATCCTCCTAATATTTTCAAATACTTTTGAATTTCGGATTTGATTTTGGAAATATTCTGCAAATTAGACGGTTTTGATTTTGATTTCCTAAATCTTTTTCAAATTCAAATTTAAAATTTAAATTTGTTTGAATTATTTTCCTTAACCTATAAATGAAGGCTAGGGATCATTATTTCAGATTGGAAATTTTCATCAGAGATAGAAAGTTTTTCCACAAATATCCCGAAAAGCTTTTTTTGTTTCGGTTTATCAAATATTTTCATCAAATCTTTTTCAAATTAAGGCGAATTTGAGAAAATGAAATTAATTCATTTTTATTTGATCTAGCCTTTTTAGCATTCATAATTGCTACAAAAAACATCGAGAAAGAAAAATACAATTTTCTTTTCTCGATCTGATTTAAAAATACGATTTTTGTGGTAAAAATCTCTCGAAATTGCACTTTACGAATTAATCATTATAGAATTCGAGGAATAGAAATTGCGCTACATTCACCTTTAAAGGTAATATTCCGAGGATAAATATTCTAGATCAATCTATCTCGAACTTCATCCTTTCATATTAAATTATTCAAGACTAATTTGTTTTAAAGGGTGAATTTAAACGTGGAATTCAATTTTATTTGATAAAATAAAAAAGGTTTTTTGCTAAATTTCTTTATTTTTCGAATCAGGGACAACCGACGGGCAGAGGCTCCATCGATGGCTGTCGCTCAGCCGAGCGATGGGCCGTCGAGGAGTTTCGACTCCACCCGTCTGTCGGCCTTGGGGTGGCCGTCGCTCGCGTGATGTAGGCCATCCTTGGGCCTTTCTTCTTCTTTCATTGCTTTCTTTTTTCTTTTTCTTTATTCTTTTTTTCCCTTTATTTTCCTGTGATAAATTTTTATAGAATCTTCGCATTTATTCATTTTTCATGTTTATTTTATTGTCAATTATTGCGCTAACGTGTTTTTTTTTTGTGAGTTTAATTACTTTTCTTGGATTTGGGGTGTTAAAAATGGAGGATACCACGATAGTCTAAAGACATCATTCGAGTTCATTTCTCTACCTTGTTTCTTTTCATTTCAATTCCCATGTATCGTTTATTGCAAATATTGTCTTTAATCCACTAATATGAAAATGGTTAAATGTTTATATAAATTAATTTGGGATTTTCCTAATAAAAATGGGACCAATGTCCTGATTTTTTTTATCAACAACCATTACCTTTAACACTTTTTTTCTTTAATATGTATGCAAGGACCAATGTCCTCATCCTTAATAAACACCCCGTTTAATGTATGATTTACATTTTCGTTTACAATGGGGGTTGTATTCCGCCCCTAGTTTTGTTGTAATTTATTTTTTTCATTTACTTTATGTTTATCTTGCTTTCATTTACCGCCTTTGGTACATGAATAATCTGCGCTTTAATTAATTGCATTGAAATGAATGAGAAAACAGAATGAAATTTTATCTCTAAAAATCAATCATTTAATCAAAGTATGAATAAATGGGAAGTCCCGAACCTTCTCTAGTCCTAGGCTCAGCAAGGATAGAGGACCATCTCAATGTCCTATTTGGGTAGGGTCTCCAAAATATCTCTTGTTGCCCGATAGGGCCAATTTGCATGATTTTAGGCTCCACAAGATTAGATGATCCTTCCAGTGTTCTATTGGAAGGAAGTGTCCAAAATATCTCTGGCTTGCCAAAAATGGATGCATATGCATCGTCTTAGGTTTCACGAGATTAGATGATCTTTCTAGTGTTTATTGGAAAGAGGTGTCCAAAATATTTTTGAGTGCCCAAAATAGACACAGATGTGCTGTCTTAGGCTCAGTGAGGTTAGACGACATTTCCCAATATTTTATTGGGTGGTGACTCCAAGAAACCTCCTTGTTGCCTGAAATAGACGCCCTTGTAATCTCTTACAAGTTCTATGAACCTCTCTCAAATGACCTAAAAACGGGTCTTCAGGGCTCCCAGGGTTGGGCGCGCGTCACAGAGACTGAAAGCCTTGAAGCAGAAAGATGAATAGTCTAAGAGAGACTTTCAGGGGAAATAAAAAGCGAGAAGTAAGACAGATGAAAAGATGAGCAGAAAAACAGAGGAGAAGCAGCAGAAAAATGGAGAAATGAAAGGGTAAACAAAGGAGTGAAAAATGAAATAGAAGAGGCATATATAAGAAGAGCAAGCCAATGGTTGCCAAACACATGGCTGGAAATGATTGGTTGTGTCAACCATTATTACTCCCAGCGCAGAAATCGAAGCATTGCATTCATTTCTATAACTATTTTGGCTGCCAAATCGCAACAAAAGAGGCGCCATCATGTCACCTTTAATGCGCCACATGCCTGGAATTTTCTTTTTGAATTTAGTTTGCTGCCCAAATACCTGACATAAATGTTATACAATGGAGGGGGGGACTTATAATAACCGGATACTCGGTTATGGAGTTCGGTTAACCGAGCTTATTTGAATATTTATCCTGCAAGTAGCTCAGTCCCTCCTCATAGCTCTCAAATCGAATACTACTTAAGAGTTTCGACCATTTACGGACACTTACAGAGTCCTTAGAAGATCCCAATTCAACCATGATATGGATTATATGCGATTTACCTTATCTGATCCTACAAATTAGGGATTAATAAAAATTCTACCTGATTTGGGAATGTATTCTTATTCAAACTATACTACCCAACTTTATAAATAGGTAGAAATCCAAGTATGGGATTCATTCAACTTTCTCTCTTAATTCCTAAAGATTAGGGATGATCACGGGGTAGGGCAAGGGTCGGGGCAGGAATGGGTCCCCATCATCCACGCTGTGCAATTTTGGGGATTCCCCATCCTCGCCCCTGCTTGGAACACGAGGTGAAAATCCTCCCTGTCCCCGCCCTGGAGGGGATCCCCGGGCCCGATAGATAGAATCGAATGCCTAGAATCATATAATAATTTTTTTTAAAAAAAAAAAACAGAATCAAATGCCTGGAATTCAAATCAGTCAAAATAAAATCACTTATATCCCAATAGATGATCATCCAAAAAGACCCATGCAAATGCATCAAACATGTTCATTAAAAAAAATTCAAGTGGATCGCGCATTGGCAGCCCTGCAACACCTCGCGTCCCCTCAGATGCGCCCAAATCTCGCAGCAGCCGCGCACAGATCCTTGCCCAGCCTCCCTTGCCATCCACAGTGCAGCAGAACTAGCCCATCGAAGTATCCTAGAATAGATTACAACAAACTAACAAAGATAAAGACTTAGTTAAAAAAAACAAAGATAAGGATAAAGCACTTACCTTTAGGAGAAGAAATCAAAATCTAAGGGTGCGTTCGGGGAGAATTTTGTTTTCGGTTTTTTGTTTTTTTCTTTAAAATAAAACCAAAACATGTTTGACAAATTCTTTTCCGTTCCGAATTTTGCAAAAATTTAAAGAAGTGATTTTTATACCAAAAACAAAAAATAAAATCTTTAAAATGTGGTTTTTAAATTTTGATACTTTATCCTTATTATCATCACCATCACTACCACCACCGCTATCACTGCCACCCCATTGCCATTGCCTCTGCTGCCTCCACTGCCACCACACCGTTAGTGTCGCCACTACCACCACACCACCACCGGCACCATCACCACCGCCGCCACCATCACCACCGCCGCCGCCACCACCACACCATCGCCACTGTCACCACAACACCTTCACCGCTGCCACCACTACGCCTCTGCCACTATCACCACCACGCCGTCGCCACCGCCGTCACTACAACCACGTCACCGCTGCCACCACAACCACACCACCGCCATCACCACAACCACACCACCGCCACCTCCACAACCACACTGTTGCTACCACCGCTGCCGCCTCCACCACTACACTGCCGCCGCCTCCACCACAACCACACTGCCGTTACCACCACTACGCAGTCGCCACCACTGTCACTGCCACACTATCACTACCACCATGCCTCCGCTGCTACCATCACACTGTGGCTGCTGCCGCCACAACCACATTGCCGCCACCACGCCTCCGTTGCCGTCACCACTACCACAACAATCACACCGCTGCCACCACCATAACCGCATCGCCGCCACCACCACCACCATCGCTGCCTCCACTGCCACCACCACAACCACACCGCCGCCACCACTACAACGACACTACCGCCGCCACCACACCGCTGCTGCCTCCATCACCACCACACTATCGTTGTTGCCATTGCCACCAGTAAAATCATTATTATAATATACATGAATAATTAAAAAAATATGATAAAATTTTTAAATATATAAAACAGTTTTCTAAAAAATAAATAACAAAAACTAAAAATAATTTTTTGATTTTAAAAATAAAAAACTAAAAACGTAAAACTTTACCGAACACACCCTAAAATGATAATTATCAAAGATAAATAAATATGGTAAAGGGTATGAGCTCAAAAACAAAATTAGTTGTTTATAGAAGAGAAAGTAATACAGAGAATCGATGGGGATGGGTGACTTCTTGGTGGGGTCAATTTCACTCATGGTCACTCAACTTATCACTTATCGCGCAAAAGTAACCGACTTTTTTTTTCTTACTTAAATGTCACTGAACTTTTAACATTATTGCACAAAAGTCATGTTGACCGGAATCCGGCGACGACCCTTGCCGGATTGATGATTTTTTTGCAAAAATGTTAAAAGTTCAGTAACATTTAAGTTGAAAAAAAAAAGTTAAATTACTTTTGCGAGATAAATGATAAGTCTAGTGACCGTGAGTGAAATTAATTTAAATGTAGCATTTGTTGAACTTATCAATCCGGCAAGAGTCGTCGCCGGATTCCGGTCAACATGACTTTTGTGCAATAATGTTAAAAGTTCAGTGACATTTAAGTAAGAAAAAAAAAGTCGATTACTTTTGCGCGATAAGTGATAAGTTGAGTGACCATTGGTGAAATCAACCCCTTCTTGGTGTATGTAATGTGTGTGTGGCCCAAAATGAAAGAGTTAGGGTTTCGCCTTATATATATAATGGCATATATGAAAATAATTAAAAAACCAAAGATATTATAGTATATATGTTCGGGTCGGGTAACCCGTAGGGCGGATACCCCGTTCCCCGTCCCCACCAAGAATTCAAAATCGGGATTTTTTGCCCATCCCTGCGTCAGCGAGGGAAAAAATCGGGGATTCCCTGCCACGTTCGGGTCTGGTCCCCACCAAGGTCGAATATTCTCTACCCAGTGATCATCCCTACTAAAGAAACTTTCATTATTTTTTGAGTTGACTGTTGAAGCCTTACTTGTCAGAAACCCACCGGATTCTGTGTTTTTTAGGTGACTTAATCCAGACGATAGCCCAAAAAATTCGGACCGTCAACAAAAATAAAACCGTCATCAAAAATAAAAAATTATGAATGTATAATATATAAAATAATTATTTGTATCATTTTGTAGGTCAAATGGATCATTGGCAGTCTAACAAGTCAGATCAGATTTGGACATATTTATCGGATTGAATTTGATCATATCCAATTCGTGAATCGATTCAAAATTTTCAGCATTATATCATGTATCATCATCATTAAAGTAATAATACTTCTAATTAACTTTCGATGTGATTAATAAAAAATATTATCACAAGCAGGACACGGGTACAAAAAACTAAAAAAATGTAGACACTTTTCAGTTTTTTCTTTTTCTTTCATATTTAATCCGTAAAAAAATATTCCAATAAATTACTTTCATATTGAAAATAAATAAAGACCAAACAATGTAAAGGCAAAGATAAAATGAGTGTAATTTTTTTTTTTTTTTATTTTTAATATCAACAAAATAACCATAGTGGGGTGTTTATAGATTCAAAATTAAAGAAGTAGACTTTTACTAGAATTGGGAGATGTAATAGAGTTCAATAGTCATTCATCTACTTGATATTTATCACAATATTTCAATCTTTTTTTTTTATTATTGTAAAAAATTAACCATATGCGTTTTTAATATATGCTATTGTTAATTTACAATAATAAATTAACCACTAATTGTCTAATAACACTCAAAAATAAAATTTCACTTTCTTAAATTAAAAAATAATAGCAATTAAAATAATTGATGGACTTTTCTATTGCTAGCGTGATGATAAAACTTTGCATACACGTAATTATATAAGCAAATAGGATTAGCATACAAAATACAAATGGTGTAAAATTAGAACTAGAATTAGAGTTTCTAGCTAATTCTATATATTTAGAACTAGAATATAAATAACATTTCTTTATTTTTTTTATTTAAAAATATAATTACGTTTTTAGCTTTCTATATATTTAGAATTAGAATATAAATAATATTTCGTTTTTTATATAGAAATATAATTATATTTTCGACTTTCTTTAGCAAGCGGGTGAAAACATTTTTTTACCAAAATATCTTTTATTATTTATATTATTAATAAAAAAATATTTACAAGGACTGAAAAAAAACCATCAATACGCATAGTTTTTATAATTTGTTTTGTTTATTTATAAATATGATTGAAGATAACAAATTTATTTGTAAAAAATTACATGAATTATACTTGTGTATTGATAAAGAGAAAAAAAATTAGAAAGTCAAAATAAATGTAAATGTTAAAAAAAAAAAATCATCAATGGTTTTCTTTTTTTTTTCCTACTATCATTAATTATACAAATAAATAGTAATATATATTATGTATAACATATATGCACGCAAAAATCATACAATAGATAAATGTAGGAAGTAAGGTAGAAAATTTTTTTAGACAATATTGTTTTAATATAAGATAAAGACAACCTCTTTTGTTATTTTATTTATTAGAGAACGTATACATTGCACGGCACTGAGATAGAATAACATACTTTTAAGTTGATATTTTTTTTATTACTTTATTTAACACACTTTGAAGGAATTACACACTAGAAGTGAGCATGGACTGATTTATCAGTCTATAACTTATTTTTCTAGTTCATTTAAACTTGATAAATGGGTTGGATCAGGCATGTTCGAGTTCAGATAACTTCAGATCTATTTTTTTTAGGTTTAGATTTTTTTAGTTATGATTTTTTTAGATCACTTTCGGATCACTTTCGGATCGGGTCACTTATTTTTTGGTCGAGTTCGGATTGGATCTCGAGTTACAATTAGGAATAAAAAATCAAACTGAAAATCGAAATGGTTCTTACCATATTGAATCGGACAGAAAGCAATTTGATATATTTTGTTCAATTTTGAACTAGGAATTCAGTTATATTAATTCAAATTTCAATATTACAAAATTTCTAAAATCAAATCAGCCAAACTATTAGTAAAAATACATCATCTTGATGCCAAATCTTAGAGGCTGATGATGATGGAGAAAAAGTGAAACAAAGATGGTGGTGTGATGAGGGAAATGAGCAATAAAAAAGAGAAAAGTCGAGAGCTTAGAAATTTGAAACTTTGGCAATATGTATTTTATTAAAACATATATATATATAAACTAAAATGACGTCGTATTGAATTTCGGACGATCTCTGTTTGGGGTAAGTCATATATGTAACACCCTAATTTTTTATACTGTACGTACAATGATCCGTTAACTTACAAGTTACGTTACAATAAACAATGCGATAAATTTTTATTCCAAACAACACTAATATTCATGCACAAAACTAATATAATAGTCCATACATTATTCTATTGAAAACTATACTTACATAAATACATAAACCTGTCTATACATAGACTAAAAATTATCCTTCACCATCATATACATGCCATGCCTACGTATTTACCCTTGTTTTCCGTTACTTCTTCGATTGTCACCAAAATCTCAACCACTTTAAGGTTTATACTTCTATAACTAGCACACAATAAACAACACTACGCGATGAGCATTAAAATGCCCAGTGTTGGATAGATATCCTAAATTTTCCATAACTAATTTCATACATACACATGCATACCTTAGATTTTTCATATACTATTTTCTTTCATTTACATTAACACAATTAGTTCCCTAATTTCCATCAATCAAGCTATATTTATTTCCATAACTTACATTACTATAAATAACATTAATTTTTCTCTATATGTATTTCTAATATTAATGTCATTATATATATATATATATATATATTAACAATGTTCCTACAATTATTATTATTATTTTTGCCATTGTCATATTATAAAAGTACACATACTAATTTAAGTATTATCATAATTAATTTTAATCCATTACACTATGATTTTTTTTATTACTTTAATTAACATAAATATTTTCTATTTTCTATACTTAATTTCATTATTATTGTTCTTTTAGTTCCAGTATATAATAATTTTCCATTTACATTAATTAGTTAATTATCTTGTCAATTTACATTTAAGTCCCTTTTTAATATTATCATGGTCAATTACATTTTAATCCTTTAATTGACATTACTATCATTATTTTACAATTTAGTCCTTAAACTTTTACTAAATTATAATATTCTCATCCTTTTTACTTATTTGAAAAAATGCCATAAATTAATCTTATTTTTTACATTTGTTTCATTACTTGACATACAAATTATCATTTAATCCTTACAATATTGTTTTCAAGTCAAATTACATTTTGATCCGTATACTACCATTAAATTATGGTTTTATCATTTAATTTCACTATAATTACAATTATGCCATTATTTATCCATATTTCTTATGTAATTCATTATTTAATATGGAAAATTACCATTTAGTCCTTAAACTACATCTTATACATAATTTCACTTTTTTTTCTCTCACCATTAAGCATAATTACAATTGTACCCCTAATACTTTTAAATCTTTACAATTTAGTCATTATTTACTTTATTTCTCTTATTGCTTCATTTTTATTCATTTTAATCCATTTTTCTTAATTTGACCCTATTAACAATCCAATAGAAATCTCTAAACCGGATACACAGAACGTAAAGCCATAAGAGATAGTGACCATTGAGGACCACTAACTCTGGAGCCGTAAGAGATAGTGACCACTAAGAATCACTAACTCAAGAGCCGTAAGAGTAAGTGACCACTAAGGATCACTAGCACTGAGCCATAAGAGTAAGTAACCACTAAGGGTTACTACTCTGAGAGCCATAAGAGCCTTAAGTCATAATGGCATAATGCCATACATAGTAGACCGTCATTGGCCTACACATACGAGTTGACATGACTCGAACCGCGGTATAGGTGTCCCTATGGCTAGCCAATTATATCCTGAACTAGCGATTTCCTATGAGTAAACTAAGGGCAATATACCGTATATATATATTTTGCTTTTATTAATTCCTTATATGCATAAACATATTTATTTCATATTAACCATAACCTTTTTACCATAACCATATTCATTTCATAATAGCCATATTCACTTCATATTAGCCATACTTATTCCTTGTCATAATTCCATTTCTTATTCCATATACATAAACATACATACATTATTTTTCTATTTTCTTATTATATTTACATATCCATAATCATTACTTAACAACCATACCATATTCACATGTTATTTAATTATTACACTACCATTCATATACTTGATTTCTTTTCTATTAAATTCACTTTCATTTTACTTATTATTTTATTCTAATCTTATTTATTTCATTGCTTTACTTATATATAATTTATTTCATAACTTTTATTTAATACATAACTCAAATTCAACCTAAATTATATCTATAATTAATCTAAAAATTCCAAATAAATTAATATACGCTCTATTTTACTTATACATTAATTCTATGACATTAATTTCATTAAATTAATCAATTACACATTATTATCCCTTGAGAAAGCATTAGGCCAACCTTATGAAATTTCATCCATAATTCTTTTTCTTTTATTTAACCTTTATACCATTAGATTACATGTTAAATAACATGAATACATACTTATTTGCCATTAACCATACAAATACACTATGTTATACCTTACATACCATTCGGCCTTCATTAGGTTCATAACTTAGAATTTAATTTTTTTTTTGTTTTAAGTATTCAAATCATCATTTTCAACATCCCTAAACATGTTTTTAAGGTTTATTTCAATTTAACATGCATTTTTAATGCACATGCCATACAAACATAACCTAGAATCATACTTAATCAATGGAAAAAGAAGGATATTTTATCCACTAACCTTGTATTCTTGTTCTCCACACTTTAAGCTTCCTTTTCTTCACCTTCCACCTTAGAAGTTCATTCCTCCATCTTATTTCCTAAAGTGGCCGAATATATAACCATAAGAAATCATCAATTTCTTGCTTCATTTCTTCAATACAACAACATATTCATACTCTACAACCTTAATCTATCTATATGAACCTTTAAACCAAATTATAGAACTCAATCCCCTTTACCTCAATTTTAACGCATAAACTTCTTTACTTACTTTTTCTCACTTTTTCACTTCAAATGAACTTTAAAGGCTACTACCAATGATAAGAGAGCCTAAAAATTACTTGGAAATGTGACACCCCAATGCCCCCTGGAAGGACAAGGGAGCGCTACACAGCACTATCATGCAATTATCTTATTAACTTTCCTTACATTTTAACATTACCATTTCTTATAATTCATGCATACCACTACACTATAAGTTTATCGGATGTTCTTCACTATACACTATTACAAGTTACCAGCTTCACTACTATACGTTACATATAACACTATACATATACAAAAGAATAGCTTTTACAAAATGGAGCTCCAAATACAAAACTATACACTTGAAGAGACACTTCACGCTCCTATGGTGGCCTGCAGTACTTCTTCAAAAACTCGACTCCAATTCACAACCTACACGGGAGACAAGCACCCGTGCTAAGCGATAACGCTTAGTGGGGATGTACAAATAGATACTAACACAATAATCACAAAGCATTACACAATAGAGAGCATGCTTAACACATATGGCATATGATGTACACTCACTAGATCAATATTACGCTATCATGTCAATACGCTGTAACTCATGTTAATCACAAGTCATAAGCTATCTATAACATGCTTTAAATCGCTATTCACTTACCATGTTCAATATTCACTTCACCAAGTCAATGAGGAACAATAAGTCACTATCATTCAATATCCATGTACACTGCTCATTAGTCACTACACTAAGCCAATTGTAGGCTCATTGCATTATTTCTAATTCAATAGCATGGCATAAATATCACACTATCATTAAGAACAATAATTCCAATACATATTTATCATGAACACATACAATATTCTTGTTAATCATTAATAGCCTGTATAGTCTTAGGAATGGATACGGGTACACTGATCAATAACATTAGAGACCGAGGCCTCGAACACTATATCACTAAAGACAGAAGTCTTGATCGCTATATCACAAAATACCCGTCGGTATCAATCACTAGACACCCGTTGGTATCAATCACTAGCAGCCGCAAATCACTAGCCCTTCATAAGCATGCTTATTTATCCACGACTCGACTACAGGCTTATTACTTTATTCACACACTACGCATTCATTCTCATGGCATTATTCATTCGCATATTAAATTCATTCGCATGATTTGATTCTCCCCACTTGTTCATAATTCGCATGATAATGCAATCAAGCTTAGTTAGGCTGTCATGCATTTGTAATTCACATTGTCACATGTTCGCATGATGATGCATTCAAGCTTAGTTAGGCTATCATGCATCTTTAATTCACATAATCACATGTTCGCATGATGATGCATTCAAGCTTAGTTAGGCTATCATGCATCTCTAATTCACATAATCACATAGTTGTATGCACATAAACTTCATTTATCATTGACATAATGCTCATACAATGAGGCTCCTAGTTATAGATAAGATTGCACAATTTATACATTCATATGCAATAGGGTTACATTGCCAAGACAGAGGGGTCACAGTCACAATTAATCTGGTTGTCACCGTGACATACTGAATCCCCAAAACAGAATGTAGTTTGTGATAGGTCACGGTCACAATCAATCTGGTTGTCACCGTGACTTATGACCAACTCACGGGCAGAATGCATGTCTGGGGTATGTCACGGTCACAATGAGTTTGATTGTCACCGTGACATACTGCACATCAAATCACAACCAATTTGGTTGTCACCGTGACGCATGGCAAATTTCCACTTCACAGCTGTGTTTTACCAAGACACAGCTGTGCTTTTTCTCATACTTGGCATTCTTGCATTCACATGCTTGGGCAACCCTCTTCACCACACAAGCATACTTTACCTCTTCATTTACATGTCATGATACACAATCAATTTGAGCATGCCAATAAATATTACAAATCACTAGATGCCATTAACACTAATATCACTACAATAATCACTTTACACTTGTTCACTATCCAATTCAATATCAATAACAAAATCAGTATCACATCTCATTTACAAGAACTTAAAACACACTAATCACATCAAAACACAACAAATCCCTAACCTCTTGGAGCACTCCTTCTTACTCTTCTATATCACTTTCTCCTTCCCTTTTCCAGCTCTACCTGGCTCTTCAACTCATAACACATAAGCACACAACACATTTAAGTCCATTAGACTTTACCCATAACAATTATGAAGCAAATTGAAAGATATGAAGAAGATGAACTTAACATCAATATACCTTTTCTAGACAATAATGCACAATCTTCTATCTATCAATATCTACCCTTTGGTCTCCATGGTCAAAGAGAACAAATGAAAGAAGAGCAAAAAGGAAGAATGAACTCATGAAAGAGTGAGGGCAGGATCAAAGTATCAAAATACAGATTCATTCCACTAAACCACCTCATGCTTGCATGCATGAATGAGGTGTCAACCTCTCAATCCGCTTATGCTAGGTGGCTCCCTTAACACAATCCACTTGGACTCCACTAATATACAGCTGATCCCACTAACTATTGACTAACTTAATTAATCTCCACTACACTAATTAATCTTCACTTGTTAGCTAATCATGCAAAGTGCAATTCAGCCACTACAATACTTTATTTTTCTTCAATTGGGTCCCTCTTTTCACTCTTTCACTTAGGTCCAATGCTGTAAACCCTAATTATCATGCACTCTATTACACTAATGACACTTAATTCTTCTAGGGTGATTTTCGGGGTGTTACAGGAAATATTGAATTAGTGGAAATCATGAAAGAGAAATGAAGAAAACCATGGAGAGGAGGAAGAGTTCAATTCGGCCAAGGAAGAACAAGAGAGGGATGGAGAGATTTGCAGATTTCTCTAGAGAAATCTAACATTTTAGGGTATTTATAGGTGACTTATTGGACTGGGCTTGGTCCAACCAAGTTAGGCCAACTAATTCTAATCCCTTTTAGGTAATTAGGCACATTAAGCAAATCAAATTTATTTTTCTCACTTCCCAAGTTTAATTCCTCTCAAAAATAATTCTAAAGTTCTCATTATATATTTATTAGGCTTCAAGGCTTCATGAATATTTTAACGTCAATCAGAGACCGTTTCTCAGTCCGATAATTTCTTACCAGTTTGATAACCTAATATTTTATCTCATCGTAAAATTTATTTTTCATCACCATATAATTATCCATATTATTTAGAGCACATTTATGCTTTTATAAAATTTTTCTGAGGTCTATAACATCATTTGTAGCTCAATCAAACCTTGGTCAAACGGCGGTCAAACTGATTCGACTGGTCGGATTCACCGGTCGAACCGTTTTGATTAACTATTCATCATTCCCTTTCTTTTTTGGCTCTTAATAGCCTATTTAACATTAGTTTCAGTGCAATTAGGGTCATTTCCGATTCGGTACAATTAAATCGGTCTGATTTACCAATTTTTTAGTATTACCATTAAATTACTTTTTCACTGCCAAATTGTTCTACATGTTATTCTAAGTCTATCTATGCCTTCAGATAAATTTTTAGAGGTCATTTATTATTTTTAAAACCTTAGTTAAACCTCTGGTCAAACTTATTACTATTTGAACTGAACCAAAAGCTTTTCTTATTTTTGACTTTTGGGGACCTATTTGACCTCATTTTCACTTCAAATTTCATCCTTAGACTATTTGCCACTAGTATTATCCAATTATCAAATAAAATATTTTTCTTTTTGGGGTGTACTTTTTACCTTGAGAACTTTCCAAGAGGTCACCCATCTTAGTACTACTTTCACTCAAACCTGATTTATCTCGGAGTTATAATAGGATCCAATACATTAATATTGGTATGATCACACTCGGATAACACTTTTCACGGCTCTCGCTATTGTGAGCCATTTTATGCTAGCTATTACAAATTTTGGGCCATTGTAATATATATGATTTCAAATGCATTTTATTAAGTCATTATTTGTTATTTAGTCTTTTATTTAGGGTATTGATGATTTATAAGTTTTTTAATGAAGAAAAAGAAGAAGAGGTGAGAAGAATGGAGAACAGTAAGGAGGTAAAAAGCTAATTGGTAGATTTTGGTGATTATTTTGAAACTTATAAGACTTATTTTAGCATCAGAGAGGTTATTTGACCTCCAAATACAATTTTCCTAAATATTATTTAGAATATGTTTGATTAAGAATTATTCTTGGTATATGATCTTGAAAATTTAGTTTAGAGTTCTGTTAATATATATTTATATATGTGTGTGTGTATGTGTTTGTGTGTGTGTGTGTAAAGACTTTAATGAAAATTAATTGATCGATTATGGATGTTTGGGTTTAGTCCTACAGGGGAAAGAGTTGGTGAAATTTTGG
Source organism: Excoecaria cochinchinensis (assembly GCA_947683425.1). Classification (NCBI taxonomy): domain Eukaryota; kingdom Viridiplantae; phylum Streptophyta; class Magnoliopsida; order Malpighiales; family Euphorbiaceae; genus Excoecaria; species Excoecaria cochinchinensis. Next base: position 3,853,731 of record CANTUQ010000013.1, read on the forward strand.
CATGTTTGAGTCGATTTATGCAAAAATTAGAATGACATATATGATGGTATATGAATATGATTGAGGAAGGAAATGATTTTTTACTTTTTTAATTTGACTAGTGAAATTCAAAATAGAAGTGTAATTATTTATGAATATAAATGAGATAAAAAAAAACATGCATGTTAATTTTCGTTTGTAAGAATCTTGTGCAACTTTAATGTTAATTAGTCATTTGATATTTAAATGGACTTAGAGGTGTAATTGAAAAATGCTTCATGTATTGAGCTATGAATGTTTATGCTTGATAAATTGGAAAAAAATCATGGTTTTAACTTGAATGAATTCAAAGTATAAATTGAGATATCATGTATTATGCCATGCTTAATGTGATCTATAGTTAAGCATTATGGGAATATAAGTGCTCATGCATTTTTAATTCAAGAATATATGGTAATGCTAGTTTATGCTCAAATTTATGTATTATGCCAAAATAGAATTATGAGCATGATCAAGTCATGGGTATGGGTATAAAACTATTAATGATGCCTAAATGAATTTAAGCAAGAAATGAGAAAATAGATGTAAATGGTACCATAATACATATATGAAAGTGAAGTAAGTCATGAAAATTAAAATTTGAGGTGCATGCCTATGTGATAAATTTAAAACATAACGTGAAGTAACACTTTTATTGCTTTTAGTATACCGATAGGAAACAGTTGTACGGTATATAAGTGGTTAGCCATAAGGGATCATTCTAGTACAATACTAGTGAGATTGGGTCAATGATGACATTTAAGTAGGTTAATGAGAACCAATTGTCTATTGAATTATGTTTGAGAGTCAAGTCCCAATTTGGACCCCTTAATATAGGATTAAAGTGCCCATGCTCTGTTCCGGGATACCTCAAGCCCTTCGGTGTTATTAAATTGAGTTAAAGGTTAGCTCCTAATCTGAAACCTTCAATATATGATTGAAGTGCCCATGCTCCGATTTAATCCATTTCAATCCAATTTGGACTATAGGGCCCTGATCTCTCGTACCTGACATGATATGATTATATTGAATTGCTAAGGGCAATATTATAATAATAATAATAATAATAATAATAATAATAATAATAATAATTATTATAATAATAATAATAATAATAATAATAATAATAATAATAATAATAATAATAATAATAATAATAATAATAATATTGCTAAACTTTATGTGAAACTAAATTTACTTACAAATAGTTATGGATGCTTACGAAGTGAATCTTTTATAAATAATGTAATTAGTAAATTGATGTTTAAACTCGTACAATGTGAAATTTTCTGGTGGAAATATACTAATTGGTTTTAACATCATAAATATAATGCTGATACATAATTGAGTATATATATGTTAATCGAAGTAAGTAATTCTTAAAAATTAGTATGTATAATTAATATGTTTCATTTTTAATTGCTTTTTTAGTGAAATGTATAAGTTATTTATATTTAACTATTCATGATTAAGAACTCTATTTACATGTATATGTGGATAAATGTATTTGGTTGTTCACCACTAAGTTTCATTTTTATCTCGTAGATTTTGTTTCAACCCATTGGTACGAAGGTTTTTGGATAAAAAAGAAACTATGGATCTACTAAAAAGTGAACGTTAGACTTTCACTTTAAGGTTGATATATAAGTTTTAGATAATGGATTTTGATTTTTGGGTGTCATTGGAAACCTCATTGCATGTACATCTATAAAAGTGATCGATATTTTGTATATATATATATATATATATATATATATATATATATTGGGAATATGTGAATGGACAATTATATGATGTAATTAAATCGAACACTGGTTACCTTATATTACATGAATATATATATATATATATATATATATATATATATATATATATATATATATATTAAAATAGTTTTGGAATGTGATGCTTTTAGATGAAAAAGTTATATGAACTTACTACATATATGAGCAGGCAAATATGTTCGGTGATGAGATGTTTGATATTGAAATTATTTTATAAGGAGAATAAGAATTATTGTGTTGGAGTTTGAGAGGAGTTGTTAAATGTATTTGTGAACAAGGTATCAAAAGTGTGATTTTCTTTCTATCAACATAAGGATAGTAACCTGTATAGTAGAAACTTTGCTGGAATTTCTTTAAAATTTGTAGTATCTTATTTTAAGTACAGTAGAAATGTAAAGGAAACTTTCTAACCCTGATTTTTAGGTGGAATAAGATATGTCATGAAGCATCCCATAGTCAGGTAAAATATTGGGCCAGGTAGGGGTGTTACATTTAATGGTATAGAGCACATTTTAATTTTAACACATATGCAATCATTAAATAATTGTTTATTGATAAATATATGCCACATATGAGAAGGAGTTGATAGGCTACACATTTGGCTTATTAGAATAAGGTAATTGGTATAATTTAGCATAGATAATGCGTGTGTACATGTCAAAGTTTTGATATATGAAAGTTTGATAAATAATATAAACCTAATACAAATCAATTTCTTTTGTCCATTTCAGATTAAGTATGGCTTATTGTAAGGCCCCAACTTATACCCTAGTTATTTTAGACAGAATTGGTTATATTTGTGGGCAAATGAGATTAATTGAGTTATTGTGATATGTGTATAATGGGAATTAACTTAATTGAAGAGATTAATTTAGTAATTTTTGCAATTGAGGATTTAATTGAATGAATTAAGTAGGTATGTGAGTCTAATTGAATAAATTAAGTTAGATGTAAAGCCAAATGTAAATATTAATGGAAGTTTTAAACTAAATAGCAAAGAAGGAGAATGCACCCAATCAAAGCTTGACACATACACATTTCTAGAGTTAGGAAGATTTATCTTAATGGCTTATAAAGCTATGAAGGTCAACCGCCAAGGGAGAGAAGACAGTCGGCCAGCCTCCCTCACCAAGGCAGCTCCTCCTCCACCTTTTTGCACCCAAAATCTGAATTAGAATTTATTTAAGGTAGGATTCAAACTAGAGATTAATTACTAGAATGGATTTGAGCTAATCAAGGAGCGACAACTGAAGGAGGAAGAAAAGAGAAAGAATAAGAAAAAAAAAAATGAAAGAATAGAAGAAGAAATCAATTTTGAGGTTTAGGAATTGTTGCCTCTCTTATTTATCATTTTAGCTAAATTAGAAATGAATTTTGTTGATGTTATAGTAATTTAATTGAGAATCAAAGTGAGTTTGGTTGTATAATTGGTTAAGTGAGTATGATTGAAGTTATAGAAGTGTTAATTGATGAGGGAATATTGAATTGAAGGTTTTTGTATGTGTTTGGCTGCAAATTAAATTGGGAAAAATGGAGCATAGCTTGGTCACAAGGTGGTCAAGACACCCTGACCACTGTCCTGACCACCGTGTGAACGTAAAAAGGCTTGAAGATCTTGATAGTTTGATGATCCTCATTGTGGTCAGGGTTTACTACCCACCATGTGGTTATCCTCACAGTGGGTAGGATGTCTTGACCGCTGTGTGAGACCATTCCGTGTGATTAGCATTTGAATTTCGGGCACTACACACGATGGTCAGAGATATCTAACCATTATGTGAGAGCATTTTGGATGTGCTATAGTTGGTTTTTGGCATTTCACATAGTGGATAGGTAATATTGACCACCGTGTGACCTTCCACACAGTTGGAAGGAATACCTAACCACCATGTGAAAGTATTCTGAATGCCTAGTAACTGAAATTTGCTAGCTCACACAGTGGTCAGGGTTATGTGACCCCTATTTTAC